>JAWNGG020000119.1:0-600000 GCA_036937485.2 Tetragonisca angustula | reverse complement strand
GTTGACATCTTTAAATGAAGCGCCCTGTATATATAAAAGTAACACATAGTAACATTGACAATAGTGCACGTCAATTATTCTTTAATAACTCTTCTTTTTCTTAGTAAAAACGCGCTCTATGACTCATAGCGGAACTAGTAAAGTTAAAAGAATAACAATTGTTATTTTCAGCGATGAAATAAAAACATCTTAATAGCCAAAGAAAGAAAAGAAATAGAAAAACGAACATTTCTCGTTGATGATTAATGATTAAGAACGCAGAACAAAAATGCTGGATCGTACGATTCGAATTGAAAATTCAGAGAAAACGTTGCCTCGGTGCCTCGAATATTTTAGTCTACTTCGTTGCATGAAATATGACTGGAACGTGATAGAATAAAAATTACACAGAAACATTGATCTCTTTGTCGATTTCCAAAGATTCTCTTATATGACATCAATCGTATTTCCATTACCTCCAATCCTATCGAAAAATGTTTTCTTCTCTTCTTAAGTTTATTTCATTCAGGAGTATTCTTATATTTAAAAAGAAATACGCAGAAATGATTTTAAGATTTAAGAAATTTTTCTATTTCTTGTTGTTTCATAAACGTAGCATCTCAATGGATTAGGTTTCTCAGTGAAATATATAGTCTTAAATAAATGATATACATGTCTTACGACACTCATTCAATAATTTTTCTAAAAATCCTTCTATGTAATATATATTTTATCATTATTTTCATTAGCTTTTTTTTTAATTTTTTATTCAAAAAATCGATATCGAATATATTTTTTATAAGATCTAGTTACTAGAGGAACTCGAAATAAACGCAAAGGGTTAAAAAAATAGATGAATGCCTCACTGGGATTTGTAATATTTAAGCACAATTAAAAGATATTCAAATTTGAGAAATTTACTGCCACTTTCATTGGGTCTACGTACGTTTGAGCACTACTGCCATTTTCCAAAAGATAGTCACATATGGAAAGGAAAGCCTGTCTATTATAGTGTATTATATGAAATAAAGTGTAAAATCTACAATACAGGATCCCTTGCGAGCAACCATTTAAATAAAAAAATATTCTGTGTAGAACGTTGATTACTGTTAAATCATATTATAACTACAAATTCACTATTACCGAAAACATAATTCTTACAACTAATATGATTGTTTTATAATTTATTTAGATAAAGGAAAATATTTAAATAAATATTGTCTTCTTGCCTGTGCGGTCTGAAAGATGATTGAATGAAAAATGATTAGCGATTGAAACGTTTCAAATTAAGATAACGTAAAGCGCCACATAGTGCGAAGTATATAAAATACCGTCGATGCACTTCCGGTCCGTTTTTCTGACAAGTATCTGATGGCTGTCTGACATTTCGTTTTTGATAATTTCATTGAATTATGTTCGTGAAGCACATTATTTATTTGCATCGATGAAACAATAGTTCATATATGTTTTATTAAAATAAAGGACACAATCGTCAATAAACAAAATTTCGCAATCCGGTAAATATATGCACGAGAGGTAAGGCTGACAAAATATCGTTATCAGGCGTGCCACCGGCAAGGGTTAGAATTGCCCGAATTCCGGCACGCTAATCACCTAAAATTTTGTTAATTTTACCACTTTTTAGAATACGCTGTAACGTTTGGCAAAATGATCAAAACAGGAGAGGATAACCTAAAACTTCAATACCAGCAAACAGTGTAAGTATTTGTTAAATCCTCGCTTCATTTCATTTATTGGTGAACAAAGTAACAATTTTTGTACACTTTTACATCTCTTTTATTCATAATAATTGATGCTTTTGTTTTTTATCTGCTTTTTTTATTGCGCCACGTTAATACAATGAAAATTTCCAAATTTTTTTATGTTAATCAATAATCTTTACGATTAAATTTATCAACCTCATTTTAATTACTTTTTTATTATTGAATTTTCTTTCTTTCACATACGTATAAAGATTGTATGCTTTACATAGGGAATTCACTGGGCAAGAAAATCAACATTCAGTTGAATTATATAGTACCAATGTTGTTGTTATTCCTTCGCCAGGAGGACATAATCATGGTAGTTCAAAGGTGAAACTAAAAAATATTGTTGATTTTACATGGGAGCATAACTTTTATCCAGGACAATTATTAGCTGTTCATATGTCTGGAAAATATTTAGCTTATGGTATAAAAGGTAATCTAAATTCAAATCTAAATTACAACTATTTTCTTGTCGTTTAAATTTAAGAAAGTAACATTATTTAGTTGGTAATGGAGGAGGTATGGTTAGAGTTGTATATAAAGAAATGGAACAAAGAGCTCTGTTAAGAGGAATGCGTGCAGCAATACAAGACCTAGCTTTTGCACATGTTTCAAATGCAATTTTGGCATGTGTTGATTATTTGGGAAATCTTTTTATACATAACATCGAATCAACACCATCTGAATTGTTATGCAGTTTATTGCTGCAAGTAGATGCAGAAGATATATCTCCTACCAGTCATCGTGTGATATGGTGTCCATATATTCCTGAAGATGTACCATCAGATGGAGATAAAGTTTCAAAACTTTTAGTTCTAACTCGTGGTTCCAAAGTAGAGTTGTGGTCAGTTAATACTGTTTCAGCAAGATTCAGATCAATAGAGGTGAATGTGTACCTTACTTACAGATTATAAAATCCATACAAAATGAACAAAGTATCCAACTGTTTGACTAAATGATAGGCAACTGATCCAGCTGTAAAGGAAAATGGAGGCATGCTAGAAATAGACCAACATTCTGACACAATCATAGAAGCAACATTCAGTCCAGATGGTACAGCTTTAGCTACAGCTAGTTTCGATGGAGAAGTCAAATTCTTCCAAGTTTACTTACATAGCAATCCTCATGGTAATCAAGCACAACCTCGTTGTTTACATCAATGGAGACCACATGGTGGACGACCTATTTCCTGCTTGTTCTTCCTAGATGATCATAAAACATACCATCCAGAGTAAGCAGTGCTTAAAAGGGTATTCTATTAAATTCATTTTATCATTAAAATTATAGTTGTAATGATTATTTTATTTTGTTCCGTAGAGTTCAATTTTGGCGGTTTGCCATAACTGGATGTGACAATAATACAGAATTAAAAGTTTGGTCTTGTGAAGTGTGGTCCTGTTTGCAAACCATTAAATTTGCACCAACACCTTCTACTGGTAAATTACCGGTGTTGAAAGCCGGCTTAGATCTTAGCGCAGGATATCTTTTATTATCAGATATATACAACAAAGTTCTATATATATTAAGTCTTACAAAAGATAATGACGAAGTAACATCAGTAAATTCAATATCAGAATTCCTTCTCCCATATCCAATATTGAGTTTTGGAATTGTTGACGCTGGTTTACGTAAAGTACGACCTACTGGCGAATCACTGGAAGACTTATGTCCTTGTGAAGAAGATACCGAAGAGCAACTTGTTATTAGGATGTATCTAGTCCAACCGAAGTCATTACAAGAATGTCACATTGCTTTTAAACCTGCCTCACAAGTGAGTGGTAACTGCCTCATGGATACATTGACTCATGATACACTGGGCTACCATGAAGACTTACCAGATATGGGAAATGTTAATCACAATGGAATTTCAGGGGAGAATTGTGAAGAAAATCGTTCCTTATCTACTACAATTGAAACAGCAACAAATCATAATACTAGTTTAAATCTAATGACACCTGATGCATTCAGTTCGCCCGCCAAAAAAGAAAATAATGAATTAGATTCTCGCCCTAGTAGTCCAGAATTAGGTAAAGTCTTATCTGCTAGTCCCTCGCTTGCACAAGCGGTACAGGCTCTAAATGCAGATCCACCATTAGCCACAAGCGAGTTAGAAGAACAAGCACCTGCGAGTAGTAGTAGCAGCCCATCCAGAGAAGTGAGAGAAATTTTATCCCTTTCAAAAGATGAAGAACCAGAAACTGAAAATAAACCAGAAACTACCAATACTGCTGATGAAGATTGGCGTAATATTCCGATGGTATTGTTAAAAGATGTAAGCAGGCATGCAATGCAAGAAGCTGATGGATTCACAAACGACGAAGAAAAAAGAAAAAAATTAAAAGACGAATCAAAATCGACGACACATACTACAGGAAATGCTGAAAATACCTGGCAAACAGCAAATGAATTAAATACTCTTGAGTTAATAAATAAAATAGAGTCAATTTTAGAAATAATTCAAGATCAACGACAAGAATTAAGAGAATTACGTACTGAAGTGACTAGATTAAGACAAGAGACACCAATTTCCACGCGAATAGACTCTGCTTTAACACGAGCTACTCAACAACAAACTGCAACTTTTGAACAAACGTTATATGGTCAAATGGCTCGCCAACACGAATTCCTTAAGACACTTGAAACAACAATTAAAGATAAAATTGAAACTACTTTACCACGTATTATAGAAAACACAGTAGAACCGTTAAAGCATCAACTTAGATTAGATTCTGCTCGAATGGATGAACTCTTAAAAAAGAATTTGACAGATTTAATTAATAGTAACCATATAAAAGATACACTTGCTATGGCAGCAATGAATGCAGCAAAACCAGCATTAGACGCAGCATTTAAAGAAGCTTTTACAAATGTTCTTTTACCTGGCATGGAGAAAGCATGTCAAACAATGTTTAGACAAGTACAAGATGCTTTTGTTAGGGGTACTCATGAATGTAAGATATCTGATATAATTTTTAAAAAATACCAATATATCTAATTTTATATAAAACATTTTTCTTATTTTTTTTTTAGATCTTCAAAATGTGGATGCAATTGCTGATAAACAATATCAACAAAAAAATGAACAACAAAGTGAAGCACTATCCGCATTAGTTCGCAAAGAATTACAAACCGAAATAAATAGAGGTTTAATTATTCTTCAAGGAGAAATGACATATATTCGTGATTTTATTAAAGATCATTTGAATCAACAACTTTCTGAGATAACAAATGCGCGGTAAGTGTATCATAAACATTATATCAAAGAAGTTTTTATAAAAAGATTAAATCAATCTTATATATTATTTTATAGTTCACGAGCTACTACACCTGCTATACCAGTATCTGCAGTTGCCGATGATAAAGCGCGAGTTATATCTCTTCTTCAACGAGGACAATTAAATGCTGCTTTCCAACAAGCTCTTAGTGCTAGTGATTTAGGACTGGTAGTATTAGTTTGTGAAAAAACAGAACCTTCCAGAGTATTTTCTTCAGTAGGACCTCAAGGTCAAACTTCAAGATGTATTTTACAACAACCTGTAATTCTTTCACTTGTACAGCAGTTATCTGCAGATTTAGGACATCGTACGGAGCTCAAGCATAGGTAATTTTTTATTAATAATACTTAATAATGTTAAATAAAATTTTCTGATTTTTTTATGTTTATTTAATAGGTGGCTTGAAGAGGCAATATTAAATTTAGATCCTAATGATCCAGTGACACGAGAACATATGGGTACTGTGTTAATGACTTTGCAAACTCAGTTGGCTACTTTTGTAGCAGCTAATCCAAGTCACAGTTCTATTCGGCGCATGAAAATGTTGGCTATGGCTGCACGCGCACTTTTAAATCAACAACCTTGATGTTACATACGTATGGAGTAGAGAAAACACATTAACATCAGGTTTTATATGTTTTGTTTAAAAAATACTTTAATCTGAAAGTAATATTCACATTATCTTCATGTTAAGACTGGCAGTAATTTACATAGACAGAATATTGTATAACGACTTATCGTTAGCAGTTTACATAATTTGTCGCAACCTATAATCTTTTTAATTTACGAAGCATATACGTTTATAAAATATTCGAGAATTTACCAAAAAATTATTTTCTTGACTTTAAATAAATATTATATAAATGTATTATACAATATAACTAAAGTGATATAAATGAGATTGTCGTAAAAATAATGACACAATACATAATAAAAACAACCTATAAATTATTTTATCGATTATTAATAAAGTTTTATTAATCACCAATATTATTGATATAAAAAGAATTTAATAACTTTTATGATATACAGAAAAGATTTATTTTTAATAATTATAATTACATTTTTTGATAGCATTTTTCTGTAAAATTATGCTATGTATTGTTCTTATATTTAAAGCGAATTTCAAAATAAGATTTCTACATATGATTAATATACATTTTCTTAATTCTCCTAAACGTTAACTTTGTATTAATCTATAGATAATGCATTTCATGACATATTGTATAATACACGTTAAATCTTATAGTAATTAAATTTTAATTAGAATTTAAGTTATAAGCTCTAATGACTTTTTTAACTAAAGAATGTTTCATAAATTTTGTGTTTAAAAACTACATGTATTTTGAAGTATTTCTGCTCTATATTATTTTATTTTACCTTTATCTCATTCGTATTTTCTCTTAACCAATACGCTGCTAACTGTAACAAACCAAGATATTCTATATTTCTTACTATGAAAAAATAAACATTTTAAAATTAATAAATTGTATCTCAAATTTTATAATATATTAAATTAATATATGAAACAATTTTAATGCACCTTATTAAGTATAACGCGTGTTGAACATATAATCAAAATTCATCTTTTATTTATGTATTATTTCATGTCATAACAAATGTATAGTTTCAATATTCTCAATTTATATAATTCTTAAATGAATGTAAATAATGTTCAATTTATATGCATTTATATTTCCTTTATATTTTTGTATGTTTCCTACATATAAAAGTTCCTAGTTCAAAATTTATGTCGTGCTTGTTATATGATTAAATGTTAGAGTGAAGATGTAATATACATATATATACAGTGTTATACATCTTACTTAATCATAATGTGATTCCATTTACTTATTTTTCTTATTCTTATTAAATGTAATCAAGTAGTACTACTTGCATAGTATGAAGGAATATAAAGAATAGAATATTTCAAAATGTAACGAATAATTATATATATTCATGAGCAAAATCGAATAGTATTATACAATATTGTATAAAAATTGTTAAAGCAACTTTACAATGTACATGATTGTGAGACTGTTTAGTTACAACTTTCAGTGTTTTTTATTACATAAGCATAGATATCATATTTGTATACTTTATGTATTCATAAGTAACAGTTTTACTAGGAAAATAAGTACATATATTTATATTTATGGATGAATTCATTTTATATAATTGCTCTGATTATTTCAATTTTGTAAACTAAAAGAAGAAATATGTGTATCATAAATAAAAGTAAATTTACATAAATTTTTTAAATTCATACAAATATTATGTACACAGGCTTCTTTAATTATGCATTTATTTAACTTATTTTATGTTTCCTAACTGTTTATTCTTTACTTCTGCTATTAATGCTTCTTTAATATGAACTGCTATTTTCATTTTCTTTCTTTTCTTAATTTTTCCAGATTTCTTCTCTTTAACATTTCTTGAAACTTTTATTTGTGTTTTATTTTTATTTTTCTTCAAACAACTAAGAGGATTTGGGCCACCTTTTTTCTTCTTCTTTTTTAATTTTACTTCTGTTCCATCAGTTATTCCAGCTACTTCTTTTAATACTTTAATATTTTCTTTTTCCCATTCAGTCATTCCTAATCCTTTACAAATATTTTTAGCATATTCACGACTAACTTGTGAAGGTGCTTCCAAAGTTGGTGCTTTACCATGTAAATATAATATTGGAGCACCTGGAATTTTCCTTAAGCAATCTTGAAGTTCTCTGTCTTGTGTAGCTATGACATACCTAGAAAAAATATATAACAAACATATACATACAATATCTTTAACTTTTAATCTCTACCTAGTGAAATTTTTATTATACCTGAATGAATTATTTTTTCCAACCATAGATAGTAAACATTTTGTGCCACTAATTGAATGTTTTTCATGTCCACATTTATGTATAGGATATTGCTTAACAATTTGCATAGCACCACTAACTGCTTTCGAAAATGAACTTAATTTTTCTGTTTCCAAAATAATACATGGTGTAGTTAATAATTTTACTTCAGATTGAAAATACTTTGATAACTGATCTTGTATATTAAACTTATTCTAAAAAGAATTAAAAATTATTACAAATTCACATAAAATATTAATTTTAATTACAATGACTTAAGTATATACATATATTTTAATGCAAACCTCTAACGCAGCTAAAGCAAATGTACCATCAATAAGAACTTGAAACGGCGATCTAAATTTAAAATTGTTAATAAAGAAACCTAAATTTCTTCTTGCTTTTTTCTGGCGGACTGTTTTCATATTGTTATTTTTTAATATACTTCAAAATGTTCATATGTAAATTTAACCTTTAAAGTGCTGTAATAAAATGACAAAACATCGTAGGAATAGCTTCTATAAACATAAATATATCTATACACAAATATACATACCGAGAAATCACTTTTTACATGCTGCTAAAATTAACATAAGAAATATAACCTCTATGGCTATGTTGAAAGTGGACTGATTACCTGAAGGTGATCAGAAGCAAACTAAGCGTCGCATTGCCGTGTTGATAAATTTAAACACAACTACTACATAATTTGTATACTATTTCTGAAAAAAAATTTCATTATCGATTTCATTCGTAGAAGAAATTCATCAAAATGTAAATATTTACACAGTATTTTCACATTAATATTAATTTTTGCACTTATATATCAAAACTTAACCTTACTCTTTTACATAAATTTCATATGATACCTATAATTTTCCTTTTCAAATTTCTGTCGATATTTAAATTTTGTACTAACAAAAAAAACTATTTTTAGGTCTTCTTTAACTAAGCCAAAGTCTGAAATGACTCCTGAGGAATTAGCAAAACGAGAAGAAGAAGAATTTAATACTGGACCACTTTCTGTATTGACTCAATCTGTGAAAAATAATACGCAGGTTTTAATTAATTGCAGAAATAACAAAAAATTATTAGGAAGAGTAAAAGCATTTGATAGACATTGTAACATGGTTTTAGAAAATGTGAAAGAAATGTGGACTGAACTTCCACGTACTGGAAAAGGAAAAAAGAAGGTAAAATACTATAAGTAAAAGACATTTTACTAAAGTTTATAATTGAAAATGTAAACGAACAATTGTTTTTGTCTAGGCAAAGCCAGTAAATAAAGACAGATTTATCTCAAAAATGTTTTTGAGAGGAGATTCTGTCATTCTAGTTCTACGAAATCCTTTAGCAACAGCATCAGGAAAATAATTTTATAAATAAGTTCACTATTTTATAACTATTATTTAATAAATAAAAACTTCAAAATTAATTGTTTAATTAAACACAAATGTGTATAATTTATTTGTGTTAACAATTATATTTTGAACTTAATAATATACTTTTTCTTATATTTTAAGTATAAAAATGAAACAGTATTAAGCAAGACATGACATTTATTTTTAATGAATTATACATAAAATCATTAATCTTTCTCGGCAATTGCAGTAAGATGCTTATCAATTTCTTGTTCCGTTAAGGTTCTGAAATACAAAAACATTAGATATTTATTTATAGCCATTTTATATATGAAACAGAAATAACAATAATAATATAGTTACCGAAATTTGGGATTGTCCTTTGACACAACACCAACTTCTATTTCTGAAGGTTTAAAATCCACTGATAAAACAGTAGATAAACATGTAATTGCTAACTGTATCGTTTCATCATGATCATAGTTTTGTTTCTTCTTCAACTTTTTTTCCAAATAAGAATTGGCTTCAGTTTGTTTAGCACCAACAGAAATGGCTCTATAACCACAATAATATCCTGCAGGATCAGCTTTATAAACGCAAGGGCCTTTTTCTTTATCATATGAAATGAGCATCATAGAACATCCAAGAGGCCGCATCTCTGCATTTTGCGTATATACTTGACTGATGTCTGCAATACGTCTGCATAATGCATCTACAGGAATTTCATACTCATATTTATATTTAAAATGAGCTGCTTCATATCTTGCCCGTTGAACTTGAGATCTGCTGTCAGCTAAAATAGATATCAGAAAAAAGTAATTAATAAGAAAGATTTATAAATATAACATAACAAAAGAAAAATCTAAATATATTTATATAACAATGATTGAGAGAAATCCTTTTTATTTCAATCATTGTTATATAAATATTTAGATTTTTCCTTTTATTATATTATATTTATAAATTTTCCTTATTAAAAATTTTTTTTTTGGTATACATCGTGCTTACCTATCATGCCTGTTACGAGGCAACCGATGTGCTCAGTGAGTTGAAAAATATGAGTAACACTAGAAGCATCAAGCAGCTTATCCTATAAAGCAAATATCCTTAAATTTGATAAGTTTCACTTCCATTATTTACAGAATGTTCCTTAAATATTATATTATATGGATCGGGAAAAAGAGAATAATATAAAAAACTGATAGAAATAACAATAACAAGAGGTTATATCTTACAGGCACTTTCTTTTGTGTAGCAAAAACAGCTGTATCAACTCCTTTTACAGCAACGGATGTCAAACCACTTTGATTTATCGCTTTAAACGCATACTCTGCAAAATATTTAATACTTTTAGTTTAAAAAGTTCAAAATTGCTGATCACGCTGTCATGGTTTCCGCATAGAAAATTAGTGTAGAAGTTAGTAATTTGAAAGACATCGATAAAGAAAGAAAGGCTACTTGTGTTTATTTTAATACAAAATATTTTCATAAATCTTACCTACTTGGTAAAGCCGCCCTTCAGGTGAAAAAATTGTAATATGTCTATCAAAACCAGCACTACTACCGCGCGCCATATTCGCAAATAATGTTAATGGTTGCGTTTAAAAGGTGTAGGCAACTTTTCGAAACGTCAAATCATGCAAGATGTGTATTAAGGTAATTTACATTGAACGACATAAATTTTTATTGGAGCAATTTACGCACATTGTTCTTATATTCGTTTACAATAAATATAATCACAACCAACATAAAATTTGATTTTTTGGCAAATTTTTAAAATTACTATCAATTACTCTTACGATTTTAATGAATTTTTTTTACATAAAATTATTCTTCTTTTTAACATCTTCATTTAAAAATTAAATAATAATTTAAAAAGGATAGTTCTTTAGTATCGTTAATCAAAAGTTCTTTAATATTGTTAATTTTGAAGAAATATTTCGTTCTAAAAGTAATGTGTTTTGTCATGAATATTTTTATACATAAAAGCACTCATATTAGTAGACTCTTTAGTATAATTATTTAGGAAACATATTAACACTCCTACGTGAAAAAATGAAACCGTTTAAATTGAAGTTTCTTTATTAACAATACATATGTACTAGATATGCATATATCTTATAAATAAAGTTCGCGATATTCCTTAACATCTCAAACTTGTTTTGATCGAGATCGAATCTGATTAATTTTATACATGTAACACAGCGTATATATGTGACACACATCGATATGGACACACATTGAACATCAGATTTAGTAAGCAATGGAAATCTTATCTAAATTACTTTACTTAGTTACATGAGTATGTTACATGTGGCTTGTTAAATGATACGTATTTCTTAAAGTACTCTGCTGATATTAAAAACTTTTCCAGTACGCTGTGATACACCACTCAAGCGACGCTATTTACCAAAGTACAAATGTCTGCATCAACAGGTAAAAATATTTCATATTAACCAATATTAAACGTTTTATAAAAAAAAAAAAAAAAATTGTACAGGATAAAGATATTATTTATATATTATTCATAAAAACTGTACATTATTGATCGCGTAAGATTTTTCTGAGTAAATAAACTTTTGACATAAGTGTCGATCATATGACCTTCCACAAGATTCGCTTTATTTCTTTTTTATATTCTAAACGTATAGTGGCTTGTGAAACTAATAATAATTTTTACAGTTTGTTATACATTCTGTATAATTGAAATCAAAACGAAACCCGCGTGAGTCTGTATTGTGCACTGTTTATTATTCTGATTGAAACAAAATCCATATGATGATTAAAATTTATATTACGATTCATAGCATTCGAAAGTTGTAAGTAATGTATATATATATGCAATATATTATAATATATATAATAAAACAAAATATCTTTATATAATGTATTGATTGATTGTATGTTTATATTGGATAATGCATTGATATACACATAATAAAAACATTTTGTATATATGCATAAAAATTAATACATGCATAAAAATTTTCAGGCGATAGAAACAGCCTAAAAAATGGCACAGAAGCTCTAAAGGAAGAATTTGATCCTACTGGTTAGAATCTCTGTTCTTATGAAGAAATTATTTCAAATTCAAGTTCTATGTATCATCTATTAGATCAATATTTTATAGAACATCAACATATTCGATATAATCCCTTGAAGGGAGAATGGGTGCTAGTGTCACCTCATCGAATGAAACGACCATGGGGAGGGCAAATCGAAACAGACATAGAAGAAAATCTCCCAGATTATGACCCAGATAATCCACTTTGTCCAGGCAATATCAGAGCTAGTGGACAAGTAATGCTTTTAAGTAGCTAATAACTAAAAGGATTTATACGACTTTTTGATTTTAAATATTTTTTACTTCCTAGATAACTCCAATATATGAAAATACATATTCATTTGTCAATGATTTTCCTGCATTATTGGAATCAGTTCCTAGTCCATCCAAATCAGAAGATGAATTATTTCAAATGGATGCTGCCAGAGGTACTTGTAAAGTAATGTGTTTCCATCCAAAATCAAATGTAACAATAGCACTTATGAAAACTTCTGAAATTAAAGAAGTGGTTAAACGGTATGTTAATAATACATTTAGTTTGTTAACATTAAAAAACAACCAATTAACATTTTATGTAGTAAATATCATTATGATTTAGTTGGATTTTCGAAATGCTCGAGTTGGGAGAAAAATGGACTTGGGTACAAATTTTTGAAAACCGTGGTGCTGTAATGGGTTGTAGCAATTCACATCCTCATTGTCAAATTTGGGCTAGTTCTTTTTTACCAAATGAAGCTAAAATAAAAGATAAATATCTCAGCGATTATTATAATCGTAATAAAAAGCCACTTCTGATAGATTATGTACAGAAAGAGCTTTTCAAAAAGGTAAAGTATTATCAAGAAAATTTAAATTAAAATTTTTTAATTTAAGTGTGGTTTATATTATGTATAGGAGCGTATTGTATTGGAAAATCGAGATTGGGTAGTTCTAGTACCATTCTGGGCAATATGGCCATATGAAACTATGGTACTGCCCAAGAAACAAATATCTAGGATGCAGGATTTATCAGAAAGTCAACAAGAATCACTAGCAGCTACAATGAAAATATTGTGTACCAAATATGATAACTTGTTCCATTGTTCTTTTCCTTATTCTATGGGTTGGCATGGTATGATTGATTATTATTAAATATGTTCATTAAAAAAAAAAGATTAACCATAATATTTAATTTATTTTATGTAAAGGAGCGCCAACTGGACCATATGTAAAACAAGATTATCCTTATTGGACTTTTCATGGAATTTACTTACCGCCATTATTACGTTCAGCGACTATAAAAAAACATATGGTTGGTTATGAACTTCTTGCACAAGCCCAAAGAGACTTAACACCAGAACAAGCAGCAGAAAAATTAAGAAATTTATCAGATACCCATTACAAGTATCCAGAAACCAGTTTAACTAGTTGTGAAATAGAAAAGTATTCTAAATGAATTAATTCGCTTTATATATAATTATATATTTTTATAAATGTATGTATCATTCACATATACATTATTTATAAAAATGTAACGTCGAACATCACTTGATGATACATACATTAATTTTATGAATAAAATTCAATAAACATGAAAGTAAACAATTACAATTTTATGTTGTTAATATACAGGAAATGTACAATCAATTTTTTTACTCCAAGCATGAATGCCGCCAATCACATCTTTTATTTCTATATTACTTCCCTTAAGTGTTTCTTGAAGATTTTTTACAGCTTTCTGTGAATCATTTCCCCTTCTGCATATAACATACACTAAAACAAATATATACATACATTTTGTGTACTTAGAATTTTAACATAAAATATTAAGTAAAATATACATACAAT
The DNA here is from genome assembly GCA_036937485.2 of Tetragonisca angustula. NCBI lineage: Eukaryota > Metazoa > Arthropoda > Insecta > Hymenoptera > Apidae > Tetragonisca > Tetragonisca angustula. The sequence goes on along the minus strand of JAWNGG020000119.1, from coordinate 585,883 downwards.
TAGCATCATTGTGTTGTTTCTGTATTTCTTGTATTCTATTTCTTATTAATGTTACTTTTTCGTTATTATCAATGTCACGCAATGGTATATTTACAGAATTTTTTAAATGACAAATGTCAAATTCTTCAGTCGATCGTACGTCGATTAAGAGATGAGCTTCTGTACCTAATTTCAATGTTGTATTATATTCTTCCACGCTTATTCTCTCTTCATTTTTTAATAAATTTAATTTAGGCTCTTTATCATTTGCTTTTGCACCACAAAATTGTTCATAATCAATTAATTTGTATAGAGTTGGATGTTCACCGCAAATAGCGCAGTTCCTATTTTTACCACGCAAGTTTATCTTACGAAACTTCGTTTCTAATCCATCAAATAATAGAAGTTGACCAGATAGTACATGCGGGAGATCGAGTACTATCTTCAATGCTTCTAGTGCTTGTAGGACACCAATGGTACCAACGGCTATAATTAAATTAAGTACTGAATGTTTTTTAAGTACAAAAATCAATAAGTTAATTAAAAAATAATACCTGGACCAAAAACACCACCATCCCCACAATTTGTTACTGTTTCTGGAGGAGGAGGTTTAGGAAATATGCATCTATAGCAAGGTCCATTGTAATTAAATACAGATAAATGACCTTCAAATTTTAATGCTGATCCAGATACTAAAGGTTTATTACTTAGAACACATGCGTCATTCAATAAGTAACGTGTAGCTACATTATCAGTAGCATCTATCACCACATCATAAGACTTTATTATATTCAAAGCATTACTGCTATCTAGTTGAATTTTGTATGGAATAACGTTAACATCACTGTTTAAACTGAAATTAATATGAATACATCATGAATTTTATCTCGTCAAATAGGCACTCAACTTATATACTTATAATATCTGTGTACTACATTTATTACAAGTACCGATTAAGATTTTCTGCAGCAGCATTTGCTTTTGGTGTCCCAATATGTGTTTCTGCATATAACAATTGTCTATGAAGATTGTTAATCTCAACATCATCATAGTCAATTATACCAATTTGTCCAGCACCAGCAGATGCTAAATATAATGCAGCTGGACATCCAAGTCCACCTGCTCCTACAATCAATATCGAGCTGTTTTTTAATTTTATTTGACCTGAAATCGTATAACGGAACATGTTATAGATAAATAGAAACTATTGGGGAACAATAAATAAAAGATAAATAGAAATATTAAAAAGCAATAAATTTTGTATAAAATCAATGTTATTTTAATTTTAATATTTTATAAATAATATACACCTTTAATACCAATTTCTGGTAAAAATATTTGTCTGCTATATCTTAATATTTCTCCGTTACTCAAACCGTAATCTTGTAAGATTTGTTTTTCGCGCCTTAGAGCAACTAGTTGAGCTTCTTTTATACGTAACAATTCACGCAATTCAGTAATTTGATTCATTAATTCTTTCTCGTCCATTTTTCTAGAAAAATATGTTTTAAACACATTGTTAATCTACTGGCTTAAGAAAGTAATTAAAAAAGTAATAAAAAATTAATATTTTTTATTAAACGAAACCACTTAGGTTATACTAACATCTATCTAAAAGATGGTCAGTTAGAAAATTGTATTACGGAAGTAGTAAATACATATATATGTAAGAAATAATAGATAAAACTTAAAACGTAGTAGAGTGAAAATAATTGCAATCTTTAATATTGTATTATTAATCTTGAATATTATCACTTTTTTTTTTAATGCTTTGCAATCACACACATGTATGTATATATCTACATATGTTATTGCATCTATACATATTTCACGTTTAAGACGCAATACGCAAATGATATTGACACTTTTACGTATTGGTGTAGATAAGGCGCTTAAATTAAATCTTTTAATTAACCTTTAATTTGTTCGAAGTATATAGTAGATAAAACTAGTATAACAAGAATAAGAATTTTAGTATACTTTCATATTTTTAATATAATACTTTTTAAACGAATATTTACTTTTGAAATAATATTTAACCATTTTTTTTCACCAGTAGAGGAAAGAAATCTTTTTTTAATTTTTTTTTAATATTCATGGTCGCAGACTTATATTAAGTAAATTATAAATGAAACAATTACAAATTAAATTACAGTGTTTCTAAAGTTCTCCACTCTACAACAACGCGTGAAACACGTATTTTCGGGTGGATACTATGACCGCGTGGTTTTGTGAGCGTCCCAAGAAATTAAAGAGAAAAGAGGTAGCGAGATCTGGAATGATTAAAAATAGCTCATTAAAAAGTACGATGTATTTTATTTCGATGATCTTTACTAGATCTGTGTATTTATTTGCACAGTGTCGCGCGCAATAAGTTTAATAGTCTTGGGCAAAGGTAGGAAGTTGATGATTAATGTCACGGTCAGTGAGGTTCTTGACAAAGTATATGCAGGAAAATCATAATTTTGTAAGTGACAACCAGAGTATCATTTGTGAAGAACTTTAATTATAATATACATTAAGATGGTGGAACCAATTTTTAATTATCAGTTCCGTCTGATACTGATCGGTGACAGTACAGTCGGAAAAAGTTCATTGCTGAAATATTTTACCGATGGAAAATTCGCAGAGGTATGCAGTGATTCTAACCATTATCGTCAACAATGTTGATAAAAATTGATTTTAAAATACCACGTCTATATTTTGTTCTCTTGTTATTTTTCATAGTGTTGAAAAAAAAGAAAATTGTACCGCATTCAGTGTCAAAATCGAAATTAAAATAAGATTGTTTTATGTTTTTGGAGTATTTCCAATTTTTCTGAGCTAATAATATTTACGTAGTTGATTGCTGTATTTTTAAATAAAAAATTCAGGACGATACAAAAATGTTTAAAAACTATAGTGTCCTGAGAATTTTTATAATGTGAAATGAATTAGTTCTAATATCCAGTTATAAATTATTGCATGTGTTTTATAATTAATAGATCAATGAACAATAAACAAAAAGGTTCCTTTGAACATCTTTATGTTTCATCTTCAATTTGTCATTGACCTTCATGTAGAGTATATTTTTTTAATAAAATAAGAAATTATGTGTAATCCTTGATCTTTTTATACTTAATATGATTATTATATATATCTTATTTGATTAGCTTTCAGATCCAACAGTAGGAGTAGATTTTTTCGCTAGATTAATTGAATTAAAAGATGGAACAAAGATAAAATTACAATTGTGGGATACAGCTGGCCAAGAAAGATTTAGGTGTGTTATTACATATCGTATTAATATTATAATATTCTATTGAAAAAAGAGATATAAGATATAATGTAATACATGTAGAATAATGCAACATGTTGTTTATCTTAGGTCAATTACAAAATCATATTATAGAAACTCTGTTGGAGTCTTACTTGTGTATGATGTCTGTAATAGAGCAAGTTTTGAACATATTCCTCAATGGATGATGGATGCTCGCAGGCATATTGAACCACATCGCCCTGTATTTGCATTGGTAGGTTGTAAATTAGATTTAGTTACCAATGGGAGTAGACGAGAAGTTTCAAAAGAAGAAGCAAGAGCTTTTGCTGACCAACATGGAGTACATCATATTGAAACCAGTGCAAAGACTGGAATTAATGTTGAAGAGGCATTTCGAACAGTTACACAGGAAGTTTATAGTAGAATACAGACTGGTGAATACAAGTTAGAAGATGGTTGGGATGGAATAAAAACTGGGTTTTATAAACCTAGTGGGTTTGATTTTAATCTAATCGAAGCAGAACCTGCAGAAACTTCTTGTTGTTAAACGAAAATTTAGTTTATTAAGGATGCAGTCGTTTGTAACAATGTTTAGGATGCAGTGGTAGTAAATTTTTTAAGTTTTTCTAAATCTTGATATTAAGGGAAAAAATGACAGATATAAAAAATTTTTAGATTAATATTGTTTAACGATAATGAAGGAAAATCATATTCTTACATTCCACTGCATTCACAGTTTTAGAAGAGAGACTTACAATAAATTTAAAATGTGTATAAATCTTGATTAGACATTTTTGTACATAGCTTGTATAAACAAATGATTATATGTCATTGAAGCACATGGGCATTGAATTAGAGCTGTTTTTTTATCTTATTTAAGAAATAAAATATTTCGGTATGAAGAAAGTTTATAGTATAACTGTAGTTATAATGTTTTTTGAATTTTATGAAATTTATGAATTAATAATTTTGTATAAGAAAAAAATGATGGCTGTGCTTCTTTGTCAAAATCATCTTTTAAATGCTGTAGTAAAAATTTATTGTCAAATTTGGAGATGTAAAACTTTTTTATTGTAATACGGAATATTTATTTCTGGCGAGAACGATATAAATTCAGGAAAACTTCTCAAAATAAAAGAGTAAATGTTTGCATTTTACATACAAGAATTATTAGTAAAAAATTGTGTCGGTTATATTAATTTATTATTTCCTAAATTTTTAATTTCAATGCCACAGTTTGTAATAATGTCACATATAAGAGCCAAATTAATATATGTATATACATATGTTTGTATTGTCCATATTTAATTAAAACCAAACAAGATAATACATCAGTAATTACATTTTAATTTATAAAACAATAAGAAACGAACTATGATGTATGTGTTCTAATTTTAAAACAGCATAAAGTTATTCTGTATATATTATATTATGTAATTATATCAAGATATAAGAAAATCTTGTTATAAAATAATAGATAGTGTATTATAATTTGTATAAGTTATTATAAATTTATCTGCTTTATTATATCTTTATCACAAGATATGTCAGTTTGAAATGATAGAAATTTATATATCTAATGTAATATTTTTAATATAACTAATTTTTATTAAATGATACATTTTATACTTTTTCATATCAATCTTTTAAAAAAAAGTTTTAGACTTCCAAGCTATAAGTTAAGAATATATTTACATATTCTTAATGCAGGAATAAATAAGTCCAATAAATTTCATTCGGATAAATATTATTTATGTGATTTGCATTTCTCACTGCAAGTCTAAATAGAGAGATGTTTATTTCTATACAGTAACAGATGTTATTTATAATAAATAATGTATATTAAATAATGTGTGGTGGAACCTGCGTTTGTATAAATAATGTAAGTAAATGCAGCACGAATAGAATTTATTTATGAAATTTTATACTCATTAACTGTGGCATAAGACAAAACTTAGTAAATACTGCGAATTAATAATATATAACTTATCATTACATTTGTATAGCTATATAACATTTATTTTTTTGTCAATGTAGTAATAACGTGTACATATAATATTGTAATATGCTAATTACAAAATGACTTTTGCATCAAGAAATGTAAATTTGTTTCCTTCTGTTTTAAAATACTTTTTTGTATATAGAAATTAGCAATATTACATTGAAAACATAAATCTGTGTTATATTGTTTTAATATGTGAATAAAATTATAATTGTACGTAATACGCGAAAAATGAAAATAAGCATACATATATATAAATATATATGCTTTAAAATGCATATTTTGTAAGAATTGTTTTCTCAAAGTTTATTTTATGTATAATTTGACAATTTTAGGAATATGTACACTTTTGTGCACTATACATTTATACATAATCATGTTGAAAAATAAACAATATATTATAGAATTATACATTATTTTTTGACAATGTAATGCATGATATTAATTGACATTATTTTCTGTGATATATATCAGGAAATTATAAATAATTTTTACGTGCTTCAATATAAATTAACTTTCTAATTTTTTTTTTAGAATAAATTAATTACAGAACAGAGAAAGAGTATTTCTATTAAATTTGATATTGATACTTTTTATTTATAATATGTATATAAAATGTACTGTGTGTTTTGTATGGTTTGAAGGCTATTATTTTTTTTTACAGGCTGTAACAAATTAGTCAAAATATTGATCAGATATAGTTTCATATTTAATGTACAATTAATATAGAATATATACAATATTTACAAGTCAATGTTCCTTTGTCCTTATGTAATGATTAAATTACACAGATCTTTTGTAAACTAAATATTTATATCTGAAATGTAAAATGTTTGAGTACAACTAAAATATTATATATTATTATTGGCAGTTACTTATTCACGTAAGTATAAAACATTAGCTGAAAAGTATATAATTAAATTCATAAGAAAATAAATTGAAAAAAAAAATGATTTAAATAATATTATTAATAAGAAGTAAAGAAGTAAAATCATTGTCAAGAAATATAGTTGAATTTATTTTCTTTTTGGTAAAATAATATTAAAAGAATTAATCAAATCATTCAAAGATAAGAAAACATAAATCGGATCTTAAACACGTATAATTTAAAAAAAGTTATAAATATTTATATTACTTTAAAGTTGCTAAATTATATACATGCTTACCATTATGCTCACATATGTTTTACAAGCACCTATGTATGTAGCAATAATTATATTATAAATTAATAACTTGCATAGATTTTTTATCGATAACAAAAACGTAGTTTACTATGATATTTGTAATATATTTATATATCTTTTTTAAATTAATTTATATACTATAAAAGTTTTGCTTAAAGTAGTATTAAAATGTGTATAACTTTTTAAATGTTATATAATCTTTTACTTTTAGCTTGGCAATTAATAAAATCTTTAATGTATATAACAAAACAATAGCGTATTAAATTATTCACAAAATTAAATTTAAGTTAAAAATGGTAATAATAATCTTATCAATAACACAAAATTTTAGATTTATAATCCTAAAGTCGTTTTGTTATAAATTCTTATTTTTAATAATATTTATTATCTTGGAAGATAAATCTAAATAATTTAATTATATTTAAAGTGACTAGAAATGTTGCTATATATTTGGCTATTAATACATATTTCTCATTTTGGCAAGAATGATAATGCAAATTTACGAAATTATGAACAAGTTTTTAGAAATATTCTATTTAGAATTTATAACATTTACTTTTGAATATTATTTTCTAAAATTATTTACCTGTACACCAAGCAATTGAACATATATATTTTGTATGTACAAAACAATTTACTATCTGCGGATTATATACATAAAAATCATCTTCTAAGGGAAGAGAGGAGATACAATTTTGGAATTATAAACAATTTGTTATGAATATGGAATGATTAAATCTCAATTCTAATGGGAATGAGTTATCAGGTAAACTCGATGTGCAAAAAGAAAAAAAATATCAAAAACTGATACAGAACGAAGGATCTGGAATAATATCAGAATATAAATATTCCAAATTGTAAATAATTTTTCTTCAATCGATTTCTTTTAATTTGATACCTCATTTGCTGACCATTACAATGAAGAAAAAAGAGTAATAATGTAAAATTACACAGTTGAAAACTTAAAATGGACGGACTTTCAATAGGAGAACGAAATCCAGATATTGATGAAGTTTTACACTACATAGAAATAGTTTTATTTAACTTATGATTTCAATTAAGAAATTTTAACTAAATGATGAGATCAGCTGAGGTTTTAATCACTAATAACATTTTGAAATGTCAAGTAAATTAAAAGAGGATTAGAAAATGATATGATTACCTAATGGAATTGTAAACCTGATAGATCAATAATAATGTGATAATACAAAGTGCTCAAGGGACATAATTTTGTAACGTCGGTGCGGAAACGTATGCCTACCAGACTAGTATTCATTGGATACATATTGGTAGAGCTTACACTTTCCGCTTCTTTGTAGACTAAGATGGGCCCTAGAAGTACCTACAACATAACGAATATTTTATTAACATGTTATCTTTCCAAAACTTTGATTGATTACACGAAATATCTTATGTAATAAAATATTTTTGAGGATAATTACTGACACCAACCAATATTTATTTTTGTCCAAGCACTTTATCTTGAAATGTTCCTTCAATTATCTATGATTATATTTTGCATCTAATTTAAAGGCGATTCATGAGAAGATATTCTTCATGATAATTTATCCTTTACTTTTTCAACAGTTGCATTTATATAATAAGTAAGGTATTGACATTGCAAGAAATCACTTATTACACAGTTTTACTGTTCCAATGATTCACACCCAAATAAAACATATTCTTCTCTTGACAACCAAAATGGGTTACCTTCTATATATTCTGGCGGTGTTTTGTCTAAAATAATAATTAGAATAAATTAATTGTATCTTTATAAATATGATTTTAACATAAAAATTATTATATATTTACCAGGATGCACAGCTAAAGGCACATATGTGGAACCCATTGCAACATTCCAACTATGAGTACCAGGACAACTTCTCACTTCTAATATCTTGCTGTGTTCTGGTAATAATTCTCGTAAATCTTTAGTTAATCTTAACCCAAAACCTGAGAGATGTGTATTGCCTCCAGTAAGCAAAATGTGTGAAAGGCAATCATGCAATATATCTTCTGATAAACCAGAAGTTACATCTTTTATCACTTGTGGTAAACCAAGATTAATATACATCATTTCAGGAGCAATATATAACTCTGAACCTAAGGAAACTCTCTAAAAATATGTAAATAATTATTGTAATGTTAAATATGATAAAACTTTAACTCTATGAATAAACATGTAAAATTTACTAACCAAAAATTGCTTATTATCAGCATAGCTTCGAACTCTCACTTTAATACATTCCCCAGTTTTTTGTCCTACCCTCTTTTCTTCATTTTTAATATTGTAACTTAATCTACATCTTTCTTTAATAGGTAGTGTATCTAGATATGATATAGGAATATGATAACATCCTTTTAAATACCAATGCATAGCTTGTTTTAAATGGTAAGCTACATGCCAACCACCAACAGGTAACAATCTCCAACGTTGTGGCATAACACGTCCACCAATTACAACAGCTACTGTTGTACTTAGAGCACCACTATCAACTACCACACAAGTTTCCACATCCAACATTGCACATGCTGCTAAAGGCTTAGGAACCAGACAAACTCTAGAAATTTAATTATTTTTTAAAAGCATATTTTCTTTTTATAACATGTCTTTTTCTTTTCTCACCTTGATACTTTGACTTCTTGAAACAAATAATGCAATAATTGTTTCCTTAACACTGGATGCATAGCTAATGGTTCACAAAACATTAGCACTGCGTTAGGTTTTCTTAATGTCGACGTTAATCTCATCTGATGAAACAAGTGACCAACAAATGTTTTAAGAACAGGGAATGTTCCATCACTTAATAATGCCTCTGCCGGACTAACAAGATCAACATTTGGAATTCCAAGTACCTCAACAGTATCAGTGCAATATCCATTTATAAGTTTTTCATAAATTGGATTTGGTCTTGCATAATATGCTGGATCATTCTGATGAGTAATCAATCTCTTTTTTTCTCTGTATAATTTCACAGAATTACAAAAAACACAAAAAGGACCGCTAGGTCTTGGAATTTTAGCTGTTGCTAATTCAGATAATTTCAATAATTTAAACTTTTTAGCTAGTGATTTCCCATCACATTTAGGCCGTGCACTGCTACTTGGAACATTTTGCGTTTGTTCCAAATATGTTTCATTATTGTATTTTGGTACACCAAACATTGAGAAATGTCTTCTTAATTCAAAATGTGGTGCAATAACCCATGTGTATTTATTTCCAATCTCAATTACTACTTTCGCACTAGAACCTTCAACACAATTTCTTTGACATGTGTAACCACTGCAGTGACGACATTTTGGGAAATGAACACTTTCTCCTAATGTAATTACCATGTACAATCTGTAACACATCGCTTTAAAGCTTACGTTAAGTAACTGTAAACACTTTATATCTGGAAATCTAAAGTGCACCTTCGATATCAACTGTAACCACTTCATTTTCCTAGAAAAACATGAACGAATTGTATAAACAGTTGACAGGAATAGTTCTTTCAAATTGTGCATATTTCAATGAAATTAATCAGTGATAAATTTGTTTAATACAATAATAATTTATTTGATTATTACAAAACTTGCCAAAGCATTATTTAATTTAGAACCCTGCATTGCACATTTACAACAATAATAATTTTTATTCGTTGCAATGATAACTTTTATTTATTTTATAAGTGACTTGTTGGCTTCAAAGTACTTTTGTCATAAACTTAACTCGAACTCACCACAAGTAATCAGTGTCTGAAGCTTTTCTTAAATATTTGCATGTATTGCCGATGGCAATAATGTCAGGTACATCGCAGTATAATAAAATTTTTATCCAAATTTCTTCAGGGAAGATCGAAGGATCCATAATTACTAATAAAAATGATACAAAAGGTACAATTAGTAGTTACTAATACAAGATTGCAGACACTCCCCAGAAACAGTGAATACGTTAGTCAAGTTCAAGGTTACAATGATGAAAATAGTGAATCAATATGTTATCGACACATGATACTTCACTAGGAATTACCACAATGCTGATAAAACCTGTGATGAAACTAATAATAAATGTTGTTTCAGATGAGATACACGATACCTATCGCTATAAATAAGATAGACCATGGTTATTTTTTTTTTTTTTTTTTTTTTTTTGCTCACTTCACCAACTTTGATATGTACTTGGATTCACAGACAAGATATACCTCGTCTGTGTCAGTGACTTTTTATGTCGGTATTTCAGCTGACGGGCCACGAAACCCTGTAAAATGCTTGGTCTACTCATATATCTCGTTGCTGCTTAAACATAGAGTGCGCTAAAAAACCAATGATACAGACGAGGTCACAATACCTCGTCTGTGCTTTAGTCAATGGTGTTAGATTCGATGCAAAGCGGGAAATCTATTTGTTTAAGTCTGACTAAATTTGACTTGTATTACTTATTTATGTCTGGATACACGTTGACTTGTACTACTTGCTTATATCCGATCATACTTTGATCTACATTACGTGACCCCCAAAATATGAGACACGAGAAAACAATTGGATGTTCGGTTTATCCCAGATAGTTAATGATCAAATATACTGCCTACTCTCGTAGCTTATATCGCAGAAGGCATAACCACGTATCAATATTGGCTATTGTTCTTGTTCCCTTCCTCGTTTATCACATGTGTGACATCTGTCTTTGTTTTACACTATTGCGCTCTTTATCTGTGAACAAAGTAAGTGTTGCCATCTATCGGAACTGTTTTAAAGTATCTAATGAGATGAACATTTTGCCGCCATCTATTGAATTCTTTCCCCTTTATACGTTTTAGTTCCAGATATTTAGAAATCTTCAGAGGGCAGCACTATCTGTAGACAAGGAACACAATAGTGTGCAACAAGAACGGATATATACTACGTGCTGCCATCTATACGTTTCTCAGATCCGACTGGAACTAAAAATATAGAAAGGTAAATTGCAATAGATGGCAGCATGTATCTTGTTATTGTAGCGACCTCTACATCGAAGAATTTAGATCAACGACATCTATGTTCATTAAATCCGTTCCGTCGAGATGTATATTTAATATAAACAATAGAATATTTAAAAATTGTTAGTAATTTTATTATCACCCTGGAAATATTTACAGAAACTTAAATATACTGCAATCATTATGTTAATTTTTCATTCGTTATTTAACTTTCATTATTTAATCTTCGTTATTTGATATTTATCATTAGTAATTATATATTTTGTTACATTGATAATATTTTTATATAAACTACTAAAATTAACGACGGAGTTACTATTTATTTGTAGTATTGTGATATTAATTTATTTATCATCATAATTACTACATTCGTAGACAAAGAGGGCAATAGAGTACAACAAAGATAGCAATAGCTTTTTATTTCGCCGCTAGAATTTTAGTGTCCATGAATCGCTTAAAAATTTTTATTTACAGAAAAAAAACTAACAATTAACGGATAAATTTAAAGATTTTTACAATTGTCTCTTCGTAATTAGATCTTAAATCCTAAACTCTAAAGTTATCGAAATGCACGTATAAAGTACTTCGACTCGATAGATCGAAGCACATTTGTTCGATATAATACTTAATTTTTGATGAATTATATTACACTTAAAAATTTGAGAAAATTACATTTTATATAGTCTAGCTATATCAATGTTAGCCTGTAAAATATAACATTATTAAAAAAAAAAGAAGAGACGAAATCAAATTAATTTATTTTTTGCATTACCTTTCATATAAAGTATTATTAATTTCAGATAATAAAATAACATTTCTCTGAATCTTCAGAAATATTTTCTTTCAGAGAACATTAAAAGCAAAGCAGTTTTACCCGGAATTACTGTTATAACCAGTAGCGTGGCAATATGAATAAAAAATTAGTACAATATAGTATGTCGTACTTGATTTCTGATCATAAAGTATCAAATACCCTATATTTTCACACGAAAATCTAGTTTCAATTCAAGCCATTACTATAAATTGATAACATCGATACGAAAATGTCAAGTGAGCCAGGTGAGGTCCAAAAGGAGACACGTGAAACAAAAATATTCTATATCAGACTCATTTTATTTCTAGTTGATGATTCTGACCTATAAGAATAATTTTGGAACAATTTTTATTTCTTACTTTACTAACAGAATCGCTTGGCCCAGTAGAAATGATATTGCTAGAAATTTTCCGAAAACTCGAAGGCCTAAAGCGTATATCAACGAAGACTGAAAAAGTTGCTGGTACAGTTAATTTTAAAATGTAAATAACCATCAGAATTTGGGAAGCAGAATATCAGAAGGCATGCTCTTTAATTCCCATTTTTCACTCGGGCCATACTTGTCCAAGTTTTAAAGTTCAATATACACGTCCTTGGATTCTCTTGTGCTCGTATCCTTCAGCTCGCACATACTCAGGATCCATTATGAGCTGTAGGCATGTTGAAATTATCATACATATTGGCTGGTCAGATGCCGACATGGAGATACCTGCCACGGTCCCGAAACGTCCGATTATTTAAACAAACCCGCGCGATACGATCGCGGTCGGCGGTCACACCCATCTTAACGTGGTGAGCACCACGGAATTCTTCCAGACGAGATGCCCCGAACGAATAAAATAAAATTCTGTTTCCTCTCGCACAAGTGACATCAACGAGCTATAAAGTTGATAACAGAGATCTTTGACGTCCTCATTTCTTGAGATTGTAGAACATCAAACTCGAATATTAACCGCTAGACAGCAATGCAATTACTTCAATGCATTACCTCAAGAAAGGAAAAAAAAAGAAAAAAGAAAAGAAAATAATGATTCAACAAACAGTACAACACTGTGAAAATCAATCGAATTGCAAGTGTAATTATTTTTGACTTTGAAGCACGGAGGTGAAACAATTGAGAAGAATAGCGGAGAAACAGAAACTCTTGGTACTTCACCATACAGCGCGTTGGTGAAATAATTTTCTCCAAAATTTCCTGGAATACGAGAACGAACCGAAAGCTCGCAGCGGTGTTTTAGAAATTTGAAAAGCGTAATTTCACAGTCAGGCAATCGCACGGACACGAGCGTGTCGGTGGTTCGGACAATTGCACGTGAAATGACGCACGCGTGGTTCTGGCCCACCCCCTTGACAAGAGAGGGTGGCAGCGTGACCGTCGATTTCCCTTGGCCGCGCGTGCACACGACCAAATGAAACGTCTCGTGCGCGGGCATCGCGAGCATTACACGCGCTTCGCTTTCGCATATGAATAATAAAGGAGCCGGTAATGCGTGAGTTCGACACCCTTATTTGCCTCTTAACCGAGTGCGGCATGCCAGCCCGCCGCCGTGCCGCTGTATAATCGAAATCTTCGTCGTGCGCCCCGATAATGTATCCATTATTTCGCGCGCTAATTCATCGTTAAGCGCATCATTAATGAACTTACTCGCCCACCGCGAGTGTATTTATATAGTTGCATGTTGATTCTCACGCGTGTCGGCTGCCTCATCTTTCCTTCCTCGGAAAGCATAATTTCCCAGTAATTATCTGTTTAGCGACACGTTACCACGACGACCGTCACAAGCTTTTATAATTAAAGGGCAAACGTGGCAGGCGTTGAGAAACAGAAATGAAAATTGGTCGATCCGTCAGGGTCGGAATTTCTCCCGATTTCACCGTTGCGTGTCAACAGACGGGAAGTAGAGGACAAAAAAAGGGAAACAAAATTTGGCCAACAAATCTGTCGACGTTTTTCAAAACGACGATAAAACATCGATCGCGCGAAGAAGCGTACGTAGCCTGAAAGAAACGCGCGCCAGGCACTTCGTGCAACAACGTGCTTCACGAGCCTCGCTGGCGATTCACCGTCGATCATTGTCGCACGAAGACACAGATTAGACGATTTTCCTGGAAGCGGCCGGGGTTCGAACGCCAAACGCAATTAAAAGCGACGCGTCGCACAAGCGTGTTTCTCCGTAGAATTTCGCGCGATCCATCGCTGCCTTTCGCCAACCCCCTCGAGTTCTTCGGCTCCCCCGGCTTGGCCACGTTTTACGCATTCACGCTACGTGGAAAATGCCAGAGGACGGTATTAAATAAGTACAAAAAGGTAACAGACTGACAATGAGCGACGTACGTGCCCGCGAGACGGAGAGAAGTCACGGCGCTTACGGGGGCGTCTTGATATGCAGACGGCGTGCGTCGCGGCGGCATTGCCGAGCAAAGAGCATCGGGCCTCGGTTACGAAACGATTCTCGAAATACGGGATCGGATAGCGAGCCGTGGCTAATACCAGTAGCCAGCTCTCCTGCTGTATCGATAAATTTTTCAACTGGCCGTGATAGATCGTGAAGGAAGCGGTGCCCTTTGACTCGCCTCCGTCAGGAATACGAATGCTTTCATCCAGGCTTGTTTCTGACGGTTATTAGTCTCTGATCGAGAATGTTCGAGCTTTCTACAGAGCTTTGTACAGAAATTCCAATTTATACCGGAGCTACGAGAGGATACTCGCGAAACTTGATCGATGTCAAGCCGAACAAGTCGAGTCCTTTTGTATCTTATGAAAGCTGTTATTTCTTTTTGTATTTAGTAGGAGAAACATCTAAAAATTATTTTATAATTTTGCAAAATTATAAAGTCTTAAAATTTAGAAAATATGAAATTATAAAATTTATAATTTTATAACTTTAAATTATAAATAAAAATTATTTTACAATTTTATAATTATAAAATTTTTAATTTATTTTTATTTCATAAGATTATAAAATTCTAAAATTTGAAAAATATGAAATTATAAAATTTATAATTTTATAACTTTAAATTATAAATAAAAATTATTTTCCAATTTTCCAATTATAAAATTTTTATTTTACTTCTATTGTATAACTTTAAATTATAAAATTTTAAAATTTGAAAAATATAAAATTTTATAATTTATAATTTTATAACTTTAAATTATAAATAAAAATTATTTTCCAATTTTCCAATTATAAAATTTTTATTTTACTTCTATTGTATAAAATTATAAAATTTTAAAATTTGAAAAATATAAAATTTTATAATTTATAATTTTATAACTTTAAATTATAAATAAAAATTATTTTACCATTTTATAATTATAAATTGCACTCTTCTCGCGATGCGACATGGTCTTTATCTTCAAAAAGTGGAATCTTCTAATTAATAAATCAAAAGGAAGAAATGAAAAGTTCTGAGACTTCCACGAGAATTTTTGATGAGACGGTACGTGTAGTAGATATTTAGGGACATTAATGTTCTTTGACGATGGCGATCTGTCGACGCTGTATCGGATCGTAGTGAAATTTTTCGAGAGAGGTTCGTGAAAATATTGTATGGACTTGCAAGTATCGTACGTGCAAGTCAGTCTTTCGTCAAAAATTTATATCATTTTTCGAAACATTCGTTGATTTAAGATTTTGAGGGTGACGAAAAGACGCGCGAAATATCAGCGAGTTGGATGTGTTTTTTTTCCGTTTCGAGTGAAATTATGTACAAGAAATTATGAAGTCGCGAGAAAAGTGGTGGAAAGTTTTGGCGCACGATTTTGACAGATGTGATTTCGTAGCCGGAGTGTAATTGAGGAGAAGTTACATGCTTAAGAATTAACAGTTGGCACGACGCACGATAATTGGCAGTTTCAAATACGGAATTCAACGCAGGTGCATGCTATTACTTCAATATGAATTCGTAATGTACGTGCGAGTGAATAAATTTTGCAATTGTTACAAAGTTGTTGGAATATCCTACAGCCTAATTGTATCTTGCCTGTTAGATTCTACAAATATCGAATTGCCTTCTGTTACGTACAAAGACAAACATCTTCGAAAAATAACTTTCTACCGATTTCTGAAAACTAACGTTCAGCACTGAAAATCTCCTCCCTGTTCAACCGAATTTCCACCAAACCCGAAACACACACGCAGAAGAAAGTTAATTGCTGAAGAAGTGGAAGGAACTCGACCAGGTGGCCTTGACTACGCTATCGTACGCGTCGCTACGTCGCCACGTATCCTTTTTTCCCCGACGACGATATCGTTGCCTCAGTGAAGAACCAAGGATACCAAGAGGCCTGGCTCGTCCACGATTTCCGCCAGGTCATCGAGTCTGATTTACAGAAGGGACGTTTGCTCGTTAAACGGCAAAACCAAGATCTCGACTGGCTGACCCTCAAACGATACGCCCACTCGATACCACGATCTGATCCACGAACAAATCCCTGACGTCGAATCGATCTGATTCGCTGTTTTCTTGCTAGCGGTACGTTCGATCGAGCGGTGTGAAACGAATACGCGATTACTCGGCTGTTCCCATTCTTGAATACTTTATCGCGATCTCGCCGTTCCGAAACCGTTCTCACACGTTCGAAAGTTTTCTCTACGCTGCTTCCTTACTCGGAACTTGTGGCAACTTTTTAGACGAGACTTCGGACGTTTGACGCTGGATTGTTGATTTTTGTGCAAAATTCACAATTCAAATTTTATCGCGTTCGAGAAATTGCACTGGTGTTGCACAAATGCACGAAAAAAATTCGTGCACGACTTGAATGCTTGGAAGTATTGGAGTTTATCATCTTTTTGGCGTAGCAGCGGATTTCAAACGAGAATTTCACTGGTAAAGTGAAGATTGAAACGAATGGGAGAAAAGCTGTGGAGAGTACACAGTACATCCCCATTTCTCGTTAATTTTCAATTCTTATCGATACGACGTGAGTTGATGAAAGCGGCATGAGTGGCGAAAGAGTATAGGCTTTGTAGCATCGACAGGTTACGTACTTTCTGAAGTTGTAAGATTGCTAAATATACCGCGGGATATTGATTCAGAAAAGAAAGAGATGATAAAAAAACGTCGCGGTCGTTCAAAGGGAATTGAACTGAAATCACGATGCCTTCGGAACAGAAACTGGGAAAACTGCCGTGTCACGGCACAGAAAGGATGAAAGAATACGAAATTTAATTACCGCTGTGACAGGTGGTGGTACGATCCGAATAGAAAATTCTCTGATCTCGATGAATTATTACGTAGGTTCATAATACGATTAAAACGATTCTGTTAAAGCCATCTACGCTGAATGAAATTTTTTAAATTGCGTAATCATTGAATATAAAACTAGTTAACCTGTTTGGAAAATTGTTTTCTAATAGGAATTGGGATCGATCCTATCGACAATCGATCGAAACTATCACTCACAAACGTAATCCCATTTTTTCCATATATTCAACTGTTTCTATTTTATTCCATTTATATCCATAAACATTTCAATATACACGACAGCTCTATTACCTATAATTCCATTATATTTCGTTCGTTCATCGTTCTTGCGTCTCTGCATTCACGCCGACTATTCTATTTCAATTGATTTCCTTCAGAATCCATGTATAAAGCACAAACTTTCCTATTATACGTTAATTCAATAACCAACGTTCGATGCATCATTGACCGGGGAAACATAAAAATACAGACCAGTTGGCAACACCTTTAGATACTAATTTATCCATTACGAATTAATTGGAATCTGTTCAGTAGCTGCGAGGTGGCAAAAATCCTCACGCCAACGAAGAAGCTACACGAACGTAAACGTCAAAGACGCGACCTTTTTATATTTCAACATCCAACAAAAATCCTATTAAGAGAAAAGTCACGCAAATTCTAGAATATTAAAAAAAAAGAAAAAAAAAAAGAAATCCAAGGCATCGTGATTCCTTGAAGAAAAAAAAAAAAAAAAAAAAGAACAGAGTCGCATAAAATCGAGGAGAGAGCCGCGTATGTATGTACATACGTAGAGTACGTTTAGAAAACTGAACGCGCTGCGCTGACTCGAGCGTTTACTCGCCGCTGGTGTGTGTCTCCACCCACTTTATCCCTGCTTACAGCTGCAGACTGACTGGACTCCGGTTTTCCAACGCATCCCCCTGGCTGCCCGCTTCTTCCTAACACGCTTCCTTTCCTCCCTGTTCTGCGGTTCCGTCGTCTGTTTCCCGAAGGAGACCCGGCGAATCGTCCTGCGGCTCGGGTCGATCTTTCGGGCGCGGTGGCAATAAAAAACAGTCCAGTCAGCGGGGCGTGGATCGCCGATGGCACCAGTACCCCGTACAATTTTCCTTCGTCCCGATGGCAATCACTTGCCGCGCGCGACTCGCGAGAGGGGACCACAGCCAGCCAGCGCGAGCTGTTGCGTCTCTTTCAGAAACTTGCGACGACTGTGAGTTGTCTAGAGAAAGACCAACTCTATTTATCGAGGCGTTTAAGCCCCCAACTTCTGCCTGTTTTTCAGAGAGTCGAGAGAAAGTTGTGCCCGAGGTGACGTTACAAAGAGGCACTCCGAAGCACAATTATAAGTCTCGAAACACTTGTGCTCTGTTGTTGCAACACTGTAACAATAAGCACGGGTTGAATAATCAATGAAGAAAATGTACAACTAAGGGACAATATGGTATCTCGTTAGATAGGAAATAAAAGAAAAGACAAAGCTAGTGAAACAAGTAAATAATTAGAACGGCGATGATCGCGATTAAAATTACAACGTTCGCGGTATTTCTGTCGGGAGTCGTAAAAATTTCGTTAAAGTCGTTTGGAGAGTGGCAGAATCAATGTAACTTTAATAAGAATGCATTGGAGAAGAAACGAGGGCGGTGAATTCGAAATTTCTGCACTCCTGGCAGTTGTCCACGCGATATCAGAAAGAGGAGGTCCCACTGGCGAGGAATTTGATTCGATTCTTCGACTTTCTCGATATCGTAAATTCGTGTCCACCGAAATGAAAGGAGAGCTAAAGGAAGCAGCAGCAGCAGCAGCCAGTCACTGAGCGTTGCGAGAATTCGAGAGAAGACGAGACTGGAAATACTGAAAATCCCGTTGAGGGAAGCGGATCGAATCGGTGCAAAAATGGAAATCGCAGATTTTATAGAAATTAAATTACCGAACGTTCCATTTAATCAATCAAGCATATCTGTGAAAAATTAATTTGATTCTGTCCATTAGCGAAATCAACTTGAAACTCACTCTCAATCGAATATACCGAAAATCTTTCGCGGATCTATCTTTCTATCCGCTATATCACGAGAAGGAGGAATTTCCTCCGCGCGAATTCAGTTATCCAACGATATTTTTAGGATTTTTTCGCGATGAATGAACTGTACTTGTCAGGGAATTGAGACGAAAGAAGAATATCGTCTTCCTCTTTCATCTACGAATTAAACGCACCAACGGTTGGATCATCCAAGTCGAGAGAGATTCTTCAGCGTTTCCCCACGAAGCGACTATCCTTCCATTACCCCGAGAAGCCAACCTCCACTTTTGCGGTGCTTTCTCGCGGCTTAATCAAGCGGGTCACCCAATCAAGCCGGCGGCGGCGCACCGAAAATAAACGCGCGACTTCCGTTCATCAGGAAATTACCCCGAGTCGTGGAAATCGTGGAAGTGGGACCATATAGGTAAACGAGCGAGAGCGTTTCGAGAGGAAGTGCCGGGGCAATCGTTGGGATCGGGCAATTTTCGAGTCGAACCCGATCCGGTGTCGATGGATTCCCGGGTGGTTAGGATATCAGCGCGGGCTGGCGAGCGGAAAAGCGAAAGAGAGTGAGAGAGAGAGAGAGGGGTGCGGCCTCGTCGCCGCTAGCCGAGATATCAGTATCAACGCGGTGTAATCAGCGAACCACGCCCATCGCCGCTATACCAGCTCCGTTCCGCCCACTACGGCAATTACACCCTCGAGTCACCCACTGGAGGGGAACATTAAACTCCGTTTCCCTCGTCCCTCGTCCACCCTCGTCCACCCTCGTCCACCCTCGTACAGCTCCCCGTCTCGTCGGGTTTCATTCGCCCGTTCAAACGGCCACCGTCGTTCTTCTCCTCTGGCCTCTGGCCCCCGGGAGGCTGACGGCCACTGCACACCGACCGCCGATCTCACCGCGAAACCAAAACCACCGCTCTGTCCGATCTTTTTCACCCTCTTTTTCACCCAGACGTGCCCTCCGCTCTCCTGCAACGTCCTCGCGCAGGCGACGGCCGCTCCGCTTTACGATTAGGCGCGGCGACGAGACCGATTAACGACAAGAATGTGTACCCCACTGTGTGGCAGTTTCCCCCGCTCCTATCACCATTCTTGTTGTGCACGACAGATTTCCAGCATTCGAAATGTTGAAGTTTTCCTCCAGGTTCGATTGACGACGGAAGGTGGTTGAACGTGTCGATTGGGAAGCTTGGAATTTTTTGCTGCAGGATTTCGTAGAATATCGTAGAATATCGTAGGTTTCGAAGAATATCGTTCTTATCCGCGTGACGAAAATTTGGTGCAAGAATTTCAATAACAATACGCGGTAGCTGTTGAAAGTTTTTAGCCGCGCCGTAAGTTTCGTGAGAATTTTATTAACACGGACGGGTAAAAAATACAATGGTAATGTCGTTCTGTGTTTCCATATTTTCAAGCATTTCCCCCCCCCCCTCCCCTCCCTCCGATGGTTAGTCAAAATGAATTAATATGTTCTACCAACAACAGTTAGAAACAAGGGGGAGATCCTGCAAATAGGAGGTGACAGACGTTGGATACAGTAGCAGAGGGCACGGGGCCTGGTGAAATTCGTCGCGCTCTCTCGAGCTACGATTTGTCTGCTCAATTTCACGGCCCTTTCGGCCAAAATGGGAAAATCTCCCAGCACTCGAGTGCAGTGCCGAGTGTGGGAAATCGACCGCGTTAGCTCGCCGTTTCTATTTGCCACTCTCTTCGTCCGTGCGGGTGTGAGAATCGCGTTCAATCGCGCGGTGTTACTTCCCCCAGTTCTTGTCAGGAAATCTAATTTCACATATTCTACTTTCCCGGTACGAGACTTTTATTATTTTCATTTTCATTTTCTGTTTTGTTTAAGTTCTACATTCTATCAATGATCTTCGCGTGATCACAGAATTTGGGTCGTTTTTTTTTTTTCAAGTTTCAATTCCACAAAAATATCCTCGTTCATTTCCCGATTAGACAGAGTTAAAGTTGTCCCGTGCATCAGCCAATATTAACTTTCAATACATTGAATTTCTACAAATTTCTTTCAGCTATTTTTAAACAAAATGCAATTTCATAATCATTTCATTCACCAGCTATATTACACTGTGCTCGGAGCATTTTTAACTCCAGACCCAATTTTTATTAAAAAATCAGTCTAGAAACGCTTTTAACTCGTGAAATTTACAAATCAATACCACCAACACGCCCAGACCGGTTATTCTCATCTCATTGTTCGTGTTTAATTCAACAGATAAAATAATCTATCCCCAATTACGAGGTGTTATTTAAACACACATTTTGTCGATTGCTCTAGTTAATTTAACTAAGGTTCGATTCAACCTTCCGTCAGTTTCTGGTTCTAGCAAGAAAAAAAAAAAAAAGATCATATTATAGCAGGATGGCAAAATTAATCTAACATTGCCAGCTTCGCGAGTTTTACAAATAAATCGGTATCGAGCAACACCAAGCTCGATAGTAAAACAAAATATCAATATCATTGTTCGAAATAGTCCTAGCGAACGTTTGTTCGCTGACAGTCCGATTAAATCAATATCACTTCTCTGCGAACCCGACTCGAAGTCTGTGCAACTGCGACGATGTCGTAACTTGCAATAAAAATGCAGCCTGAATTACCGTATCGAGTCCAGTGTATTATCGTTCGATAATCGTCGTTGGCGATACTGCGGCGAAATGTCCAGGCTGGAAAACATCCGCAATCGGGCTATCAATATATTCGGTTCCGTGCCAGTGACTGTTCCAGAACGGATATCCGCGGCGAGGGATTATTAGTTTTCCGCTCTCGGAAACGGCGTTTTCACCCAACGCGGCGTGCAACGCAGACAAAGAGAGAAAAAGAGAGAGAGAGAGAGAAAGATAGAGCAGTAGTAGTGTAGAGCACGTCTAGGCTGTACGTTACGCTCTAGGGGAGCCGCTTCTCTGTCGTACGGTAGGCGTGGTTGAAATCACGAGATGATTTATCCTTTGCGAAGCGGTAACTGCCGAGATCCTTGGCTAAACGACCGCGGTCCTTCGTGTATTAACCGTAATGCACTCTGCCGTTGCCATTGTGAGCACTGTATATAACCATACCTACCCTGGCCAAGGTCTTTGCAACCCCTCGACCGAATCATCCTTCTCGTCTTGCGACGCGGAATCATCCTCGTCTATTTTCGAAGAAGGTTGCATCCTCTCGCTTTTTCAATGTGCACAGCGTGAGGACGAAAGCATTCGGACACTTGTGTATTAAAGACACCTTGTATATTGTATATCTGGCGTGTGAGAAACATTTTGAGATTTTAATGGCTGATCTTGTTAACAAACAAAATGGATATACACTTTTAACATCGCGGAGTTAATCTTGCCCCGTGTGCCGTGACACAGCTGAATAAGATTCTCCGTATTTTTAAAATTTCAATGAAATTTTATATTATAAAGTTATGCTTTTGTATTTTTTATATATAAAATTTTATATTTATATTTTTAAAGTTTCAATAAAATTTTATATTATAAAATTATACATATATGAAATTTTTTACATATAAAATTATATATTTATATTTTTTATACATAAAATTTTATATTTATATTTTTAAAGTTTCAATAAAGTTTCATATTATAAAATTGTACATTTTTATACACATATAAAATTTTTCATATATAAAATTTTATATTTATAGTTTTGAAATTTCAATAAAATTTTCCGACTGTCGAACCTTGTGCAAAGAATGTGTCCTCGTATACATACATCGTACCACTCTAATTGGATGTAACTCGTTTTCGTGTTTCACACGCAACGTTCATTTGTTGTTCAAATATCGAATTAGAGAATTGTCATCGTGCGGATATTGGTGCGCAGCGGGGAAATTACAGCCACGATACCTTTCGTACGCTAAACCGATACCCCTGTGCACTTTGAACCCTACTCCATTGTGTCCCATAATTTCTTTCCCCCGACGTAACGCCCCAAGCCCAAGTCGCTGCGTGGCTTCTGCCCGATCCACTTCCTGCTTTAATAATGCGCGTGAGATGCACGAGCGTATTGATGTTCGTGTAGTCGCGAATGTTGATCGATTAGGCGTTGCGTAAGCTGCGTGTGTCGTTTGCATTTGAAGTGCACGTCGAAAATTCAATCTCGTTTTAATTTCGGCGACGAGTCCTCGTTTGAAACCAGTGTCGTTTTAAATCATCCTACGCGTAGTATCATTTTCAACCACGTTGCGCTGGCAACTGATTGCGGACCATAATGAGTGACCGAACCGTACACAATATAATTCGTTGCTTTCTTTTTCTTTTGAACTCGTCGGTGACGATGTCACTGGATAGAAATCATTGAGAAGTAATAAATTTATTATTTGTTTTGCCTGGGTTATACTTAGATATACTTAAAACTAAGGAAACGTTGCAATTTTGGGGCAAAAAGTTCTCGACGTGCGTGGAGATGAAATTTGCAGTGATTTCATGTGTAGTTAAGTTGAAGTAAAACTTATTGTTGATTCGTGAACAACAGCTCGAGTTGAAATACTTTGCTTTACGAGAAACCAATGCTATTTATACTGTGACACATAAATCGAAAATTACATTAACCAAACTCGAATTTAATCCAAATCCACTCATCTCTTTTCACCTACAAATCATCAGTGTCATCGTGTACTGTTTTCTTTTTTTTCCGGATCGCCTCCGTAATCGATTTTCGAGTTGTTTTGACAATTACGTCGAGCCAGATTCCACGAAGGGGTGGCTTTTGTCCACCCAGCGAAACGAGATCGGTGTCTCTCCCGTGGGATCGCCTTGACGTGGAAAATTGCAGACTGCACGCCGCGGGCGGGGAATCGGCGCGCGTATTTTCGCAGGCTGCGGCGCGTGCTGGCCCCGTCTTTCGAGGGGACCCCATGGAAAAAAGGCCCGATGTTCACCTCCCTTGAACGCCTCGTAGGCGTGACCCCATATGCCACTTTCGGCTGTGCAACCTAACCGCTCCACGATATGCATTGGTGCATTGTGAAACCAGCTAATTTGTCCAACGGGGCTGCAATGCAACGAAAAGACCAGCGCGAGGATCTTTGGACGAGATTCTTGGAAGGAGTTCCTTGGTAGTCTGACAGATGTTGTGTTAGTTCGTAGCTATACGAAAGAGAAAAGTACCTAAATTGTTACTCGTGAATTATCATCTACAGATCAACCCTTCAAGCTATCACAAAGTCAACCTCAAAGTATATCGTCGATCAATTTACTCGACGACTTTAACAATTGCTGAAAAAGAAAAAGAGAAAGAAAAAGAGAAAATTCTTATCTAGCCTAACAGGTAGTCAAGTAGCATAAAAGTCGGATCGCTTACCTACCTCTGAATCGACGAGAATGAGAGCGCTCTAGCCTTGACTAGAGGCCAGTCGAAATAGGCCAATAACAGCCAATAAGCACAGAGCTACTGTCTAATACACCTCGGCTAGCGAATAAATAACGAGGGTGTGTCCCTCGACTCTGTAATTTCATCTACAACTCGCGACGATCTGCAAAAATCGCGAGCGTCTTCGCGAATCTTCCATGTCGCGTTGGATCGAACGCGAATGAACTGGGAACGTGTGGCGTGGTGTGCATTCGCACAATGTACACGACAATATTCCACATGATATTCGCACATTTTATTGCCTTCTCGATATACACTTTCTTCCGTTCTTCCGCTCCACGGCCCTGACGCAGCTGCGATGATCGCACGCCCGATCGATATCGGTATCGTTGTGGCGCGATACTTGTGGGATGGAGCGGAGGTTCGTTTAAACGTAAAGAAATTATCTACAAGTACGACTTATACGGCCCGTATACGGGGGATACAGTCTAGGCGATACGCTGTGTGAAAGCTATTTACAGAATTCCTCTTTGCCGATCCTTGGATACTTGAACGCTTGGCAGAGCATAGTTTCGAAAACTATGCGTTTTAAAAAATAAATTATATAAATATAACAAAACGTATTCTGAATCTCGATGCATCTCCGATGCTGTTTGGAAAATCCCGTCGTCTCCAAGGTTTAGGGTAGATAATTTAGGGTGTTTTTTTATAGATCGATCAATCGTTCCGACCGAACTGTTAGGAAATCGGACGATTTTGGAACGACTCGATGGCACGTGAATACAGAAACTGAGAGAGATGGAAGAGAGAATCAGCGTACGAACACGTTGTTTCATAACATACCCAAGGGAACAAATTTCTAGTACAAACTCTCGTGTCAATTATAATCTCTACGACTGTAAATCAGTCAAGGACAACGTGTCTACTCTTCTCTCATCGCTCGTAATTTTCACGTAACAATATCCAGATCACCGTACCGATTCCACAAGTTATCATCACGTCACCGTCGTTGAAACAGACAGCCACCTAACTGCGTGTCCGTCTATTCGAAAAAAGCACGCGCCGCCTCCGTCACTGAAAACTCCTCTCGCCTCGCGAACAAACCGGAAATATTACGATTCTGGCCACGAACCTGCAATTAGTCCCACGTGCACAGTTCACCTCGTAGCTTTCACTACCTGCCGGAAGAGCTGAGACCACCACGATGAGAGGGAACCGTGAACGCTCTTAGCCCGACACCGACTCCAATCCCAACACCGCCGCTCACAGGGCTCTGCACCTGTCCGCTCAGGTTAATGGACGAGTTCACCAGTCCAAGTGCGTCCCCGAGGACCGACGACGAGGCACCGCTGCTGGACGACGTGGGGCTCTCGGTCGTTGGCCTGACTCTCGGCGGTCTGGCGCACTTCTCCAAATGATGATGATGAGATCTCACCGCCAGTCGACTAACGTGCACCGGAATCGGCACGACGATCCTGGTCCCGTTTCCAGAATGCTGTCCAGCCGCGCCGTTGTGCCTGCTGGAGGCACCGGCGGTCGCCATGCTGCCAGCACCGGTGCCAACTCCGCCGCCGCTCAGACCTGCCTTCACCCTCTTCCACTTTGCTCGCCGATTTTGGAACCAGATCTTCACCTGCACCTCGGACAGCTTCAGCGCGTGCGCGATGTGCGATCTCTCGGTCAAACTGAGGTACTTCTTCGCGTGGAATTCTCGCTCCAGTTCCAGCAGCTGCTCGGACGTGAACGCCGTCCGTCTGCGTCTGGCCTTGTTGTTGCTGCTGCTGCTGGACGTGCCGCTCGTCGACGTGCTTTGACCGTTCTCCAGCGAACCTCCGGGGCTCACGTTGCTGGACGCGTTGCTGGACACGGTGTCGATGGCGTCGTGACCATCGCCAGCGACGCTCAACCCTCCGCCCTCGTCCTCGCTGTCCGCCGAGCCGCGACCATTCTCCGAACCTGCAACCAAGGCGGATGAAGAAATTTTCCATTCTATTCGTTGGTGGATGAAGAGAATTTCTTTCTGAGAGACCAGTTGGACATTTGTCCATCTGTTGACGCAAACTTCTGTATATTTGGCGAGTGCGATTTAAGAAACGGAGACGGAGAATACCTAGCTTTTCTTCGTCACGATTGATCGGTCGAGCAATTGCTTCGCAGAGATTCTCCGGGGGCCAATTAACAGTGATATAGTTTAAGAAGATTTAATATGCGGGGACATGCAACTCGTATGCGACTAAAGCGTATGTACATCACCGATCGAAGTCTCGCTCCGTCCCCCTCTGTCATTTTCCACATGTTCTATTCTCTTTTCTCGTGGCTTCTCGCGAACCAGCCGGAACACTTTAACCGCTCGTAAACGACGGTTGCAAGCCGTATTATCTCGTAATTTCACTGCATTTTGTACACTTCGTGCATGCCGCGTGCATGAAATATTGAGGGAGCGCGAGCGAAGTTTTCTTTGAAAACGTAGTCTTTTCTTTTCTTTTTTCACGGCAACAGCGAAGTGGAAAAGTTCTAGGAAGTACGATTATCAAGGGAAATTGATGGAAGTTCAACTCGAGGCTATGGATTATTCAGAATCTTTGTGTAGACATCAAAGCTGTTTATGAAAATTGTTAACCCAAGCGCTCGACTAATTATTAACAATACCGTGAAGAAAACGATCGGTACGCGGAACTCGAAAGGCATAAGCAACGTAAACTAGAAACAGAAACCTGGAAAAGTACGAGATCGTACCTTCA
This sequence comes from Tetragonisca angustula, assembly GCA_036937485.2. NCBI lineage: Eukaryota > Metazoa > Arthropoda > Insecta > Hymenoptera > Apidae > Tetragonisca > Tetragonisca angustula. Next base: position 558,392 of record JAWNGG020000119.1, on the reverse strand, counting down.
AATTGTTCCGCGAATCGCGAAACTTACATACTTCGATCAGTACCACCTATATCGTACAAAGTAGATTGAGTAAAACATTTTGGAAGTAACATTGTTCAAACATCGAACTAAGAGAAAAATTAGATTTCTGGATTATTCATTTTATTGTCGTCTTACGACTGAAAATTGTGAAACAGTTAAAAAGGGAAGAAACTGCAACAGAGTCAAAGACACAATTAACAAAATGACGATCACGAGCAATATTTTTAAACGTTCAGCCAGACGAGATTACAAAAATTTCGTTCATCAATCGACGATTAAATATGAAATATTGAAACAAAGTGCTCCTGCTATAGTCACCAAACCACGCGAACAGTACCCACTGACACAAATCGCGAAATGAAGTTGTCAATTAACTTTCTGAACGACAAACGTATGATCATAAGAACTTAACGTACCTGCAACTCCGCGAGGTTAACCGCGAGGTTCGCCGAGATTATAGCTTCTGTTTTTTATTCATTTTCGTGTTTATGACCTTTAGACGCGCGGCACGAAGCGGAACAGCGAGTCCCTCCGAGCCAAGTTATACCGCCGCGGGAGTTTGATACACCCGCGTGTTTATTAATTCAAAGAGTTTCGATTGAATGGTTCGCTTCCGCGAATGAGAGGCGAGTTCGCGATATTCTCCGGCAACTACGGGCAGGAGGAACACGTTCGGGCGTTGTCCCCTGCTCTGGCCTCTACATATTTCCTCCTCCGCGATAGAGCTGATCGATCGTTTCGAACGATACCGTTACATCTCCATTCCGCACTCCGTTCCTCGCCATTAAGGTTGGATAGAGCAATTGTTCGATAGCAGGGCAGAGAGGCACCTCTTCTTTTGCTCGTACGTTTAGAAATCGGGCAATCGACATTTAACCTATTGGCTGCGTCACAACGCTGCGTCGGAGCGTTATTATTCAAGTGGACTCTAAATGTCTGTTGCACAGGGCGAATTGTGTTCTAGCGCCGCAAATAGAGCCTCGGATCTTTTATTTAGCGGATCATTCTAAATAACCGATCGCCGTTCTGGTTTTGATTCTTTTCGGCGTTGAGCGATTCAACCTTACTGACCAGAACGAATCCGCGTTCCTTTCCCAAGTTTCGAGCTTTCCGCTTTCTACGAAAATTCCAATTTATACCGGAGCTACGAGAGGATACTCGCGAAACTCGATCAATGTCAAGTCGAACAAGTCGAGTCTTTTTATATGTTACGAAAGCTGTTTTCTCTTTTTGTATTTAGTAGGAGAACATCTAAAAATTATTTTATAATTTTACAAAATTATAAAATTTGTAATTTTATAACTTTAAATTGATAAATAAAAATTACTTTATAATTTTATAATTATAAATTGTTCTGAAACACTCTTCCCGCGATGCGACATGCAAGGTTTTTGTCTTCTAATTAGTAATAAAATTAATAAAGGGAAGAAATGAAAAGTTCTGAGGCTTCCACAAGAATTTTTGATAGAACGATACGTCGCAGACATTTAGGGTCTTTTTCAGTCAAAAAAAAAAAAAAAAAAAAAAAAAAAAAGAAAAAATCATTCGACTACTGTGAAAATACGCGCAGTACAACGTATTTTCTATAGACTGTTCATCAAGACACTGGCGATTCGCCAAATCGGAGTTCGATCCGGTTTCTACCACCCGTCGGAATGGCGCTACACTCGCAGAACTATACATCTTCATGATATATTCTCGTCCGTAGCGAGTGTTTTGAAAACTAGAAACAGTACGTATTTCCTGTACGTGGAAATATGCTATTCTATGTACCCATAGCGGATGGAAAAAGAAAAAAATGATTTCTCCGCTATTTCAATGAAAACGAGTCACAAAGACGAATGTTACAATCGCTGGTATAATTTTCGTTTGTCCCGTGATTGGGCAATCATTTCGAGTTTTATAGCAAGAAAAGCTATTATCTTATGCTAGAGTCACAGGGTATTTAAGGGTGGTTCGTAGCGGAATTGATTATACAATAATTGAATAATTGCACCGATAACGTTTTTATTAAAAATATTCTGATTTTTTAAAATTTCTACCGACGACGGACTTGAAATACTTCCTGCTTTTGTATTTTTAACGATTTATTTGAAGAATGGGGACCATTCTATACCATTCTATACCATTGTATTAATAATAAATATGCCTAGTTAAAACAGTGCTTGTACGAATGATTCTATACGTTCTGAAGTATTTGATACGCTATTTCTATCTGTCATTTAAATTTAGAATTGATCAGTCTAGTTGTATTTGAAAAGCCAGAAACTTGTTCCCAAGTGGTTAGAGCTACTTTTAGTTTTTGCGTTTTTTAATCGATGCCTCGAAAGGAAATTTTGTTCCACCATTGTCGATAGCTGAATCATCGAATCATAAAATATTCGCGAAAACGTATCTTACGCCAATGCTAATGTTTTATACAGACTGTTTATTAGATCAACAATCGCTAATTGTCTTGAACACCCTTGAATGAGAACAAGACGAACAAAAGCGTGTCAAAAAATCGAAGCTACGTTGAAAAATGTTCAGAATCGAATAAGAAATTCCAGGTACTGTTTAATTAATCTTAATTGATCGATGTCGATACGTAGTCGCGACACGATTCGTATTCGAAGGACTTTTTATTGGTAAGATCATTAACTGTATCGATCGAAGGGTCCAAATCAGGTCATGTCATGCTGCAAGGGGACATGGCTTTTTTCTTCTCGGTGGAATTTGGTTTCTCCATGCGAGTAACAACTCGAGACGATCCTCCCTTGCCGTGTTGCTCGCCACAGGGATCGCCGCGGATGATAATGAACAAGAGAAAAAAATCGGTGAACCGAAGATTCTGGCAGAAAAGCGAAGGAAATCTCTTCTCGAATTATATTATTATACAATAAAATAAATTCAATCGTAAAATAAAATTGATTTGCGTTCGTGTCTCCAAGAGAAATTAAATTTTTGAAAGAACATTCGCTGAAATTGTGGAAAAAGCAATTAAACTTTCATGCACGTTTCACAGAGCCGGTTGATGATGATGTGTATTTGTGGATGGGTCACGTAAAGCTTTCACTTTGCTATTACTTGCTTTTTAAGCAATCCTATGTCTACGTCATTTGAGCCGGCGATCGATGCAAACAACCGTTATTTATCCCAACAGCTGCTAAATAAATCACGCTGTCTAACAAGCAGACGACATCGTTATCGCGAAATTGCGAAGCTGGTTGCTGCTTGGACTCAATCGTCCAAGAATAATTCGATAGGAACGCGAGATATCGATGAAATAACGAGATTGCATTTCACGTATATAAATTTTTTGAATCTTCACCAGAGAATTTCACTAAAATTTCTTTCGCTGAGAAAGATGAAGCAGAACTTCCGTAGAGATTTATTCCGTCGAGCAACGCAAGGAATCATAAGACCGAAACTCGAATCTGTCACATGAAATGACAGACACTAACGTGTAAAAATGTAAGCGTCGTTTCTCAAAAATAGGCGAGATTCTTTCAACGTTGAGGAGAGGAAATCGTCAAGTGTGATCTGGTTCATGAAATAAAGCAGTCGGATATTTGCACGACTTTTCACTTCCACTTGGACGTTAATCAGTTCGCGTATCAATCTCGGAAAAATGTTTTTACTTACGTCGTTCGCTTCAGACGAAATGGTGTTGGTCCATTGGGACCAGTTTCTTTAAGATGCTATAAATTCTCTAAGAGCCAAGCGGTTTCATTCACTCGCGGATCCGGGTTCATTGAATAATTTCATTTAATCCGCGATCGATACGTCACTCCCGCGGCTCTATTCATTTTCAAAACGTTCTTCCTCCAGAACGTTTCGTTAATGCGATTAATTTTGCGCGTCAGCTGAGCCACTTTTCAATGCAACGTCCATCATTCCCTTAATGAAAGAAAATTTCATTAAACAACAGAGCGGCGGGATTTCATAACGGAATCGTCGAGCAGGCGAAGCTCGTGAATTTTTATACCCACGTCTTTGTCTTAATAGTTTCATACAAAGTTCGTACAAATTGCACGGCATCAACCGCTAGCCGTTGAAAAATAGATATACGTCCCTGTAGATTCGTTAAAATTTATTCATCCACGACATTTCACACTGCCGTTGTTCTATTATTTCGCATCCTGATTCGACTGGATTCTCTGTTAAAATTTTCAGACAGAAATATGAAATATAAATATGAAACAGGACGAGGGGGGGGGGGGGATTTTCGTTTCACTTAACTTTGCAAATTATAAATAATACTTTCATCTTTGCCTCGGTTGCGAAGTTTCTTTCACTCGAGTTTCGCTGTAAAATTTTCATTCGGATTTTTTCACTGCGCCTTTGTTCTTCGCCGGATAAATCAGAATTACGGATGAAAAATTCAAGCCTTGTACGTGGAATTCCGAATCGCGAACGTACGGTTATCACACGATTCCATTCATATATCCGCGTTTCTCCAAATTGAATCACTTGATTAAAAATTTCATTAGACGAATTGAAGCTGTTTCAAGACTCGCCGCGGTTCACTTAAAAGCAGCCCGCAAATAGAACGACACAAAAGTGCGATCGACCGTGTTCGAATTGAAAACTGCATAAAACCGAGGCGACAAAAGTTGGTGAATGAAAATCGATCCGATCGCTCGAAGACGATCCAACAGCTACAGCTTTTCAAATAATGAAACGTTGGAACAGCAATGAAAGATGTACGCGGTGCACGAATACATTCGGCTATTTTTATAATTTAACACGGACGAAAGCCGATTATTGTCTTATTTAATTCAATCAGGACGGATAGTCTAAAGCGGAAGACACGTGACTTTTCGCTCTCGATTTTAATTGGACTCGTGACTATTGGAATTAAATTGATTTAATTGGCAGAAAGATTCCCATCGTGCATACATTTCTAACGTCTTGTTTCGTTTTCGTCGACAGTTACAAGTTACAATCGCTAGACTGTAACATTTATGCAGTATCAAAGAAACGAAACAGAGAGTTTCGGTTCGCTAAATATTACAACAAACACCTCACTTTGAACGTACTCTGCACGCTTTTGCGCTTCAAATGCACAAACACGATTCACGCGACCGTACAATTTCTTTTCAAAGGAAACGAAAACGAGCCATCTCGAGAGATTGAGAATGCGACCGTACAATTGATTTTCAAAGTAAACGAAAACAAGCCATCTCAAAGAGATATTGAGAATTCGACTGACGACCCAACTCATCTTTTTCGTTTAACGATTAAATCACTTCTGCCATTTTGCAAGACAATCAAACGCGAGAGAAAAGGGAGAGAAAACACTAAGAAAAAAGAAAGAAAGAAAGAAAGAAAGAAAGAAAGAAAGAAAAATCGGAGAGCCGAACGAGAAGAAGCAACGATTTAGGTGGATGGTCTCGGGGGGCCAAGAATAGAGAGGGCGTGCGTCTCGATCGGTGTGCGTTGGTCGGTAACGATCGGCACACCGGTTCGGCACACCGGTGCGTCATAAATGACCGATGACAGATTCCTCGAAGCCATTTCGTTGCGCATACGAAATCGCCTCGGTCGGCGGTACATCAATAAAAAGTGATCGGCCACGAATAAATGCGCGCGACTTCGTCGATCGTACGTTCGCCCCCGCCGCCTTCGGAAATACGTGATCGGTGAGTTTCGACTTTCCATCCAACAACCAATACAACTCCCGCCTTTATTCATCGTTTATACAACACGACCAAACAATCAATCGCGATCCATTACGCGTTCCATTGCCGCGTCGCTGCAATTAGACGTTATTTCTCGATTATTCGTCGACAGGCATCGTTGTTCCGATTATTTTTCAGACGGAGGAACAAGAAGCGAGATAAATTTGGATTCAGCTAGAAGAAGAAATAGAACAGCAGCAGTGTTTTTTTTTATAACATTTTACCAAAAGATGATAAACGATCTAACTGTTTCGGGGGGGAGGGGGGGTGACATACGCGTTAGGAGAGCGACTCATCGTTGGGATTTTCTCCGACCGCGGAACACGAGTTTTCTGATAAGATTTCGGATCTTAATAACCCAATAACCTAGTTGTTTCAATTAGTAACCTCAGCCAAAGTTTCAATTAATTTGCGCGGATGATTCTTCGATTATTTCGGTGGCGCGAGGGGATAATAAATTAGACGAAATGGGAACGAAAAGTGATTAGTAAGCAAGCGACGTGGTTGACTCGTGATCGGAGTTCGTCAAACTCGAAATAACGTTTTTCCGGGCAATTATAATTTTCAATTTTCTTTGACGGCGGCGTCCAATTTCTCAATCACGAAGTTTCGTCACTCTCATTACGAACTTTCTGAATGAGAAAGAATACAGAGATAAATAATAAAAATTCCACCATCTCTTCTGAACGAGAGGGTAAAAGTTTACGTCAGTCATGTCATCGATGAAACGCGAATCGAAAAAAAAAAAAAAAAAAAAAAGAAAACACCAAAAAAGTCGCGATGAATCGCTTACGGATTCAAAGAGCGTGTCATCGTATCGGCCACGATCGAAGCCGAAAGGACTCGAGATCCACACAGTAGCGTGCATAAATTATAGACGTCTCAAAGTCAAATCTCGCACAGCTCTCGCGCGCACAAACACACGCCACACACAGCTGTAAAATTCCGCGCGCGCACAAGCTTAAGTACGTGATACGGTACTCGGTGAATCCTGGCCGAATTTCAAACGGCGGACGAACGTTCGACGAAGAACGAAGCTCTGTTCCTCGAACAGCCAGTAACTCGAGAATTTCTTCGATCCGATCGATTATTTATCGAATATGCTTCCCGTGAAATCGGTTTCCCGATGGAGCGCGCGCGAGGAATTCCTCGAACGAGGCTTGATAATTATTCGCGATAAGCTCATTTACGTTTGTCTCCGTTTGGCAGCTCCATCTACCACGGACAATTATTTTTCTTATTTTTGTAGATGGCGATCTTGCATTTTCTTGAAAAATATTGGAAAATATTTCTTGACCAGTGTCAACTACTGGAACAAATCCAATTCATGTCTGTTAAACTTCATCAACACTTTTTGGTAAAAATGAAATACGAAAACGAAATAAACCACTGTACGAACAAACGTCATTGAGTCGCTTATTAGCATCTAGAATTGCATCCGTGAATAATCGTGAGGAATGTAATCGTCAGGATCGGAGAATCGAAGCTTTCACTGTGAGAAACGTTCATTGAATCCGCGACGCCGTAAGAGACACCGTTACTATTTTGTGCGAGACACACTCGATCGATCGACGTTTATTTTAATTACTAATTGCCACCGTGTTTCGTCAGTCCTAGGAATAATTGAAACGATCACTCCCGCATCCTGTTAACACTAACTACCGTCCACAGGGTTCATGCTATGGCATAGCATTTGTCCGTGCTTTGAATATAGAATCGCCGGCGGCTGTAAGTTAATAGCGGAATATAAATAAATAGGTATTTCACGATCCCGTTCGCATGACGGGTGCATCCACGTTAATAAATCACAGGAATCGAAGATACTCAATCTCGAGTAGCGTGATACATGTGCCGTCAGCGAGTATTCATTCACTTTGGAAACTACTAGAGAATGTAGTGTGTATGGAGTGTGTATTTTTTTTTTAATAAAAAAAAAAAAAGAGAAACAAAGTTATTTCTTCAGGGAGAGAGTAGTGTTAAATTTCAAGAAAATCGGGAGGAATATTTATTCAAGAAATATTTGACGAAGAAACTCACCGTGTCTGGACTTGGAAAGATCGTGAGCAGGTGATGCCGGTGAATCGATGCTACCGTCATCCTCGCTGTCCGTGAGGCTTGTCGAGCCACGAAGGTTCGAGCTACGCTGACAAGCGGCCGGATAAGCCGCGCCTTGAAGGTGATTCGTTCCTGGACCGAGATGCTGCGACAACCGATTCTGATAAAGGTCCTGGTGGGACGGATAACTGACGGAGGTGTGCGGCGGTAGCATTGGGACACCGGAAGCTCCGCCGTTGCCGTACATCCGCATCGGTAACCATGCACCGTATAATCCGAGCGGCACTCCAAAACCTGACGTATACACAGAATGTTAATCAACATTTCGCGAGAGCGATCTCGTCTGGATCAATTTTCAACAATGGAAACTACGAATTAAAATACTTGTCAATCTTCGTACTATTTTGATCATTGACTCTATCGTGATTTAACGTTAAAATTATTCACGCTCGAAGAAAAGTTTTTACATTTAAGTGAAATTAATTTGCTCCGATATCTTTTTTTCATAGCACGGCGTGCATTTCAGGGAATAGCTGCGGGCAGTAGTTCCTGCGCGATCAACGCAGATAACATTTGAACTGAGAGATGTTTTTACGGGGGAATAACTTCGTTTTTCATTTGAACTGTGTACGATGACACGTGCAACCAATGATCTATGAAACGAAAAAATATATTATCTTGTTGCGCATACGCACACAAACACACACACACACATGTGCGAATTTGTGACTTATCGAAGTTGTTAAGGCGACGTAACATTTTAAGATGACGGTTCGGCGCGAACTTATTTAAGTCGATTTCATTCTGCGGGAGAAAAGTGGAACGTTCGCGAATTTAAATTATGCAGGCTACATCCGGCAATTGTGGGATCCAGAATGAAAAGGCGGCTGCAGAATTCGTAACGGGCAATTAATCGTTAACGAAGCCTGCCCGTTACGAGCGTTTTATTTTTTTATAAATTGGAGGGTTTAGTAACAATTAAATCCCTCGTTTCCTGTCATTCTCCGCGAACGAAATAATTCACACAGGCGGTAATCTAATCAATATTACGAATTAACGGTATTCCAATTATATATATATATATATATATATATATATATATAAATATATATGTATTCACAGACGTAATGAAATCATTTCAAAAGTGAATTCGAGCATTTCGCAGATTCGTCAAGTTGAAACAAGAGAACCGATCGCTGATCACGATGATGAATTGATCATCATTGTTATAAATTAAACTGATCGTTAATGTTAAGGGAAATGCGAGCGTAATTAAATACAATCTCTCGAATAGATGAATATAAAAATTGAGAATAATTAACCCCACTACGTAATAATTATGCAAGATAAGAAAGTAATTTATTATACATTACGATCCTTGATTATACACCACGCCGCGATATGCCCCAATAGTCGGTTATACACTCTCATAATCTAGTTTGTACAATCGCAGCTGCCGTATTACAACAGTTATCAAGACCTTAAGGTGACCTGAAGCACAATCCTGACAGTTCCAGCGAACAGCCTGAAACCTCTCATTCTGCAAATTACTCGCTTTCAGTTGTTGTCGTTGTACAAATCAAACGGCGTAACGACACGTGTGCCCTCCACTTTAAGAAATCGACGAAGAACTTCAATGACGCGACTACACGGAATGTAACTTTGCCAAGTTAAGAGTGACTCTAGTACGAATACCTTTGACCTTTGCCCCTTGATCAATTACGGGCAAGGATATACGAGTTAATTTAATTTCGCAGCAAAAAACTAACAAAGAAAGAGATCGTACGAAGCATAGAATTTTCCAAACCATCGCGATAAAAAAAGAGAGAGAGAGAGAGAGAGAGAGAAAAGAAAAAAGCTTTGCATGCGGCGTTAAACACAAACCAACCAGGAGGTAGCGCGCTGGCAGCCGCGGTTGCCAAATAGTGTCTCTGGTAAAGATATTCCCTGTCTCGATCGGAATCCTCTTCGTTCTCGTTCGTTTTTTCCGTCTGCGTTGCTGGATCGCAGCTTCCCTTCTGCGTGCCGCAATTGCCGATCAAACTCTCGATGGTGAACGGCTTCGGCGTGGGTCGCCGCGGTAACTTCGACTCGCCGATCGGCGACTCGAGTTCGTCGCTCGCCGATCCGACGTCCAGTTCCGTCTCCTCAACGTTCGGGTCCATTTTCGTTTCCACGGTATCAAACGCTTACGGCGTCAACGACCATCTATCGTCCCATAATTTTCGAGATTTTATATTCACCCTTGCGCCCACGATCCTTCGAAATGTCACTTTTCCTGGTGGTTTCGTTTTTACGTCACACCCACCCCTCCCTCTGGATTATACGCGAATATACTGTCGTTAAACAGGCGCACTTGTCGACTTAACGTTTTAACAGCGTTGAATCACGCCGTGGATGTTCCACTCGATTATAAAACTCGGTGTGAATATTTATTACCTCATTAAAAGTAAATTTATGGATTCTAAAAAAGAGTAGTCTCGGTGCAGAAGTTGCATTCAGATTACGATTACATGAATAATAAAGGGGTACCGGGTATTTATAATCGTACGTACACTAAGACGTTTACGTGCATCGGCGAGTCCATCGTCAATGTGCGCTCGTTACTGCGAAACAGCTTATTTCTAATGTATTCCTTTGTACAATGATAATCTTTATTGCAAAATACTGTTTTTATATGCACTTTTTTTCCTGGTACACTGAACATAGAGCGAGAATTACAAGTGCACTGCGGAACAGTGTCGAGTCTTGCGTGCAGAACACCTTTTTTTTTTCGGTTTTGAAGGTTTAAACGTCACTCGCACACATCATTACAGTCTTCGATAGGAATTTAACGTCCTCGAGTTAAATTTGACGCTCTTACTCCGACGTGATAGTCTTTGAAAAGACACGAAGAAACTTAAATTTCGTCAGATCGAATGCTCACTTTCAGTACGATAAAGTAATCGACAGAGTCGGCAGCAGCCTGCGATTCATCGTAAATTTGTTTCAGTTGTGTCTCGAGTCAATGTCCAAAGGATCTTTCCTCAAGTTCAATCCAGCGATCCACCTTTTTCAGTTTACGGAACGTCTCCAAGAATCTGTCACAATCGAAACCTGCCGTCCCCCGAGAAATCGCCGAACGGAGAAACCGCACTTGCAACCGCGACTCGGTCCCCCTTTTTACCCTTTCGTTGCCGTGCTCTCGAACGCCAAGAGCCAGCGGGGTGAAGAGACCAAGAGGGAAAGAGAGAGAAAGAGAGAGAAAGAGAGAAACGAAAAAAAAGCACGTGGAAAAGACCGTACGGGGCACGAGTCGACGGGCAACTGGCGGCCAGCGTCGAGACGCATTTCAATCGCTGGGCCACACGTCCCGGACGCGCCGACTCGCCGCGGCGTGGCTGCCTGGCATGGTCGCGTAACCGCACGAACTTGGTTTAACCGTGGCTCCGATTGGTCGTTCCTCGAACCAACAGCGTTCACGGACGCGCCTACCGATCCGCGAACCGCCATCTTGATGCCGTGACCGCTTTTGTCCTTTGGTGGCCGCGATCCACCTTGGACCAAGGATGAATTTCGCCCGTACGTCCGCCGGATACTCTGCCATCGATTCCCCTGGTTAATTGCTCCCTGCCACGCACCGCCCGTGTATTTCACTCGGCAGCGTTCTTCTCGCTCCTTTTGTCGGCTCCTCTTTTCACCGAGGCTGGCGTTTCGTTCTTTCTCTCTCTTTTTTCTTTCTCTTTTAATTCTCCGCGAGAGCGATTACAAGGGTCGCACACGGATATTCGCGGATGGAACCGTTTGTGAGAAATTTGCAGCAACCAACACCCACGATCTCCCGTGGAAGCGACGAAATAATTAATTCCGTCAAGCGGAGGAGCAGTGTCCCCGCTCTCACTTTGTCACCTTTCGAAATTTCACTCGACGATACTTATCGACTCTTTATCCAGATTGTTACCAAATAATCGACCCACGTCCCCGGGGATACGTTCGCTGTCGATCGATCGTGGTCAGAGGAGATGAGAGGATGAGAGAAGCGAGAGAGGAGACCAACTTACACCGACGACCAACTCACACGAAGGGAGATTGATTCTCGCGTTGAGGCGAGTACAGATCTGAACGACGCTGAGAGGATTGACACGACGAAGTGTACACATCGTTATCCCCCGCGAGTGGATTGGCTCGCGCTAAGATCGGTCGGATAACCGCGCTCGTTAAGGAAGAGTAGCCTAGTGCGGGGGTGGCACGCGAGCGAGCAACATAATGGGAGACACGTTCATCGGCGGCATTCGCCCGGCGATACGATAAAAATACGAGGGACGAGCAAGTTGATGGGCTTATGGTAACGCTCACGGTGTTGAAAGCGAGCTGGGCTCGTTAACGCTGATCGCCATGCGTGCTCGTTATGACGTAAATACACCCACGTGACCGGTCGCGTCTAATAACGCGCCGATTATGCACACGCGAGACGGACCACCCAAAATAGCAGCGAATTTTGATGAACGTTAATTCGATGAGTAAGAGACTCTCTGAGCTACCCGTCGACCGTTCTCTCTCATTTGTCTCTCCTCAGCTTTTGTAACATCGTTACCCTTTCAACAGATTTTCTTTAACAGCTTGATGACCAACGACTGTAAAATCTGTCATTGAGACGAATAAAGATAAAGGAAAATGCGAAATTATGACGAAGAGAGAGAGAGAGAGAGAGATGACGAAAGGATGCAATTACTCACTCGCGTGTAATTTACCGTCCGCCGCGAAGAACCCAGCGACAGGTTACACCCATTCTCGTGGTTCCTCCGTTTCTAGGCGTTCCCCTGCCGAGCTAATCGGTACATCACGCTAATAGTGATGCTATTTCGGTACTCGTTAGCGCGACGCGGGTCTAATTGAGCCTGAGAGAATCTAAAGTTAAACGGTTGGTCGTTATGCGAAGGCGCAAGGCCATGCATCATCGTGCCCGTTGCACACGACAACGACTTTTCAAAGGGCTCGAAAACTATGCGATCGGTTTTATCGTTGCTCCCGACAATGTAAATTTTTATCGTTTCGTTTCACTTCGTTCCTGCCCGTCGTCCATCATTTTCGTTTGAGCAACAACTTCTTTGAATAGAAACAATAGAGAGATATAACGACTCGGAAATCGTGACAACGTTGTTCACCGTTGGAATGTATATTATACGTTTCGCTCATTCTCAGAAGTATTAATGGCTCTTTAAATATATTTAAACACATGGGACGTGTTGCTGTGTGAAGTGCGGCTGTCAGGAGGAATTCATTGTGCGAGGAAAAGCATATTGACAAAAGTTGTTCGAGCTGACGGGTAAGCGGAAGAGAGTATCGACCGGATCTGCAGACGGATACAGAGCTTGACGAAATGGCACTTAACGGGTTGTAAAGCAAGATGAAAGCGCTGTAAATAAAACGGAAGGAACGGACGGCGCTGTCAGGCCATGATTAAGACGAACTTCTCGCGAAAAGTCAAACGCTCGCTGAAATATTCTGGAAATATAAATCCATCTTTCAGTTTCGAATTTCGTTTCGGAAGCCGCACACGCCGACCCAATATTCCACTTCTTCGAATTATTATTACATTCGTTTGTTCCTCAAACATTTGACAATTAAATTCGTTCAATTATCTTGCGCTCAATTTTATCTCCGATAGTTTGAAAGAACGTTGAGATCTGGCTAGGAAATTTTCAATGAAAAATCGTCGATCTTTGAACTGTTACCGCGCTATGCCAGCGAACTGAGGTTGGAAGATAGACGTGATTCACTTTCAAAAATTGTGTCGCACAGAATTGAATTTCCGAGAATTAATTTCCACAGAATTGTCTCGACAAATACGAACGTTCATTTTCGCGAGAAACATCGGAATATCTGCAGCCTGATTACAAAAACAAACATGTGAAACCACTCTGACAGGAATTCAATAATTCTAACGTTAAACAGCTAATGTGGAATATATCTCTTTGAAAGCATTCGCGAGCATTCGAGAAAATTGTAAAATCGAATTCATTTCTGCCACACAACGTTTCTGCGGATTTCACGGGCGTCGACTCGAGGAGCGCGGATTTCCTTCCCCCTCGAGCAGAATCTCGCGGGCAGGCGTGCAGGACGAGTGGAAGACGACGACGACGACGACGCGCAAGGAGATTCAGACACGAATACTCAGACGGTCCTAAATCTTGTCTCGCGAGTCAAGCCACCGGGGCTTCTCTTTATTTTGCTCCGTCAAGGCGTCATTGCGCGCAACCCGCGCAAGCTTTCGTTACGCACGTGTGAACGGAAGCGTCGACTCTTTAAACGCTTCGGTTCTTAGGAGCGCCGCGACGCTCTCGGCGAACGGTACGACTTTCAATCGTGCCTGATGTTTTTCATCATCAGCAGAGAACGATATAGATAGGATATCGTTCGCAGAATACGAATAGAACAAGTTGCTTTACGGATGATAACGATAAATAAATTCAAGAACGGACGGATGTTCGTGTATTTACGATGGAATTTTAAGATGCACAAATATAACATATAATTAGATTTAGACAAATGTGGCTTGGTACTTTTTTACTTGGAATTTAATATTCTTCCGATTTATCATGAAGAAAACAAAAGACGACATTGGAAATTTTTCGAAACTCGCAACAAATTGACGCGCCATATTTTGCCTCGCTTACAAAACCATACAGCTTTTGCAAACAATTTTTCATTCGATGCATAATTTAAAAGTTATTTCAGGTGACACGAATCACTCTGCATGTATGTATGCTAGGCAAAAATAATGTGACATTAAAATGAAAAGTATATTTAATAATTTCGAATAACTGATGATTAATTGTGATAATTGTAATACTAAAGTAATAATAATAATAATTCGTCGAGAAGAGAAGCACTTGAATGGCTGGTATAAATAGTTGAGGTTATAAGTTGAAGTTAAGCGAAAAAAATCAAATGTAAAACGGCAGTAAAATGGAGGACAAAATAGTATTATGTATGTTTGACGACTCATTTCCTTTCCACCATCTTCTTCGTTTTATCTTCCTCGGACAATTTATCCTTACCCCGTTTCTTCTGCCACCCGTTCTCTAACGTTCCTCTTTCTTCTCTTTTCTCCGTTTATGGGATGTTACCCTCGAGTTTCTTTTTTCTCTTTCTTTTAATTTACAGACAAATGTGATGTTTATGGCTTGCGATGATTTACAACGAGACGTTCCATCTCTAACTAAAATCTTGAAGTCACACACTGAAATGTAATGAATAATTATAATTATATAATAATTATATAATAATTATAATAATGAATAATTGAGGAAAAAAAAAAACGGAAAATTCTACCACAAAAATGCCTCTCTCATTCTTTGAGCGATTCTCCCTTTTTTATTCAACTGCCAAAGTTAACCGACGTTCCATTCTCGTTTTTTCCCGACCAACAGTTATCAAATTGTTCGAAACTAGTTCAAAAACTCTCCAACATACAGGAACTAACTATTCTTACATTCATAATTCAATTTTCCGCGAAGGAGAGACAAATAACGTCAGCAACGAGTCAATTGTTTGAAACTTCGAAGCTCTCACAATATAAATTCGAAATGAATCGTAGCTGTGTGTTCTATTGTTCAAACGATACGCTAGAAGGGGAGAACCGATTCCGAATTGGCGTCGCGCAGCACCGGGTAACAATCCACACGTAGGATCGAAACTTGTAAACTTTAATCGCCGACCTATTTCACAACCCCCTTCGCTCTATGCCACCCTTTCGTCTGTAATATTTTCTAACGTCCAATCCAACGTCTCCAAAATTAACCGACGTCCTAATTCCGCTGTCTGATTAATAATTCAGCCAGGCCCTCTATATTCCTCCACCCCACGATTCAATAATTCCTACCTTCCCGCGAGCAGTGCAGGAAAAGGCAGCGAGACAGTGTTGCGAGAATCCATCGAGCGCCGAGTAGAAGAGGAACGCAACCGTCAGACGCGACGGTGTGGCTGATAAAAAAAAAAAAAAAAAAAAAAAAAGGGACACGGTTTGCCGCGCCTGCGTTTCCAAAGATAGCGAGGGAGAGGGTAGGAGGAAAAACGCGTCTCTGGAAAGGGTCTAGAATTCGCGATTGGCGGCTCGGGTATAATTCGCGTCGGCCGCGGTACAACACAACGGGCAAGGGTCGCGCGCGCGAGGGTGCAGAGGAGAGAAATCGATGGTTAGGAAATTGGTGGGCGTCGTGCAAAACCGAGACGGCGCGCACGCGGTAATGGATTAACCGGGGTGTTGCTGATGTTCGCCACTGGGCGACAAATTGTACACTGGGCGAGAGAAAGGAGGCGCGGGCGCTTGGTAACCTATCGCGAAACCTAACACGCCACCGTGGTCGTGGTCGGCAACGCGAGAAAGAGAGAGAGAGAGATAGACGCGGACGTTAGGAATTGTGCACACGGCGACGAGAAATGTGTGGCTCGCCGTCCCGTAATTGCCGTGGTTTTCGTCGCGTGCATCACGACACGCTGCATTAACGGCTACGCTGGACAGTTTATTGCGTTTGTTTGAACGATGCGTTTCGAGGGAGCGACGGAGCGTGATTCTGCGGAATTGCGGAATTAGTATGTAGGAAGTGAAAGAGCAGAGGGAGAGGGGGGTGGGAGGGGAGGGGAGGGAGGGTCCAGGTAGAAGTTTGTCGAAGCTCGCTCGCTACATATTACGACAAGTTATTTTACGCGCGAAACCGCGATTTAATGACGACGGACGTATCCACTTTAATCAAAGTAATCGCAGACATACGCCGCGTTCGACTAATAGATTATCTAGGTTATGAGACGGCCATTAATTTCAATTTCATTAGACGTGGCCAAGTCGAACAGAGACGGAGATACTCTTCGATTTCTTTCAGGCTCTATTTTTGTTTTCCAATCTGTGCTGCGTCTCCAATCTTCCCATTAATTGATATTCCAATAATCGATCGTTCTCTGAATCGGTCTCTCTTAACGAGATACGATCAAATACGAATGTCTGTGTAACACGTACCCAATTTCACTTGCACCGTCCACACGAGGCGAAACTAAAGACGGCTTACTGAAACGATCGTGCGTTTACAAAGTGCGAGAACGCAGGGGAAAAAAAGCACGTCGCTTAAATTACGGCGGGCATTTTCGTCGAAACGTTAAACGGGTCCAATAGCTAAATCACGTTAATCGTACGGGACACGACTAAACGGGTGCTATCTTAAGAGGAAGCCCCCGCCGCGGCGGTCGAGAGAAGTGGCGAACTCGTCCTCGACGCTAAATGGGACATGTTTTCAATTATGCGTGAAATGAAGGCGGCGATGCGTGAGTCTGCTTGCCGACAGCCAGAGCAAACCCACGTATGACACATTGAGCCGAGCGTGCGTACATACACGCTTCACTCGTCGAAACAGCTTAAAACGTCCGACGCTGTCGTCTGAATAATCACCAAAACGAATGTAATCGGCTTTTAATTGCGCATGGTTTTTAATCACGGTCATTTGTAAAACTCGATTTATACCGTGAAGTCTCGTTTCTAGGAACACGGAGGATGTTTCGTAACACTTTATGCAATTTGCCCTTTAAATAAATAGAACACGTTTGACCAACACGTTCAATTCAAAGGAAAATATGACATTATTCGGCAAAATGTTACAACGATGACTGAAATTTATAAAATTGGACAAAGGGATGATTTTATCATAAATTTTCGATTACACGCCGGAGTTAAATTGCTCTCTGAATTATCGATTATTAATACACTAGTCTGCAAAAATACTCGGACACTCGAAGGAGAGAAAAATTGTGAAAATTCAAACGTTTGTAAATGTATTGACGATTGAATCCACGACGATATTAAGGATTAAAGTTTACAACGATTTCTCAAAACCTGCTACAACGATTTTTCTTTTCGCTGTTTTTGAGAACTTTAAATTTGACAAAACCAAGAGTCTTTCAATTTCTTTAACCCTCACATTCAACAAAGTTCGATAAAACAGCGAAAGAAAAATTGTTCAAGGGGTCGTTGTAAAGGGAAAACTTCAATCTTTAATATCGTGGTGGATCGTACGATTTTTCTTCACAAAGTTGTAATAGTTCAAATTATCGACGAATTTTCGTCGAGCGTTCGAATACCTTCGCGAACCATGCCATATCATTATAGTGTATAGTATGGTAATTTGTGTAGCATAGCAATAAAGGTTTACCATACACACGCGCGCTATGATTACGCTTACTTAGATAGACACGGCACGAAAGGCGAGGAAGAAGCTCGTCGTGGTTAACGCTGGCGACGCATGGTAATCACGAACTCGATTGATTAGCCGACAAAGTCGAGCCGACAAATTAGAGGAATGCCATCTACGTTCCTGGCTGGCTCCCCCTCGTCAAACCACATATGCATACACGCTTCTGTTCGGTGGACGAAGTGGAAAGATTATCTGATTCGACGTGTATTTATGGT
The DNA here is from genome assembly GCA_036937485.2 of Tetragonisca angustula. Lineage (NCBI taxonomy): Eukaryota > Metazoa > Arthropoda > Insecta > Hymenoptera > Apidae > Tetragonisca > Tetragonisca angustula. The sequence continues at coordinate 540,218 of JAWNGG020000119.1, read as the reverse complement.
GACGTCTCTTCGTTCACGGTACTCTCTGTGTCTACACGTTCTACGGTCGAAACTTTTCGTTCATTTTTCTCTTATTGTCGAAATTCTCTGATGTCGTAGCAAATCAAGTAAATTACTTTCTTTTTAATTCGTGAAAATGTTTTTCTTTTTGCATTTCTCGTTCACCTTGACGAAATTATACCGACGACAGTTTGGCCATTCACGGAAACTAAAACAAGGTTACGCAATTAAAGCTCTGTCCCTCGTCTCTTCCGCTTTGTTAATAAATCAACGAAGAAACGGAAGCGCGTTAATCTCCGCGTTTACTTAAACGGAGCACAGATGGTTCGGTCGGCTAATTAATTTTTTTCTCATCGCAAGTTATTACACTGGCACAGGGAGAAGGATATGTATACGGTGTCGGTCGGTGTACTTCAAAGCGATCGGCAGTCGCATTCAGATGCAAGGGACAAGTCGAACAGCCTCGACTCCCAGAGAGTTACAGAGACATACTTTGTACGAGATAATCTTTCTCGTTGTCGTCCCTCTCGATCTGCTGCTCTTTCTTATTTTAGCTAACAACCAGCGGAGGACACAGGCAGACACTCTCGCGCAGATATGTAACGTCATTCGTTAATTTAATATAAGGGTAAAGTAAAAGTGACTGCGCGCGACGAATAGTAAGAATCTCCGACACTGAAATATTTTCAACAGAGGACAATTCTATCTAAAATTGACGACTAGATGCGAGACGTGAGATTATTTAAAAAAAGAAAAATATCCCACGACTTTGAAATCTGTATTCAAATTGGAACGTAATTCTGCGTCTGTAAAATTTTCCAACGGAAAGGCTGATTTGTTCTTCAATTAAATATGACAGAAGGATAGAAAAATAAGAGGAAGAGCGAAAGTGAGGGGTATTGGAATCGAGTAAAAAATAGTGGGGTGAATATCCGGCTGTCCGAAACAAGCTTAAATACGTCTCGAAAATATTCCATGGTGCAACGGGCGAATGGTACAAAGGATTCGGCGGAAACGTCGGGTATACGACTGAATCCTACAAATAATCCCGTCGAAGCGTCGCCACGCTTCGATGGACACATAAATGCCGAGCCCGTTCGAGCATGAGTTTCTTGCGTCTCGAATCGCCCACGCTCATCTCGTTGCCACTCCGTTATCGCGAGGGGATCGAATCTTCACGAAATTTTACAACGATCGAAACGGAGAACCCACGATCTTTGGTACAAGTGCGTTCGTAAATTTTTTACGATCCCAAATTTCGAGGAAGACGAATTTCCGTGGAAGTGAAATTCCGTGGAATTCCAGAGAAAGTGAAAAGTGAGATAGACGGTGTGTCGTCGCGAGGAAGAAAAACATATCGAATGAATTAGGAGATTAGAATCGTGTAACAAAAACTTTCAGAAAACAAAAAGAAGGTACGTGTAAAATTCAAAGTGGGATTCGATATGTGTGTTCGAGAGTGTTGGTGCGTGTGAGACGTGCGAGAAGAAAAAAAAAGGTGACAGTGGAAATCGCGTACATTTCATTGGAACGGGGATGCATGCGCGTTAGGCGGAACTGAGAGAAGGGTCTAGGAATAGGGAATCCATGAAAGTATTAAAATGCAAAGGGCATAAAATATATTTGAAAGTTAAATACGAGTCAAGTGGCGCCTCGATGTAGGGTGTAACCAGACGCGAAGTAGTCGGGGTCCCCTTCCATCCCTCTTGTATTCATTGTGTTTCGATGGTTTTCGCAACTTCTCTTTGCCTTTCGTGTTGCGCACGAGAACATTTTCCCTTGCGCTGTCAAAAGCCAATAATCCTTCTTGTGAAAATAACTGTCGACTAACCTCATAAACTGAGCGTATTGATGCAACGATAAACATTGATAAAAAAAAAATAAATAAATAAATAACCAATTATTAGTACTCAAAATACCACCTAGCACATCAATTCCCAAGTACCAGACCTTTATTATTCCAAGCACCAAACAGAGAACCGCTATTTGGAGTACCGATCGAAAAATCTGTGGCCGTAATCTTCGAGATCGTTGACCGCTGAAACTTACACTCTCGAGATTTTTTTTTCACTTCTGTCAACGACGGAGGAGCCATCGGCGGTGTTTCCTTCTCGAACAGGGCGTACAATGGCCGTGCGATTCCCGAGGATTCTCCCTGGCTCGTGCACAAGGCAGAGAGAGGGCAAGAGGGGCAGGGGGCTGCTATTGTTCCGGTGTAGCCTTAATGCGCGCCGTTGTAAACAGCGTTACAATGGAATAACTTCGTTAGCATAATCGCGTCACAGAGTCGCCTGGCGCCCCCTGCCTCTCCCGCTCCACTGCACCCCTTTTGGATTTTACGGGTGGTTTCCCTCCGGACAGGCTCGTGGGCGGACCCGATCCGATCCGCTGCCGCGTTTAACCGTCGCTCCGGTATTATTCATTGTCGCGATTGAATCGTTTATCTCGTCGTTGCTCGGCTGACCGCGCGACGGCATCGTCTACACGACATCGACAACACGGATCTCTAGATGCGCAACGATTTCGTTGCTGAATGAGCCTAAATGATCCATTTGCTTCTGAACGACGGACACATCTCAGATGATCTGCGAAGATTTCGGTCGTACGAGCCTACTTGCAAAGGGTGTCTTCGTATTTAGAGAATTATGTATATATATAATATTCTTCGTTTATCTTTTGCTCTTGTAGAGACATTTAAGAAATCCGTATATCCGTCAAATCGTCACCTTCGTGGTTCGCTCGTCGAACAAAACGTTTAAACGTGTTTTCTGAAATAGAACGGAAATTCTTTTTTAAAAAAAAAAAAAAAAAAAAAAAAAAGGATGAATTTTTCACGCATGAGACTTCACCTGACTCGGTTCCTTTACTGAAAGATCAAAGGAAACATTGCGAGATGTGAACCACTTTCCCAGAGCTATTTAAAAACCAGCCCAGATATTTCGTCTGTCGATCCGTCGACGTTAATCGACGAATTATAATCGTCACGGGCCATAGGCGAGCGCGGAGATAATTCGCGCAGCGTTTTCCCAGTAATTACGGTAGATCTCTCGTCAGACCGCGGCGATATCGAATTAATTCTACGCGCGATCCCGCCGACGTACATGACATTTTTCGCCCTCCAGTCTTCGTTTGCGTTTACAATGGAAATGTTAAGCGAGTGGTGGATTCGCAACGCTCGTCACTCTTGTTCGCCGCCCGACAAAGCGGTTCTCCCGTGTTCGCGGACGTCAATTTAAGCGCGAGAGCGAGGGCGCCGAGAGTTTGACGCGTTCACAATCGCTGCCATCGTTGACGGACGAAAGATCATCGTGAAACGTTTCTCGAGGGACTGTCTATCGCCGGCGTAAATCGTTCAACGATAACTGCTCCATGAATTATTGGCGGATCGTTTCAACGCGGTTGAAGTTTCATACACGGTGCGATGTTCATTCCTCGATCATCCTTGCAGATTTAAAAAAAAGAAACAAATCGTCCTCTTCTTTAAATTGGAAAACATTCTGGAGAAATCTTGAAAACAGAAGAAGGATCGTTTCGTTTACGGAAAAATGAAGAATTTTTTTTAGAAGAACTTCGATCGTTGCAGTTGTCGTAGTATAATGTTGTACGATCTTGCAATGTTGTTAGTCGAACGCATCGTCACAATCCACGATTTTATAACGATTTCAGTGTTTACAGATTAACAACCGAAGGATGTAACTTCTTCTCGATTTGCACGCAAATACTTTCATAAAAACTGATCTCAATGACGAATTCGTCCTAACAGCGATAAGAAAAACTGGGAATCTGTGGTTGTTACGCCATTAGGGACTTCCCCTTGGTTAGCCGGCGTCGTACTGATTCCCGACTTCTCCCAGCGCGACGAAAAATAATCTCTTTTCTTCTCGTCTCCCCCTTCTAGCCTAGAACGCCCGCTGCGGACGTCAAAATATGACAGCTCTCTCGGGTCACCACTTTCCGCGACAAGAGTTGCGTTCAAGGGGGTTGCGACGAGCGATCATTAAAATAAAGCGGCGCTCGCCAACCGCTGTGCTCTGAACTGCGTTTCCTCTTCATATACCTCTCCAGAAAAAATCCTTTCCACGTGAATAACATTCAATTTCTATTGGAAAGTCTCATCTATACGGAACAACATAAGACATTTTTTATTGGATCATGTTAAATGTTTCACAATTTTGCACAAAACCATCATTTATAATATACCGAAGTATTCTCTTTTATATACAGAATAGAATACTTGTTGCAAAATTATGGATAAATTATCGAGCAAAAACTGAATGTTACTTTTACTATGATTCAGTTCATTCGTACAATGCACTGTAGTATGAAATATCGTCAACGGATGATTGACGAGTTGATTTGGATAAATTATGTGGTAACATGATTCGTACATTTGCAGCTTAAATGAGCGGTCGCATTGAGAGCCACTGTGGTACGCGGTTAAGCTGACGGAAACGGTAAATGGTTCGCATCCAACCCCCTCGACGAGACGCTAATTCATATTCATAGGTGTAGCGTTTAGTATTGTGCCGCTGTGATTCTCCGGAGAGTTTGCACGGAGAAGAACGTCGAGAAAGAGAAACATCAAGTTACATTAACTTGTCGCATTGTCGACGCGCACGGACTCACTGACATCGCGAAATTTCACTCCGGTTACGAATAATGATTAAAAGATATTTTTCGATAGCACGTTGTATCTTAATTATTCGAATAATTAATCAATTGTTGAAATTTGACATTACAACGACCGGTTGCTTTCAGGAATAATTCTTACAAAAAAAGCGGCAAGTTTTGTTCAGAATTTACAATCGATCTTTAAGTGGTGAAAATCGTCGCATCATCGATAGTTAAGCATTGAAAATTGCATGATGCTACGGCACGTTATACTGAAACTTAAATGATGTCATCGACACAAAATTGAAAATCACAGCGCATCCACTGATTCTTATAGTGTTAATAAAATATAAAAAAATACATATGAAATAAATAAATAATGTGAATTTTCTATTAATATATAGATAGAAATGATACATGATAAAATTAGCAATTTTTTTACGATATTTAAGATTTCCCACAAAATCAATTTGAAAATTGATGTCAAAATAGGTGATTGTTCTGCCATCTCTAGGCAGAACAGGAAATTAAATTTATCACTGGATATAGTTGATTCAATAACTCGAAGGCATAATGAACATAAAATGGTATAATAATAATAATATTAAATCCACGACGATTCACTATTATCCTACTTTATTAATTTTATATTTTAATGAATGAAAAAATACTGAATAAATATAAATTTTCTATAATATCGAGGCCTATAAAAGTTTTAGGTAAAAAGCGTATTTTATTGGATATTTCGATATTATCGAAATATAGTCTACGTTAGCTTTTAAATGTTTCGAATATACATTAACAAAAATATATTAATAAATTATTTACAAAATATTAATTATATATACCATATTTATCATAATTTTAAATGGCTTATTATATGATTTCCTATACATCATGTATGAAACTTTTCATAATTTATTATATAATAATAATAATAGTAATAATACTTTTATAGTGCATAATATACAAATAAGATTAGAGAAAAAACGTAGTTAAAATGCACTGTTAATGCATAAATATTGCATTTTTAAGATCATTATATTGCAAATAAATTACCTAACGATGTAGTTAGTTACAATCCTCCTTCATTCTTTGTTGGTACTATATTAGGTTTACGAATATGGTGATAAGTTGGTAAAATTTTTAACAAAAATTCTATTTGACTTATCGGAGGCTGAAATAAAACATAAAATCATAAAACGGCCAAATTTCATCTACAACATGATCTGAAGCTTGATAGAAACTCACATATGGTTTACCGTGCATTTCTCTACGTTGACATTCATTACCATATATTATAGTATCTTCTGGTATTGTATCTGATTCTGTTAATGAACATGATGCTCCTATAATGCAACCACTGGTCAATTCGACCTCACGACCAACGTATGCTATAAATAAAAATAGAATTTTTCATAAAATATCTTAGAAACAGATAACTTTCTTATTGTAATAATTACAATAGTAACCTTTGCTTTCTAAAATATTACAATCTCCAACTTTAAATGCTTCGCAAGTACAATCAGTTTCAAATACATTGTAACTGCCTATTATTTGCACTGGAATTGTAGTTGGTTCCGGAGCATCCACTGGTAATCTGTATAATTGAATATTTTAATCAAACAATTAAAGGGAAAATGCAAAGAAGTGTTTGAAATTAAAATTACCTATTTGCTATTGTTGCCATTTCTTCTATAATGTTCCCTTCACCTATTATAATGGGACCAGCTTCTGCAATGATACTTGCCTTTGGGTGAATTATAGTGTTTGGTCCAATGGTGATATCCCCTTTTAAAATACTTTCCTCGCATACTAAAGCTCCTACTGCTATTTTCACGCTGTAAAAAAGATTACGTTTTCCTATTTTATGATACATTTATATTATGCATAACAGACGTAACCTCAAAAGCATCAGATTGAATCTATCGAGTTTAACAACTAACTAAATACATTCCTAATTATTTAGAAATATTTTCTTAACTATTTCAATGAAAAATTAGTGAAATATTAATAATTTGAACAAAATTTATAAATTTCCTTACTTTGTACGACGATTGACAAATGAACTCATTGTTAGCAGGTGACACTGTAAACGCCCTCTTTGGTGATTTCGGAGAATCAATCGATGGAGCGCGGGCTTCTTCAAACAATTTAAATTTATAATAAATTTATACTAACAATAAGGTACAAGTATATGATGAAGTTGTTTAACTTTCCCCTATTTCTTACAGGGTATATTAATGATTTATCAAATGTTGAAAATATATTGTAAAAATGACACAACAAATTTGAAAAAGATTCTATAATTATCAAACGATTGAAATGTCATTTAAAATTTGTAAATGTTGCCGAATCTCCAAATAAAATCGAAATCAATAAAACTGAAGGTATAATGAACCACGAAAAATGATTGCGAAATATTATTTGCTAATTATCGATATGTACGCGTACTCTGTTTCTTTTATAATTTGTTCTGTAAATTAAAAAAAAAAAAGAAAAAAAAAAGACACAAATAAAGTATATCAGAAGTGTAATGGAATTACACAAATGTAATTAGATGCAAAACTACTTCGAGGAAATGTTAAAAGGATTAAGAACGTTAAGGAGATGAGAATTAAGTTGAAGAGGGTGAATCGATAGCGCGTGAGCCGCGCCACTCTAAAAAAACATAACTCCTTCACTCGTTTTTTCTTTTTTTTTTTTTTTTTAATCGATATTTAATATAACTCTATATTATCCGTCAACTTTTATTTATATATATTATATATATATTTTTATATATTATATATTATAAAATTTAACTCCAAATTGCGATAATAACGTCTAATTGCAACGTGCGTGCGCGTGTACGTGTTGCGCCTTTGTGTGTGTGTGTTTTTCATTAATTTTTTTTCTTCAATTCTCCCTTTCTCTCTCGCTCTCTCTCTCTCTCTTTCTCGCTCTCACTCTCTCTCGCTTTCTCACTTTCTCACTTTCTCTCCTCCATTCGTTTCGTTTTTTGTGATTCTTTTTTTTTTTGTCTTATTATTTTGTCACTTAAATCGTACCTCGATTATCTCCGACGTCTAAGTAATGTAATTGTCTCGTGTGTATGTATATGCGCCTGTGTATGTACGGTATTTTATTACCAGTGTATTCTGTACGCTGTGTATACACGGGTGGATTTGGTGGATTTTGTGGGTGAAGGATTACAGGTGGTAATGTATCTTGCACTCGCGCGTACGTGACTGTGTACGTGTTTTTCTTTATCTACAGTTAAACGAATTCTACGCACTTACTCGTTAATCGGCAGAATAATATGCATTTCTTAATTTCGCTATAAGTATATTTAAACCGTCCGAAAACGTGTCAGTCGGCGCACCGTGACGGATTCGCCATCGCTCTCGTCGAGCCTTTTCTCCTTTTCTTCTTTTCTCCAATTTGTTCGATTCCCTTTTCTTCGCTTTCTCCTCCCATGCTTGCCTTCTCGCTGTTTCTCTCACCCTCGTTTTCCTTCCCCGTTTTTCTTCACGATCCGGCCATAATTCTCACGTCCCCGACATCTTGTCTGAGAACACCACGTTTCCCTCTTGCTCGTTATTTCGTTTCTCCTTTCTCTGTTTGCGTCTCAACACGTTGCTCGACTCGTTCGAAGGATTCGAAGTGATGATTAAAAAACCGAATAATCCCTGAAGCAGCGCGCCCTTTGAGGTAATGCAATTAAAATGGTGATCGCGGTGAACGAGATAGAAACGATTAATGACATTAACGTGAGACGCGAGGCACTCACCCCCCTCCCCCCTTTTCCTTTTTATATTCGCGAATACAAAAAATGCGCTCGATTATTTCGTTCGATGAACGATGATTCGGACAGTCGTGTGGCCGCCACTTGAGGGATTAAGCGTCGCGCTAAATTACAATAAAGAGAAGAGGATTTTGTCGTACGAAGATGCGGACGATACTTTACGGTGAAGAGAACTTATCTATAAATTCTGTTTAAGTCTATCAACTACGGTCACGCTACGCGGTCTGCTAAGCTGCGCTAAAAATGTGGGACGCTTTACTAAGTAAAGTACCGACGCTCCCGGCGCGCTACGAAAAACTCCAACTTAGCGGCTTAAACACACTCGACGTTCTCGAGAAGTGGCGTTCGGAATACACGCAGAAAGAACAATATAGTTGAATAACCGACGGCCAATCGCCGCCGTTTGTCTCTTTCATGCCAAGACGCGAACTTTGAGAAATATTCATCATCGAATAGATTAGAAACCAGTCAAACATACGAGTGTCGAAATCGAATTAGATTCGAAAGATTTTCAACTAACAAAAATCGTCCTATCGTTCGCCCCGTTTCGAACGTTTTCAATTCAAAACTCTAACAAAAAGATCACTGACTCACATTGAGATGATTTTACACGGAGAATAAATTTGTCCTTCCGACGAATGGGCAAAGATAATCTTTCCAGCACAATTTATTCAACTATACAACATTCTCTGGCCAAACGACGACAGTCACAATCTGGCGGATTGCAGATGGATCGAGTCGCAAAGAACGTCGCAAACGCTACTAACTCACGGGGAACACGATCCTCGAGCATGGTTCGTTTCGAGAAATCGATCGACCACGTCTCCTTTTTTCTTTTTACGTAACGAGAAGTTAGAATTTCTTTTTCAGTCATAAATAGAAGATCGAAAGTCGCGAGATCGGCGCCGTGTCCTCGATTTTGAAGGAATCGTCGCGTCACCCGATCGTCGTCGCGTCTTTCTTTAAAAAGCGTCTAACGATAATCGCCAATAGCATCGATCATCGACGATCGAACTGTCCCGTCACTGCGATGGGAACGAATGGTTCTACGTTCAGATAATATCTAACTAACGAGCTAACGTGTGTGTGTGTATGTGTGTCTTCAACCGGAAATCGTTGATCGCGTACAAAAAACGGACTTAACAGCGAAAGTGAAACGTGCGGCCGCAACAAACGACGTCTCTCTCGAAAAAGGAAATGCCTATTGGTCGTTGATCGTCATCACATTGATCACACTGAATCCACGAAGTGTCTCTCTCTCTCTCTTCACGAGCCATTTACAATTCGTGCGCCGAGCACCGAGCCAACGCGATTTCCGTAATACCTTTCGTTGTTGAGATGCTGGTGCTTGCTTGCTTGCTTGCTTCGCCGAGGATTCGTGTTCGTTCGTGCTTGCCCGAGGATCGAGTGCATCCTTCATTCTTTTGCCATTCAGTTTTTAGACGCAGCAAACGAAAGGGATGGAGATTCATGTACAATGTGATCTACTTCTCGTCACTCTTTCTTCCTTTCTATTCTTTCCTATTTTCCTCAGCAGATTTAGAAGAACGTTTTTATTTAATGTAAGAAGGTGGCCAGGGATTTGTATTTCGCTCGTTTCACGATACAGGCTCAATTCTTTGCGTCGTTGTTTCGCGTTATTCACGAAAATTTGCGGTCGCTGTTTTGCGGTTTCTGGGAGTACGATTTCATTAAAAGCTTACGAGATTATCGTATCGAAGAATGGGTGGTTGTTACATTGTCGACATCAAGTATCTAACGTAGTCTTTGCCTAACTAGAAGTATCTTGTATCTCGAGGAGGAGTGAAATGCACGGCGCCAACAAACGCAAACCCGAGTGAATTTACGAAAGCGAGTCTTCATAAACAAATCAAATACAAATCCCTTACGTTAATATACACTAAACTTACTAGTCGTATCACATTAGTTTCCAATTATTTAACAAAGCTATAATAATTGAATTTCCCTCGTTTTAAATTAAGTACTATAGTAGTCGAATTCATCGAAATATAAAATTCGCTAAAAAATCTTTATCGTTAAATTTATTCTAAGTTATCGAATTAGTTCGAAAAAGGTCGTTCCAATATTTTAAGAATATCGCTTGGAGAATGAACGTATGAACGCAGCACGATTCAATGAATGGAAAAAGCAGCCGATCATCCGGATATCTCTACGGAAATCGGATTGGTGGGCGCTCGTTCGAGGCACGACAGATGATCCAGCCAGTATCGGTCTGGCCGACGAAAGCGAGGAAAGCCGGTAACGGTGCGTAAAAAACGCTTCGAGAGGCTTCACCGCGGCGATGGATTATTATTTAGTTAAGAAGTACGTGTTTACGTATAAAGAGACGCGTCATACAGTGCCGTACAGTACCAAAACGTTTATAATGCGTACATAATGTTACCTCGATTAATCTCTATCTACGCGCTCGCGCAGGCATCGTGTATGTAAAAGTGTTCCACTTTAGTCGTATTCTTTTTTTCCATTAGTCTCGCTGCAGGTGTGTGTATATCGTGTGTATGTATCCGTGTGCCTGTGTTCCTCATTTTTTTTTTCCTTTTTTTCAATTTTATATCCACGTGTTGCGTCCATGAGCCGGCCAGGCCGGTCCAGAGACAAAAGTTCCATTTTTTCTGCATTTTATTTTCATTTATATATATATATATAAATATATATTTATATATATATTTATACGTCTCTCTAACATTTCCTTTTGTATATTTTTCATTCTCGCGCGTTTCATCTCTTCTTTTTTTATCTCTTAAATCTTCTCTTTAAGCAGAGGGACTGTCGAATCTTGATCGTGCCGCCGGAACGTGCTCGTTTTTTTTCATCTTTTTAAATATGTATATATATTTATGATATATATATGTATATATATATATATATGCGTGTGTGTTTATACATATATAGAGTCTAAAGTAGCTCAGAGGGAACTATGCGAAACCACTAACGCGAAGTTTGAACAACGTGGCCACAGCCCGTGGACATTGCGCCGATGCTTTTCCCCTCGTTCCATTCTTTGTTCTCCCTCCTCCTTCCGTTCTTCTTCTTCGTCGCTTCATCCGTTTCGACATACAGCGCCGGGAAGCTGCATCGACGCAATCTCCACAGATCTGTGTCACACCGATACTCTTCGACGACGCTATTTTGTTCGGGTAATTCTTCACTTTTGCACCGTTTGCGTTTATTTAAATGTATTGAGTTTCTATCGCCGCGAGCGACGGCCCGACCAACATTCTTCCGTACACGCCAGTCCCCCGTAATATAGATATATGTATATATTATCATATACGTGTCGTCCGTGAACCGTCCTGGCGGAGCCCTTAATTAACCACTTTTTTTTCACTTTATTTTAATTAATACAATATATATATATGTATATATGTGTATATATATATATATATATATATATATATACACACACACACATATACTTCTTCATGTATGTATCATCATAACAACCGATATTTCTCAGTTCTCTCTCTCGTTAATTCTATTATCACGCAGGCTTCTAACTTTCACACAGGCTTCTCTTTCTCTCTTTCTGCGTTTCTGCGTATATTCTTTATTTTCCTCTCTCGTCACTCTTTCTCCTCTTATTCGCCCTGTCCGCACGCACATTTCGTTTCTCTCGCACGCACGCAATCGTAACACGCTCTTTTTTCACTGAAACTCTTACTTCGTACATTTTCTCACTCTCTCTCTCTCTCTCTCTATATATATATATATATATATAATATATTTTATATCTGTGTATATATACACACACACACACACATATACATGTATGTGTGTGTGTATATACATACTTCTATATATTCTTTCATATATACTTTATGTTGCTTTTTATGTATACTTTATATATAACAATGTTATGTTTATTTAAGGCCCATACGTTCTTTATGAAGGAAATAATCTGCAACAGAAAGGAGACGAATATACGGTTAAACCTCTTTTGCTCCCTGTCGTAAGCACCGCGAGTATAGAACTATCAGTCGATTCACTTTTCTGTTTCTTCTTCCGCTTTTTTATTTCTTTGTTTTTGTTTTCGTTTCGTGAACATCCGTGTTTTTCTTTTTTGTTTTTAATCTCTTTTTCCCCCTTCTCGTGGCGGCCCAACCTCGAACGCGATTTCTACCGAGGCTAAAAGAACGCAAGTAGATGTGTCCCGGCATGGTCAGACCGAGCAGGACGACCGCTCTCCTTTGCTTCATGTTTCATACGAATTATTCTTTACGATTAATATTCTCTGTCCAAATTGAATTAATTATTTGTAGCCGTTGTTTTTCTCCTCGTTTAAAGAACAAAAAAAGAAAACAAAGAGAGAGAGAGAGTTACATCTGGCAGAAATTTTAAATGTAAAAAATAACTCGTGAAAATAAGTATTTATTCATTTTGGACGAGGAACACTTCCTTTCGTGAAAATTTGATCGCTCCGTCGAATTTCATTCGCACGAATTATACAGGCGATCGAACTGTTGATAGTCGACTAATTTCATTTAAATTTCGTTCTCTTCTTTTCGTGAAAAATTATTGCTGCGAGAGTCGTTATCTACTGGTTCCGATTGCCTCGACACGTGCGTTCCCCTACGTTTCCCTCTCACGCTGCTTCTTCTACGATCCAGAGTACGTTTTCGTACGCCATCGTGTCTCGACGCTTCCTAGGAAGGATCGCTGTAGATCAGAAACAAGTAACTTTCGACTCGCGCGCTCAGTAAGCTCGAAACTCGATTCCGAGTTTTGGCGATTGCTAGCAGCCTACCGGGTTTTTCTTCCTCGGAAAAACCCCTTTGTCGAACACCCGATAAAACAAACAAAGAGATACAATATGTACAAAATGCACGTTGACGGGAGGCTTGCGTCGTTAGTTAACACGCATCACGATTCGTATCGATTCTGGAACGAATTCAATTGCTCTTGGAACGCGACGAAAAACGTCGATGCGAGAGAGACACTTATGTTTCTAGAATAATTACACAGACTTTCACAGGTTAGAAAAAGCACATCACGTGAACGATTAAATCGCTTATAATACTTTATTATTTCTTACAAAATCGTCCCGGGATGAGACGTTTGAACTTGTGTATAAATTCGAAATTCGTTTGCTTTACACAATAACGTGTCGATTTCGTATAATAACAATTGAGAAGGAAAAAAAAAATCAAGAAAAAAGTACCGTTTAACGTTCCGTACGTGTGAGAACGTGATAAGCTGAGAATAAATTAATTCGCGTCCGGGGATTGTAACTTCGAGAGAAAAACCCAGAACGCGCGGTCGAAGAGACGCGTAGAGAGAGAGAGAAAAAAAAAGAAAAAATATAATAACCCGGTAGACTCTGTCTGTGTTCGCATATCGTTTAGCCTGATCGGACGCTCGATTTTCGCCCGCGAACTCTGTATTTTTCTTTCAGAAACACCGAGGTAACTTTCACTTAACGAGTACGATTGATTAATAATTAACAATAATTTTGGGAGGAGAAGACAGAGGAAGAGGAAGAGAAACAGAATAGAAGAAGGTGGCCTTGGCAGCTTTGTACACGTCGAAAGAAAGGGAACAAAAGCGAAAGCTTTCGAAGAACGAGAGATGATAAAAACAAAGTAAAACGAAATATTAATAACCGCGATAATAATAGTAATAGCAGCAATAGTAGCTGTAACAGTAATAATAAAAGTTAATGATAATAATAAAATAATAATCTAATAATAATCGTAAACGCAGTTTCTGATAAAAAAAAATACAAGTTCTCTTTTTCTTTTCTCTTTTTCTCCCGCTCTCGCTCTCTCTCACATTCCCTCTCTCTTTCTCTTTATAACGACGAATAAAAATATAGAAAAATTAACGAAGAAACTTACAATGATCGCAAGCTAACTTGCAAGTTACTTGTTTCCCGCTCGAAATCGTCGACAGCTCTTTATTAAAGCCGGGCCCCGCTCTCTCTTCTGCGTGTAAAAATTCAAGATCCGAGGCACGAACGAAGCTCTAAACGAAGTCGGTTGTTTGGGCAATCGTGAAATCGGGTTGCGCAGGTCTTACAGATAAGATTAAAGTTATTCCATTATCTCGGTTACGAAATGGCCCTGATCTATCGTCGTCATACACAGCTTTCGTCAATAACAAACGAGATCAAGAAAGAGAATTTTTACGCACAATTGCTGCGTGTCGTCTAACAACCCATTCGTTCGACTTCGAGTCGCAATTCGATCGCTCGACTCGGCCCGAGGATCTCCACTTTCGTCAGACGTTGAATCGAAGGGCTTGAAAGAAGATCGGTTGTCGCGAAAGTAGCGAGCGCGATAGAGACAACATTTTCTCCTACATGTACTTTCTACTAAATATAAATCCCTTCACACGCAACGATATCTCTGGTCGTTTGATAAAATCACAAAGAGTCAACGAGAGTTGAAAATTAAACACATTTACAGAAAACATATTCGACGCACCGTTTATAGTCAACAGTTTCCATTTCGTTTCCGTCGTTTCTTCGAAACATTTTCCCCGCACGAAGCTACGAGAGATCAAACGTGAACACAAAGTACGATTAAAAGCAAGAAGAAGAGGTAACCACCGTTAGACTCGGAAATTTCCATTGTACTTTTAGACGAACGAGCTGAAAGAAAGAAAGAAAAAAAAATCCAAGTAACGAGCAAGAAAAAGAGAAGAGAAAAGAAACGTCGAGGTCTCGGTACGTTCCTTCCAGCCCTTCGAACGACCGCGCAACAAGCTCTCGGCTCCAAAAAAGAACACGCATCCGAGCGGTAATCAGAGCGACACTTCCTAGGTAGCTTCGCAACAACACGTCGTCGTCGATACGCGGTCGCCTTCTTCCTCGTGTCCTCCCGAAAATGTTATTCTTCTTTTCTTATTTTTTTTTTTAATTCATTTCTTTTCTCCGTTCCTTTCGTTTCTTTTTTTTTTTTTTTTTTGTTGTTTTCGTTTCCCAGACGGTGGAGAACTCACCTTGACAGAGCAAGGCCCGGCGCTACTCGCGTACCGCTTTGTTCGTCAGCGTCGGGACGCTCTGCGCCGCGTCGATCGTTCAGCTGTCGACGCTGAAAAGCTCTTTGTGAAGGGCCGGGAACTCGAGGTGCGGCTGCGACCGTTTGAACTTGGCCAAGGCGTCCATGTGCAACAGAGAGATCTCGCGAAGCTGTGGGATCTTGGCGAGGATCGCGTCGCACACCGTCACGTCGCCCTTTATGGGCGACACGTGATTACGATCCAGCTCCGACCTGAGCGCCCTGATCACCGCCTGCGACAGTCTCGTGATTTCCGCGAGCCCTTTCAGCCCCGGCCGATCTGAAATTTATTTTTGGACCTGTTTATTTCTGGTCGTCTCGAATCGCCCAACCGCTGTCGCCCAGCGGCAATGTTGTTTACCGGTGTTCAATTCCTTTCGTGAACTGTTGTGCGCGCTGAAGAGGTGGCGGCTGCTGGAAAGGGCGGCAGGAGGGGCAGGGAGAGGAGAGGAACGAGACACTTCCGTCGAACGAGTATTTATAAGCGACGATTAATTTTGCGGTGGAGCGTTGCGCCGTTGTGCGACGAAATGGGATGAATTAAGCGGCAGATAATTGAGGGACCCGAGTTCGTGGATAATTTTGGAGAGTGAATCAGGGACAAAAGAATGGGGAGGAAGAAGCCAGAGGCAACTTGATATATCTATAGCGACAGATTCGTAGCGTTGAAGCATGTGAAATATGTGTATAATGTTTTCTTTCTTTCTTCTTTTTTCCGTTTCCTTGTTTTTGTTCAATCGATTCAATCGATGAATTCGGGATTAGTTTTTAGTTAGTACAAGCAATTTCTCGATTGAATTTAGATTTCTTTGTAGAAACTCTGCGGTTAACTAGTAGCCGAGAGAAATTTGAATATCATCCACTCCGTAGCTATTGAATCGATTATCGTCAAAGGTGCTCGAGTAGGGAACGAATTCTTTTTGACTCTAAGCAGTAGGAATGTCAAAGGTTGTAATTGCATTTATTCTGTTTAACGAGACGCTCCACGTTTTTTTTTTTTTTTTTTGCTCCTTTCATGTAGAACAATTCTGTGACTGCAGTCCGTCGTGAAATGAATACGTAAAATTATTGCCGCGGTACCTTTGATTAGCAACGAGCGACGGAGTTGTTCAAATTATATTAACTGTCTCGTACAAGAGAGAAAAAAAGATCGTAATCCAGGTAATAACACGGAATTGAAAATTTTACCAACCGGGGCTAAGGAGAACCGCCGCACTGTAAAGAGCCAGCTCTGTTTCCGTCAGCTTCAATTCAGCAATACTCCTGGCCAACTCAAACACGCAAGAAACAAGCTTCATTTCCGCCGTGTCTGTCGTGTAAAACGCATCCTGCGGTAACATGGTGTCACCGTAGAGGACACAGTTCTGCTGGAGATCGAGGTACCTGCTCATACGTAGCACAGCCAACTCGAAGGAACCTAGTAACATCGTGAACAGCGGTCTATTATTACGTGGAATTAACCCAGAGTAAATTCCAGTTGGCTGAAAAGACACGGCAGTGGCACGAATTTTATAAACTATGCTGACGATGATTGGAAACTCTTTGATTTTACTTACACGTTCTATAAAATTAATAAAATATCAAATCAAATTCTATAAAATTAACAATGTCATGTTAATAACGCAATAAAATCAAATGACAATTTTTATCCTCCAGTGTAGCATAATTTTTTGACAAGATTCTGCGTTTAGAATATATAAAATTAACATCGACGTAATGATACGTTTAATAAGCATCTATCCAATACTTATCGTACTGAGAAATTTCTGTTTAGATTATCCACAGACGTCTGTTAATTTGTGGCAATAATTTGTGGTGGTTCGCAAGATATTCTGTTTACGTATTTAAATTGGGATTACTGACCAGCCTTTAGTAGAACAATCTGGTCGTCCTGCGAGAGCTTCATGAATCCAGGAACCATCTTGGCGAACTCGATGATCTGCTGGATAACGGTGGTTAGTTTTTGGGCGCACTCGAGCCAGAGTTGCTCGTGCGCCATGTTCTTGTAGTAGATCAATCTGGAGAGGTCGTGCGGCTTCCGGAAGGACTCCTGAATCTGTTCCGTCGACAGCAGACACGTTCTTGCGTGTGCATCCGCTATCGTTTTTGAGAGCAGCTCGCTGATCTGTGCCGGATCTACGAAAATCCATCGGAATGTCGGGTTGAAATCACACTTCACGAATCATACTTCACACCCGACAATATTATTCTCTACTCTTCGAAACGACTATTAACAAATACAACCCAGACAGAAAGATTGTAACGCATGACGCGTAACGTAAAGTTCCTCGCAACGAACGTAGCACGAACCGTTAACAAACATAACGAAGAAGGAAATATTTAAAAGATTCTTTCAACACGCATGAACAGCATGAATTGTTAACAAGTATAACACAGAGAGAAATATCGTAAGTTTTTCAACACATATAGCACGAACCGCGTAAGCGACGAATGAATGGTTAAGAGAAGAAAGACGCTAGTAAAGTCAGCCGATTGCAATTATTACTGTATCTCACATGTTAGAGCGCAACGATTTTCGACATGGGAGAGCACGTTTTCCAGGTAAAGTTCACGCGAGCCAATGTGCACCAGCGGACCAACCTAAGGCCGAGTTCGTCGTAGATCTCTGTAATTACCGCAATTTCAAACGACATTATCGCCATGGTTACCAAAGCCATTTCACTCGGGCATTCAAGGCGAGAGCACCTTTAAACGACTCTCTCTCGCTTTGCCGCGAAGAATCACCACGGAGAAATTCGAACCCTTTCATTCAGTTCCACCCCTCTTGTCCATGACCCGAATCAACTATTCCCGTAGCCACTCTTCGTTCTTCCAGTGTTGTCTAAAACTTTGAGAGAATACCGATCGAGTCTGAAAAATCGACGAATGAGTCAAGTTGTGCATTCGTGCATCGATAAAACTGACGTTAAATTTCATTTCTTCGTCGCAAGAATGTGTTTGTAATTTGAGGAACTTTTTATGGAATTTCCGCGCATTCATCAATTCTTTTTTCACCTGCAGCTCACGCGCGCCCTCGGTGTCGGAAAAACGTGCTTGGAAAACGTACTCTGCCCCGTTTCGTGAAAACGAAGAAGAAGAGAAAAAGAAAAAGATCGATTCAATCGACCGCGCAAAACAACTGACCGAGAGACAAAAAAGAAACGAAGAGAGAGAGAGAGAGAGAGAGAGAGAGAGAAAAGAAAAAATAACGAAAGAGAAAAAAAGCGCGACGCATGCCCATGCAAAGGGACACAAACGTAACCTCACATCTCGCATGGGACATACTGGGCAGACTCGGCACTTCGTCGTCCTCGGATGGATTGCTGACCCTCTGTTGCTGACCGCTCAGAAAGGTCGTCGAGTCGACCATCGTGTACGAGCCGTGGCCCAAGCTGGCCAGTTCGACGGTGGTCTCTTGCTTCACAGCAACGATTCCACCCCCGCTGAGGGAACCGGCACCGCCGCCGCCGCCGCCACCGGCAGCCGCGCCACCGCCGGTGCCAGAACCGCTCCCACCACCACCCGAGCCACCACCACCACCACCACCACCACCGGATCCACCACCGTTACCACCGCCACCACCGCCCCCGCCGCCTCCGCCGCCGCTACTGCCTCCTCCACCACTACCAGCCGTGCTGCTTCCGGTCGTCGAGGCAGACAGCGACTTCCCTGGTACGCGAAAAGTCAAAGTTCACTCCGGTATCACCGCCAACGTTTGCCTATTTCTTTCTCTCCGCCGCCGCTGCATATACCCCTCCACTTCTCTCTTTTGTTCCTCCCTTTCTCGCGCGTGTCGTTCTTTCCATTTTTCAATCTCGTCGTTGCTTCTTTTCCTTTCCCTTTGCGACTACTCTTTCTTTCTTTTTTTTTTTTTTTCTTTCTTTCCGTTTTGTTTCTTTCTTGCCGCTCGCAGAGGGAAATCACGCTACTCAGACGCAGCGGATCCTCGAGTTTTTGGTCGAACGAAAGCCGAGGGTGGGGCCGGGAAGTTTGTCGGCTCGTCGGGATGACACGGGATTTGCTGCAGGATTTATAGATGGAACGGGCGGCGAAGAACCTCCAGAGGATGGAATGCGGTTGCGATCGATTCACCGCGGTTTTTTTTCTTTTTTCTTTTTTTTCCGGAGGTAGATGGGAACTCGGGGACTGTCGCTCTCTGATTATGAAGTGTTAGTGAGTGTGACCGTGGCCAGAGCCTCGATTTATCAGGATCAAGTGTCGATTAATGAGAATTTTTGGGAACGATTGAGAGATAAGAATAGAAACTGAAAGAGTAGTGTCTATTTTCGTTTAATTATCCATACAGAGCGTGGGTTGTCATTAGTTCGAGTAACCGACCAAAAACTCAAGGTTCTATCGTTGTTAAAACTTACAATTGGAGCAATCTAGACTAGCCTAAGCAATGTGACGAGAGTAAATAATTAATGCCATAGTTACAAAAAAAGTATATCCACATCATTGTTGTATTTCGTGTAATTCTGAGAATCCTGATAAAATCCTCGTTATGTAATAACGAGAGTATGTTTACACTCAATAACTCTTCGTGACCATTGTATGCAATCGTACTTCCGTTTCAATAGAACTCAAGATTCACATCATCAAGAATCATTTTTCTGTAAAAATAAAAAAATCTTGTACCAGTCGTTTTGAAATGATTCGATGATTCCAGCGTTCTCAAAGGGGATCAATTGTTTTAAACGGGAAATTGCTTGGAAACGAACAACCTTTTAAACGTTAATTCGTTGCAACACTTATTGCAAAATTTTAATTCTATCTTTACGACTATAACGCTACTTCGTAGCCGCCAGTATCGATATATTATTCGCCGAATGCGTGGCGCAGTCAACTGGCAGTGATAAACACAGTAATTGTATCAGCCGTGTGGCTGCTGAAAGGGACCAGTACTACTTGGCGCTGTTTGCTCATCGATTGACATCTCGTTACCGCTCTCTCGTTAACAATAAACTTCAATGAGAAACTATAAACTCCGGAGTTGGCTCAGCCACGTCTGTCAGTTCAGTAGGCCAGATTCGCGGTGCGCGTTCGATCAAAATTGAAAATATACACATGCACGAGAAATGAACGTGAACCGTGAATATCGCGACGTTCGAAAACGATTTTACGAAACGATTTTACGGATCGTTTGTTCGAAAAAAACGTAAAAACCGAAAGATGAAAAGTTTCCCGTCATTTCTCCGACGCGAATCGAGCCAATTCGAGAAAAAAAAAAAAAAAACAAAACAGGGAGATTTCATTCGCGTGTATGTATAAAGGTCGAGTTCCAAGCTTTTAACATTCGATAAACTAGACTAATTGGAAAGATCTGGCTATCTCGAATATATCACTGACTTTCTGAAAAAAGCTTTCGAAATAACGTCATGGGCTAGTTTGCGAGTGTTTCGCAGTGACGTTCGGAAGTATGTAACGAAAACAGGGACGGGATAGGGGGGGGGGAAGGGGAGAGGGGGAGGGGGAGGCTCTATTGAAACGGATGGATTGAAAGCAAGCAGAAAGCACGCAGGACTCGAGCCAACGATGACATAAGAAACTCAAACATCCAGTGGCGCAACTTTGTTTCTAATTAATCACCCGTCAACAACGATAACGTATCGAATTCTCTTTTGAAGCGCAAGACGCGACCACTGGATCTGCAAATTTCTAGCGCTAACGTTAAACTTACAATGTTCGAGAAACACACGGTGGTATCGAGTGTATCTGAATGTGTTAAGTCAAGCTTTCTCGAGCTTTCTCGAGCGACGGACAACGAAAGAAAGAAACAGAGAGAAAGAGAGAGAGTGAGAGAGAGAGATTAGAAGCGTTGTTGGTGTTTGCTTCGCCGAAGAAAGAAAGAAATGGTGTGGAGCTTGAGGGAGGGGGGGGGGGGAATTTCGAGAAGAGAATACTCACCGGTGGTGACCACGCTGGGAAGTACCCCAGTCGCGGTGACAGCGGAGGGCGTATCAGGGGCGACAGTGTCCGCGACCTGTGTCTGCGTCGGTCGCGGATCGTAGGTCGTCGTGCTGTCGACGTAGTCGGCGCTAAGCTCGTAGTTCGTCATCGCTTGATGATTGTAATAACCCGATCCACCCGTGCCGGGACCGGGAGAAGCGTATTCACTGCCGCCGTACGTGTACCTGCCGCAACGAAATCGAAACGAGAATGAACGCGCGCGCCACTTCCTGTGTCCTCTCCAAGTACCATACATAAGCGAGATCAAACTCGAATTAACAACTTCCAGAGGAAGTGTCGATTTTAAGAAAAATATAGCGTACAATTCAATATAATTTTATAAAACTAATATAGAATTATATCTCTTCTTTATATATGTATAGTATATATGTCTTATTACTATATTAATTATATTATATATAATTAATATAAATACAAGTATATAATTAATTAATATATATACTTTTATTACTATATTAATTATATTAAATTAATATATATATATATATATATATATAGGTATATAATTAATTTATACCTATATATATATACATTTATTACTATATTAATTATATTTATTATTTTTATTACTATGTTAATTATATTATATATATCATATATGTATAATACCGCTGTCGTTGATTTCACCTTTTTTTTTTCCCCTGAAGCTCTCGCGCTTCACGTTAGTTTTTAATTAGTTTAATTGCGCGACTTACCCGCCATTAAAAGGGTGATGTTGATCCGAACTGCTCGGGGTCTGATGTTCAAACACACTGCTATCGGGCGCCGTCTCGGAGGCCGCTCTCATTTGTGCCTTGTGGAACCTGACTTCGTCCTCGACCTTCTCCCTCTGTTTCTTCGACATGCGCCCGAATTTAACGGCTGCAACACCAATCACACCAGGCTTCGTTCTAGTGCACTTCGAAATTTGTTACCGGTTTTATCGAATCAACGTAAAAATCGAAAAAAAAAGAGTCGTTCGAATTTTTTGATCAATTAAATCCTTCGCGCTCTCGAACAGTCGTTTAAAATTAACACTAGAACTACCGACGACCAAAGTACAATATTTGTGGCAAAGAAATTAAAGTGCAGGATACAAGCAGAAATTAATAATACGACAAAGAACACAAAACGTCTGTTTATACGTTTTATTAAAAATCACTCGAGTATCTAAGAATACGCTGTTACGAATGGATAAAATTTCCATAGAAAATTATAAATTGGTCATTTTGATTACTCTGGTAGTTCTAGTGTTAAGAGCCCAAGTGGTATCAGTTCGAGGAAAGTTAAACTTCCTGTAAATTTCTTCAATAACTGCCAAGTGTTGCGGAGGCGTAAAGATCGACAACCGCAAATCTTATCCGCTGTCCGAAAGAGAACTACACGATCTCTTCAACAAATTATAATACTCCATTCCATCGAGCTTACAATTTTTAATGCACCATGCGAAAGCACAACGCGTACCGGCATCGACGAAAATGACCAATTTTGTATCATACGATCTTCCCCTTCCTCGACAAGTGTGTCTCGATCGACTTTCACGCCGAGTCGAGTGAATTGATCGTTGTGCAGGCGGGTTGTTAATTGGCGAGGCGTTTCGATTCGATCGAACTTCGGAAGCGGACGATTTTTTAATGAAGATCGAACGACGGACCCCGTTTGTAAAGCAGTCGCTGAACAACGCTCCCAAAGAAACGTTCTGATTCGAGGAACGCGGAAGTTCTTTGCATCTCTCGGAGTTCTTTGCTTCTTCGTCGTTATCGCCGGCTCCGATGCACCCACCCATCCCGTGGTGACGTCACACCACGGCGGAGAAGCGAGCGAGCGACCGAGCGAGCGAGCGACGTCACGCGAGGCGTTCAACAACCGCTAGAACCTGAATCGTGCATCCTCGTTTCTCTTCCTCGTTCTCCAGTTTCTCAAGTTCACTCGCGCGGGGTTCAGAGCCGAAGGGGCGCGACTCATTTCATTGTTCGCCCGCCGGCGAACGTCCTTACGAATACGCTCCCGAAAGTTCATCATCCCCTCTCCATCCACGGCGAAAATTCGAATCCGCGCGCGGTAAAGTCGAGGCGAAAACGGGGGACGTTTCATCTCGAAATAGGTTTACACGACTGGTGTAACTGATTAATCGGA
The DNA here is from genome assembly GCA_036937485.2 of Tetragonisca angustula. NCBI lineage: Eukaryota > Metazoa > Arthropoda > Insecta > Hymenoptera > Apidae > Tetragonisca > Tetragonisca angustula. The sequence goes on along the minus strand of JAWNGG020000119.1, from coordinate 516,716 downwards.
GAAAGTCGCGACGACCACGTTACTTTCGTTGGTAAAGAAATTGACCCTCGCCGATCCACGCGAAGTTGTCTCTGCGAGTGTTGGCTTATCGAGACGAGTTGAACGGGCGCGAGTGAAGTTGAGAAGAAACGTTGTACTCGTGCTGGTCGATTTGATTACTCGGAAGATGTTAATTTTGCTGCGCGTAGCAAAGTTTAATTTTCGTTAAAAAGTAATGTTAATCTTTGCCAGTTTAGCGTCTTGCGCTAGTAACTTAGTTCACAGACCCGTATATACAATCATTCGTCTTCTTCTTCAATTCATCGGTACATCACGGGATAGAAATTACTAAGAGCTATTAATTTATTATTAACCAAGAATTTGTTACTCGCTTTGCCTGGGTTATACTTAGATATACTCAAAATTGAGAAAATGTTGCAGTTTTGGGCCAAATGTTCTCGACGTGGCACAAGAGGTTAACACTCAAATTAAACGTAACTCGACTGAATAAAAAGAGAGAGATAAAAATCCTTCTCCTCGGAGGAGGCTCTAGCGCGTATAGCGTCGAAACATAAGCTGACGCTTGTAATATACGAAATATCTCGTCTTGAAACGCATTTCAATACGGTCACGACGAATCTCGAGCGATTGGTTGGCTGACTCGACGCACGGTACGCGATACCATCAATTTGGACAGTACCGTCCCGCTCTCGACGACAGGGTTGTTGGTTCCACTCCTGAGAGAAAGAGAGAGAGAGAGAGAGAGAGAGAGAGAGAGAGAGAGAGAGAGAGAGAGAGAGACGTATACGACCCGTAGTTGGCGAACGGAGAAAAAAGGGGGAAGAGAAAAAGAGAGAAAGAAAGACGAGTCGCGCGACGTCAGCTGCCAGCTGAAACCGCTATCGGGATCGCGCTAGAGAGAAGGAAAGAGAGAGAAGCTGCGAGAGAAGGCCGGACGAGGACGGAGAGGCAGAAGCGGAGGGTGATCGACCGAACGCGGCGAACGAACGAACGAATGACCGAGAAAGCAAGACTGGGTATTCTGATGAAGCAACGAGGAGGCACAACGACAGAGGGAAAGAGCGTGACGACACTGGGAGCACAGAGGGAGGGAGAGAAAGATGACAACAGGAAGAGTATGAACGCGCCCGCGACCGGTAGCACACGACGCTGCTGCTACTACTCCTCCTCCTCCTCCTCCTCCGAGAGAGAGAGAGAGAGAGAGAGAGAGAGAGAGAAAGAGCAGGCTGCAACGAGACGACACGAGGAGAGAGGACTGGCTCCTTATCAACTGGCGCAAATATGTACTCTCCCGGACGCGTCGCGCTTGTGAGAAGCAACAGCGATTATCACGACGGATTTACACACACACGCGCGCGCACATATACGTACACGGTGAAAAGAAGAAGAAGGAGTAGGAGGAGGATTTGCTCTCGTTGCGCCTGAGATGTCTGTTTCTCTTTCGGATGCCGTATCAAACCGTTTCAGGGATTCCAGCGTGCTCGGCGGGACCACGAGGTGTGCGTGACCGACACACCTCGCCACCGAGGATTCAACGAATGGGACGTCAATGACCTCGCGGCGGAGCGTTCGGTCGTGGAGGTGTTCGACGTTTCGATTTTGACAGCCTGTCGGCAAAGGGGAACGGGGCAGACAGCCTGGAAAAGTCGATGTGTCGTGAACGCCTCGGGCTTCGCGGCACGACGGGGATGATGATGCTGGGATTGGGCGATAGATTCGTAGGATTCTTGGAAACGTAATTAATGTAACCCCGCTCGAGATCGAGACAGTTATATACCGTGCCACGGTATTTCCATGGTCAGAATTCTTGAAAAAAAAAAAAAAAAAAAAAAAAAAAAAAAAAAAAAAAAAATTATAGGTCGTTCAACCGTGCTGTCTATAGAAATAGTACTTTCAACCTGAACCCCATTATTACAGGGTCGAAAGACCCTCTTTCTTCTAGGATTTAGTACCTGCTGGAGAATGTTACAGACGAGCTAGCTATAAATACAATTTTTTCCTCCCTTTCCCTTCCATCTGTATTTTTTCGTTCCTTTTCTGTTCCCTCGTTTCACTATAATTCCAGAAATGCCTCTGAAATGGGAATTTCAGGAAAACTCGTTAAAAGACATCTATGAAATTTTAAGCCAAAAATTTCTCGAAATTCCACCTGGCTTTTATCCACCTGCCTCCGTCGCTCATTGCCGGTGAGAAATTAATAGCGTAAATTGTTCATGATGTCAAAGTTCACGACGACAGGGTCCTATTCTGAGTATTCAGGAGTGATCGTGACTTTTCGTTGACGAAGGTGAACGGTCGATCACGTAAGAAATGCAAGATATTTCAGATGAGGTTTCTCGATAATCGCTATTTTAATCCGCTGATTAAATCCGAGGGCGTTCTCGGATAACCAGCGCGACGGTTATGAAGAGGGAAGGAACGATCGATTGCATCCTTAACAACTGTACGAATCGTCGATTATCGAAAAATCATCTTGCACGATTAGAGCGCGATGTTCCGAAATTTGTTCGCTGATCAAGCCAAATCTGACTAACGCGTCTCACTCTCGTTAAAAAAAAAAAAAAAAAAAGAAAAAAAAAAACTCTCAAAGCGATTCGAATGAATTTTGTCCCGCCCCGTAAGTTTTGAAGAACAACACGCTGAAGCGTGAAAATACAGGATGAGCAATATCTGATCGACGGCAAAGTCCGTTTCTTCGTATCGGAAACAGCGTCCATTCAGACCACGACTGCAATGTCCTGCTTTTCGACAGCTACTTATCGAACGTGGCTTTTTATCTGACGGCAGTAGGCCTGAAAAACCCGGCAAATGTTCATTAAAAAACTTTACGAGCACTCGCAAAAACGAACTGCCGGAACAGCCTTTGTGGAACACTTCAACGTGTGCGGATTCAAAAACAAATGGTCCTTCTTTTGACAATAATTACACGTCTATATGACGATGATTTTTTTCGTCACACGCTGATCAATTCGCGGAACGTTGCACAGAGATCCGAATACACATACAATTATGTTGGAACAAATTATCAATTGTTCAACTTTCAATTATTCAATTTTGAAGATGTTTTTGCCATCTCAGGAGACGTAAATCCGACTCGAAAGAAACATGTAAAAAACCAATCCATCTGTTCGAACGTTGCACGCAGATCTGAATGAACATACAAATTATCAATTGTTCAACTTTGAAGATTTCTCGTCATCTGAGGAAAGGGAAAACTGACTCAAAAATCAATCTATTTTCCAGTAATAAAAAAGAACCTACTAAAAAAATATCGAAAAGTAACTTGTCTCTTGCAAGAATATTCTGTTTTGTCGTTCTGTTCCAATCTCGTCCGTGATTTGAAAATCGCCGCGTGTCAAATTCGTAAAATTTCCCCGACGATCAACCAACCACCACGTGGAACACCGCTATCTGCCACCGTGTCGTCGAGGCACAGGCCTAAACGCTCGCGCGTGAATGTCGTTAAACGTGTCCGTAAGACGTCTCGTGTAAGTACTCGGGGTCCGATAAGGTGCAGCAACGCGGTAAGAGGCCTAGCTGCATCGAGACGAGAGAAAGAGAGAGAGAGAGAGGACTCGTGCGAGGGTGTCGGGACGTAGAGGAGGCTCGGGTCGAGAGGAGGGCTGGACAGCCTCCGATAAAGGGTCGTACACCCCGAGCGGCACGCGTGGCCGCTGCTATCCCCGTGTATCTGATTTGACGAGTTCTCTCTCTCTCTCTCTCTCTCTCTCTCTATCGTTCTCTGTCCTTCCTTCTCTCTTTCCCCGACTACGAATCGAATGTTTACGAGTGACGTCGTCATGGTAATGCGTTTCGACGTAAATTCGCAAAATCTCGGATCGACCGGAGCGAATAAAATTGGCAAAACGCGGCCGTTCGCCGAACATTGCGACACACCCCCGGCGAGCGACGATGAATTGGCTTTTGCTGAAAATTCGAAAAATAACGTCGTTTCCACGGGGTGAACAATACGCGCGGCAATTTACGTTATTGAAAACGCAAGGTCGCCCTTTAATTCGCCAATTTTTACGTTCACATTCTTCACCCCCGGGCAGCGGCCGCGTGCAAACGTTCGCATGCGAGCGTCCATTTTTTTTTTTTTTTTTTTTTTTTTTTTATAGGACGTGTACGTAACGTTTTCTGAGTATAAATCGACGTATTACGGTACAAGCGGTACGAGCCAACACGCGGCGCGCGTTTTCATGAATATGAATCGTGACGCCGAATAGGGGCACGAAAAAAAAAAAAAAATAATAATAAAATACATCGAATATATCGCGATGCACGTTCCGTTTCGTAATTGATGGGTCCTCCTCCGTCGTCGCATACGTTCGCGTGTTCGCGTTCATTTAATCTCGTTGAAAGAAATTTCTTTTTCATATCGACGCTTCGGTGATAACCGCTGGCGGCACCAAACGCGACGACGCTCGTACGTAAGATCGTGTTATCGTATTGGTCCACGCTCTTGTTTACCGGTTCTCCTTTCTTTCCTTTCGTTCCCTGACAATAAAAATCGAGGACGATCGCTCGTAACTATCTAAAATGCATTAGGAAGCTAAAAACGGCTACATTGAGCGCCAAGGGGAGAAGAACACGATAATTCCGTTCTATCACTCGACGCCGAAAATGTACGATCTGGCGGTACATGGTTGAAAATCAACGGGAATACAAATGGCGGATAATAAATACGAGAACCTTTATGAAAAACCAATGGCATAACCAGCGTCACGACAATCAATATTTTCGGAATATTCATGCGAACAGCAGAGATGATACATGCATATATGTACAATCCCGAAATCAAATAGAGTGACAGGCGTTGGTTTGAAGGATATTAAATTTTCGAAAATTGCTTCTCTACGACAAAAAAAAAAAAAAAAAAAAAAAAAGAAATGCGAATCGTCGTGTTTTTGCCTTTGTCTGTTGTTTCGAAACGATCGATACGAGTTCCTATTTGTTCCGTGGCAAATGTTCGCATTGATCGATGGTAAGTTATCCGCGAATAAATTGCCTCAGAGAGAGAAAAATAGAAAGAGAGAGAGAGAGAGAGTGGCATCGTTTTCCAAGCGGCGGTCGTTACGTTTGCTCGTTAGAGATGCTAAGCTAACGCGAGTAGCAGCGAGCGCCTGGCAACCTTGAAGGTTCTCCGGGAAAACGACGCTTCGAATCGGCGAGATATGCACTTACCATCTCTAGACATGCCGAGGCGTAGGCACTTTTGCAACCGACAGTACTGGCACCGGTTTCTGTTTACACGGTCGACCACGCAATTCTTGTTCCGCGGGCATTGATAGTTGACGACCGACGACTGCGACCGCCTGAAGAAGCCTTTGCAGCCCTCGCAGGTGATCACGCCATAATGAACGCCGCTGCTCTTGTCGCCGCACACCTTGCACGGGATTATCTCGATCTGAGCTGCAAGCAAAAGACAAAGGGAGAAAAAGGTTAGTTGGGTTTCGTTAGTTCGCACGCGGTCGATCGCCGACCGGCAAAATAAATTAAAAGATAACGCGTTACGTACGCGTACAGTCAAGTCACATCGAGCTCTCTTATCTGACAAATTGGTAGATATCGATTTCAGATTATCTAAACTTTAATTTTCGGATAAGGAGTTTTCTTTGATAAATTTCATCTTCAATTGCCGTGAATTGAAGTTCGAATGTTGCGGGTCACATCTTGCGAGAGATGATTTTCTCGATCGCGAAAAACGTTCTTTGTTGCAGTTGAACGTATTCCAAATTTTTGTGGAGCATGTTTTATTTGCTTCGCGATGAAAAGTAACATCGCGATTCGTTCATTTTTAAAGAAACGCGACTATTCACCAGCTGAATTTAAACGTAAACTTCTAAATCACAGTTGTGAGAGATGATTATCGATTGCGAAACGTTCTACGTTCTTTTGGAGTTGGAGTTGAACGACTTTCAGTCGGACGTATTTCAAATTTTATCGAAGATGGTTTATTTGTTTCTCGGTGAAAAAGTTCCGCAATGTTTGTTTTTAAGAAAACACGAATATACATTTTAATCACTTGCGCTGGCAGCTGATTGCGGACCATAACGAGTGGACCAAACCGTGTACAATAATTCGTCGCTTTCTTTTTGAACTCGTCGATACGATGTCGCTGGATAGAAATGATTGAAAAGTAATAAATTTATTATTCCTTTTGCCCATTTTGTTTTACTTAAAACTGAGAAAATATGAATGTTACAGTTAACGCAGAAAAAATATTACAGCGCAAGAGGTTAAACTCAAATTTGTAGGTCGCAATTGAGATAGATAATTATCGACTGCGAAACATTCTACGTACTTTGCAGTCGCACGACTTAAAAATTTTATGGGAAACGTTTCTCATTTTTAAGGAACTTGTATCCGGATTTTAAGGAACGGGACTTGTATCCGCCTACAGGCAATTCATCCGTCAATTGTCCACCGCTTAAACCCAGAATGTTACCCAATCGTTCAGCTCGAGACGTTTATTTGCTCTTTCATCGTTCCCCGATAGCGAGTATCAAAGAGGAAGGACAGAATTATCCGGTGTTTTATATGCCGCCACTTTATTCCTGGCTCCGTCGAAGTTCATCACACCATCGGCTGTTCTCGCATAGTATATTTATGGATAACCTTTCGATTGGGAGACGACGAGTGCTAGACGGTGGATTCTATCTAGCGACGTAACCGCGGCGAACCCGTTCGGACGCATTGCCAGCTATTTACCAGGCAGTCGCGGCAGAGATTTCGTATCACTTTAATGTGCCGCGATAACGTGAACGATAAACGCGGTCGGCGTTTTCTGTTAGAAAACCAAAGCTAGAAAAGAAGCGCTGCCACTTTGCACGATCGGGCAAGAAAGACCGTCTTTCATCCACGAGTGTCTCTGCAAATTGCAGCTGCTTGTCCCATCGGACGTGTTCCCACAGAATCTTAGAAATCGTCTCTAAAAAAAAAAAAAAAAAAAAAATATCCGCGAGGAAAAACGTGTCGAGAAAAGATTCATAATTGAAATTCTGTTCCCTCGGTCGTGTAAACAGTCGCGATAAGGGGAAAAGAATATACCCATGTGTCACAGTTGTCTGTTCTCAGATACGATCGTTGAAATAACAGAATCGTATTAAAGAGGTATTGCCTCATCGTTTTGAAACGAACGGAAACTGTTTTAACGCTAAAACTACCAAAATTACAGATATCAAATAGCGTATTTTTGGAGACGTGAATGATTAAAAGCTTGTGTACTCTGTTGCATTATAAAGATTTTCTTTTGCTCCAACATCTGCGATGGAAATTTTATGCTCTAGACGTCGGTAATTCTATTTGTGAATCGAAGCATCGTTTCCCACCAATTACTGATTAAATTTTTATTATTAAATTCTTTGTGTTCATATATATATATAAGTTGATGTTATCAGTCGACTCTAATGTCATGTACGTTTTCATAATATTTGGAAGACGGAGTAGATTTCAAACCGCTTGAAAAATTCGCCAACAGAGGCTGGAGTACCTCGTATAGAATTAACTTGGAGCCTACGATCGTCGAGGACGTTATTTTCTGGACTGGGTGTTTGCACCGGTACCCTGGTTCTCGCCGTTTCCGGTGGCTGAGGGCTCGTACTGTCCGCCCCCCAACTTGGTCCACCGAACGTTGAGAGACTTCCCTCCATTTACGTCTCACACCAAGGTGTTTCATTTAAAATCCACCAACAGCCCTTGCGCACGAACGCAGAGCAACAACAGTCACCGCGACGTTTCCCGGAATTTCCACCATGCATCTTCGCACGTTACACACTCACATCGCACAATTGTCGTCGTCGTTCCACCCAACACGAACGCGACTCCACACAGCAATCTTTTTTCCGCAGTCTTTCGTGGAAAACAATCACGAACACGGCTTCCACAACTCGGTCATGGAGCATCGGACAGGCTCGAAGGCGTCGTTTCCCCATCGATCGTGAGATCGTACGTCGAACGGAACGCCATGTGTGTAACCTCCCCTATTCCGTACACGTTGCACGCTATATCCTGCAAAGGGGGAGAGAGCGTGATGGGACTTCTCCCTCTCTTCAGGAGAAACGAGGAATCTTTCTCCGACAGGGGTCCAAGGGACGGAGATCTCGCTCGTCGAAGAAAATTAGTGCCAACACGCGTAACCGATTCTGGCTCGATCGATGGAGCACAAGCGCGATCGCCGAGAGAATATGAACTCTACTCGAATATACTTCTCCTCGAAATATCGCGAAACGAATCGTCCAGACATTTGCGTTCGCTCTGTCGAAGCGATTCTCGTCGAAGTCGTGCAATTAACGACAAGACGCGAGCGAGACGACGACGACGAAACTGCAAAGGGACGGAGGGTTGAAAATTCGAGGCTGAACTCGGTGTTTCACGGAGAACAATTTCCAGCTGGGTCTATTTATACGCCTTCTAACCTGGATTTCGACCAAGAATACATCGCCGCGATCCGTGCGCGAAGCAACCCCTAAATCAATCGCGGCTTACGAGCCGCGCTTTCGGACGCGCCATCGCGCGTGGAATGCGCGCGACAAATTCCGCTCTCGGGCTTGTGAACCTCTCATCGATCACCGCACACGCTCGGCCTTTCCTCCTCTCTCGTCCGAGAGCGGACGATCCGCCGCGCGATGCCGATCGAAATAGTCCGGCCGGCCGGTCAGCTGCGCAGCGCAGCGCAGCTTGCTCGCAAGCGTGCGTTCCTTCTTGCCTTCTCGCGAGAGTTGAAACACGCGCGAGTGGGAAAAAAAGCCGTGGGAACTACCGTGGAAATGAAATCGGAGGCGCCTCGGGTAGGTAGGGCAGAGAACGAGAAATGCAGAGACGCGAGTGAAACTGAGGGAAAGAGTAGAAAATGCGGCTGCTGCAGTTGCCGGCTCCCGTTTGCTCTCTATTTTCGTTCTCAGCTCGCGCGTCTATATCGCGCGCGCTGCGAGGGCGCTAAAGCGAGCTGCGGAGGGAAGAGGGTGCGCTAGAGCAGGAAGAAGAAGAGAACCGGCGAGGCTTCCGAACCGAGAGAGGAGAACGACGTTCACATGCTCGACGCGTATCTACATTACGCGTACACACGTGCACACGTGTCTGTGTGCGTCTACGTATATTTATCTACGTGTAGATAATGTGCATATGCACGAGCGTGTCTATGAATGCGCGTAATATACGTACGTACGTGTATGCACGTATGCGCGTAGAAATGCGTGTAGGTGAACGAACACGCGTACGCGAGTTACGTGTGTCGGTTTGTATGGAGTTACGTATGTGTGTATGTATGTATGTTGGTAGTGGCTGCTGTATTGGAGCGAGGAGGATTCGGTGCGGCCCGTCCGTGTCTGTATATCGTGCTTCTCTCGTCCGACAACTCTAGCGCCACGAGTAGCGTCGAGGCGCTTGCACCATACGGTCGAACATTACATAACCGAGAACGATGAACCCAGAGTACAGTCACCCGGCACGCTCGCATCTTTGATGTGCGTCATGCCGTTGCCTCGAGGAGAGCTGCACGCACGCACGCACACACACACACACACCGCCTACTGTATATAACCCCGGAACTGCCGAAATCGAAGCTACTTTGTGCCGCTCGTGGTTACAGCTTTGTCCGGCCGGTGTGTGCTTGCTTGTCAACCCTCGGCCCCTTCCCTCTTTAGATATGCATACACGTTTCCCCTACGTGTGCATACGAATCACGGTAAATACGCGGGTGGAATCGGCCAACGGAAGCGAGGTGTATTCTGTGTTTGCCAGAACGCGGAAACAGAGCTCGACGCTTGACGTTTGATTTCGGCAAGTTCGATCCCAGCGCGGCTGGAACTTGTCCAGACATTTTCAGATTCCTGAAACGATCGGACTATAGATATATGTGTATATATATATATATATATATATATATATATATATATATATATATATATATGTATGTATATTCGCGAATCGAATCGATCACGTATTCCACGGACTTTTTTCGCGGAATTATCGAAATCGAGCACGATATACTGTTTTGCAAACGGAGCTGTATCGAAATCTTCGGTCTTTGAAGTTATCACGCGAATCTACATTGCTAGAGGAAATCGTTATTTGCGTAATGACCAACTATGAACGAAGTCGAGAAGTTGTGCAGGTTTCGTACGAAAGAATGTTGTATTAAATTCAAACGCTGACTTCCTCTTTAGCTGGAGCCTATACCTCCACCATTTCATACTGAAAAAAAAAGGCTGCAGATTCAACATTTCCTTCCTACCGTTTCTGTTCCTCTTCGTCAATTTATTTCGCAGGAGTCTGCACAATACAACTTTGCTCGAAAGGTGAAAGAGAAAATACGAGTACCATCGAATATTTCAATTCATTTTAAAAATGCGAAAGAAATGCCACGTAGAATATCTCAACTAAGGAGGGCAGGCTCGTATACGAATTCCAATGGAATTCCAATTCCAGTTACGAAAGACAGAGAGAAAAAGAGAAAGAGAGAGAGAGAGAGAGAAGATAACGTGGGATAAAGAAGATGTAGAAATGGTTCGAACGAGAGAGAATCTCGTTAGGTTTTTCCAGTTCTCGAAATCAAAGTCGTCTAAGCCACGTAGCATTGTTCCTTATCTACTGCCCATGTCCAGGGAGCACAGTATTTTCGATGCTTCGAACGATACTGCGCGCTGGGATAAATAAATCGAGCTGGACAGCGAGAAGATATCACTACTTACGAGATGTAAGACCAAGTCGAAACTAGTTAATCGCGTAGCTCCGCGAGTTCCCTCGAGTAAGGCTGACTTAAGGCACTTTCAGACACGGAAACAGGAGAAGAGAAACACGAAACAGAGTAAACAGAAAGAGGCAAAATGACAGCGATTATCGCACATGCAAAAACGTACGAAATTGAAGCCTGGACTCTCTTCTCCAACTGGTTGAAAATTTCAGAGCAACGCGCTACTAATACCTCTGCACCTTTATTTTGAACTGACTTCACCCATTCGAGAAAGTTACTCGCTGTTTCCACATTTGTGAAAAATCAAACTGACCAGATAACACAGGTGATGGGCAATGTTTGACGATTTGAATTGAACTTGAACGAACGTGATCCAGAAATTAAGTATAATTGCTATAAATAGTCTGTCTGATGTCAGAACAATGGCGTGGTAATGTCGCATCGCAGCGTGGATGCAAGTAAATGCGACAGAGAAAGACAGAGAGAAAGAGAGAGAGAGAGAGAGAGAGAGAGACGCGGGATCTAAAAGATTAAACACGTTAAAGTGTGTGCATAACTTGTAACATGTAAAAATAAATACAAAGTGCGTTATTTTTAAGTCAGGCGCTTACGGAGCGTTCGAGAGCACGAAGCGGAGGAACAGGCGAGCCATCAAAGTTTTACGAGACGCGAGATGAGAACGAAAAAAAGGTGACGCGATCGAAATAAATGAAATCCAGTCTTCTACACGAAGACGTCCATCATCGGTGGAAATATTAAACGCCGGCTAATTTCAGACAGTTTGAAACAGCAGCGTTACAGCTTCCCCGTGAAATCTAATTGCGAAAGAGAGCCTGCCGTACGCCAAATCGAAACGATGTAAGTTTAACATTCGTTGTTTCGAAACGGCGATTAATTCACCAACGAGCCAGAATGCCAAGCGATCCCGAGTCAAAGTTTTGCGTAACTTCGCGTACGATTCGGCCGACAGATAGCGATCGGGGCGATCAAAAATCCCACCGACACGATCGATGGGGAACGAACACGACTCGGCGCACGAGCGCCAAAACTTCCTCGGTTACGGTGGTAGTACCACGTCACTCACGTCGTATTGCAACGATCTCTTATTTACGATTGCTCCGAGCAATTAGCCGTTCGCGACGACGCACGACGCATCCTCGACGCAAGCCTTACGTAAGCCGTGTGAATCGAATCGATGAAAAGAGAAATTCGTCGACGACCGAGTCTCCGATGTTTCACTTTGTCTCGTTACGCGCGTTGCGCGCGTCTTCTCGACAGCGGAATGGAATTCGTTTCTCGTTTTGCATAGAATCGAGTAGAAAGTGGTCAAAGGTTCCCGACTATTACGAGAACGGACGTGAACTCGTGGCGCGACAGCGCCGCGTGGAAATTGAGAACGCGTAAGTGGCTTTAGATATCGATGATGCGGCCTGGAATACCAATCGAGAGAAACTTGCGCCGCGACGAAATGAAATGAACGAGCGAGCGAGCTGGCGAACGAGCAACGGCGCGTGCGGGGCCAACTCCGATCCAAGTTGTAACATCTGATCGTTGCAGAACGCGGCGCGTGATCGACGAGTCGATATCTATCGTTCGGTGACGTCGATTGAGCACTCGAGACTTCTTCCTCGTGTTACCTAGCCGCGCGACAGTTCTGTCAATCTTTCGGCTCCGTCGTTGGCAGTGAAACGGACGCGTCGAGCCGCTCGAAAAGGAGCTCGCCTAAGCAAGCGACAACGCGGTTCCTCGTCATTCTCGAAGCACAAAGAAGCGCGAACCCGTTCGTAAAATAACGAATCCGATCGTTTTTTCACCGACAGCGACACACACACACACACACACGCATTCACACATACCGTGAGAGTAGGACCCGCGCAAGCGCCGCACGTAAAACGCGATATGTGTACACGTAGAAAAAGAGAGACGCGCGTATTCACGCGCTCACGTACACGCACTGTGGCCACACACCATGGGAAACGTGCAACATCGTATACACAGACGAGAGGAAGAGAATCGCGCGTTTTCCACCTGGAGCCTTTTCAGCTACGACGATCACTTTGTTGGCTGCACTTAACAGGCACGCGCGCGGAACGCGGCGTGGAACGGCGGGGCCAGCTTCTTGCCCCGGTAACACATCGACGACGACACTGCGTGACCGCTCTCTGCTTCCGGCGTGGCGTTGGAGCAAAAGCGTACGAGAACACGCGGTACACGCGGAATTTCGCGGATCTGTTGGTATTTGGAGAGGCGAGGGAACACTGCGCGTGTCGGAGCACGCACTCTCGGGGCACTCGAGCAGAGGTGACGAGTCGAGTGTTGTTGTTGGAGCAACGGTCACGGGACACGAAGAAAGGGAAGAAAGAGGAGAAAGGAGAACGGAGAGTGCGAAGAAAGAAAGGAAGAGAGCCGAACGAGGAAAATGCTGGTGTAACGCGAGCGGAGGAACGACGGAGGCGAACGTTCTCCTCGGCCGAGCGGGACCACTGGCGCGCACGCACGCACTCACGCACACGTGCACTCGTGCACACAGGCGCGCGCACGTAGCCACGATGCCTCCACGTTTCCTTCCTCCGCGGTAATTTCGGGAGTCTCGCGCACCAACGTGTATACCGACACCACGATCCGATCGACCGGCGAAACCGACGCACGGTTCGTACGCGTTTGTTGCACGATGTCGCGCGGCCACGCTTCCTGATCGGGCCCACCGGGGAAAACTCGTGGAAACGCCGTGCAACTGTCGCATTGGAATATTTCGGTGGTATACGGGCTACCGGAGAGAGAGAGAGAGAGAGAGAGAGAGAGAGAGAGAGAGAGAGAGAGAGAGAGAGAGAGAGAGTCACTGACGAAGAAACGAGACGAACAAAGGAAAGAGATAACGAAACGGACAAAGATGGAAAAACGACCGAGTCCCGCGGGGGGGGGGGGAAACAAAGAAAAGTGGGGGGGAGAGAGATATCGACAGATAGAAAAAAAAGTGTAGGAAAGAGGAACAAGAGCGGGAGTAACCGAGGGAAAAAAAAGGAACAGAAGAAGTAAAGCTAGATAGATTGGGGGAGGGGGAGAGAAAGAGAGAGAGAGAGAGGAGATGGTGATAAAAAAAGACGGAAACAGAAAAATAGAGAGGGAGGGTTAAAGTACAGGAGAGGAAAAGAGAAGGAACGCTAGAAGGGAAGGAGAAAGAGATAGAGAGAGAGAGAAAGAGAGAGAAAAGTGTTTTTCGGGGACCGGCGTTAGCGAGTTGGCATCTCACAATATGTCAGAACTCCCCGCGCTTCCCCGCCATCGAATGACGCTACGTCGGGTCACTGAACTGTGCGCGCCTCCGCCGATGATGGCCGAGTGCCTCACCCTTTGCTCTCCCCACCATTTCGTACAGCATCCCCACCACCGGAGCGACACGATCGCTACCGAGTGCGGCCGAGCTGCGCCGACGAACCAGATTACGCCAAGATCGTCGACTGCGCAACTCCGAGCGATCACGGAAACGCGCGAAGAGAGACACGAGCGTGCAACGCGGGCTTTCCGATCTTGCTCCGCGCGGCGCGCACCACGTTAACATTATTAGCGCCGCTCGTTAAGGGCACACCGGCTCCTAAATACACGTGCGTATCGTGTTTCCCTCGACGATGCTCGGGGAAACTGCCGTCACGGAAAGTTTGTCTTTGGGTTAGGGGAGAGGCGTTACCCGCCGCCACGACCGCCACGACTAATTAAAGAACCACGATGGTTTTTCGTTTACTCTTCAGCCCGTTTACGACTTCAGCTTTGATTGAGTGGTCGTGGCGCGACGCGGTGTGGCCGTCACACGGTTAGCAAGATTCGAGGACGGGGATAATGGATTTAGAGATTCTTCCCGGATACCAGCCGCACTTTACGAGCAATTTTTAAGCCAACGAGCGTAGCAACATTTTATGTAATTCGACACTTTTATACCTTTATACATATATATATATATATATATCTTTATCTGTTAACAAAGGAACGTTACTATTAGGTCATTTATTAACACATCTATTTTATTCGCTGTGAAAGCAAAAATGTGGTTACCATGAGTTTTAAATAACCTTAGTTCGATATTCGACAAATTTTGAATTTCTATATTTCGCAATTGTTTTTTTCATTCGAACTGTTGCATGTTGTCTCGACCAGCACCGCTGGATTGCTACACGGTGCGTAACAATCGGTTTTAATTTATATTCAGTGTTAATGCGATTCCACGATCGGCGTACGCTTTAGGCATTTGTGCCAAGGTCACTTTCATTTTTGTGCCGAGCATAATGCACTTAATGCAACGTTTACCGCTGCTACCCATTGAAAGTACTTTGACTCAACGCTCGGTCCTTTTTCACGCGCTATTGCATTTTTCATTCCCGATCCCATCTGTTGTAACGTAATCGCCGATTCGAAGTTCAAGCGTAGGCGACTGACTATGATCGATACACACGATATCCGCCACTTTGCTCTTTCGCGCTGTCATCCGCGTCGGAACAACAACGATTTATGCGCCGTGGAGAGGACCGGCGCTTTTTTAACTTCCTGAATATCCGCATTAAAATTATCACCACGAATCTCTCGTTCTTCCCTTCGCCAGAACATACATACATTCTTTTTTTGCACACACACATACGTTTTTCGCCCCACGAATACTTCTCCTCCATTTGGCCCTCTGTCCTGAACATGAATTTTCAAATTATTACCTCTTCCCTTCCAACGTGCCCTCTTAAATCCTCCCTGCACGCACACGTCGTGTCCCCGGTTCACCCTTTCATACGTTTCTTTCTTATCACCTCCATCCCCTCCCTTATCGCCAAATAACTCCTTCAGAGGTTCGTTTCTTTCTCTCGGACACGCGCACCGCGCTCCCTACCATCGCGATTCACATCCCCACCCCTCCGCGGCTTTGTTTCCCATCCTCGTTCATCGCGAGCTGCCTCTCTTCTTCCCACCGTTTCTTCCACCCCCTCTCGCTGCGCCGCGGCGTATTATTGTCTCTGCCCCCGCGGCCCCGAGGAGCCATCGCCTCCTCTCACTTCAAGCCGTTCCCTCGCTCGTCCTCCCTCTCACCCGTGTCCCTTTCGCTCCTTCTCTCATTTATTGCATAACCGTGCACGAGGTTGCCAACCTGCGCCGCGTAATACTCTATAAATACGTTTCGCAAATAAATAATCGCGCCGGCGATATGTCTCTTTGCGCCGTTCCAGCGTCGAGCACTGAGCGACATGTCGTCGTCGTCGTCGTCGTTGCCACGCTTGGAATTTACAAGATGAAATGGCCCGATAACCAGAGCCGATAAGCGGCCCTCTCGTCGATAACGAGCCGTGCATGCCACGAGAACGCACGTATGCATGTGCACACGCGAGGGAAACTGACATGCGTGCACGCATCCGACGCCCAATGCTCGAGGACCAGTTTTCGTCTCTGTAACTGTAAACGTACGAACGCGACTCTGTCATTTCTTTTACCTCTTAGCCATTTAAATCGACGATTGGCGGCAATCGTTGCGTAATTCGGCGATTCGAACTGATTTAAATTTTCAATTTACCGATTACATGAAATTAGTACAAATAAATTTTCGTAACAGTACAAATAATACGTGTCGTTCCCTATGAAACGAGGCAGAAAATCTCGGCGTAGTCGGATCTGCCGCAAGGTTCCGGTTGAGAGACGCTAGATTACGTAAGAGGAACCTCCAAAGTTACTTTACAATGCAAACCTGTTTCAGTTTCGTTCCCTTTGCCTTCGTGCTGCTACTCGCCAATTCGGCGCGGACGGCTCGACGGAGGAGAGAAAGAAGAGGGAAACGCCGTTTCTCGCTCGATGCCTCTTTACGTACATCTCGAGGTCGAAAGGCTGCGCCGTAAATGGCGAAAAATCGGCCGCGGCCAGCATGAAATCGCGGACGATGAGCCGGCGAGAAGAGCGAATCGCGGCCACGCCGCCGCGGCGATCAGCTGTCGGGTAAATTTACACCAGGTGAATCAGAATCTCTTGTTCGCGGCGTGGAAACGTATATCGCAAGGCGTCTTTCCACCACAAGAGACGATCCAAAGTGCAACGAGGGAGAGAGAGAGAATGTCGAAACAGCTTTCGATCGGCCCGTAACTCCGTTAAGCCCGGAGACTTGGCGCAAATTACTCGGACGAAGTTGATGTTTATTTCCATGACACTTAGGAACTCGCTGCGAAGTTTGTTGTCCCCTCGCGGCCCTGCTAAACGATGTCTGACATCGTTGCGAGGAAACGGCACACGGTGACAGCGTTAATTCGCTCGTTGTCATCTGCGACACACTCCGTTCGAGGACCGATCGTTTCCAGCGAACGACACGTCGATTTTGTTTGTACACTGTTTCGGGACATTCTGAAAATTCTGCAGGACTGCTTTTACAATCGTTTGAAAAACCGTGTTGGACAGTTGCGACTGCGAAAAATGCCAAACAACGCGATAAAATAAAAATTGCCCATTTACGCACGTGGTTTAGACTTAATCGAAAGGAAAGTGATTAAGAGAGGAAGCTTCAGTGTGACCGACGACGATACGGCGTTATAATCGAATTAGAGTGCGTCGAGCATCGCTATCATACGCTCGTGGCATTGTTCGATACGAAATCTGAACAGCGCGATCGCGCTGCATGGCACTGAGTAACAAAGTTTCCCATTGTCGAGTAGTACGATGTTTTCGGTGAAAGATCTGAAGAATAAATAAGTATAATTCACTACAATACATTTGTGTTAAACTATGAACAATATATTACCAATTATATTATTTCTATATTCGTTGAAGCACACTCAAGAAACACGTGGAGGGTCCGTCCATGTTACACATACGCTAGTCTTCTCTTCGAACAAAAGATCATCGCCGGCGATCATCGATCACGACATCCACAAACTCTTAGTATATGCTGCATATTAATAGATGGCGACATCATTATACAAATGAACTTCTCAACAATATCAGCGCGTGAAGGTTGATATATCTTTCGATCGTTGCGAGAAAAATCGACATTTTGCTCGAGCTACTCTAAAAAAAGAAAAAAGTTGCCTCGAGTAACAACAATATTACATAACTCCGTGACTCGATTCGATACCTTTTAAAGAGTGTCGCAGTAAAACTTTCGCGCATCGTGTGCACGCAGCACGATCGTTTCATCGTTGGCAGGTCCGATCGGTACCGGGATGCACCTGCGCTCCCCTGACAGAGTTAAAGCCTTCGTGCACTCTCGTTTCAAACGCGTCGAGTCATCGTCTCCGTTCGTTGGCAGTACTCTTGTTTATCCGAATATTCTCTGCACTTTTATTGCTTTTCCCTGGACTCTCTCTCTCTCTCTCTCTCTCTCTCTCTCTCTCTTTCTCTCTCTTTCTGTCCGCGTAACAGACAGCAGACATTGCGTGCAGCCGCTGAAGCGAGCTCGCGCGTTTGTCGTCGGCAATCGCCGAGTGGCGTGAATCTCGGAATGAATGTAGGTCAGGCTATAGAATAATCAGCATGGAGGTAGATTCTTACGAACGAGTGCAGCCGCTCCGCGCGCTTTTAATATTTCCCTTCTTTCCGCGAGTTGGCGGCGCGTCGTCGCTGCACGCCGCACATTCGCGGAAACGCCCGCGAACAGATCCCGATCGAGCGCATTTTACGTCGAACGCGGCAAGGCGTTGCCGATTGCGATCGACGAACGATCGCGTCTCGTTCGGCTGCGTCGTCCAGGTTCTACAGAGATTACCGATGAAACCTTCGTTGTCGTTTCTGTTATCTCGCACCGAGACAACGCGACGTTTGACGTTGCTGCAACGTTCACGTGGTGGAAAAAAAGAAAAGAACCCGGCGAAATTTTTCGATAGAATAGAAGAGAGCGGTTTGCCGCCGAACGGAGGAAATATATTCGTTCGAGTCGACGAAGCGAGGAAAAGTCCGAAACTGATAAGATAATGGAGAACCATGGCCACTAGTTTCGCTGTAATTTCCTGGAATACGAATCGAACATTCTCCGGCGAGATAACCGAATAACCGGCGCGCAGATTACTCGAGTTCCCATCGGTGACGCCCGTGCACACGCTCTCGCCTAAATATACGCAAGACGAAATATAACGCGATGATCTTCGGGAGTAAGAAGCCGAGTGTGACACTCGATCGGAGGGGGCGGGATTTTGCATGAGGCGGCGAATTTCATCGGGACGACTCGCGCCTACATGCAGCTAGAAGCACGCTTCGTGACGAACGTTTCCACGGGAAAACCAAAAACGTTGCAACGAAAAGCGCAACCGACAGCGATCGGCGAGAATGACCGATCTCACGGATTACGTAACGGAGAACGAGAGATGCAAACGTGGCCCTTTGGGGGCCAACTGCGCAAGTGCGCAACTGCGAGGCCGAGGAGTCCCGCATGGTCTCCGCGGCAGACAAGAATGACCGTTACAGTTTCCTTAAGCGAATTCAGATGTGGCAACGCTTGCGACACTGCGATGCCGGCATGGACATGGCGCGGTGTGACACAGCAGGGGACGGTCGATCGGACGTAGCCGGACCCGGTGCCAAAATCGCTCGGCGAAGATTTTTGAATTTGGGCCGGGCCGGACGCGAATAGCTCGGAAACGCATCGACCGATTCAACCGGTCGAACATTGTCTTCCGTTTCGCGCGGCCGTTCATTATGTATTTTCGTCGCACGTACGTCTCTCTCTCTCTCTCTCTCTCTCTCTCTGCTGTGGACGCGTGCATCGCCGGATTAAATTGTGGTCCGTTACGCGCACTGGATTTATCGCGTCGGGGCATGCCACGTACTACGTGGAGAGCACCGTGCCTGATTTGCATCTCGGCTCTCCGACGACGACGCGATTCGCGTCTCTCCGCCGCACTTCCAATCGTTCGATACTTTTTCATCCGTCAGCAGAGCTGTGACGCGCGCGTCGGCCAGACCCCCCGTTAGCAGTCGATACTGCCGCAGATCTCGAGTTAACAGCCCCCCACGGCACTTTCCAGTTTTGGCCGCGAGGATCGATCGTGTTTCGCGGCACGCCAGTTTCTCGCCCGGTGCGTGCATTCGAACTCGCTTTGAAAGAAAAAGAACCGCGCTCTTCCGTCCGTGCAGACGATGTTATCTGCTTACGACGTAGCGCGCTTCGATATATACATAATATGTACATATATATTACGAACGTGGATACTACGCGCGGTCCCACCAAGAGCCCACGCTTATTCCGTATAATCAACAACTAATAGCCATGCTATATCCCACGTCGCGTCGATTCGATCGCGAGTTTAACGCCTGTTACCGGATTGAATCTGCGCGCGGCAGATTCAAACGTTCGAGTACCGTGCCTCGACGAGGACATTTTGCAGGCGTCTAGTCACCGCTCTCTCTCTCTCTCTCTCTCTCTCTCTCTCTCTCTCTCTCTCTCTCTCTCTCTCTTTCTCACCGTTCTCGCGGCTTCCCTCGTGCTTCTGCTCGAGCCAACGAAAAGCTCCGACGGGTTTCTCATGCGGGAAAAGTCAACGTTTTTCCAGCGGTCAATACGAGAAGCTAACTGGCGACCGGGTGTCGGAAGGTTAGTAACTTGGTCAACGGTGAACGACCGAGGGAGGGAACTGCGCATGCGCCAGTACGCCGGTGACCCAGATGCGCGCAACGTGATTGCCGTTCGGTCGTTCTCGCCGATTCTCGGCGACCCTCGGTGCCTCTCGCGGTCGCCTCGCGGTTGACCCACATCGCTGCTACTCGCGGCACTCGCCACCACTCGCGCGCTGTTCGCGCCATTCGCTCTCTCGCTCTCGCATTCACACACACACACACACACACACACACACACACACACACACACACATCTTCTCCTATCTTCTCGCTCGCTCTTTCTCTCCGTCTGCGATTTATCGATGCGCTTCTCCTTTGCACACCCTGCCCTCCCTCTGTCGGGTATCCCGCGAGAATTGGATGGGTTCGACGATGACGACGACGGCGATGGCGATGATGATGGGTGTTAATTTGATGGAAATTGAACGGGTGGGAAGTCGCTTGTTAATTAGAATATGCGTCCTTTAGAGTTTAGGTTAGGCTCGGGAGGGCAGAGTCGCAGAGGATTCGGCAGAGTTAACGCTGATAAAACGAGAGTTTCGGCTGCGTCTGGCTCACTTCACGAGCCGGTTAACGAAAGAAATACCATTAATTATACACTTCGCAACAATTTCGAGCGCAGCGTTAATCCGCGGGTTCTTCCGCGTTCTATGCAAATGGGGGAGAGAGGGAAAGGTTGAAGGAGAAAAAAAATGTCAGGATTATTCGAGGGAAAATAAGCCGACAAAAACGTAATGAATTTACATTTCGTAATTAGAGGATACCCGACGTAAGAAAAGGAAAAAAAGTGGAAGAAGGTGAATGAATGCGAGAGAAGGACGTGTGCGGCGATAATTTAAAAAAATTCGGGTGCCGGTGGTGCTCGTGATTCGAGGGAAATTGGAGGGTCAGAGAGGATCTCGGAAATATGAAAAGGCACGTACGGCGTGTCTGTACTTGAAACTGACTCACTGAAGCGTTGCTCACTCGTGACTACCACTCGTCTGAATTCCACTACCTTTTTGCTCGTGCCCGGGTGTCAATGTTGTTTTACCGTCGAAAGAATCGACGCGATATATTTCTACAAGAGCTTATATATACATATATGTCTCTCTCGTTTCGCGTACTTACCACTGAATCAAAAATCAACGACCTTATTAGAAAAAAGAAAGCGACGATAAATAACGCGCAACGCGAAACGAATTCCCACGATCGTTGGAGAGACTTGAGAAAAAGATGGAAACCCGAAGGAACGGATTTTCTCAAGCTCCGATTATTAACATTTCGTCACAACGCGTTATCGATCTTTCGATAGAAGACAAAATTAGGACGTATCGTTAATAAAATAAGAAAACTCGTTTCGCCGCGCGTCGTTCCGCGGCTTTTACCGAGTCGTTATATCTGACTGCAGCGATTCGCAGAGGGGAAAGAGTTCGCGTACGCGAGGTATTTCTTTCAATAGCGTGCAATTTGCACGGTACTCGCATCTACGTATCGAAAGAATGTCGAAAGGAGTCGCGCAGCACCTTGAACACCGCCGCGAACGCCGTATCGCGTATCGATTAACAATATTAATGACCGCGTCCGATGATTGTTAAATAGAAACTGGCGCGGGTCGAGTTATTAAACGTCAGTTTCGATTACCTCTCGAGACCCAACGACACGTTTATCAGTCAACATTATCTTCGGGTTTCTACCGCTCTTCTTTTTTTTTTTTTCGACCGTGTCTGACGTTGTACGGTCGCTTTTCACTTCGCACTCAATGCCCGTCATTTAAAGTCACGGCATATTGATTTTAATGCGGTGCGCTCTCGACGTTCACCAAACACGAGTCCCGTTTGTCGAGAGAGAGAGAGAGAGAGAGAGAGAGAGAGCCAGTCAGTTGCAACTTGCAACCGAAGAAATTAATTCCTTTCAACTTTGTCGTTTCTTTTTCCGGAGATCTCGTTTGAAGAATATCCGTAATGAAGTTCATTTCGTCCCCAAGGAAACGGCACGGAGGGGACTTTAGCTTTTCGAGTGGCTCTGAAGGGCCGGCCATCCTTCAGCCTTCTTTCCTCAGTCGCTTCTCCCCTCCTTTCTCCTTTCTTTCTTTCTTTCCTCTCTCTCGTTTCTTTTTCTTTACTTTTTTTTTTCTTTAATTCATTTTCGTTCAACGGTAAACTAACGAGCCGAGAGTAATAAAAGCATTCGACACGAACGGAGAGCAATCGATGGCTTTTTCTTTCTTCTTTTCCCTTATCTCTCTCTCTCTCTCTCTTTCTTTTTTTTTTTTTTTTTTTTTTTGATTTTAGTTTCTCGCAACGATAAAAGCTTATTGAAAGTCGTCAGTCCGCCAGTTCGGCAGGAAGTTGCGTCGAACTTGTCGCGCAATTGAAACGTCTTTGTCGCGAACTGGCGCAACCGCGACGATTTACATCGTGCCAGTAAAACGCGCTCGTCATTTAGTTCCGTTTATTTTTAGTCCGCGCCGCCGGCCGGCCGGCTCACAATAGCCTTTATTCGATTTGACGAAAGACCGGCACGCGTCACTCGTTTTCCGGAATGCTTGCAGTGAAATTTAGAAAGCACGCCCGCATCTGCGTGATCGCGTGTCACACGCTGAATATGCATCGTCCCCGACGAGCCGATACGCGTGTACGTGTACATACGCGGCTCGCGACAATGGGGCAACGCTTCGTAAATTCCCTTCTTCTTCGTTTTCATCGCGCCTCCTTTTTTTTTTCCTCTCGTAAATTATATTCTCCCCGATACGAAGCACCTACGTTGCGAAAATACCGCAGTTATCGACGCTGTCCCGTATCATCGTCGTTCGCGTTTTCGTTCGCGACCTCTCTCACAACTGCGTAAGCCGCGCGTGCTTAAATCGATCGAAGCAATTCGCTAAGAGCACCGCCGATCGATCCGATCGGCCGACCATCAAAAATTCATTTGTTTGACGCGTTGGCCGGCAAACTTCCGTCCACTTACTTACTACGCTGCTATTTCCCATCGACTCGCGTCGACGCAATTCGTGCGCAATTCCACCGTCTGCCAGAAGGGGCGATTCACGGCCAAGTCAAAAATCCCTGTTACACACGACTCGTGTACTTCCTCCTCCCGGCTTAATTGCCGGAAAAACACGGCTGGCAACGATAATCGGCCAAAAAAAGGTTGATCAATCGACATGGGCGATATCCGTCTACACGGTTCTACACGATCGAAACGGTTAATTGGCCGAGCGGATCGATTAATCGATTAACCATCGAACGGTGTTTCTGCTAGGTGAAACTCGGGGGTTCTAAGACCCCGAGGAACCGATCCGAGATACAACCGCGTATCTTGCTCGCTCGTTTAATTGCCCTATGGCTCCGATCGTTCGACTCGGAAAGACCGATGACGATCTTATCGGACGAGCACACGGCCAACAGAGATCGTCGTACGACGGATCGGACCAACATTCGTCCCAAAACACGGATGCAAGTGAACGAGGAAGGAACCAATTCTCCGTTTTCTTCGCAACATTCTCGACACTTGTCACGCACTTTGAGCACACGCAAACAAATTTGGAATTTCCTTCCGCTACGAGGAGGATATTGTTAATTTTGTAACAAGAAATACCGACCGTAAAGCAATCTCGACTCGAGACGGTAAATGGTTACCGTCGAAAATCGTCGCTCCAATAAAGCGATTGTAGATGAAAGACTTTCGGGAGGGCTTTACATCATAATGTAATGTCAGCAAATCACCGGCGATATACGACGGCAATAAAATCACCGGGCGAAATTCACTCGGCGCGACTGTAGTCGGAGGGAAATAACATCGCGCGCCAGAGAGATGTATCGCAGCAGCCGGCATCTGAAACTACAACTATAAATTTTTCTAAATCTCCGTTTAAACTTCGCCCAGTTCGAACGGGCTCTTTCAAGAGATATCAGAACTTCGACTGCGGACCATCTTTCGCTGCTCTCTCCCGGCAACATCCTCTTATCTGCGTTCGCCGAGGAAAATTTCGAAAACAGCTTCGCCTCCCGCAAGTTTCTCGCGCGTCTCGCGCGAAGAATTTCATCGCCGAATTAACTGACATCTCGCTGCATACGGTGTATATAGCTTCCCGATTGAAAATCCACCCTTCCACGATTCGCGAATGAAAAACGTCACGATTCTGGTGAAGAAAGTTCGCTGGTGCTCGGTCTAAAAAATTGACGGCGAGCACTTCGAGTCCAATGTCATTGAAACATTCATATAAACGCAATTTCCACATTCACGGATTTCACTCGAAAATCGTTATTCCGAAGATCCACGTCGCGTGCCATTGTTCTGTAACAAATAAATTCTCGTCTAAGAGCGTGCGTGCATCATTCGCGAGAGCGCTAGTTCGTTTTCGTCGGCGCACGCTTCCGCCTCTTCGCGTTCGTTCGCTCGTTAATCGCGAAATTTACGCGAAAGCGACGCGACAACATCACTGTGCCTGCACAGCCAATCGTTTCTCGAGCGTTCGCGCGTGGTTGCGTGCGTGCGTGAGTCTCCTCATCGCGATTTCGCGTTCGTCGGTCGACCAGGCGCACGCAATAACCGCGCGCAAACTGTTTGGAAGAACGCGGCACACGCGGCACACGATTCATCGAACGCGCATATATTTATAGCGGGCCGAGTTTCCACGAAGACTTTTCCTGGCGATGGATCCTAGCAGCGAAAGCCAGCCAACTCGGACCAGTTACTCGACTGTTTGGGATTCTCCGCGGCCAACCGTGTCATCGGGATCGTGTTATAGTTGTTGTTATTATTGTTGTTGACAGTGGGGGCGATTGGTAATGACTCGACGATTCATTTCGGAGGAACTGTCTGATGCAGTTTGCGATTAAATGCATCTCTTTGGATGCCTTGACGAGAGAAATCGGGACAAAAGTTAACAGGTTGGTCACCTGTTTTCTCGACGACCATGGTGGTCGTCGGTGACCGGGGTGCTTCAAATGTCTCGAATAAACAGAACAAAACGAACATGGTCAATTGAAAAGTTTTGAACGTCGAAATCGTATTCTTTTCGAATGAATAGAATAAAATGGGTATCGTCAACTAAAAGAGTTAGTTAACTAGAAAAATGTACCATTCAACGATTAAAGATTTCAATTGAAACGTTATATATTGTATTACAAAAATTGAGAAATAATCGCGACACCCTAAGAGCATCATCTGGTAAACCTCGCGTGGCAGTCAACGTGTTAAAGACGAGTACTCAATAAATGACTCGTGTTTATGATGACGAGAAAATAAAAATGTGCATTCGCAGAGATAAATATTAGCAATGTTCGTAGATTGCATCGTAGATTAAAGAAGTACTTGGCATTGTCGTGGGTAATTATTGCGTGGAAAGAGAGATTTTGTTTTTTAAATTTGCTTCACGAGACGAATTGATCAATAATTGTGTGACTGATGTCACCACTGGTGGAGATTTTAGGTTTTATTTAGTTTAGTATTAAATAAAATATCGTGGAATAAAATTGGAACAAAATATCGTGCAGCAAAGAGCAAAAGCCACGACGACTTGTGGCTTCAAGTTAAATGGAATTTCGATGGTCCAAATGTTTGTTAATTATAAACGAAAAGAGAGTTAATTTGCCTGTCAATAACGCTGCAGTAAACGCCAAATTGCCGCCGCTGCGAATATTTCGATATAAATAATCGCTTCCATCTCTATTTCGCGACGTGGTTCATTAACTCCGTTAATTATTACTTAATTATAACTTAACCTAAACTTCGAACAATGTCCCGAAGAAGATATCACGAGCGAGGAGAAATTTGGAAATACCTCCGGTAATAAACGAACGTTCGTTTTAACAACTTGAATAACACTCGTGATAAACGGGATATGTTCGCAAAGTAAGTCAATTAGCATCGTTTATGAGTGAAACTTGGAGTGACTGATAGAAATTGGCCTGCGAGTGTCACATCGCGTTGCCATATCCTCGATGTTTCATCCAGCATCGAGGAAAAAAACGCCGGCGCACGCAACGCGTCTATTAAACGCACTGCTTTATTAGTCCTTCTCAGGTGAAGTACACGTTTAAACGCAAGAGAACGAATCACCGTGCTTGCTATTACGCAATTTATTGCTGGCGTGTACGCTGAAAAACCGCGCGGAATAATTATGATGCCCTTATCTACCATTTTCAACGACCAGATTAAAGAAATCTTTCTCGCGTTCAGGTAAAAAGAAAGAAAGAAAAAAATAACATGAAATACTGATTCGACGTGATTAATCATGCAACAGATTAGTTAGCAGCTTCTGTCCGATTCATCGAATCGAGTTGAACGTTCAACGAAACATCACTGTACACTGCGAGTGAACAGTCCTCGTATCTTACGTACAGGTGATAACTTTTCCCCGAATGATAATAATCCGATTTAAACATAAGCAGCGCTAATCAAGTTTCAAGAAACGACGATACATTCACGAAGACTTGCCGCTGCAAGTGTCGTGAATCGCGAATACACGAGTCGAAGAAAGGAGGGGAAAAAGTCGGATGCAAAACGGTAGCAAAGCTCCAAAACGGAATACAAAGCGGACGGTTGCTCGTCCGTGAAATGCGACAACGTCATTTACGCATCATATATAGTTGCCAGGATTATCTGGCGGCGAGCTGGCACACAGAGAGACGGAGCCGGACGACATTATGAGGTTCCCGTGTAAAATTGCAATCAACGTTGCGCCGATCGTGTTCACCTACGACTAGTCGATTCTCGCATATCTACGTACCGAACTCGCCTACGTTTCGCTCGCGCGCTGCTCTCACGCTTTATTTCATGCGAATCATTGTGCCGGAGAACAAACAGAAATTAAAGAAAAAAAAAACGAAAGGCAAAAAATCGGGGAGAGAGAGAGAGAGAGAAAAAAAGGAGCGAGTGTTAACATTTCCTCTGACTTCATCGTTACGATACGTTCCTTTTCCTCGGGAAGTCTGAACGTACCGAGTCCTCACATGTTCGCAATCGTATCGATATTGAATTGCGTAATGGCACGCTTACGATTCGCTCGTGAACTTTCGCCAGCTGTATCCCGCATGTTTATTGTTTTTCTCGCGTGGAAATTTCTTTCCACACTCTCAGCCGGGCTAATATTCTACGCTCGTCGTGGCGTTTCGTTTCGTTCGTTTGATTTTGCATTTGATTTCAATACACGAGGGAGGAACGAAGAGTTTATTCATTAAAGAGAGAAAAACAAAAGACAAAAATTGTTAAGAAACAAAGAAATCACGCGTGATATTGCACCTTTTGAGAAAAAAAAAAAAGATACGACGAAATGCAAGGATCGAAAAAAGTTCCAGTCATTCGTATAAGGAGATTACACGGTTTTAACGATAAAAAAAAAGAGAGAGAGAATAAAACAGTATATAACGCAATGTTTGCTTTTGTCTGTTTTATTATATCGTCTAGCTAACGTCCGAGCACAGGTATTTTAAGCGCGGAATGTGATGATAAAAGTAGAAACTAAACAATTGTTTTATTGACGACGTCTGTCCGAAAGTTATATCCATCACTAGATTCTTCCACACGCTGTTTAAATATAAAAGGGAAAATTACAGAAATAATTATGCCGATTCGAAATGCAACCTCCTGAGACGAGAAAAATATCGCGCGCAGCTATATCAGTTTAATATAGATATCGATCCACGCGCGTCTGTGCACGGTAGTCTGTATTCACTGAAAGATTTACTATTTCACGTAGAAACGTGTACGGGGAACTGAAAATACGAATGCACCAACGGGGACTAATGCATTTCGGTACATTTCGGCGGATTACAACGGCGGAGCGTCTTCGATAATTAAATAACTCGCAATTTTACGAACGCTGATATCATTTCCGATAATTAACCGTAAAGCGTTACAACCGCGAGCCGATTTTCCAATTTTCGTCGGTGTGTACGTGTCACGTCGAGTATGAAGCAACGAGCAGGAACGAGGAAATTGATCGTTCAACAACGTTGGACGATATTTCGCGTCGGTGGTGTATTTTTAGCAATAGTTCGGTAAACGAAAAAAAAAAAAAAAAAAAGAAAGAAACCGAAGATTCTCGGGAAAGGCGGCGATCGATCGTGTTATCTCGCAAACAAGAAAATAACACGAATGAATCGGGTAAATGTCCGACTTGTACGGGAGGGTGAGAACAAAGGTGCTTCTATTGATTATCTCAAAATAACTCGCACGGACTTGGTAATCACGCCGGAGGAGGAACGACAACGGGTCAATCTTGTAGTAGCTATGTAGTAGCTTTCATATCCGGAAGTCTCGCGACGCTGTCCGACCACGGAGAATCGTGTCAGCCATATGTCACACTCCACCATTTTACACGCCACACCGTATACCACACGCCGCGTATAAAATAGGTTATTAGCGCTTTGCCTTTCAACCTGTGTCTCTTTTCACCACCTCGCTCGCAGAGTTTCATCTACATCTTGTCTCTCGACGGATGTTTCAATTACTTTGAAATACCACGTTCTCAAGTTCTACGATCCACGGGGACAATTTTATCCTAGCTGTCCAGTGGATTTTCTACGTCACGCGTCTGTGTTGACTTTCGAGGAACGTGAAATTATAAAACTAAAAGATATAGACCAGTTCAGAGAGAGAGAGAAAGAGAGAGAAATGTGCACAGTGTTGGCCGTACACGTTTGACGAAAGGATTACCGGACGGGCGCGCGATGTTTACCAGCGGTGTTTTCAACGCGCCTACGTGTTTTCCCCCGGCTAGTTTTTCCGTCTCGTTAATACGTCAACGCGGCGGGGCTCGTCGCGCGGAAATTTTTAGAACACCGAGAAAGCCACGAGGCACGCGATGGACGCGACTCGAACCGACAACAACCCGTGGCAGTCGAAATAGAGTGGAAGTTCGAGTAGAAATAGAAGCAGTCGGCTTCGAGTTCGTAACGCGAGTCGCGAGAGCGTGAGGCGTCTTCCGAAATATAAAGGGGGAGGAGGGTACGATTGAAACTTTTCCAGACAGAAAAAGAAGCAGAGAGAGAGAGAGAGAGAGAGAGAGAGAGAGAGCTATGGGGGGGGGTCGACCTAGCCGCTTGAAAGAGCGCGCGATGTTTGACATTTAGCGCGGTGAAAATGGATTGAGATATGAATTTTGAAAAACGCAATCACCGCGGCTGTTTATCCTGAAAATTTCAGCTCTGACCGACTGACCTGCATCGGCCGGTCCTTGCACATACGTAACGTGCACGCGTTCACGTCCTCCTCCCCAACCCGCGCCGCACCCAACCCTTTTATACATCTAGCCCGATACTCTGAATCCCTGCCATCTTCGAAATTCAAATTCGATCGTTCGTGCACATTATTTCAGCAGACGAACTTTATTACACGCGTTGTCATCGAAGAAAAACGAGAGAGAGAGAGAGAGAGAGAGAGAGAGAGAGAGAGAGAGAGAGAGAGAGAAGATGGGACGACAGCAAGCCGACTGTCGACGCCTCAATTTTGCGAAAATCGCAAAGTTGTCAGGGCGCTGAGCGGAAAAGGCGAGCACATCATTGTTTGTGCTTTTCATAACGCTCGTAGCTAACCGTTCGAGACGACGACGACGACGACACGACAACGAGGAAAAGTCGACAATGACGAGCGAGTACATGCTCGCCAGCGTGTGACGATAGGCTAGTTACAACAATGTAACAAACCGATAGACGCCCGCCAAAGGCTGGATAATAACTGGCTCGCGTTACCATCGTGGAACATTGCCCCTCTCGGGCAATTTGTATCCCGCTTGGGTGGAACGAGGTGACAGTTTGCAATGCTACGAACGAGAGGATGACAACGCGGACGATTCGTGACGATCGTTACGTGTTACGTAAAGGGGGGAACCGGGCGGATAATGATTTAGACGTAACCAACGGAGAGAAGCGGGCTGCACTGACGTTTCGTTTCGTGTGCACGAGCCTCGCGAAAAAATCGCGGAACAGGGTGGCTGCGAGAGTTAAAAAAAGCCCAGCGTCTTTCTTCGCCGGCCGGCGCTTTCATCCCGCTGCCTCTGGCTTCATTTGCATGCACAGAGACGCGCGCAGTTTTGTAATCGTTGAATACGCCAGGGATATCGCTTTACTTTCTAACGGAGGTAATTATCTGAACGATGGCAGGATCGCTTTGTATCTGCTAAACCGTGACAGAAGAGCTTATTTTAGCATCGCTGGTTAATCGTCTAAAGAATTTTCGTCGGGACGTTTCGCCGTCGTTCGCGACGCTGCGTTTGAACATTCGATCGTTGCCCTTTTTATTATAAAGGGATTTCTACTTTTAATTACTTATCAAGTTAGACAGTGAATCTGACGAGACTTGACTCGCAAATAAAAATGCCACGAAAGATCATTCGCTCGGGGTTTTCCGTTCGACGATTCGTCGCCGATCCCCGTTTCAAAATAACTTGGCAACTTTTTACGAGCGCAACTTTCCACGAGGCGTTTCACGGATGGCGTCCGACGCGAGTAAAAGAAAAAAAAGAAAAGCAAGGGACGATTGTCCGCCCCGAAGCGTCGTCCGCGCTTCGAACTCGAGAGCGTAGCTCGAGGCTCGCAACGGAGGAGTAAGTGGGTGTCGAAAAATCGAGTCGCGCGCGCTTCCGTCCATCGAAGGCGAAGACGACGACGACGACGACGAAAGTCGTGGAAAGTGCGCGACGATGACGATACGTGCATGCGTATGCCGCACGCCGCTGAGCCGCGAACTGTGCAAGAAGGGGGCTCTCTCTGCCGAACGACATAAGTGGGAGAGTGCAAGTGATATGGAGAGAACCCCGTGTTACGACAGAGACGGAGTGACCGGTCGACTCGCCAGAGAGAGAGAGAGAGAGAGAGAGAGATAAAACCGTCCCGTTGGTCGAAGAGAGAGGCGTAGAAAACGGCGAGAAGCGACGAGAGAGGCGAACTCGCGGAGAGACGGAGGAGTTGTAGCAGAAGAAGGGGCGAGAGAGAGGAGGAGGAGGAGGAGGAGGAGGAGGAAAACTGACGAGGGAGAGAAAATGCAGGGAGGAAGACGGGGAAAACGTGGAGAAAGAGGGAATCGGGGAGACCGACGTACGACGGAGGAAAAAAGAGGGTCGAGAAGAAGATGGGAGACTGGGGTGGCAAAAGCGAGAGAGAAAGAGAGAGAGAGAGAGAGAGTGACACACACACACACAAAAGGGGGGAGAGGGAAGACGAGAAGGGTGGAGGGACAAAGTGAACGACGAAGGGTGGCGAGAGGAGAGGGGGAGTTGTGCGCGCATCGGCGTGCACTGCACAGTGCATGCACCTCCGAGAGGTGTGGGTGAGATACGCGTTTGTGTTGGCACGAGCGTGTAACTGGGTCGCGGGTTCGACAACTTCAGCCAAGGCTGCTCGCGCAGCGGTTCTCACTCGCCGCTTCTGTCCGCACGATTTCCATGCCGATTCTCCTCCCGTTTCTTTCTATCTTTTTCCTTTCTTCTCTCTCTCTCTCTCTCTCTCTCTCTGTCTGTCTGTCTGTCTGTCTCTCGTTCGACGATGAAATTCCACGAAAATTACGCGAGCAAACAACAACAACAACAACAACAACAACATGAACGCGCAATCCGCGCGTAGGCGGATATAAATCTGTCGGCGTTGTTCCGACGAGATCGGGAAAGACGCGTGGCGCCTCATCTAAAACGCGGATGGCCTGGCCAGTGTTCGTCTTGCAACTGCGGCGGCGTTTTAAATTTCACGTCCGGTACGAATTACGGTAAAAATAACCGGTCACGAGAGCGCGCGTTTCGCCGGCTCGCGGAGGATACGTCGATCGATACGATCCACCGCGAACGCGAGAGCTTCTTCCCTTTTCTCTCTTGCCCAGACTTAATTGAGGAAACACGATGCCGCGAACGTTGCTGCCTCTACGTTCCAACCGTTTCCTTCTTTTTTCTCTTTCTTTTCCTCTTCTCCTCTATCTTCTCTCCTATTCTTCTAGTATTCCACTCCTAGGCAAGTCGATCGACCATCCAACCTAGAATCACTGTCCACCCGATTCTTCGCAGTTTCTCGAACGTCGCGCGATTTCGCTTCTCTTCCAGTTCCTTTTTACCACGACGCGATCTTACGCAAGCAAGGTTTTTCGATGAGAAGCTGCTTACGCGTTCCTCGTTATTGAACACATCGCGTAGAAACCGCACGGCATGTTTGATTTTTTATTTAAACGAGAGGTTCGCGATACTACGTATCACGGGCAAATGTAAAGGACGATGCAGTAGGACACCATTTACCCAAGTCCACATGTCTGACTGCGCCGTACTACTGCCGTCTGAATCTACTTGCATCGGCTCCCCGACTCTTTCACGAGCGAAACACATCGATCGCAGAGAGAATCAACGGCGATTCCTCCATGATCTCCAATTAGACGAAATTCAATTACGCGTGTGAACGCGTGGAGGAAGGAGCTTCGATCGCAGCCTAAGACGGCGAAGGATCGAAAAGCAGCCGAGGCAGCTGGACGAAGAACATCGAGTGCGAGCGCGTTGATAGCCGTGGGTTTCCACGTCTAGGGTTACCTTGGCAGCGTGATTTAACGAGGCTCGCGTAAAACAACGAGAGGCCGCTTTAAGGAGACGGAACACCGTGAATGCAGCCGGGAAAACTTTGCGTCACACGCCGCGCATTATCATGAAAGCGCACGCTCTTTTTATTGGCTCGCCGCCGTCACGTTATTGGAGATCGACGACACGGTTTATATGTACATATTTATCGTCCGGGTATTATTCGCCGATGTTAAGCACAGTCTCGCTCGTCTAGTCGCGAACCATTGCAAATAAACGCGTGTACGTCAACTGTTCGCAGAAGTCTCTGGATACTTAGCTTGGCGAGCGAGCGCTTGGGTGCAATGATTTAGCAGAGACGTAGATCGAAAAGCGAAGCTGACAAGGTGTAGCGTTAGAGAAGAAAGCTGAATTGAGTGAATGAGTGAAAAAGCCTGTACATGGTCGGGCATTTTTTGTCACGTGCATATAGGTCTGTGAAGATCGGCAGGATATTTTGCAGTCGAGTATTTCTGTATCTCGCAAGCCGTGTAATATTGGATATTTCGCAGTAAAATTTCTATCAAACCTGGCAGGTCAAAATGATGGTTGGAAGGGAATTTACCAACGTTCAATATAGAGAAGATTAGCCATCGGAAATTCTCGATATTAATCTCTATCGATTATCGTCTCCGAGATATTTTAGATGAAAAGATCTCCTGTGCAAACGATGTACTATGCACGTATCGTACGAATAATTTCTACAACTTCATACTTTGTTCAACAAGCTGGCAGGACTTACTTGTTTTATTAATGAAAATTTCATCGGTGTTCGTAGCTAACTTGAGAGCTCGTAAGATTTCGCTGACTTTTGACATATACAGTTCACAATTGCGTAGGAGAGGAGAGTCTACATCCAACGAGGAATTCTGCGCGAGGAAAAACTGGCGTTTCTATAACGCGGCATTAACCAACGACACATGTTATAAAATTAATTTTTTCAGTTTCAATTATACTTTGGCCCGTTCGTTTCGACATTTCGTCACGTCTCCAACAAATGTCCATGTCGTATTTCCGAAAGATCGTTTGAGTTTCATCGCTTTTCAATTATTCAACGATTACAAGCCGGAGTGTGATTCGCGCGGACGAAACTCATTGGATTTTAAATGGCATCAGACGACGCTTTTGCTGTGTTCTCGATTTTTACGGTCGCTTTTGAAAGTATTGCTGAAATTGAGTAAACGATTTCGATCCCTGAACGTATAATTCTTGACAAATCACGGTTCGCGTATCGATCTTTGCGTTTTCCTCGCTACACAAATCGCCGAACGTTTCGTTAGTTTCAATTTTCGTGGAAATTTCCGTTCGATTCGAAGGAGGAAGACGTCGGATCGTTCTACCAAAATTAATTCCGATTTTCCACGGAATTTAATATACGCGACGTGGGAGGCGTGTGCGACGTGGTGAAAAAAATAGGAGCACGGACATTAAGGAAGTATTTTCGCCGCGCGAGAGTTTAATTCGCATGGTTTTATTACGTCGCGTAACTGGGACGCGTATGATCGAAGAATCGGAGGAATTCCTCTACCGAGCGGCGAGTATTAATATTAATACTTCGTTCACGCTTCGCGGGGAATATTTGAGAAATATCTGTGCGATAATGTTGCGCAGCGTAATGTCGCGATTACAAAATCGAAGTGGTCTCTCCTTCCTTCGGCATTCTAAATTAAAACTGTACAGAGTCTTCGTTAAAGCTGTCTCGGTCGAGTTAGATTTAATTATCGTCAAACGGCATTGCTAATGTAATAAGATGCAGACATTACCTTTGATCGTGCATTTCCATGGAAAAATATTCATTGACAGAGGTTTTTCAACTTCGACCTACCGATCGTACGTAATCATCGCGGTGTTTTATCTTCGATACGCACTTCCAACGAACCTAATCCTTCATCGTGCAGCTATGCACGAACAGCGCGTAACGTGCTCGAATCGAAGCATGTCCAAGTAAAACTTCAATCCCCGAGCCATCCAAGTCTCTCAGTGTCGATCAAATTTTGCTAAATTTCGGGGCCAATTTACAAAAGAAACAAAGAACTTCCGCAAAGCTTTGTGCAAGGCCATGCTTTAGATTTATCCGCTAAATATTAGAACGAATATATCATACTTTTGCGCACCATCGCGTATCGCGTGTATTTCCATGCGTTTAAATTTTTCGTACGAACGTATACTTGTATAAACGTTTAAAGTCCACTAATAAGCAACGTATGAAGGAAATTTCCTTCAATTTCGAAACGATCGTTTTCCTCTAAACTGTACGATAATGAAAATTACACCTTGCGTCGATATTTTTAAAACTACGGGCAATAAGCTCGACATGTTCAGGCATTGCGACATTGCTTACAATTTTCAGAGTATTTGGAATCAAACGGGAAAGTTGAAACCAGCGTACCAAAGTCAAGATCTCTTGAAATGAACAAGGCTACGCGCGTTGAGACTCCAAAATCGCGTCGTGTGTTTTCACAGACACGAGGAGAAGAGTGAAAAAGAAGACGCGAGAGGAACTTTGCCAATTACCCGGAGCTCACCGAACGATCATCGAGGAAATTCGTCGTACAGAGGACAGACAAGATTCATGGCGGTTCATAGTTCGCGAGGCGAGGCTGACGACGCGAAACGAGGCGAGACGAGCGCGAAATCCGCGTGACACGATTACGTCAGGCGTCAGGTTTTCGCGGTGGCGCGCGGGGACCCGGTGTTTTCCTACGCGTACGCACTACGGGTACACGTAGCTGCGTGAACACGCTCGTCTGCGCGAGAATCCGAGCGGCGTCGTCGCACTCACGCAGGGCGCAATTACGTAAAACGCGCGCGAGCCGTCTCTCTCATTTTTGCAGCGGCCGCGCGAGGCGAAAGCGGCAAGCGTCGCGTACTCGAGCGCGAAATCGCGCGCCGCGACGAAACCCGCAGCGTCGCGACGCGGCCGCCGGGTAAACACGACGATCGATTTCTGCACCCTGCCCTGCCCTGCTCTGCCCAGCCCAACTTCTCGCCACGCTACTCCACGCCAACCGACGGACTTGTAGAAAACTTTTCTTTGCCGCGCGCTTTTCCTCTTCTCTCGCTCTCTCTTTCGGCTGCACTCCCTCTTCCATTGTAGTTGCGCGACTGGCCGATTTCGAGGATAAAGCAACTGGCTTAATCGAATTTTAATTACACGCAACGCTGACGTACTTACGATATATATATATATATATATATATATATATATATATATATATATATATATATTGTATAGTGTGTTATAATATCTACTATAATACATGTATGTGATATGTAATGTGTAACATAATATATACTATAATACATGTATGTGATATGTAATGTGTAACATAATATATACTATAATACATGTATATGATATGTAATGCGTAACATAATATATACTTTAATACATGTATATGATATATAATGTGTAACATACTGTATATAACATATAATATGTAACACTATATATATATATATATATATATATATATATATATATATATATATAATTGTTTCGTTATGCAACGACGAGTGGCCACAAACAATAGGATAATTCGCACGAGTTTGGAGAAGATATTGCGGCGAGTCCGGTTTCGAGGAAGAAAAGTTTCTTTCTTCTTCCATTTATTTCTGCAACGATCGTATCGCTGATTTTGAATTTCTCACTAAAGGATCTTAATTCGAAAGACACTTTTGCGATTTCAAACTTGAACGTCAAGTTAGGAAAGATGTCGGGAATCTTCAAACGAAGAGTTTCAAGTTCAGTAACCCAAACAAGAGGAATTTGATTCGTTTTCGCCGGTTGAAAGGGTTGAGGGTTACCTTTTGTTTTCTACGATTAACCGAGTCCCCAATCTAGCTAGCAACAGAGTGGAGAATTAATAACCTCGATGAATAGCTTCGAGGATATTTTCTCCATTTCCTTCAAGAATTTTTCAGCGAACGTTACGATACGTACGCGGGTAATTTAATCGAAAACGGCTGTGCCATCACAATCTTGCCTCTT
This sequence comes from Tetragonisca angustula, assembly GCA_036937485.2. Lineage (NCBI taxonomy): Eukaryota > Metazoa > Arthropoda > Insecta > Hymenoptera > Apidae > Tetragonisca > Tetragonisca angustula. Next base: position 479,960 of record JAWNGG020000119.1, on the reverse strand, counting down.
CAAACATCGATAAACAAACACAGATATACCACAAAGAGGATTTCCGCGATATTCGTCAGAAGCTTCACTGCGCTTCAACCAGCACGAACCCAACGTCGTCGTATCGACGTCCACATCATTCGATTATTATTTTAAAATTATCCGGCCGATAGACGAACGTGCGCAAATCCGTTAATTATACGAAAAGCCTGGCCATACATTGTCCGTCTCTTCCCACGGTTTTAGGACGACTCCGCTAAAAATACCGGGAAACCGTTAGAGTAACGCCACGAAGCATTATTCCAACTTCACAATTCGTGTCGGAACGCCGCAGACTTTAATGATCATGGTTGTATGGTGATCACGTCATACCAACAGTCACAAGACGTAGTCATAGCCGTCGCGGACTCGCCTTACGCAATCTTTATCGTCTTCGTCTCGAGCTCACACAATGCCCTCGCCTCCTTTGTCTTTTCCACATTCGGTCATTTTCAAAGATATATATATACACACGTATGCACCGTTATGAAATATCACGGCGCGTACGACTGATACACGACTGAGGTTGATTGCAAATCGGCCTGGTTCCGAAAGAATCGCCCAATGAATCGCACGGTTTTCAACGAAAAGGAAGAAATAAAATCGTCAAAGTTGGTCCGACTAATTGTTCCGAACCATTCGTCGATTACACACTGAACCTAGTACACGGCCTCGCCGGATAATGGTTCGTCAGTGGCCCGAACACTTTCGTTGCGAAATGTCCTCGTGTGACAAAGAAAAAAAAAAAGAAAAAAAAATACTGCCAGCGTTTTGCGAGAGACGTCGTTACGTTCGTAACGATCAGGAGGAAACAAGGAGCGAGAAAGAGCGGTCGAAAAACGTCGTGCCTATACGCGCATGTAACACCGTACAGCCTCTGGTTGCATAACGCTGCATCCGATTCTCTTTCTCCGTCCGCTCGCCTCTTCGCCCCTGTTCCACGCTCTGCGCCTTCTGACGTGACACCTGCTCTCGCGCAGCGCGCTGTCGCGAATTTCTTTTTCTTTTTTCTTTTTCCTTTTTTTTTTCCACCGCGAATCGGTACAATGCGACGTTTCCGAGGATTCTGCGCTCGCGTTTCTGGCTCACATTTACGTCCGCTGTCACCACCAACGCGGTCCACCAACCCATTTTTCCAGTTTAGACGAGATACGTCTGTGTCTTTTATTACTCTCCATTTTTTTCTCCCCACCCCTTCGGTATGAAAGAGCCTTCGCGAAACACGACGTTTCAAAGGGGAAAACGAGCAAGGGAGATACACGTCGGTGAAAAGAGACGAGAGAACTCGAGGAGAATTCTAGTGCAATTAGAGAATTCGAGTGTAATCGCGAATTCGTAATCCGCCGCGAGCGGATTAAGCGAATTTTCATCGCGTTCACCTATGAGCCACGCGACGATCGCGTCTCGTGCGAACCAATTAACGATGCTTTTTTGCCGATCGTCGCGTCAACGCGTCGCTCTCACGAAAATTCTCGTTCGTCGATGCTTTTCGAAAACGAGGCGGAAACATGTCCGAGATCATTTCAATCTCGTAGTCTAATTAAGCGACTAAGTCGAACCGACGAGAAACGGATAATCGTACAAACAGCTCAACTATTTTGTTCAATCGTGAGTCACTCGACTCTCGAGTCATTTGTGATTTCTAAAAGTAGTAATTTTCTTCGCTGAAAATTTACTTCATTATTTATTATTTCCTCCTCAACCGAAGCGAACAAAAAAAAAAAGAAGAAAAAAAAGAAAAAAAATTACCGAGAATTACTGTTCGACTCAATTACGATCGCGAACGATTCTCAAGCACACGCCTCTCTAAAGACGTTCGGACGGAACGTGGCGAGGAGTTATGCTCCTCGAGCGAGTCGCGAATCGATCTAAAAAAAAAAAAAAATCATTTCTAGGCTCGTTAGAGCGGATCGAATCGATACACCTTGCGGGGCAGGCTCGCTAATGAGTCTAACGACTGAACCGCGCGAACAGAGACGCATTCAAATGGTCACATCTAAATTGGTAACGAGTGGTGGTGAGCCAAGAGTGCCGCTTTTGCGATGCTGCCCTACATCGAATCGTAACATGGCAATGAGCCGACCGACTCGGGAATCGCCGGTCGATAATCTTTCTTCCTATCAGCGCCTTCCTGCCACACGCTTAAATATTGAGCTTCCCATTTCTCTGCCGCCTCGCCCTCTTTCGCCCGCGTTGATAACGCGGCACCACCGCTGTTATTTCAATCCGAACCGTTTTGCCACGGGCCACGTGGTACTCCAGTTTTCTTCTTCTTTTTTTTCTTTTTTTCTTTTTGTGACTCACCTGTTAAAGCGTATCGAGGAAACATGTAGCCGACGATCTAGAATTTAGACCGAGTGTACACGTTTGCTCGCTGGATCGACGTACAAGAAGTGATAGCGAAGCGTCATTATCTGTAGTTTTTTAAGGTATAAGATAATAACGGGAAGAACGGTCGTGTTAAAGTTGACGATCCCGTTCCCGGAACGGGAATTAAAAAAATTTTCCCCGCCGTCGTTAGAAACTTGCCCGTAAAACTTCGGTTTTCGTTGCTGATTTTTCCACGTGGTAGTCGCGCGGAATAAACGACGCGAGAAAACTTTCTCGTACAGTGGAGCGAGAATGTGTTTTCGAAAGTGTTGAGGAATTAGTAAGTTCACCGGCTCGGCCGTTAGCAATTGCCATATCCACGTTCTTTCTCTCATTTCCGTGAGAATCACGATTGCCTCGCTATCACGATGATCCCTTCTGGGGTTACTTTGTAATTTCACGCCGTGTCCCGTTAGAGCGGATCGTCGATCAATAATTAAAAAGAAAAAAAAAAACGCGATCCAACGCGATCTACGTGCAATCGATCAGAAACTCAAAGTCATATAGATGTGTTCTATAGATGTGTAGAAAATTTAAGAAATTCTTAAATTAGCATTACTGACAAGAAAAAAAAATATTACTGGAGATGCAACATCAACTTTTAAATTAATAATAAAATCAGCGATGAATAACATGCGTTCTCGCTCGTGTACGTGACTTTTTACCAACAAGAACGATTACTGCTTTTAACAAACGAAAATGAACAAAATATCACCGACGATACAGCATCAACTTTTGAATTAATAACAAAATCAGAGACTAATAAACGTACTTTTGCGGCGGACGCACGTGCAACGGGGCGATATCGTCGGCGGTGAAGACGATCTCGAGGTGCAAAGGTTAGAAACGTGATCGCAAGTGGAGGCAGACCGTGTTGGTCCGATATCGAGATATCCCGCTTTAAGGAGATTCAGCGCTGCTCCCGTCAGCCAGCCGCGTACAACACACACACACACACACACACACACACACACACACACATCGTGTTATCCTCGCAATTTTCTCGTCGTGGAAAGGTGCCGCCGCTTGTTTTCCACCGACTCGCGTATCCGTGGCTAATATCGCTTGACCTATGGTTAATGCCAGTATCGCGAGCTCTCTCGTACAATGTACGTGCCGTATCCGAGTGCTAGGTACCGTTCGGCATTCATCGGGAATGCGTACCTTCGAAAACATCAACGTGAAACTCTTGGTTATCGGCTTCAGCCTTCTACAGAAATTCCTGTAACGACGGTGGTACGAGGGTTGTAAAAGATGAGCGCGGTGTGCTCGGATGTATCGTTGGCCAATTTACACACACGCGTCTCAAAGACGTTCGAGTTAACAGTTTGATTCAATCATTCGTTCGAATGGAAAATTTTGCCACCAGAGTTTTTACTGAACGAGATTGTAACCATGAAACAACTTTGGAGTATGAAATTTTTCGGAACGTTCACGTTGCTCGATTAATTTAAGCAGAGGGACGTAGAAGGCTCGGGTGGAACGAAATTTTGAAGACGGGATTAGCGTGTTTGTGAATATGGATGGGGATGAATGTTCGTTGATACTTGTGCAATTTTAGGTGGCTCGAATTGCAGACGTTTCAATGAATTTATGCTGAAGAGATGCGAATAAATTAGTCGAGGCACGGTTCGAGCACACAGACCGTTAGAATAATGCGCAACGGATGGATGAAAAATTGAAGAGTTTAAAACGCGATCAAGAATAATTTGTAAATTTCTCACTATCCGTTGTTGAAACAACCACGTAAAAATTCGAGGTAACGCGCGGAATAATGGTACTCTCGCTGCTTATACGATTTATTAATTAAATTACGTTTTGCAGAACGTTACGATATTTTGATGTTACCGTGTACGTGCATTAACGACGTTATCGTTACCCAGAGATTTGAAAACCGTTTGAATTCCGCGGATTCTGCGAATGTAACACGTCGTTTGAATGAAATTACGTAACGCGTCGGTTACCGTGAACATTTTGGTCGATATCGTAATATTTTGATGCAACTGCATCACGCATTGCATAATTCGTTGCGATACATTGAACGTGATATAACGTGGCCACACAACGATATAACGCGTTAATATATATAACATATATATTTTTTTCCAAAACAGGTAACAAAGTGGTAAATAACGGACGATATCGGGCCGTGGATATTTATAAACATGCCCATTGTGCGATATCAACGTCCTATTACGTCTTCGCGTCTCGATTTGTCGAATCATCTATTCTCATTCGTTTCATCGTTCAATTATCTCCGTCGTTTATGCACGCCTCGTCGCTCAATCGGTTTTTATCTGTTACGAAACAAACAACGTCCGCGCCTGGCGCATGTAAGTTGCAGCGTTACTTGCCCAAGACAATGAATCCGCGGGATCGATTCCAATCGAATCCGCGCGGCCCAATAAACCCAATGGGGAGGAGGAATCCCCACCCGTCCAATCACCATCGTGACCTTCTGTACCTCATAATTTCACTTTTCTCGCGAAGGTTAAAAAAAAAAGAAAAAGAAAAAGAAAAAGAAAAATTCATCGGGACGTAAAAAGCGCATAAAAACCTCGGTCTGCCATCGATCCGTCCCGACGCGTCAATCTGCTTTTCCATCATCCGTGAAACGTTCACTCTGCTAAAAATCTCGAGTCGCGTTCGAGTCGCGCCGGGCGAACAACGCGCATCCATTAAAAAGCAACAAGAAAGCGACGAGCGGAAAGGAAAAGAAAAAAAAGAAAAAAAAAAGAAACAGAGAAGAAAAAGAAGGAAAAATAGCAGAAAAACTAGAAACGAATACGAGTGAACAAAAGAAAAAAGGAAGAGAGAAAAGAGAAGAAGCGAGGATAATAAAAAAAAAAAAAAAAAAAAGAGGAAAGAAAAAGAGAAAGAAACGAGACGAGAAGAAAGAAGCTCGACCATTGTCCGTCGTTTCCACGACAAAGCTGGCGCTTTCGAACGATGAGAAAACGTTGCACGTGCGAGAGCGGTATCGACGTCTGCGCCGCGGAATGGCGTAGCATACGTCAACGATGACGACGCCGGGCGACCACGACCACGCCGGCTACACAGCTATGACTACAGCTATGACTGCAACTACGACCACGACCACGACCACGGCGACGAGAACGACGACAACATCGTCGTCGTTGTCGTCGTCGTCGTCGTGGTTGGCGACGCGAGGTGAGCTTCGGTTGCACGGGCGCGCGCGGCTATCGATCTGCGAACCCACGCTTCCGTTTCTCCTCCTGTCCTCTGCCGCGCCTCACCCTTCTGCAACTGCAGCTGCAGCTGCAGCACCACCAGCACCAGCAGCTTCGCGACCCAACCCTCGCAGCGCTGATACTTCAGCCCCTACCTTCCTCACTCTGTCTCCCTCGCTCTTTTCATCTACCTGTCTCTCTGTCTCTCCGACTTTTCCTTTTCATCTGTCTCTCCCTTGCACTCGCGCGTTCGCCGTTCGCCGTTCTCCGTTCTCCGTTCTCCGTTTCCAGCACAGCGTTTCCTTTCGCGCTCTTTGCCTCCGCCCTCCCCTCTTTTCTCTCTTTCCTCCCTTTCGCTGTTTCCAACTTTCTGATTCTTTCTTTCTGCAACGGACCGTTCCATGCGCGCCTATAGCCCGCCCGTTTTAAAGGGTAGGTGTTCCTCTTTCTTTTCTTCGACCACCCATCCCCTACTTCCCACCCCACCTCTTTCTCTTCCGCTCTTGCCCTCCCAGCCACCCCCCCCTCTCTCTCCACCGTTCGCCGCGATTCTTTCGTTCGTTCGTTCGTTCGCTCGTTCTTTCTTTCTTTCTTTCCATCTTCGAGCTGGTATTCTCCGGCCCGCGCGCACCCAGAGTTCCAGTTATGTGAATAATGAAGGGCTTAGAAGTCGAATAATTAATATCTCTTTAAGCGGCGTCGTTGAACGGATCTCCGGCCCGCGCGCCGTGCCGCGTTTGTTTTAATGGACCGTCTTCGCCAAGACGTTTCAGCCTTCCCTTTATAAATCATTAAAGAGATGATTAACCGTGGCAGAATCCTCTGCGCGAATTTCACATGTTTTCTTTCTCCCGGTCGCCTTTTTCTTTTTATTTTACACTGTCCGCTCCATTCTCTTCTCCTTATATCCCTTTCCCTTTCTCGGTCTCTGCGAGAAGCTACGTTTAAACATAACTCGAGCTTGCTCGTCTCTTCCATTCTCATATGAAAAACATCCCCCCCCTCTCTCCTCCGGCACCATCGTGGAAACAATGAATCGCCAGAAATTTAAATAACGTCGTTCCTCGCGACGACACGACGCGACCAACTTATTATTCCCCTCTATCCTGCCGTATTATGTACCGCGTTTAAGCTGCATCTCTCAGTTGTGCCACTTTCCGTGCGTTACGTTTTAATTGCAAACCGGGGATACACCCCGTTTTCAACTTCAGCCAGTCCACATGCACGATATTACGCACCATCGAGTGAAATTATTTCGAAACTTTATTACACGCAAAATTGACCTAAATGTCACGTACATTTCGTACGTATGTTATCGCCGTTTTTGCCTCGCCCAAACGATTTATACCGTACGTAGCGTGGTAATTTAATACAACGTATCGCCAAACAACCACTTTGACAGCAATTAATAATATTCTTACTCGAAATCAAAGTTGAAACAAGCCACTGAATTTCCTTCGTAATATTCCCGACATTTCACATTTTCCTGAAAGCAGAGTAGATAGCTTCTATAACTTCTACACCGTCGTGAAACGTTTACCTACTTACGAGTAGTCGTACCTATTACTATAATCTTATCGTATCGCGACGTCTATAAGGTCGATGATCTTTCAATGACTGGCGGCATACGTGGCAAGGGGACTCGGCTTCGTATCGCGTTTCCCCGATCACGTGAATAATTACACGGCAATTATTCCAGAATCATCGCGACAGATATTCGACGAGCAAGGAGAGATGCTCGTTAACGAAACCATCCGTGACTAACGCGATTACACTGACGTTGCAAATGCAATTCGATCGAAGACTCGGTTAAAGCGAGATATTATTTCCACACGGCCAAAGGTGCTCGAAATTTTTCTAAATAAAAACATTTCAATTATCGAACCGTTACAAAATTCCAATTTACTCAATACCAGTTTATCAAAAATTTAAGTTGAAGTTGCAGAAGAACAATGTTAAATTTTCCTTTTCGTTAAGCGAGTGGACAATACTTGGCATTCGACAGATACCGGAGAAGTGAAATAATTGCGTGCTCGGATATACACGATACGGTATAACGATCTAGGCACTCGTAGCCGTAGCCGTAGCACGGTGATCCAGAATCCGTTTAATCATCGTCATTTAGGTGGAAACTGGCTCGGTCAACTAGTTTGGTAGAAAGTTCGACAGCAACCGGATGGTAACCACGCGATCATAATAGCGCGATAAGTATGAATCGGAGGAGCGATCACGAGCGAACGATAGACGTGGATCGATTTCGTAACGACAACCTTCGAACCCGTTCGACGGCTCTGAAAACACGGCGACCAAGAGAGGACGAACGACTGCCCTGGTTCAACGCCGTTCACTGGCTGACTCGAGAGCCGTTGCTTTGGCTTTCACTCGCGAGAAGAAAAAGAAAAAAAAAAAAATACGAGAAATGCCGTCGATGACAAACTCGACAAAAAATTCCTCCTTTGGCTATCGAAAGTATACCAAAAGAACGAAACTTTTCGGTTGTTTACAATCAGATTTTAACAGGTTCAGGATAGTTATTCTGCTCGACACGCCTTTAAATTAGGATCCTGTCGAACATCCTGTGTTTTCTCAATCTCGAGAATATTTTTACACGAACAATAGGAGAATTGTTAGAAACGTGTATCGCACGTTTCGTTTCATCAATTAAAAACATTGATCCACGTTGCCATCTTCGATAAAAATATTTGCAAATCTCCTTGTAACCCTGCGAACGAGTAATTAAACGAATGGAGATTCCGAGATAAGGTTATCCCTAGGAATAAAGAAGGGGAAGAAATTTCGTTCATCTTTGTTCCGCGAATAGAATCGATAGACGACGAGAGATGGACAATTACTGTCGCAAGTAATAGCGACGATATAATGGTACCTCCGCGAAGAGAAGCCGGCTTGCTTGCGAAACAACGCAATTTATTTCTCCGTCGAACGAAATTACTTAATTTCCTGAACATCGTTCCCGAAACGTTCGCCACGTTTCGTTAATAAGCCGTCGTTATTAGAGACGCCTTCTTCTTCACGGTGGCGCGAGAGAAACACGATGAAATCATCGTTATCGGTTCGTAGCTCTCGGATCGAGCGACACGCGGAAAACACGCGATTATTTTGATTTTATTAACCGTCAACGATCTGACTAATGCCATGAAATTATTGCTCGGGTCGAGGGTCAGCCTCGTGTTGCGAAATCGGCGAACAACGATTGTTCTTCCTCAGTCGTTTCTATTGCAACATCGTCCCCTCGAAATAGCTATCCGAAATTTCTGACGATTTCCCCCGTCCAACCGTTTCACTCCTTTGCAATGTGTAATCAAATATTTAACCGTGACTTCGCTTTAACTGACAATCGGAGTCTGAATTTCATCTTGATGGAATAAAAGAACCGACTATTCGGCTGTAATTGACGTCACTCTGTCGAATATATTAAAACTGAATTTACTATATTTGAAATTCGTCTGTTACATATCCCTCTGAATTTTAGATAATTTTCAGCCGCACAATTAACTTTATAAATACGTTCGTGACAAGCTTTTCTAGAGCAGCTGTTCGCTTCAGATCAGAATTTTATTTCGTCAATTTTTGAAAAGTTATCCAGCGTCCTCTGCCCTTTCCCCTAGCATCGTTGAAAACAATAGTCCCGCGTTAGCTGGAAGCTCGAAAAAACGGCACAACTTTCGAGAACGATATTGCGGATGACACTAATTACCTTTATGATAAATATATCGCTCGAGTTTATCAGACATCTCACTTAACAAGCTATTGCATATCTTGAGAGTCTTTGTATATTATATATATCAGACGATAAAATATACGAGATAGTGCCTTCGATTATTGAAAAGGGCGCGATCTAATTATTCGACGAACGGTATATTTTAAACGATTAAGAACTTTGTAACACAGTTACACGGCCAAGATTGAAATTTATTAGAGTAATTTTCGCCCGGCGCACTATTATTACTCCAATATCGTGAAATTTTATTGAACATAGTTCACCTCTAAATAGACGCAAACACTTTGACCCGGAGCGTTATGCACGTATGTACGAGAAGCGTCCGCTAACCCACTGTTTATGTTAATATCTCGCTCATATATTTACCAATAACTCCTGCAACCTCAAATTTCTTTCGAAATAACAGAATCAACCCCCCGCTCGAACAATATGGAATATAGAATATGCAAATGTGCAATGGCCAGGAAAGTATATTAAATTTCGTACTCTCGTACGACTGCGAAAGTTTGATAGAATGAAAATGAAACGCGAAACCTGATAAAATAGCGGTTTATTGGAGAATAAATTTTGCAGCCGCTATATGCGAACTAATTACGAACTGGGGGGAGAAACCGTCGAACGATCGCCCGACCGGTTATTCTGTATATGCGAGAAAATGGGCAAAAAATACAGAATGGTATTACTTTTCCGTTCAGATTACGTTTTCAAGAAAACAGGACTCGGTACAGGCAATTAGCTGGGAAACGCGCGTACATCGGAAATTTTTGAATTTAATTTCCTCGAGAACGAGAGGCTTCGAACGGAGGATCTTTGTTCTCGTAATTATTTCACGTGCAGTCTTGCAAATTTCCAAACTTTAAGTACGGATATAATTTGTCACACGAAAAAACATTGCTTTCAATTAATTCCTTTTTTTTTTCTTTTTTTAATTAAATCACTGACCAACTATTAGCACGTCAAGAAGACAAACAAGCACGCGGGCGAATCGACAGATGACAGACAGAGAAATTCGAAACTGTAGAAACAGGCACGACGGACGTCGGGGGCGAAATTTTGTTTCCTCGTCATCGCGAAGGCAGGACGACATTACCAGCCGACGTTACGGGCGTTCTTCTTACGAAGCCTTTGCGCAACCCGCTCTTACGTGGGTACTTTCGCTTTGCATAATTTACTCGCCGCGTTTCGATCGTGTATTCGTATTCGGGACGGCTATGACTCTCGCGACATCGTCTACTCGCTTTTGAAACCGTCCCTGTCCTTTGGCTATTTCCAACCGAGCACGCGTTTTCCCTGCGCTTCGTGGAAACCGCGCCTTCGTCACACTCCTACGAAACGATTTCTGTGAAACTTGCCAAGATACGCTGCTGTTGCCCGCCTGCCTCTCTCCTCGCCCTTTCTCACTCTCTCTGGTTAGTGTCTTCGACGTCTCCGAGTCGATAAAGTTCCGCAGTTTGAACAAGAGACTCGTGGCTGCGAGCTTTGATCGTTCATTTAAAGTTTCATTAGCGATCACTCCCGGTGCTTCGAGTTCGCTTTCCGTGACCAACACGCGGCAACACTTCCACCGCGTGTTGGATGTTTGTTGTTCGAGCGCGATTAAGCCCGGTTAAAAGTAGAATTAGCACAGCGAGCTGATTTACCCGACATTCCCGTAGAAATTCCGTGAAATTCGTTCGCTTTGGCATTTCGTAGAGATTTTCGTAGAATCTTTTTAATTTACTTTATGCTCCGCAGAAATTTGACAACCAGGCGCATCCTCAAGACTAGTATTTTTTTTTTTTTTTTTTCGTACACTCTCTGTTTTGGTAGAACGAAGACGCATCGTATCATTTTCATGGACAATTTTTGGAAAGTAAAATTCGCGTATCACGCTTGGTGAATCTGTGCCTTTTAGCGTGTATTTGTATTCGGTACAGCGCGCGGTTCGCGATATCGTAAAGACAGTTTTGAAACGTTTCGGAGTATCCTTGCTGCCGGTTTCTAACCGATTTCCTTTTTTCTTTCTTTCTTTCTTTCTTTTCTCTCTCACTCTCTCTCTCTCTCTCTCGGTCGCTTTGGAACATTTCTAACAGTGTAAAAAAATTTTAAAACATTTCACGACAATCCTCCAAGTTAACTTCGAAATACGCAACTTTACCAAACTGGATCAAAACGCAAATTTATTTCGTTTCTTCAAATGTTCTAATAACGTTCTATTGGCACATCAGCTCCGAAAATTAATTAATAAAGCCAATTGATCGAATCGATTTAACTCACGTTAACCAAAATTCAATTACTTCCAAGATCAAGAGAACTGATATATATATATGTACATATATCTAACGATCGTAGGTTATTCGGCAAAATCGTCGTTCACCGCAAACCTTTGGTTAACGATCATTTGCCGTGCGCACACGCCCGTGAATCGATACATATTTACGCAGGACGTATCGACGTTATCTAGTTGGCCGATCATTCCGGAAGCCACATCAATCACGCAGCCCAATGTTTGAGATCAATTCTAACAATCTTGCGCGATAACGGAATCGAATAATCGGCGGTGACGAACATGTTTCTCGCGTTTGTACGAGACAATTTACTAGCCGTTTATCGGGCCATTAATGTCGGAGAATGTTACGCGCGTGAAATTCGAAACGAAAATTTTACGAATGGCTCCCCGATGACGTAACTTGGCCGCGACGAGCGGACGCGAGCCGCGTAAATGAAATTAACTCGCGACGAGTAAGCACCGTGCAAATAATGTAAAACGACGTCTGGCTGCCGCGCGGCGAATTCCACCGGGGAACTTTCGCGCTGAAATTCGTATTGAAATTATGAAAGCGCCGCGAGAATTGGAATTTTCGCGCGGTGCGAACGCGCGGCTGTGTCCATCGCGGGACACGAATCAAGAATGTCCCATCTTTCTCGTGCCTTCTCCCTTCCCTACCCTACCCTCTACTTTTCTCTTCTCCGCGGTCCCTCGTGTTTGACTACGTTGAGCAAAATTTGCTCGTCGTGTTAGCGATCGTTAACGCGGCGTCGCCGTGCACGGATATTCGGGCGCGCGTTGTCCGACGACGAACCTCCTAATCTACTGCCAGTGAAACTCAACGTGCAAAGTGAACGGATGCGCGCCGCGAATCAACCAACCTCTCCCCCGCCTCCACCCCCCGTGGCTGGCTGGAAATTCTGCAGGTTCGCGAACTTCGAATGTGCGAAAAGTACACGTTACGTAAAGCCGAGTTTATCGTCCGTTCTCTCAAGAAGCTGAAGTCCCTGCCGAACCGGAATATTCCTACGCTCATTACGGGAGTTAACGCTCACTCTCGGATTACCCGCAAATCTGTCGATTACTCCCGACCGAGGTTAAAAGTCGAACTTTGGCAGGCGAAATTTCTCGTTAAACTCGACACTGGTTTTCGTTCAAGAATGTCGTAAAAATTCTAGTGTACGAGAGCGAGAAGAATTACTCGTTGCCTCGTACGAAACAATATCATTCCGGCGAAGGTGCTCCGCGACTCTGTCAAGTAACGGTTTCTTACTTAAGAACGAAAAAAAGAAAGAAAGAAAAAAAAAAAAAGAACACGCACACACGCACACTCTACTTTCGAGTTGAAGTACTAGTAGGCACGGAGCGCATTATTCTCGAAAGGACGTTATGTAAACTCGGCGATTCCGTGGGTTCCAGCGTACACAACGGTTCTCCGACACGAGCGGAATTAGAAAATTCACGTTAGGCCATCGCGAACCGGCCCCGTACCGTACGCGTGATTCTTTTTCCTTAAGATCGCACACAATCATCGTGGGAACGTGTTTCTCCGTGACACGTGTGTACGCGTACACACAGGGCATGGGCACGTTCTCATACATGGACACAGACAGACAGACAGACACACGTACACACACACATACACAGACTGATCGTAACGGAGCTTTTTCGTTACCTTTTATGCTCCCGGACGAGGTATGGGGCGTCTGCGGTGCGTGCGAGGTCAGAGGTAACGGCGAGCCCGAGGAGGTCGCGGAGTGTTCCAACTTGGAACTCACCGCGCTCCACATCTCGAACATGTTGAACGCCGTGGTGATGGCCTTTAGTCACTTCCAGGCTGCTACTCCCGTAGGTCACCCGGCACCCTTTACAAGCCCGGCGTAACATCCGCTGCGGCGGCTCCGCGACGCCACCCGCGAGAGAGAGCACGTCTCTTCGTCCAGCCAGACGGCTGCCCTTTCCAATGCTACTGTCTAATGCTCTCCTGGCTCACCACCTGTCACTCGATTATCTTCTCTAGCAGTAGTGCAGTAGTATAGTCGACTGTCGTTTCCTTGATTACTCTCTCTTTCTCTCTCTGTGTGTATTATCGTAACACGTTGTTGTACTATGTGCACCACCAACGATCTTTCCTCGGTACTTGGACACGAATTTCATTCACTTCGTACGATCGAACGTGTCGTGTTACTTCCCTCTCCTCTTCACGGTTTCTCGACTCTGCCCTCGATGCTGAATATATTGTCGAATCGATGATCGTTAACAAAACTATGTCTCCTAGCGACACTTTTTCTCTCTTCCCTACTTGCCTACTGATTATTTACTAAGCTCGATATATTATTCCTTACGCACTTACGACGAACGGCACTGAAACCCGTTTCTTTTTCTTTTTTGCACCCTCTTTCTCCTTCGTCGGAGATGTAAGAACACTGTTGCTATACGTATTTGTATACGCGCGGTGTATATCTATAGAGGTGTATTACAGAGAGACGTATCACACTATACCGGTATGACGAACCGATTCCAAGCGTGCAAAACAACGCAACGCGCGTCCTCTCTCCCTCTTTTTCACCGGTATTACGTCAACACCGTGTCCATCGTCATCGTCCACTTCCGTCTCCACCTCCTCTTCCGCCTCCTCCACGCCACCCCGACTCGCCCTACGCCACTGCGTGACACGGTTTACCGCGTATCACCTTTCTACTGTTATTAGTATCGTCAGCACCTTGGCTAATGAACGTCCTGCCGCGACCAGCCGGCCAGCCTTAATCGCCGCCAAGTCGAAGCACACCACCGAGCGCACGACTGCTGCACGTCGTGATCGTCGACGTTACGATCGTCTCGTCCCTTGCTTTCCTCGTCTCTTTCGTTGCCGACAACTCGCGTGACATGGCGCCACGGGGCCTCTTCTCTTTCTCTCTCACCTTCCAAGATCGTCGATCTGCAAACAGTCTCGCGGTCAGCATCTTTGCCGACCCCTTCGTGTCGTTGCTCGTCGTTTCGCTCGCTGCTGTACGCTTTCATATTTTTTTTTTTTTTGCGCTACACTCGCGAAAATTTGCCACCACCTCTGTGGGAAACAAAAAAAAAAAAAAAAAAAAAAAAAAAAACGTTAAAGGAAATTCGCTTCTTGGGGGAAATCCGAGTTCCACGAAACTGAAGGAAACAAAAAAAGATCGAAGAACGACGTTTCATTTTTTTTTTTTTTTCTTTTTTTTTTGCAAGTGACAAGATTCGATTCTGTGAGACGATCTCTCAAGAATTTCAGACATTTCACGCATACACACATATACACAGTTATCGTTCCGCGAGTATGGTACGCGCGCGAAGGAAATCGAACGAAAGTGTAACCGAAGCGATACGGAACACGATGACAATGAAAGACAACAATCACACGAGCCACGTGTCGCGAGATAAGTAAAAAGAGAGTATAACGCGAGAAGAGAAGAGGTGTAAGAGGATAGGATAAAACAGAGAGGCGACACGCACGTGTTTCGAGAGACGGGGTATCGTGTTCGGCACACGTTGACGTGTTCATCCACTCGCATATGCGCCCGTGCACTTGTCACACGAACGCTCGACACCGTTAAATCGCGAATTTAATTAACGCGTTGCATCCCGTTACGACGAGACACTGCCCGGCGCGCGCCGAAAGAGAAAAGGAAACGGCAAAAGCGTTTTGCTCGTCTCGCCTCGCTTCGGATCGGATCGGATCGATCGTCTTTCTGTCGTTCGTGTCGCTTCGGAAATACCAACTATATCTACGATCGAGAACTTCGTCGAAATTCCCAAAGAGGAACGACGAAATTCTTCGTTGTCCAAACGTCCCGAGGGACGAATGCTCTGGAAAATTTCGAAGAGAGAAGAACGGAATTGAAATCAGCAACGGTTATGCACAGCCTTTCGTCTTTCACGTTTTGCACGAGAAACGTCTGACGTTCTCGGCTGACGAATAAAAATTCCAAGAAGAGAAATAGAAGGGAAAATCGTCGTCGTCGGAAAAACAAGATGGAGAAAGAACTTTCCAGCGGAAGTTTCCAAGGGAGAAGAATAGGATCGAAATCAGCGTCTGCAACCGTTTGTGTGTATTTTCGTATTGGTTTAAAAAAAAAAAAAGCCGCTCTGCTGTCTTGGTTAAACCCTATCAAAATTCCAAGAACAACCAGAAACGAGGAACGATCCAATTACTTCGAGTAAAGTAAAAGGAAGAAATCTCGACGAGAATCAAAATGACGGAATTGTGGAGGAGGGCGTCGCGTAACCGCGGAACGTGGTCGATCGGTCACGACTTGACACGAAAATTCAGACATGTGCGCATCGATCGTGCATTTCCGTACACGGGCTGTTCCCCTTTAATCCTGCCGCGTTGCAAGTACGAGAGAGCTCGTGTCGAGGGGAACCGCACTTTGCTATCGAGCGAACCTCGCAACCGAGCGACCACCAGCCGAGCCTGCCTTGCCTTGCCTTGCCTACCCAACCCACCCAACCACCCACCCGCCCATATATATACGTTTCTATCCACACGCGCCTATACATAGACGTGTATGCACACAGGAAAGGACGGCAGCGCATCCAGCGACCGCCTATTCCGGCTGCTTTTCATACCGCGTTTCGCACAGAGGCCTGTGCGTATTTCTTCTCTAGGACATGTGCCATGTGCCCCCACAACATTCGCGACTTTACTCGCTGTGTGTACACCTCCCTTACGTCGCCGCGCGCGCGCGCGCGTCTCTCTAACACGTGTACATGCGACGAGAACAAACGTCTGTCTGCACATGTACGTGTGGTTCTCCTTTTTCCTCTTTTGTGTACACCTGCGTATAGAGAGCATGTACACGTCGTGGAAAGAGAGAAGATAGAAAGAGAGACTGCCGTGTACATGCAAGGTGTTCATCATTTACGCGGCGCGGTGGATACGGTAAGGCCGAGGTATGTATACACAAGGCAGATATACATAGGCGATACACAGCGCGGCCGTGTAATGAACTGTGTCACCGTGATTCGCAGGGCAACGGGGATGTGCACGTGTGTGACGACGCGGCTGTCGTACACGGCAACGGCGTTACGCAATAACCTGCGCGACGAAAGCGCGCGCGAAAAAAAAAATCGTGATTCCCTTATGTGCGTGCACGCGCGACTGTGTAACACGTAAACGCACGACCGGCCGCGGAGTGCACACCGAAGTGCTCTAATGAACCGTATCGCTACTATATTTAGTGCACCGGTAAACACGCTAATCCGTAGACGCTGCACGCACTTCTATCATTGTATAATCGCGCAAAAAACATTACGCACGTACGTGCGTGTGTACCGCGATCGACGTGTGTATATATATATATACACGTTGCAGTGCACACAGAGACGTACATACGTATATACTGTATATACACACATACGTGGTACAGTAGTTTCGTTCGTGCGCCGTTCTGCAGCGTATCTCCTACACGTATGTAGAGGCAAGTGTATTACGTACGTATACGCGAGTGCTCGCAGAGTGCACACAGAGACGCAGCGAGAACCCCGTTGCACGGTTGCAACCACGACCTACACACCGAGGCGAATAGCAAACCCGCTATTATATATGGTTTGCGGCGGAGAACGGGTAGAGAGAGGAGAAAAAAGACGAGACGATGCATAGAGGCTGCTAGGTCGGATGGAGAGAGAGAGACAGAGCCGGGGGAGGAAGAGAGCCAGGTAGACACGGCGGGAAAGAAGGAAGAAAGGAAGAACGGAAGGAACGAGGGAGAGATAAAGAGGGAGACGATGTACCGTAGTACGGGCTACATTCTGTCGGCCCCACTAGCCCACTGACTCGATGCACTCCTCCTCGTTCCTTCTTTCCCTCTCCTCTGCACACTCTCTTCTTCCCTCTTTTCTCGCTCTATTCTCCGCGCGGCTAGCGGGCCTTCTCGTTCGCCACGCGTCCCATCCAGCATGCACTTTTATACAGCGTGTGTGTGTGTGTGTGTACATAACTCTACACACACGGCGACACATGTACACGTCTGTGCACACCACCACTCCGTCCCACCGATATATATCGTCTCTCCGCCGGTGTTGCTCGAGTTCCGTGCCGGTGTGCTGCGCCTACCGATGAAATGGGGTGATAATGAACCGTTAACCCCTTTCGCGACTCGCTGCGCGCCGGTTCGCGGTTTTTTTCCACGAATATCTCTGCGCTACGCTTATCGGACGCCCGATGTTTCTTTTTTGTTTTGTTTTCTCTCTGCGGGATCGTCCGCGCCTGCGTTTCGATCTACGACAATCTTTCGAGAATTTCTTTCCTTTTTTTTGATCGACACGCAGTTTTCACTTTCTTTTTGGAGCTTCTCCTCTCGAACATTATCTACGGTTTCCGTGTTGCGACGCGTGCGACGGCAAAATTATTTTTCTAATTCCATTACTCTCGTCACTTGCTGAAACAGTCTCTGCGACGCGAGACTCTCCTTTAAACCGTGTCCAATCAGTTGTAGAACTACCGTTCTATCTCGAATCGTTCCCTAAATCGAATCGAAGCGGCATAACACACCGGAACAGATCGAACACGAGCGTAATCGCCGTCGGTGATAACGCCATCTCGACGTCTATCGCCAGTTAACGGTCCTCCAATTCATCTACACGTCCATTATCACGCGGTTAGCACGCTTACCGTGCGACAACGTGTAAACTCGCGGTCGATCTTCGTTAACTCCGACGCAGGCGAACGATGCGCAACGCTGTTCCGATTTTACACCGGGCAATACTACACGCGATCTCCCAGCGCTACGTATTTTCCAATAAACGCGTCACACGTACGCCTGCACGTTGCGTGTATCTGGGATACACAATTGGAGACACGTACAAATATTCGTACGATCGAAATTTTATAAGGGAAGAAGTTTATCAGAACACGATCGAACACGAGCGACGTAAGGGTACCAGGAAGATCGACAACGTAGAGACGTTAAAATGATCGAACGGGACACACACGATCTATATCTAACGTGCCACGATGCGACTTCGTGTCGCTATACTGTTCGATAGATTTATACATCTTTAACGAATGCATGCGACGGGGTGAAACCCTGCCATTAGCCGAGGCTCGAGATTTAGGTCAGGTTTGGGTTACACGGTGAAAATTAACTCCCACTTTTGAATTCCAGCGTAGATAAGCGATAACGTATCGCTCTGATTTAACACACCTTTAGGGTTTATTAGTTTCAACGCTGAAACTTTTCAGGCAAATTCTGTTTCTCTCCTCGGAGAGAATCGTTCGTTTATTCGCTATTAGGAAACCTATTCCTCGAAATCGTCATTTCTCGCTCGCGTCGTCGCCCGATGCAAATAACCAGCTGACTGACGTGTTATTTTTCAAACGACGCGCCGCGCGAAAGAAATCGAAAAAAACGCGGGTCGAAGCTAGAGTAAAGCAGCGGTCGACGCGTTCCTGCGGCACTTGGTAAACTATAGCCCGAGCCCGGCCGCAGTACGTGTGTATCCCCGATGCACGCGTGTGTCTGTGAATTACTTTCGCCCCGGGGGGCATCGCATCTTATTTAGGTCGTGTACACCGAGCGTATACTTTGGTTCTGGCACGAGCGTGCCGGCGTTATTACGGCATCGCCGCCGCCGCCGCCGCTGCTGCTGCTGCACATCGATAGACGCAGGTGATTTGCCCGTGCACACGCTGCACCGCGTTCGAACCCACCAGTTTTGTCATTGCGTTTCACCGGCTAAGACGGATAACGACTTTTCAAGGTGATACCACGCGATCGAGATCACCGAACAGGTGACTCGATCGCGAACGATCGGTCGGGACGTCGGCCGATCGATTGTAACTTTGTGAATCGACAACGTTTCGAGACGATGTTCGCGTTGGAGATAAACGGAGATTTATTTGGAATTTTTATTACGCGCTTTCCTCTGCGTTGACGAATAAATTCTCTGGCACGAAGCTCGTGCAATTGAAAGAGCAATTAGGTTGGAAGAAAATTGTTCAAAATTTGACAAACCCGACAATGGAAATGTGACTTTTACGTTTTGCGATCGAGGTGGTAATCTCCCCGAATGCAGATATCCGATCGATTAATCGGTTCCTTGGTAATTTGGGACGATTGTTACGAGATCGGTAAGTGGATTCCAACACTTTACAAACGACGATACACGCATTCGTTCGGATGAATAATAGACTCGACGATAGCAATTTACGATTTCACGTGGGTTGCCGAACACCTGAGGGGAATTTTATTAACGTGCAAGCGCAACTTGATCCGCGACTGATCAATTTTTTAAACTTTAATCGCGACGATCAAACCACCGAAGTTTGACGAGCGCAATCTCCGAGCATTCGGGCGAATTTGCGTCTCGTCGTCGAGTTTCGACACGATCGTTACGACCCGCGCGCAGCTAAACACCGGACAACGATCGACGATCAGCGATTATTATGCGATTCGAGAATCAGAACTGACGTTAAAACGTTGTTACGCACTCCAAACTCCCCGACTCGTACAACGCTAAACCGAAAAGTTTAATAGTTTAATCGCTCGTATTGAAAGATAATTACAGGCAATTTGGCAGAAGTGGTTGAAAATGGGCGTGCACTTCTACAGGCCTCTTTCAGATTCTTCACCCCCCCCCTTTTTTTCGTAGGAAACATTTCGATCATCCACGAACGTACCTCGTTTTATAACGAGCGCTTTAAACTCGCTGGAAACTTATTATCGTGTCACAGATTGCGGGAGAAAGAAATTTTCAAAAAAAATTCCTCGTCGACGGATCTAGCTGTTTACGCCTCGATCGAAAGTGACAGCTCGGTCGAGATTATTCGAGGGTGTCCCAGTGTTATCGCGACAAGGTACGCACGTCGACGAGAAGAGTCTCGATTGCATTACCCGTTCGCGGACGGATCTTTTTCTTTCCGTTTCACGCCGCGACACGTGGGCATTTCCGCTTGCATCACAGCAGACGTCGTTAGAGATAAGAAAATTACGAGTGTCCGCGGGGGTCTAATGCGCTCGAGAATCGTGCCTCCTTAATTACTCGGATGCACGTGGCTCTTTCGTATCGAGGACTTTCATTGAAAAGTCAACGACACTGTGGCCCGCGTAACAAGTGGGCCACCAATATTTATTGGAAACGTGAAAGCGGCTGACGTCCGACCAATTAAAAACACCTTAGGAAGAAACTATTTTGATTATGATTGCGATTTAATTTTCCACACGGCCGGTCGACGGGCAAGAATGTTACGCGCCCGGTATTTCAACGCTGCGGAATGTAGTTCGGAATAATCAGGATATCAATTACCCGATAAACTTTATATAGGTTTACAGTTTTCAGAATTATTGATGTCCAGCCTGCGTCATTCGGAATCCGTTATCCTGAGGATATCGACATTTCTAGATTAATGATAGATATCTAATTAAAAACGGACAGACGGAGACCCGAGGGGGGAAATCACGTTGTTTCAAGCTCAACTATTTTCGGACATTTGCAGACAACTTCTCAGTTTTGTATCACACTCCGGTTTAACCGTCTTTCACTAAATTTGATTCAAGATACGATCTCTGACGATCCTCGTTGAAACAAATTACACATTAATACACGTTAATAATTGCAGAGACTGAAAAAAACTGACTAAATTAAAATGCATCTCGATTAATTTCAATCTCCTATTTACAGACGCGACGACCTGGTTAACGGGTAAAGAAACACAACCAAACCGAATTTGACCAAATTTGAATATTAACCGTGATCTGTAATTGCGAAAGAACTCTGACGAATCTTTAAAAAAATCTAAAATCCTCAGTTTCTCGAAATCGAGCCTCAGAGTGAATTAGTGAAAATTCCAAGAACAAGAAATTCACGGTGCGGCAGAGAGCACCGTTTACGATCCGGGGTTGATTTTCGATCTCGTCGAAGATCGGCAGTGTTCGAACGAAGAGGAAAGACGGCGTGTAGTATCGCGCGTAACTCGAGTGCGTGTCAGCGACGAAAATCGGGATGAGAACCCGCGCTTTCCCGTTCGCTTGCGTGCGTTGCCAACGGGCAGCGCACGCGCGAGCAACTACGCTGTGCACGCACGATGCACGCACTCGCGCACGCACACATCGGCCCGATCGGCCGCGAGCGTATCGCCGCGCGCGCAACGTAGGTATTACTTAATAATATCCATAACCGGGAGGTAAATGGTAGTGTGGGCGGGATGGGAGGAAGGGAGAGACGGCGCGAGCAGGAGAGCGAGAGAAGGAGCGAAACGCTCGCGAACCAGAGAAGGCGCGTCATCGCGAGCCAGAGAAAGACGAGACGAGAAAACAGGGGAACATTCACAGTCGTATGAAAGGAGCGCGCGTCGTCGAGCGTTCGGCAGAAAATGAATCACGAGAGATCGTCGTGTAAGAAAGGAAAAAAAAAAAAAAAACAGAAGGGTGGGTGGAAGGCGAGTGGAAAATACGTACTGGGACAGAAGTAGGTTTTAACGTGGAAACGAACGGACCGAGTCGGTGGAAAATGAAAAGTGGCACGGTAAACAACGGTGCGGAGACGGTAGAGATATATCTCACAACGCGAGCACCACTACCATCGAGACAGCTTCTCCGATCGTTACCTAGTGAATGTAATCGATGCTAAAAATACGATCGAAAACGTCACTTGCATCTCGATCGCGGTGTCCCAAATACCACGAAAAATTTCCGAACGAAAAACGAACCTCCCCTTGCGCGTAGTAGCAGTATATATATATATGTATCATTGCATTATACCGAGGTGTCTCTCGAGATCGAGCGAAACGACGAGTCGTTTGAAGAATAAACACGCAAAATCGTGAAAACCCACCACTTGTACGCGAGCTGTCCTCCAGAGGAGACGACGTCCGATAGCAGACTGCCCGAGACTTTTCGTCAATGGTAAAAAGAAAGAAAAAAAAAAAAAGAAAAAAAAAAAAAAGAAAAGAAAAAAAAATCACCAGATTGTCGATGAGCGGCGACGCCGCGTTATCACAGAAATGCAACCCTGTCACAATAGCGGGGTGTGTGTCGAGGCCGGTGTGTGTCTCGACGCATCGTTCACTTTCACTGGTGAACCGGCCACGGGGATACACCGGGGACCACACACGCTTCTCGCGACGAAGGGGGTGAGAGAACACTCTTTCTCTCTCTCTCTCTCTTTCTCGCGCGCGCTCTCTCTTTCCGCGCTGAGAAACGTCGATACTTTTTTTTCCCCCCGCCACTCGCGGCGAGTCGCACTGTGTCCGATAACGGGGCTAGTGTAACCGTTCGTTACGCTTCCCGAAAGGATCCGCCAACGATCTTCTTTCTTCCCTGTGACCGACGATGCTCGACGATGGTCGTCGTCGTGTTGCGACCGGGGCGTCGACTGACACTCGCGGACAGTCACGACCCCATCCCAGCGACTTTCCACGCACGAGGATCGCTGAGAACGCGATCGAACCGAGCCGACAAAGGGGATGACACCGTTGTCTCGCGTGCCATCGGTTCTCCACGATCCACTTTGCCGATTTCCGCTTCAACCCCCTTGCCTCGCCGTCGTCCAATTTATAGACACGGTGTACCGCGTATATCTCGTGTCACTCACCACTCGCGGATCTTCAATCAACCCCTTTATACCTCTCTCCTTTTCCCTCTCGTTAGACTGCTTATACGTACGTCTACATTTGAAACATTCTTACTTTTCCTTGATCCAACGTTACTCTACTACGATATATCTATGCGTGCATCGTGTGTACGCACGCGTAGGCACGATGTTTCGAAGCACTCGATTCGATCGTACTCGATATACGGCTATTTCGACGTGCTGCGCGAGGACCGAGAGAAAAGAAGAAAAAGAAAAAAAAAAAAGAAAGGAAAAGAAAGAAAAATCGCCGGGGTTGCACGTTCTCCAACGCACGGGAACGAACGAGACGTGTGGCCGCGTGCGGTTACATCGGGTCAGTCGCGCGACGCGAATCTCACACTTTGCACACGAACGTTATTTAAAGACCGGTAAAAAGAGCCGTGCCGTTTCTGATGTAACTGTCCCTTGAACGTGACGAACACAGTACTTGCGCTACCGTGGCTCCGGGTTGACTGGTGCGCGCCGCGCAAGACCGGAGAGAGCCAGCCCCACCGTGTGTCGCTATTGCCCTCTCGCTCGGTCCTAGCCCGTCTCTCCCTCCGGCCGGCAGCAAAGGGAGCGAGAGAGAAAGAGAGGGAAAGCGTGAGCGCAGAGAGGCACAGCAGAGCGCGGAGGGCTCGACAGAGAGGGTACGCGAGTCGAGTGGTGGGACACCGATAGGGAGACTACAGTGGCGAAGGGGGGAGGAAGGGAGGGGGCGGGAGAATCGAAAGGGACGAGGAGGGTGAGAGTGAGGGAGAGAGAGAGAGAGAGAGAGAAAGACAAGAGAAAGAGAGAGTTGGCGAGGCGAGGAAATCCAGCAGAGAGTGCCGGAGGGACGAACGAACCGAGAAACTCTCTGCGCGTGTGTATATGTGTGCTATCTGTCCTTAAGAAAGGCCGACGGGGGATGAGCGAAACGATGGGGGGGAAAAAATACACTCCAGAGGAGGAAGAGGGTGGTTTTCGACCGGTTGCGGACATCAACGCTCGCGAGACGAGTGATTGTTGTAAACAGGAAAAGGGTTGGCGTAGGTCGTCCCCCTGGCCTGCTTTCGCCTTCATGCGATCGCTCGAGTTTTCCAGCACCGACTCCGACTGGTATCCGCGAGGGTAGGGAAAAAAAAGGAAAGAGCCGTGCGCGGGGTAGTAGCGCGACCGTTCTTTGTGAAATTCGTCGCGCGCCGCCACGTCCGAGAGTTTGAAGATGCGGTTTCGCCAACTCCATTTGCGATGGATTTTTTTCTTTTTCCTTTTTTTTTCTTTCTTTTTTTTTCTTTTTTTCGTCAAATGCGAGCTCGTTTTAAGAATCTTTCTTTCTTTTTTTTTTTTTTGCTGTTGTTTTCGGGTTTAGAGGCGGAGGCAGAGAAAGTGAAAACGCCCGAGCGTGGAACAGAGACGGCGGTACAATGGAAGTGTGGATACTTAGCAGTTCAAAAGAGCGAAAAAAAGAGTGGAAGGGGGGTTGAACGAGAGAAGCATCGGCAGAGTGTACGAAGAAACGAGATGCTTTTTCGCCGAGCCCGTAAACATAAAGTACCATGTGGTCACAAAAGAAAGGGAGGATTCTCAAAGGGGCGAAGCAGGTTGAGGTTGGCTCGTCTCTCTCTCTCTTTTTTCTTTTTTTTTTTCAGCAACCGTTTTCGCTCATTACGTTTCCGTCATTACGACGATGTCACGAGCTAAGAAACTGTCGTCGCTGCAGATCCGAGGACTTCTCTCCCGTTCCCGAGGATTTCCGGAAGGAAATTCATTTGCTCTCGCGCCGGGCCGTTTAATTTATAACCCTTGAACATCCCGAAATCTCGGGAGAGGTATGCGCGAGGGACGAGGCGCAACACCGCGAAAAAACAAAAAGAGAAACTTTTTCCTCTTTCGGGGACGTTGAAATGAAAAAGAAATGAATCTCCGTCGACGTTGAAGACTCTTGCAGCTTATCCTTTAAAAAAAAAAAAAGTTCTCTCGCGATATGTGCAAACGCCGGAGAAGCTTTGGAAGGAGGTTGCACGTTTAAAGGAAAACAAGTGGAGCAACGTCGCAAGAAGATCGGCAGGAATATATGAGAGCGGAAACTTGTATGATCGCGTGTCGAAGGGAGGAAAAATAAGAACAGAACAGCGTCAACTCTCGAATAACTCGAGAATCAAACGCGAGACACGTATTTAGCTGAACCGAAGGGAAAAACTTCGTTGTATCTTTGATGCGTTCTCTTTTGAAATTTTGAAATCAATGCTACTCAATAATCAACTCCACTGCGCGTATCGTTTCCTCCGTACCATTTTCGCGTCAAGGGTGAATGGATTTTACGTTCTTGCGCAATTTCGTACGGCTGAAAAGTATCATCGTTTTTACCGCGACGTCGTTGAAAGCGTCGCCGCCGTTCGTCCTGGCGAAAATAGAAAAAAAAGAAAGGAAAAAGTTTCCCCCTCCCGCCTTTCGCTCGCGAAACTTACTCGACAGACGGAATCAACGATTCATCGCTGAGGAACGCATCCCGCTTTACCTACCAACTGGGGATGGGGAGGCGAAATCTCATTCCGAAAGTGGTAAACGGTGGTTGGCATTCGCCTACTGAAACGTTGATATTAATAAAGGGAGAAGACTGAATTCTTCAAGTGCGCAAAGAGGCAGCGTCGAGGACTCGCGAAATTTCAAACAATACGCAGAGAAACGCAACAAAAATGGCCCGTTTCACGAGGCAGACGAGCAGAACAGGGGCAAGGGTGGTTTCGCGCGTGAAAGGAAGAAACCGTTAAAAAGGGAGGAAAGAAGCAGGAAGCTAAAGAGCCTTGGCGAGAGATCGTGCCGCGTATAGAGAGAAAAGAAGAGAGAGAGAGAGAAAAAAAGGAGAGGAACTCGGAGAGAGAAACAGGGTCACGTTCGGGTAGGTCACTCACCCTCTTTAGGTTACCGCTACTTTGTTTCACGATAAATGCGGTTGAATCTTGTCAATTGAGTCGGACTGGCTGACAAGATCGAATTTTTAAAAGACACGTTCTACTTGAGAAACGAATATTTAAATACCTTTATTGGATTTATTTTGTTTCTACGATCATCCTCGGACGACATCCGAGGTCCTTGTCGGGATCGACGAGACTAATCTGTGACTTAAATCGAACCGATTGATTTTTCTTTTTTTTTTTAAAGAAAAATATTTTTTTTAAAGAAAGAACATCTTTGAAGAATCTGCCTCGTCTCTTTCAAACAAAGGAGAGTAGCACCCTCTTTCGGTTACAATTATCCGTTCCGTATCGGGCCGATAAAACTTTGCGACTTACGAATCAGGTTGATTGATTGGTATCGCGATTTTCAGAGGGCGAACTTCTTAAAGAAATAATGTTTTTAACGGATCTGTACTGTCTCCTTTCTGACAAAGGAGAGTCGCAGGATCGGAGGAAAAATTGAATTTTCATAAAGTTCCCATTGACATCGACGGGGGAGAATGAAATTTCTTTGCGATTCCGCACAAATTACCGGGCGGTGACGCAAGAGAAGTTACTCCTCAAGAGAGAGAACTTCGGGAGAAGCGAAAAGGCAAGGCAGAGCCTCAATTACGATGGACGAATGTACGATAAATAGGAAAGTTCGGCTTGAATATTGTGCAAGTTCGCCCCTCTAGAAAAAGACAGATAGGAAAAGGCGGGGTGGGGGGGGGGGGGGAGTGGAAGAAGGGGCGAAAAAAGGAAAGGAAACGAATAAAATTGCTTGGCGTAGTATGCAACGAGGACATACCTCGGCCATACTTTTCCAGAATTATAATTTACTATGAAGTTAACTTCGGACGAATGTAAACGCTCCACCGACGTATTTTCCTTTTTGCTTCCTCCAGCCCTCCCCTTCTACGTTCCGTGTTCCTCTCTCTCTCTCTCTGCTGGCTCTCCTTTTTCACGGAGACGGTTGGCTCTTTAATACGGAAAGAAAGAGAGGTGAAAAATGACGGCGGAGAGTGGAAGAGCCCAGGGCTTTCAGCCGCAAATGCAAATGTCCCGCGGCTCGGTGTAAATACACAACCATTGGGAGGGTAGAACGCGTTTCCACGTTTCTTCCACGTCATTGCTGACGTAATTAGAACGTTCATTCTCAGTTGTCCGAGAGCGACCAAACCAACGCCCAAATTCCAATTCAACGACATCCCTCTATCAGGTATCGTTGTTCTTACGCCCGTTCGAGTAAGAACAATCGATCCAAAATGAGAGAAAAACCGGCAACTTACAGCGCAATTTTCCAGTCTCATCTGCCGTCCTACCCCTCCCCTCTTCACAAGGCAAAACAGGGTTCAAATTTCCGTGGATCTTCGCGAGGACATCGTCGAATTTTCCATCTTCGGCGAGGAGAACGGCGGCGGGTGACCGGGACGGCGCACGCACTTGCCACGGGACACGATCGATCTCCTCCGTCAGATCGATCGGCAGGGATGACGCCTATAGGCGTTCTGTACACCCGACGAAGGAAGGTACACCCATCGACTGACCGACTGGCTGGCTGGCTACCGCCGTTAACGCTAATCAGAAGTCCAGAGGCTGCGTCGAATACAAAGAAACCCCGGCCGTTGTTCGGCCGCACGATCTGAATTAACTCGCGAACGCGGAACCAGGCGTGCAACCACGCCGACGAGAATGCAAACGAGCGGTGAACCAGCCGTTTCTTTCACGCCCGTGAAACATTACCCCGCGGAACGGTACATGTTTCTTCGTACGTTCGACGATGAAAGATCCACAGCGATACCGCGTGAATACTGAGGCCCTCGGATAAAAGCAACGCGGGGAAAACAGCATCTCTCCGCGGTTCCTACGCCTTCCATCGTCCCTCTTCTTTCTCTCAAACACACTGCTCGATTCTGTTCGTTGCGCATTTTTCTCTCGTTTCAGGTGTGTCAGCCATTGAACGTCGAGTAAGCGTCGAGTTATCGCTTATACGTCGAAGATGATTTCACGAGTGTAAGTACAAGCTTTACGGATCTCCGAGTTCTTCATTTTCGCGCAGGTACTCGTTCCCTTAAAGCGAAAGAATCTAGCTCGTTACGGGGAGTTCCATCTTGTCGGACTATCGCATCTCATTTGATCCATTTCACTCGTTCCGGAAATATTTCATTCCACGGAGAAATCGTCCATCAGCGATGTTTCTCTATCCGAAAGTACGAAACCGATAACAATATAAACGCGATAAGCGGTTGCTGCTTGAATTTCCGGCGTGGTTTTTCGCTGTGAAAATGTTTCTGTTAAAAGTGCATCCCTTGCGATAAACAAGCGCGAAACAGCGGCGCAGGGTGATGGACAGCATCGCTATAAATTCAGTGTTATTTCGGAGCTGGTGTCCCGTATCGTGTGACATCTGTAGCGGAAAACGTGCAAGGGCGTGGAGCTCGCGATATTGCACAGTGTCTATCACTCCGTTGGAACTTCATAATAACGGAAAGTAACAGTGACGGATCGTAGATATTACATTCTTCATTGTCTCTCGAACATTATCGTCGTGATGGATCGTTTCGAACGCGTTAAATTCTCCACCGAAGTGGTACGAACGAGATTCTATTACAACGTTATATTTCACCGACTTCCTAAGCGACGAAAGTTGTTATTCTAAACACCGGTCGAATCGAACATCGAAGGATTCGAGGGAATTCAAGTTACGCAAGGTGACGCTACTCGCAGCTCGAGTTCTCGAGGCGC
The DNA here is from genome assembly GCA_036937485.2 of Tetragonisca angustula. Lineage (NCBI taxonomy): Eukaryota > Metazoa > Arthropoda > Insecta > Hymenoptera > Apidae > Tetragonisca > Tetragonisca angustula. The sequence continues at coordinate 451,142 of JAWNGG020000119.1, read as the reverse complement.
AAATATTGGATTTTGGTATGTCTTACGAGCTCCGCGAATCATATTTACGCGCAGGATTTTCTTAATAAAGGTGTCCAATTTAAAACTAAACTCCGACTATATATCGTCGACACCAGCGAAACCAGAGTCTATATTTTTCTCTTGCACTTTATTCCTTACGAACTTTTTAGCTCTTTCAAGTCTTTTTACCTCTAGCTCTTGTTCTTCGCGTTTTACGTTTTTACTCCTTGACTCTGTCGCTTTCGACTCTCTCGCTACCTCTCTCTCTGTCTTCCGGACCGCGCTTTAAAAGCATATTTTACTTCTTTATTTCTTCGCGTGCTTGCGGAACATGCACACACACGCGCACGAAATTCTCTTTCCATTAATTTGTATATATTTAGTTTTCTCTTTATTCTCGAGTTGATATTCATCCGGTGGAAAGTTAATCGCTGTTGAACCGTTTCCTCGCAAGAAACCAGCTTTGCACGAAACCGCAGAAGCTTTTTAGAAAATTTTATAGAAATGTTCTCTTTCGGCACGACGCGACGAGGAAAAAGAATTTAATTCCATTCTTGAAAATTGCGGACGAAATTTCTGCGTGGACGAAAATTCAACGTTCTCGAGACAACTTGGAAATTTTCTCGAGACAACAATGTTCCGAATATCTTGAAAGAAAAAAAGAAACTACAGATGAAACTTAGTGAAGCAATTCAAGCTCGAAACTTCGCTCTCCGTTCGTCACGCATGTGGAACGTAACACAATCACTCGCAGCGTGGCATGAAAATTAGAGTCGTGGTGTTTGTTCGATCATCCCCAACGGATCGACACACGATATCGTATACCGTTAGGTCGTTCATCCTCCTCGTCCATCTCATTGTCGTTTCGCGTATTATAGAAAGATTTCGGTACAGGTACGTGGGAAGATCGATCGATCCGGCAGCGATCGGATGCCGAACTAGAAAAGGACTCCTATTATTGCGCGGAACGGGGGCAAAGAAACCTGGTGAACTGACGGGGTTTACCTACGCGACCGAGAATCGTAGTAGGTGCTCGTCGTAAATGAACAAAAACCTTGACGAAGGGAGGGAAGTGGAAGGAGAACGGAAGAAAAATAAAGAAACACACTCGAGAATCGAGTGATCGTCTGCGCGTGGGACGACGTGTCGCTTTTCGTATGATTTTTCAATAACAAGGAAAGGTTTCCGCTGTAGCAGCCGCCACAAGAGAGAAAAAAAAGGAAAAAAAAAAAAAGAAACGGAAAGGGAGATGCGTTTATTGTGCACTCGAACACCACTTGTCTCTGTAGTATTATACATATATAACGTGCATGCCATTCGAGAGCTGTGTCTATCGCTTTCGAAAGGGCTATACGTTTTATGGATGTCTATAGTTTGCACAGAGTGTTCTAATTTAACGATGTTTTGATTGTGATCAAATCTGTGATCTACTCGAATCTGTTTGGGGCATGGGTGTCCAACCTTTTAGATCTTCTGGGCCTCATTGGCCAACAAAAAATTGTTGAGCGCCGCACGTAGTTTACATATTTTTTTATCGGTTCAATATAATCTGTATTATTTACGAGGATGTTAATCACTTGCGCTGACAACTGAACCATAACGAAGTGACCAAACCGTATACAATAATTCGTCGCTTTCTTTTTGAACTCGTCGGCGGTATGTCACTGGATAGAAATTATTGAGCAGTAATAAATTTATTATTTGTTTCACCTATTTTGTTTTCGGTAACATAGTTAAAACTGAGAAAAATATTACAATTTTGGAACGAAAAGGTTAAGGGTTAAGCAAGAGGTTAACACAACTTTTATAGTGAAACGATATATTGACTAGAGAAATGTATTGATTAATTTTTAATGAGAACGCTAAACTTCTCTTTCTCTTTTTTTTAGACTACTTCATCAATATTTGGTCTGATACAGGTAGCGGCAAATACGAAGACCATTTTCAAGATGCATAACATTTTCGTTCTTATTTTATTTTTTGTAAGCTTCACGCGCGATAAAATTTGCTGGCAAATACAAGTACTCCCCAAAAGGGACATTCACGGTGAAAATTATTCAAATAATAAAATTCATATTCAATTATTCCAATTTTGGTTATACAGCAGGCTGCATGAGTGGCGGTTTAAGGCACCGCGGATTACAGACACCTGGTTTACAGATTAACAAAGAGAGAAACTGCCCGGGTGTACGAACCTGTTATCCAAAATTCGAACAAAATATCTTCGGCATTGATTCATCGGTGGCTTTGGCTGGCCAATAAATGATTTATATAATACCAACGTACGTCAATGCGCGTATTACCGAGCCGTTTCCTATCAATTGTTTGTCAATTGTTTGTTAATGCTTCGCGTGTTTGTCGTAAATAAATGACCGACAAAACACACGGTCCCCGCAATATGTTTGATCCTCGCGAAACGCCAATGTTTAAACATGAACTCGAAAAGCCATTAACGATTGATACGCAGAGCATTGGCGATGCGCTGGTTGTTCGAATGATCACATATTGAAAGCGCGTTTCGTCGTCGACGAAATCGCAAAGTGGACGCGCGAGGGTGTCAATGTTCTCCCATCCCAGCCCAAGCGGGTAGAAAAAAATCCGTAATCTTCGTGAAAGGGTCTCATTGAGAGATAATCCGAAATTTACGAGATGATACGAAAGCGATACAAGCGCGGAGCAGAGATATCAAACGGACTTTCGGTTAGTTAAACGTCTGAAATCCGGCGTTGATCGGGCCTGTCAGAAAGCGGCGATAACGCCGATTCGACCTTATATAAATCGGTTAGAAAGTTTCACCTCCCGTGATTGGAGAGCTTGCTCAATTCTTTCTCCTACTCTCGCGGTCGCCTAGAGCCGGCAGGCAGGAAGCGGGTAACGAATTTGGCCGAGGACCCTGACGCGCGTGCCCGCTGTTTACCGGTTCCACACGATGAAACGGTGGATTACAGTTATTCACACGCGGTCACTGTCAATGACCTCGTGGCTTCGACGTTCCTCGATGTTCACGGAAAAGCAATCAGCCGGCTAATGGAATCGTGCGGTACTCGTGCCGTGGATCAATTAAGCAAATGGAAAGCTAGAAATTTTCATAGGGAGCAGTGGCAGCAGCTCCGCCGTTCTATTCCCTCGGACTCCCTCGAGAAATATGAAGATTGAAAGGGAAAAGGAAAAGGAGGAGAAATGGGGGCTTAAGAACGCCGAACGAGGGGAACAGCGAACTTAAACAAATGGAAGTTTCAGCAGCGTACGCTCGTAACAGGCGGAACACGATAGAACAGTCGAAGAAGTAGACTGTCGCGGAGGGAAACGACTTTCGATCATAACCGAAAAATCTATCGAGGATTTCGCGCAATTTTCACAAACGAGAAATTTCTTCTGCGGGAAGCTAAAGCGCGAAAAGGAAAGGGAAGGAAACGAACGAGAGGCGAGGGACAGAAGAAAGAGGAGAAAAACGAAGAGAAAAAATTAAGAGAAAGGCGAAAGTACGATCGAGGAATGAAGAAGTCTGGGTGGCTTTGGCAAAGGCTGGCTGCTGTCGGTCGAAAAAGAAGAGAGCGGAGGAGAAGAGAGCCCCGCCGGAGAGCATACTCTCCGTCTTTTCTCGTTCGAGAGAACAAGCCTGACGACGTGGGGCGGCGCGGTGCAGTGCGGCGTGGCACCACCGGTGAAGAGCAGAAGAAGACGAAGAGACAACGAGGAACGAAGGGGTGGCGACGAGGGAGTGGACGAGAGCGACGAAACGAAGCGATCGATAGGTATGTATGTATGTATGTACGCGTTATGCATATAGGCGCGATCGATGCGGGCCTAGGCACTATGAGAATGAGCGATATATATATAGGTACGTAGATAGGTAGGTAGGTAGGTAGGTAGGTAGGTAGGTAGGTAGGTAGGTTGGTAGACCATTGAAAGCGTGCAGGGATGTACCGTTAGCCGCGTCACCCGTCGATATATGACTCTGCCCATTGAAATTCCTGTCGTCACCCTAAAACGAGCAGCTCCGTTCGTGGAATTGTCGGCGAAAGATCGCGCGATCGTTCTACTCCTCGTGTCGTTCGCCCCACGTTCGCGCCACATTCTCGCCGAAGCGACGTTCGAACCAGAGTTTGCTTCAAAATTTTATTAAAGCGTCCGCGGTGTGAAAAAACCTTCGTCGAATGACAATCGATCGCACGTAAGCGACGATCGAATCTTTCTCTCTTTCTCTCTCTCTCTTTACGCGTCAGTTTCACGTCGTTCAAAATTTTTTCTCTCGAGATGGAATTAAACGTACACCGTCTTTGCAGCTGGACGTACTCGGAGATCTCGTTCGAAACTCGCGGAGTTGAATCAGGAGAGACAATTAACGCGTTCTCTGGAGGTCACGATCGCGCAACAATGCCGTCGTACAATGTTCAATTAAGAGAGGGAAAAATATTTTATACGATTTTAATCGGCGCTCTACTCGCAAAGATCCGGATTATTTCCTTCGGCGGAGACGCGGCGCGATCGTGTAATCCAACCTTGCTCGTGAAAGCAACGCGTGTATCACCGAACTCGATGACTTCACCGCGATCCTTTCGAGAATCAGAGAATTTCTCAATCGCTTATAATCCGCCGTAACGCTGTCGTCAACAACGGCTGTGACACGAGTACACTGGAGAAGTTGAAAATTATTTAATTCAAATGTACGATACGTAAGATCGGAGAAAACTGTCTGCAGTCGAAGGGAAATAAAAAAAATTTAACTTGCAACCTCAGCAGCAACAGAACGTAACGGGCAAGAGCGTTGCAGTTGGGTCGATTGCCACTTATCGAGTCTCGATTTACCTGTTTCTTTAATTAAGTGGGACACAGTTGACTTTTCCCCCCTTACACGAGAGCTACAAACGAAAGTCTCCGATCACGGGCGGTCAGCGTCGCTCTGAAATTCATTGCCGTTCGCAGACAGACAGCAGTACCTGCAAAATGAACCGAGGCATTGTCGTAGACAGCTTTCTCGTCGGAATAGGCGGGTTCGTCGCGCTGTTTCGACACCGTTCCGAGACGCGAGGTGAAATTTGCAAGGAGCACACGGTCGTAAATTAAGCTGCGTCTGAACGCAGAGGGTTCGATCGCAGACCTTGACTGTCGCTGCAGGCCTGGTCAATTCCACGCTGCTCGACCCGTCTTTGACCTTCCCTTTCTACATTTTTTCCGCCAATTTCCCCCCTGGGCCATTTTCTTCCCTTTTCCTTTCTTCGACTCACACAGCGCCTACTCGATCTTTGCCCACCAGACGATTTTTCTGACCTCGCGCCCATTCCGGGGATTTTCAAAAAATTCCAACATTCCGCGAATAAATCATGAGAATCTGCGCGTCGGGTGATTATAATCGAATGTCTGCGTTCGCGTGGTCGTTCATTCCCCAAACTGAAATTCAACTTTCGTCTCCCCGATGTCCAAACATTTAACACCGAACCACTTATTCCCCCTCCGTTCGGACACGATGATTTCAACATCATCGAATTAATATCAGAGTCAATTTCGCACGGTTCGCGGGGAGACTCGCGGAGAGGATCTGCCGGGTGGGTTTCTGGTTGCATAGAGCAGCAACCCGTCGAAAATGAAAAAGAAAATGCCACGAGCCAGGAGATGAAAGCGGCGGCCGGGGGAGGAGAGGGGTGGGAGCGCGAGAGAGAGAAAGAGAGGAAGAGAAAGGGAGTATATATTTAGTCGAGTTGGACCGATGCCAAGCTCATCAACGAAAATGAAATCTGGGTCTCTCTCTTTCTTTCCCTTTTCCTCCCACCCTCTCTGCTGGTCATCCCTCTCTTATCCGTCCTTTTCTATTTCTCTTTCTCTTTTACCCGTCGCCGTTTCAGCCGGTCTCGCTGGTCTCGCTCGGAGATCGTCGCCGATGCTAAAACGTCCTCCGCTCGATATATGTGTGTGTGTGTGTGTGTGTGTGTGTGTGTGTGTGTGTGTGTGTGTGTGTGTGTGTGCATCGCGACCTGCACCAGAGTCGACTCGGCAATTCGACTCTGTTGCCCTTCCCTCCGTTTTCGCGTCCCTCTGTTTCGTTTCGAGCGCTTTTGGGCCTCGTTGAAACGCAGATTTCCGCCGCGATGAGAGGGCGGCCACAAAGCGAAAAGCACGCGGCTCGTTCCATTTAAGGGTGGCCGCGGGTTTCGGGACAATCAGATGGACGGAGAGACGATATACCAATGGCGAACCAGAAAGAGGTCTTTCGAATTTCCGCTGGTCGTCGAGAGAGAGATTTCTCCTAGTTTTTCCATCTCCTGGTAGTTCTTTGCAAAACTGAAGGCAACGAGATGCACGTCGGATGGTTCAAACTTTCAATTGATTGAAAAGAGAGAAGAATTCGAGTGGATTTAATTCGAGAACGAACGAGAATTGAGAATCACACGCAGCGGCGGTTGTACGGGCGGTCGATATCGTTCAGGCTTCGGTGGAAAATCGATTTCATTCGCTGGGCTGCTGGTTGAAGATCGCGTGAGGTCGGAACTCATCGCGGCACAATTTACGAGCTTCACGAGCAAGATATTATTTCGCGTAATTGCGATGCAGCTCCCTATCGACGTGCAATTGGACAACATGTAATTATCATATAATCGGTCGCTGTACGTTCGTGCCTCCGATTAAAAGGTATTAACTGTTACGTAAACACCCTCACGTAACTCTCGCGGACTCTCTTTCTTGGATCTGCGTGCACTGCAACCAGCCTGTCTCGAGAAAGACAGGAGGAAATCAACCCTTTGTTCTTCCGTGCGATTCACAGTAGTACCCAGAAACTTTATTCCCCAATTTTTCCAAATTGGATAAAAATTGTTCGCGTTTCATCGTTTCTCCATTCTAACATTCCCGTCGTCTCACGCCACGAATTATCTCGCCGCCGTTATTTACTTATTATTACCTCTTATCCTCGATTTATTTCCACGAAAGGCAATGTTAATTTACCGCGGCTGCTCGTGCAACAGAACGAGACTCCACGGGCGATCGTTGCCGCGCGAAAGTATCAAACTCGAGCACGTGGGGCGAGTTGCTGGTTCTCGCGAGTTCATTGCGCAACCAATGAACTCGCACCGGCGAGCTTCGGCAAACGGCCAAAGCGAGGGTTAACGTGCGAGGAACAGAGAGGAAACGCACCGACGAGAAAAAGAGAAAGAGAGAGAGAGAGAGAGAGAGAGAGTGAGAAAAAAAGAAAGGAAGAAAGACGAAGAAAAGGAACGACGAGGCTGTTAAGAGGCCCAGGTTTGGGCCCGGGCCCGGAAATGATTCGGCTGCCGCAGGCGGGGAAAGCGGCGACTAACTTGACAGATGGTTTTCTCCCTTTGCGCTCTCGCGCCTTCGCCGTTCTCCACCGCCGCGCCGATCGCTGTGATCGCCATCGGCGAACCCGCCGGTGAGTATCCTGTACGAATTGATCGCGCCATTCTTGTTCCCTGCGTTGTAATTTACTCGACGACCGATACTCGCGACAGATCGTGCGCGATGACCACTTCTCAAATGTGTTTTCGACTACCTCGACTTGGAGTCCGATCGACTTCACCCCATACCGCTTTTCATTTCGAGTTTTATTACGCTTGCAAAATGCCAAAATGTGATTGGCACGTAGCGCCAATATTTAACATCGAGGTTTCGATTATTATTGCCATTTCGATCTATATGTGACAATCTAGCATGCTGACGAATTCAATTATCTACATGAAATAATAAAACGTTCTTAATTTCGTATCAATTATTGAAAACTTTCGGAACGTAGGATTGGCGTCATTTAAGATCCATAAGTAATCTGATCTTTCACATTCGGTAATCAGATTTTCGATCTATTTAACGACGACTCTCGAGGTCTTATCAAATTTGCGGCACGTCCACTTCGAAAATGGATGACAAGTACTCGAATTAATACGACGGCAAAAATAAGTTGCGGTAACATTGTTCGATAGACCGTTACTGCGCACGACTCTATAAATTTCTAAAATTTGATGAAGACGATGAGGAGAAAAAAATGATGAAAATACGTCAAAGTCAGTTTTACGTGAAATAAAAGTGCCATCGTTACACCGGCGCTCGCCAAAGTAAAAGTAACGTTTCATGGAAATTAAACTCGAGAAACGTGTGTTATTAATTAATCCGATAGGAGAAACGATGCACGGATGTCTCTCGCTTCTTCCTCGATCCGACCTCATCGATTTTTCCCTCCCCGGCGAGATTTAAGTGCATCGGCAGGCCTGGTTCTCCGGCTGCTGAATTTGTTTGACTACGAATTTGAATGGAACGATTCTGCTCGATATCGAACTCAAACACAGCAGGGTTTGTTACCGAATTCGAGTGTATCGATTTCGAAACTGAGCCGCGTTCCTTGATACACGGAGTACGAAACGTCAGTGACGTCTGTTTGCTGTTAAACTCGAGAACGAATCGATATTCTTTTGACAGTCAAGTCCACCCCGTCGCTCGATACGATTGCAAATGGAATACGAACTTCATTTTCTCTTCACTGTCTCATCCACCTCGCCGCGAGAGAGTCTCTCTTGGTATTATTCTATTTTTACATCGTCTAACGGCTCGGTGAACTTGCTCCTTCCGCTCTTGTTTCGCCATAACACAACGTGTATCGCGACAGTGATTTGCGATAATGCCGCCTTTCTCTGATTGACTTTTTGCACGAGTCGGCGCGCAAGCAAGCGGGACAACGCGCGGCGCGTAGACAGCCGCAACCTGTGAAACTAATTATGCTGATCACAGTTATCCGTGCCCTCGTTGCGTAAAATATTTAGCTCGCCGCACGCTGGCGATTGCGGCTGATTCTTTTTTTTTTCCTTTTTCTTCTTTTTTTTCGCCCCGCGAGAGAGCCGTTCGCAGACCTCGGGCTACGCCTCTGGTTCACGCACGTGGAACATACATACATTGTGTACATACGATGTTCGCAGTGCGTACGCCCGATTTTTACACGCCCCGGCCGTTTGCAATGTGGAACGATCTAATTGAGTTTCTGGTAAACTGTGCACGCGTCCACGCGTTAGTCACTACTCTGGTCAACACGTTCCATAAATAGAAACGAAATTCTGCAAACTTCGCTTTTCACTGGGTTTTAACTACCATCGCCGGGTATTATTCCATGTTCTGCGCCTGGGAATCCACTCCGCGGACGGCAATTTGCGCTACGAGGAACGTTTATTACGACCGATTAATCGAAAGTTTCGAGCGTTAGTATTGTCTTGCTTGAAATTAGAATAAACGTGCAAGCGTGCCTCGCGGAGGTATGTACGCGGCGCGTAAAAAAAGTTTTGGGCAGTCTGCACAATTGTTAACTTTCCACCTTCCCGAAAATTCTCACGATCACAAAAGTGAACGAGAGGAAAAAAATGCATCGAACGACCAAACTCGTGCGTTCAACTCGCAAGGCTCGTTGCGAGTTTCTTCTTTTCCTTCTTCTTTTTTCTTTTTCTCTTTTTTTCTTTTTAACGATCTAATGGACGAGACTTTTTGCGAGCCTTATATGGCACGATCGGCGATCGTTGCGCAAATATCTTTAATACCCCGCACTTGCATTTTATCGTTGCCCGATCTTTCTCCGCCGGTCGCCTTTATGCCCGCAGGCGAAGCCCCCAGCACGTGTAAACCAACGTCGACGTCCCGATGCTGGTAATTTAGCATAAGTCACAATTGACAACGTAATGTCCTTTGATTTGTGGGGCCTATCTCTCGTCGTGACGCGACGACGCGAAACGACCCGCCGTAAAACACGAAATCGTCTGCAAGTACGCGGGGATTTTCGCAAGACGAAACCGAAAAAAACCGAAACAGAATCTCTCTCTCTCTCTCTCTCTCTGTCGAGAGGAATTCGTTTCGTTCCAATATCGTGATATTTTACACCTCGTTAAATTCGATTGTATCTGTCCCATGCTAATCCGAATTGTTCGTTTTATTGCGCTTTCAGTTGTACAAATAAAAACCACCTGTACGTACGGGGCCATTTATACCGGGAAACTCTGCAACTCTGTAGTAACGTAACTTTCGTATAAAAAAAGTGATTGTACAAAAAAATTTCCCACGCATTAAGTAATCGGTTCAACTGAAAGAAGACGTCGCGCTCTCTCGTGTTTCTAATCGTCGATTAAAAGTCTAGAAAACCGTGGCTCGCCGTCTATGAAAAAGCTCTGAGAATAGATCAACGAACATTGTTCCTAATTTCGTTAATCCTACCTGAATCGTTTGAATCGCAGCCGGCGTTTCGGCGAATAATTTGAGAGGAGTATCGTGCAATAGTTTAACGATTCGCGAACACGAACGCTTCTCGCGTTGCCATTGTCCGCGAGGAGGGGGAAAATCATTGATACCGGCGCGAGGAGGAAAAATTATCATGTCCTCGAGCAACGTCCGCGAGGACAATGAGAGTGTATTACCGCTCGCGGCGCGTTGCTTGCACGCATGCGTGCGCTCGCGTGCAATACGCGCCGTAGAACGCCGCGCTCCGTGCGAAAATTTCAAAGTGTTCTCCTCTTTTTGCAGCTGTTAGACGTCGCTGGATATTATTTGGTTTCCAGCTCTCCTAGTCACGTCCTATGTCACTACAAAGATGCGCGTTTTTTTTTTCTCTCGGCTCGCGGAGAGATATCGCGGACTTTGCACTCGGATTTCGTAACTCGCGTTACGCTTACGTCACGCGCCTTTTTGTTTCTTTCGTCGATGCCGATACAGACACTCGAATGCCGGTCTTTTTCTCGATGCATTCTTTTTTTTTTTCACGGTGCATAAGGAGCGATCGTTAATTCTCATTTCCCAACATTCAAAGTTCGATCTGCGATCTTACGGTGTTCCCGCGAGGAAGTGATTCTATGATGAAGAAGCAAATAAAAAATATAGCTCGAAGCTTCGTTTGCGAGAAAAAAAAAAAAAAAAAATTGGATTATCATTGGAATCTCGTTACACTAACGATCGTGATTACTGCCATCGAACAGGTGGCGAAGAACAGAATTATGCTTCAACAATTCTACGACAGTGAAATTGATCGCACACGAGCTTTTCCTTTTTCGCTCTGTGTTCTTCATAGTCCGATATAATAAAACACGAACTGCACTGTAGAGTCACTAATGCAACGAGAAAAATTGTATTTTCGATTCGTTTTTTTTGATAAACTAACGCCAATTGCGAGACATCTTGCGACAGATCGGTTGTTACGAACGGAACGAAATTTTTCGACATCGAGAAAAACGTATTACTTCGTTTTGTTGGATGTTAACGAAGCAGCGGCGAGTGACGTGCGTACGCTTGGACTCGAAATAAATCCCAGAGATCCTCGGTGTTTTCCTACCCTGTACTTCCAAGCGTTAGGAAAGTTATATAGTTGCGAAATAAATTCGTGACCGGACTGCCAGGTGACTTCGATCACTGGGTAACACCGTGTTTATCCGCTCCGCTGAATTATACATTTTTCTCCGTGTCGGCTACGACGCGAAGCATCGACGACGCGGCCTCACGGGAAACTTTAACGAGATGTATCGATGCTATTTCGTTGATTTCGTGAAGGTACTCACCAAACTGTTCTCGCGAACTCTCGCCTAAACACGCGTGCCAGGGGCAAGAAACTTACCTGAAATGCAAAAGAAATCGCAAAAATTAGAATCATGAACTTTCTTGATTAAATCGCTGCTACAATTGGTAATATTAGCGCAGTGAGATTTTTTATTAGTCGGTCACGTTCTGTAATTCTTTTACCACTGATACTCAAAGATTTACGTTTCGCAACAGCAGTTGTGAGATACAAATTGAGTAAACGTATACATACACTAGCTACTCTATGTGTGTTTCTGCTAAGTAAGTGTATTTTTCCACATGTCGATATTGCTGTCCTCTAATATCACGTGAATGCTAAATTTTTTAAAGCTTTCACTTCGACATGTGCAGAGAAGAAGGGACAGTTCGAGAGTACTCGGGCTTACAAGTCAACGAGTTCAGCGAGTCTTGAATAAAGAAATTTGATTTACTTTTCAAAGAGCAATTTCCTACTTCAACGACACCTCTTCTAGTCATTTCTAATTATCAGTCGTCTCTTGCAATTCGACGATAAGAAGACTTTGCATTTAAATGGAAGTACCTGCACATGGGGCAAATGCGAAACGACATAACCAAGTTTTATTTCGATTATTTTAAAACTTCATCTTCAAACTTTCCATCTCGAATGTTGTAATTCAAATTTCGCGCAATTATCACAGATAAACTCCAGTTTGTGCAAACTAACAAATCTACCATTATTGTACTGCAAAGAAAAGTTCGTAACAATCAACAGACGATACGAAAAAGCGAATCGCGATTTTACTGCTCCGTTCTATCGAAAATGATCAAACGTCTCGCGAGCGAAAGATGGAGTTGGATAATAGGACTTCCGACACCGTTCTCTCACGCGCAGCAGATCCAGCAGATTTGAATCTCGATCGAACGAGCTCGTCGGACGCGAGTTCGCACGCGTCGTTTGCCCGCCCTTCCGAAGAAGGAAAAATCAAAAGTTCCGTAGGCAGCCAGGTACCAGAGCGCGGACCGATCGTTCCCATCGAACGTCATTTTCCCGTCAAAACGTTCCTTTCATTGCCGTTCCCGTTCGTGCGAAGAAAAGACTTGGTCGCACGTCGCAAACACAGCTTCGAGCTATTATTACGCGTTCATTTACAACCCCCCCTCCCTCCTGCGCCGTTCCTCGCTCGGCCTCGTGCCTTGTGCAAAGAACAAAACGGAAGCTCGGTCTTTTACAAGAAAAAGGCAGCGCGCAACGTCGTCGTGAGCTGCGAGAGAGAGCCGCTGCGCCGTTCGTTCCCTCGTCTCGCTTGATGTGAAACGAAGTTTTTTAAAAGGCAGCGTCATGCAACTATCAACGTGCATCGCGAGGCCTTCTCGTTTCTTTGCGTTTGTTCGGCTGGCCGAGAGACCGTGCACGCTCCTAACGTAAGGAGCGATTGTTGTCGGCAATAGGCCTGTCGCAATCGGAAGTTTCGTCTTGCAACCGTCGCTCGGCCGTTTCGCTTCGGTACGCCCGGAGAGCCAACAATCCCGCTCCAACGATTCACCGGAATCGGACGGAGAGAGCCCATCTCGATGAAGCCCGTCTCCACCGCCGTACCGAGCATTTCTTTCTCTTGATTTTTTTCTCTCTTTTTAGCCAGAGGAGATAAGACAGACCGTACCGTTTGATTGTTTGATGGCTGGCGGCTCGTAGACGAGTGATTACTCTTGCTAACTGGACCATTCGGATATTTCAGGACGTTTTTGTTAATATGTTGAACAGTTGAACATTTCTTCAGTTATCAGTCTACGGCGTCCTTTCGTCGTTGCACGTTTGGTTTTGCGTTGCAGGAAAAAGTCGCAAAAGTTCGAACGAAGTAATCTCGATCCAAGCGGAAACAGCAGATTACTATGTGACTCTCGAACCAAACAAGTCTAATTCAAATTCTATCACCACGCCTGATACGTGAGTCGAAACGAAATTCAATTGGATAAAGAAGGAACGAATTTTTGATTCCAAGTTCTATCTTTGATTTATAGAATAATCATCCGATCGACCGGACAACATTCAGCGCGACAATCCACGTCAGCGTCGAACCGAAAGAAATTTATCACCCAGGAAAATGGAATTGAAAAGGAGCTAAATGCGGACAGTCCGTTACGCTTCTAATAAAAATCGTTAAACTCAAAATAGGCGTGCTCGATACGAGTTTAATCGGACTTTGCCCTGATTTATAAGCCAATGGAAAATAGGTCTCGGATCGTTAACCACTCGGGAGTCCTTGAGCGTGTAAGGCGTTTTATACTCCGAGTAAACTCTGATGGAGGGAAAGTCACAATACTTGGTTTACGATACATCAAAGGCGTAACTATCTTCCAACCATCGTTCAATCCAAAATCACTTCAATTCGCGTACTATTTAATTAACGAGTGCGAACATGAAACAAAAAAAAAAAAAAAAAAAAAAAAAAAAGAAACACACCTGTGAATTCAAGTAATTCTATATTTAAGACGAATTTAACCTTGAATTCCTCCAATTTAATTACGATTCGATGTTAGAAAGCAAAACACATCTGCGAGAAAAAGGGGCGCGAATTCGAAACCAGGGTATTCGAATCGGGGGATCCCCGTGTCAGCCAATGAAATGGCCAAACAAGGTCGACTATGGCGCCGCTGGACGAGCCCGACTTAGTCGGTAAGGTTGAACATCGACGATAACTCTGAGGAAGTTATCAACCAGGCCCGGTCGATACAGCGGCGCCGTTAGAACACCAGTCGGCTTCGTAAGATTGGTCCACGATGATCGCGGCATTAGCAGCGTCATCTGACGTGGTATTCGGTAGCATCGCGGCGACCGGCCTTGCAAGGCTGCAGGCCATCGAACTCTTGGCCTACTGCCGCGCTACGTAATACGTGTACACGATGCGCGAGAACGAGGATAACCGGCGTGCGAGAGGGAAAAAGGACGAGCGATCCAGTGGGAGCGGTCTCTCTAACTCTGAAAATCTGAAAGAGGGATAAAGCAACACCAGTGCCGTACGACCGAGGTGTACGACCACTTCAGACAACACGCTGTCCAGTCCGGATACCCGAAATTTCATTTCGTTCGATCGAACGATGCTCCAAACGGAATCAAAAAATCGCGAACTGTTCGAATGATTTGGAAAGTTCTAGCATGGTGGGAATGTCGAAGGCGAAGTATCGTCTCGAATGAAATTTCTCAGGAATAAATTTGGACAAACTCTTCCGTTATAGTCTTCCCTGAAGGAAATTAACTTTAGTATTTTCGCCGTGCCCGAATCAGCTTAATCGTTCATTTGAGTCAATTCGTTGTTCAACCCTTCTTTTCTATCCTCTTTTAAAAATTTGTTCATTTGTACAAATGAATAACAATCAAGTAAGTATCTGTAACTATTATTTTACAACAATCAGACAAGTATTTGTAACCATTCTATCAATGGAACCTCCAACAGCGATCGTTCCATGTCCCGCGGTCTTTCATTGCCGTAACAACCCCCGAAATCCCGCGGCACACGTTTGTATAATCAATCCTTCCCGACAAACTCGCGTCGAACAAACAACCAACAGCCAAATTACAGCGGCAAGCGAGGCACAAATAAAACGCGCGGAACGATAATCGGCAGAAGGCTGCTTGGCAAGAAGGTAACAGAGAATTACACAGCGTTACCATAATGGCGGCGCTCTCGAACGTACGAGAAGTAAAGTGCCCTTTGCCGCACGGTTATTCGTTGGTTGGCAATATTCCTGCGCCATTCAATGTGTCCTGGCATTCCTGCGACGCGTATAAAAAAGCTTTCAGCATCGGCGCGAGGAGTGGTTGGCGCGGTTGGCTCTATAAATGGGGAAACGGCACACGGGTATGCTCGGGCGAAAGGGGAGGAAATGGTGACGTCGTCACGAGGAATTTCATCATATAGCTAGAATGCAAGGTATCAGTCGGTTTTAAGCGCGCGACGGGAGGCCAAACCGTGCCACGGTCGCGCTTCAAAGCGGGGCTTCGCTGTCGGACGCACTTTTACCCTACATCGGCCTCCGTAAGCTCGTTAACCAGACGAATCTCGTGCGCAAACCTGACGCTTCTAAGGAGGGAATTAAATTGCCGTGGGTGTGAATTACCACCGTCCCGAAGGAACCTTTATTTCTTTGCTCTTTCTCAAATGTTTCGTTCTATCTGTGCTTCTTCCAGGAGGTTCGAGCGGTTTGGCAGTTGTACGGTTCTGTGTGTTTGGCCTTTCTTTTTTTTTTTTTCACGTACCGGTAATTAGAAAGAAAGGAAACGAGGAAAAGACTCGAGAAAAATTCACATCTCGCAACTCGACGAATTATTCTTCGTTCCAAATATGTCGTCTCGGGAAATTGCTCTCGGCGACGTGAAACGTGAAAAATCGATAAAATAAACTTTATCATACCATTTCTCTGTGGTCTTCGTACGTTCTCCCTGGAGAGCTATTCGAGGCTCGATTCATTTCCATACCATGTATTTTCAATACTGATTAGAGTTCAACGTTTAATGTCGTGTTATTGCGCTCGTGAAAACACGAAAAAACGCAGTATCCGGGTTTCAATTACTTCCTCTCCATCAAAAATTCGAAATTTCAAACTTACTTCCTCGCGTTCCTTATTTCACTTTTTCCAATTGCGACAACTACGACAAAGATTGAGACGAGCAGCGATCGTGAATTTTTGTGCAAGATACAAAGGGAGAAGAAGGAAATTTATATGCGAGAAGCTCTTTCAGAGTAGACCGAAGCTCGACTGAATGTAACCGAACTGTAAACAGGTCTGATACACGAAAGTGCACTCTACTTTGCCAGAATTCCCTCTCCCCTTGGCGGCTTCCATCTGTTTACGTCTATTTACCAAACTAGGCTTGAATTGCTCGACGTACCGCTTGCCCGCTCGTTTGATGCGTCCCGAAGGAAATCGCGAGACACTACGGACTAACTCTTGGAATAAAATATAACTTGGAAATATTCTCTTGCCGACAAACTTCCGTTTAGCGACGGTTTTATGCTTCGAACTTTCGAGAAAATCGAATTCCCCTGATCCGTGTAATTTTCTTCTTCTCGATAATAAATTGAATTTCTTTCGATCCCATGGTATTTCCGTTCGTCGATTCAATCTCAATCGTTTAATGGCCACAAAACCATTGGAAAATAAATATACCGTGCGGCAATCGAGCTGCGATAAGAAATTCTGGAGATTAAATTTAAATCGCGGATTAATATGCATGGTATATCGAACACTTCCGCGAGATGCTTATCGATCGCTCAACTTCCGTAACGCAATTACCCTCTAAAAAGTACAAATCGCTTCGTTTCAATGAAATATTGCATTCCGATCGCCGGTCCCTCCATTTACGGAGTCCAAGTATTAAACCATTCCGAATCTTATTGAAATTAATTGCATCGTCCAACAGAAAGGTTCACGCGACGAGCGTTAATTCTCGAGCGTGTGTTTGGTTTTGTCACACACGCTTGAACGTTTCGTGTAACAGATGCCAGGAACTGATAAACGAACAAACATCGACGGAATATATACATATGTTCGGTGTGTGCCGGACACGAGCGGTTAATGGCAAACTGCCTGACCTCGTAACCCTCAGACTTAGCGTATTCTCGTGTGATTAATGCCTGGACGCGTTATTTCCAAGCCTCCCCCTCCTCCTCCTCCACCTCCTTCTTCCGTAAAACCGGCACAGCGTATGATACAATCGTAACGTAATCTCGATTCGGAGAAGTTCGGAGCGACTTTTTCGTTCAGCAAAAATAAAACATTTACTCGGCGATTATTAATCACATTGCATGATTCGGGGCGAGGGGGGAGAGCTTGATACGCAAGATCTAAATTCGTTTCTGCCGTTGGATTATATTTAGCGCGCAAGTGACGAGCGTGTTAGTTTCCTGGCGTTTCGCGAAAAGCACGCGAATAGCTGTTCGTATGTTTCGTTATCCGCGAACGAAATGTTAACGAAAATGGAACATTCTCTCTCCTCTCTTGCGCGACGGCATCCTCGCTCAATAGAAATTACTTTTTACAACGCGAAAAATACGCAACGTTTGAGAATGTACATTCTCCGTGGAATCTCCTTTCATCCTTCCATTTCGAGGGCCATTCCGCGGAGGCGTTTCACCGGCCAAGCGATAATTGTACAAATTGATGTTAATTCGACCTTTGGAACGGCGAGATTTTAAAGGTTGGAAACAACAGGGGCCGGTGTTCCCTTTCTTTCGACAAAAGGAACGTTTAAAGCACGCCATATTTCGATCCATTCTGCTAGACGAACGTATTAGATTGTTGCATCGTAACGTCGCAGTCGTAAAACATCCAACGGTTATTTTTTCATTCGTGGATCGTTTCACTGACACCTGCACTATGATTAAAAATTTTCATCGTTAAAACGAACTGTAACTGGGGACTTTTCTCTTCGAAATTGTTCGATTTATACTGAAAATCTCGGGTAGAATTTATCTTTGAGCAATAAGATATCGAGTGTTATTTTAAAAGTATCTTTAAGACAATTCAAGCGACAATTCCTAGGCAGAGCACTTAGAGAAAGAAAACGTGCAAAATATCAAGTTGGCCGATTATCGTATATCGATGGTACATGGAGAACACGCGCGGCAAATAGCAAAGTGGCTGTCCCCGTAACCTGTAGATTTGAGAGATGTGCTTGGCGATTTCAGCATGATGCACGTGCATGCTAGCCTAACAATAAAGATAAAGCTGCAGAGAACGCGGAGAGACCTTAATCAGGTGAAATGACCCATTAGGCGAAACAGAGTGGCGCGGCTTTATGTAACGGCAATCGTCGAGTCGTAACGATTAAACGCGAGACACGTTAGGTAATTGTTCGGGAACGTAAATTAATCGCTCTGTTAAATGATAGATATTTGAGCATGATTGAGGGAGTAGCAACGACAAGCGAGTAAATCGTTGACTTTGTAACCTTCGCGACTACTAATAAGTAGTAAACTTTGTCAAATCACGGCGTGAGAAAGCAGTGGATATCGCGCTTCTGTCGCCGATTTTTTCGGAGGATTCTCGAACAGTTTTTGCAGTAACAAAACTCGAGGAAATTGAAAAAAATCTGCGTCGAATCCTCGGAGAGCCGAAACGAACGAAGCGCGAGTGTAAAACTCAACGACGGGAACGTTGATGCATTGCTAACGAAACGATGCGTGCAAGCGTCGAATATCGACGTTGAGCAAATATTACAACCGACGAACGATAACGCTTAAACGATCCATGAATGATCAACGAACGGCGAAGAACGTTACGACAAATATTGGCCAGCGGAGGATTTCCCATGATGCCGGATGCGAGCGAGCGAGCGGCAAACGGCAAAGTGTCTGGCCTCCTAACCTCTAGACCTGGCGCGGGATGCACCTTGAAGAGAGATGGCTGGATGCTTGTTCGCGTGAGGAACACCGACTCATTCCGAGTGTGTTCGTTCCTTTTTCCGTTACGCGTAACACGCGTGCGTGACGCCGCGCAACCGGTCGCGGGCTCGAGACGAAGAGGAGGCGATTAAAACGGCGCTTTTAACGCGAGAAAGCTTGGCTGTGCGCGCCGGCGAAGCGTCGTAACGTCGTAATAACAAGGCGCCTGAAAAATTGCCCGGTTAACTGTGATTCTAGCAGTGGCTCGCGGCTTCCTGCGCGCACCTTTGCAACGCAACCGGTTCCATTATCTTCCCCGAACACCGAGTGTACCGATGCATTTGCCATCGAACGTGCCTCGCGATAACAGCCTCGTTGTCGCGTTTACCACCGCAATGTTAAGTAATATTTCGTGTCAACGATTCGGTTGATTGGCAGGACAGACAATGGACAATAATTTATTACGTTCGTATGAATTCTCGATTGGCTGGTATTTACGAAGCGTTTGATACGTTGACAATCGATAAATGATCCCCGTTTTTTCTGCGGTAGATTGGTAGATTGGTTTAGCTTTACAGACGGCGAGCAATCGAACGGTATATGTCTCAAAGGATTTTTACGAGTACTTGGTTCGAAACTCTTGTTCGGACCATTTCTTCATCTTTCTCTGTATAATGACACGAGAATGAACGTCGATTACAGATATTTATTAGGTATCATCGCGAATGGATCAACAGATTCCAAAAACTTTAAAATCAAGTCATTCCTTGCTCGCGTCTAATGATATCGATCAAGCACCCAATAAAACTCATTTTCACAGTTTTCCCAACGATTCTTGCTCCGAGTGTGTTTCCACGGCCCCTGCGCGATTCACCGTTGCGATTCTCGATGGTAAACGTACAGCGTAAAAACAAACAGCGGTTACCCATAAGCCGTAACAATGAATCAAAGCTAATGTAAACGGAACTGGCCGGCTCGCGAGAAAAGAAATGCGGCAATCTGCTACGAAACGAGGAAGAAGAAAAAGACGAAGACGAAGAAGCAAGCGTATATCAGTTGTAAATCAATGGCGAATACCGTCGCCGCGGCAGAGTAGGGATCGCAATTTTTCCACGGTTCGACGAATTCGCGCCGGTTTGTCCCGGTGCAAACGTTTTCCTTCCAGTCGAACGCGCCGCGTGCTTCAAAGAGAACGGTGAGACAGCACGTGGTGGGTACTCGCGGATCACCGAAGTAACGGTGCCCGGTAACCGCGTCAGAGCCGGTGCTAGCGGTACTCGAAAGCGTTCCGTTACTCGACCGACAGATCCGCTAACGCGACTACTCGCGCTCTCTCTCCTACCCAACTCTGCCAGCCGCCTTCTTCTCTGCCCCTTTCTCTCCAGCCGCCTGTGCTTCGCCACGCCGCGCCGTGGGATGAGAAGCGTGCACGAAAAGCGCTGGCATATCGAGCCGCACCGTCTCTCTCGCTGAACAAACCCGCGACGAGTAATGGCCCTTCATTACGCCGCCAAACCGAACGATCGACCTCTACCGTCCGTCTCTCGTTATCTCTCACTCGCCTCTCCGCAACCAACTCAACTTTGATTTATGTCCGTGGACTGCCACGTGGACCTCCTGGCCCTTTTCGCATCGACCCAGACACGTTCTCTTTTCTTTCTCGTTTCTTCACGGGTTCAATTTGAAATCCGAAGCTCGTCACGTCGAAGAAAACGACAAGGAAGAAACGACAAAGAGTGAAGCGAAATTCTCGATCGTCAGTCGAGATCTAACGACTCGATAAAAATTCGGCCTCGTTTGAATTATGAATCACGATGTTCTTGATCCCGTTGAGGAGTGGCTTCTCCAGCTGCGTGAGCAGCATTCGTTGCATCGAACGAAATAACGATCCAGAGTGGTCCAAGTGGTTCGTTACTGGTTATCGTAGAGGTATTTCGAGGGCATCGACAATTACGAGTGGTCGCTGCTGGACGGGTTTCATTTTTCTGTTACATACACACGTCTCTCCATACACTGATCGTTTGCTCAAGACGTTTATCGCTGGATTGGATCGAAGATTAAACTGGGATCGACTTTGCTGATAGAAAAGTGATTCGTGGTTGCTGGAATCTATGATGAAAAGAGGAGAAAATCTGAGCAAGAATTTATTCGGCAACGAAAAATGATCGATCAAGAACGTGCTTCGTTACGTCATTTCTTCAACGTACTTTTAATTGCGAGTTTTTACGAAATTGAATTTCTTCCGTGAAATTTGCCACGTAATGTGAAATCGAGCAACTGCTTCAACCCTCTTTGCACGTTGAAATCAATTACTCCCAACGATCGTTCGATCGTTGAGAATCGCGTTCCGCTTACGAAATGGGAGCGACTCGTTTCACATCCGGCTCGAAGGACCAAAATATCGTAACTCAGTTTCGTGCCTGTACTCGAAATTAATTTCGTGCAGACGCGTTGAAACGAGTATAGTTTTTAGTTGATAGATCAGGCTACTGTTACACGCTACTACTTTGATTCTACTGTATTCGATTCAAATTTGTATTCGCCTTCCCCGCTGATAGCCAATTATAGCCGATCAATGTAAGGTACGGGCCGTTCGATTGTCCTGACTTCGCTGGTCTAACGTAATGTCATTTTGAACATCATCAAGAACGATTCGACGTCAACCGCCTCTGAAGGATGTTAAACGTAACAGGACCGTGATCGACTACCGGGGATAACAACAGGGTAATAATCGTGATCGAAACGTGGCGGCCATTAGGACTTCTTATCAGCGAGAAAAAGCTATCCTTTAGTCATAAACATTTAAATTGATAAAACAGATTTCTTCATACTGATAAGAAGCCTATCGTCTATCGGATAGAACGCATAGAACCGTTTTTATTTTAACGTGTATATTTTGCGTATAACCGCCTCGCGAAAAACGTTTCGAAAACTGTTGGTCGTTCGATCGAAGCCAACAAGAGGCTTCAGCAACAAGGTTGGAATTAATTTCGTTAATTAAAACGCGACGCGGTATCGCAAGAGTTCGAAGGAAACATTCCCTAGGAAACATTACGCGTTCGACATTGATCCGTTTCGGTTGGCGACGTGCCATGTAATTGCTCCTCGATACAGATATTGTATCGCGTAGCGAGACTTTCACCCATATTTTCTAATATCAGTGCTTTGCAGTCTCCATTCGATCGATTCGTCTGTTCAATGCATGATCTTGACTTTCTTGGTCGCAAGAGGTCCGATCTTGGACGTTTTCTTACGCGGAGTATTGCATCCGTTCAATGAACGGAGAAAAACGTTCGCGAGGTATCGGTTTGACTTTAAGGAGACAGAGACGGTAACGTTCGACTCGCTGAGCCTGTTCGACTCGCAAAGGATCATCTCTTGTCTATCCGTTCCCTCTTCGACAATCCTTCGAAGCAATTTTCCCAAAACGGGAAAGTTTCTCATTCGTACGTTTACGCATGAAAAACATTCGAAAGAGAAGGACTCTGTCTGAAAGACAATCACGAATGAAACGTGAAATCGTCGCTACAATCGAACAAAAAAGCAAATCTAAATTGAGTGCCTGTAGATGTTAAATATAACCCTACCGGAAGATCTCGATCGTTTCCTATTCGTACCTGTGCCCGTGATCGGTGGAGATGCCAACTGCGAGCTGCTTATATCCGGTGGCTGTTGATTCTGTTGCGTTTGTTGCTGTTGTTGCGATTGTTGCTGCTGTTGCTGCGGGCTGTTGGCAGCCACCTGCACGGAACCCGGACTAGCCGCGCTTTCCGCCATTTTCTCCCTCTTTTCTTTTCTCTTACGTTTCCTCCTGTTCCTCCCCCCTCCCCCGATGTACGTTTCACGATTCGTGTTTTTCGCGAATTTTTCCCCCTCTTTCTCGCAGAGTGCAGTTTCTCTCTCTTCAAACTTCCATCAACGACATTTTCCTGGCGCTCGGGGGCGAGAAAAATGCGATACAGAACGTGATCGGCTGTCACACTGTTCCCGTTTTCGCTCTGTGGCTCGACGCGATTCGACGCGAGTAGATGCTGATCGTATTGAAGTTCAGATCTCGTTCTGCAGGTGGAAAATTGTTACCCTGGCTCGCACGGAGCGTACCTGTGCACAGCTCGAGCCGATTAACGTGCGTCTGCTCGATTAACGAATTTCTTCACACTGTCCGGTCATAGATGAACACACGTATATGTATTTTCTTCCTATAGTTTTCTTTTTACACTTTTTCTTGCTATACCTCGCACGCTCTAGTATCTCCCTTTTATAGGTGCGTGTCTTTTATACTTCGCATTACCTCGATCGATCTTTAGCAACGTTGGCTTTCTCAAACCTCTGCTTTGCCCCTGGTTTTCTTCTCCGATCGGTTATCCTTATTCCTTGTTTATTGCT
Organism: Tetragonisca angustula; assembly: GCA_036937485.2. Lineage (NCBI taxonomy): Eukaryota > Metazoa > Arthropoda > Insecta > Hymenoptera > Apidae > Tetragonisca > Tetragonisca angustula. Next base: position 427,872 of record JAWNGG020000119.1, on the reverse strand, counting down.
GACGACTTTCCTCTCCCTTTCTCGAGGTGTCTGCCTCGTTCTTACACGATCAGGCTGTCGTTGTCGCCGTTGTCGTCGTCGTCGTCAACGTTAACCTGAACCAGCACGTCACGTTCTCACAGGGAAAAGAAGATTCCTCGACGGTTGCCACGCAATCCCGTTTGACGTCAGAGGAGGACATTACGACGACGGCTTGGAATCGCAATCCGGATGCCATCTCTTCCGCGAACGATATATTAAAGATGCACTGTCAAGGGCTGCCTCTGTGTACCGTACGAACGATCGATCGATCGATCGATCGCTCGCTCGCACTGTCGACCCGGCAAAACAGTTCGACGATGTTCGATTACGTTGGCAACCTGGTCGACGGGACACGTTGATTCCTTCGGTGGTCGCGTTCGCGCGATCGAGCAGTCAGCGATAGCCGATACGTGGACGAGATCGTTCTCGATGCATCGTCGATGCAAGACATCGAAGAGGTAATCCGGGTGCGATCGATTTTTATCGACCTCCGTGTACTATTTCCTCGCGTATACGGTCGATCGTTATCACTCCGCGCTCGTTGATCACGATCCGTTCTCTGAACGATGAGCGAAAGAAAAAGGGGAGGTCTTTCAAGGGGCGTCGAAAACTCGAGATCGAAATTTCGATAGGAGAAAAAGACGATGAAATTCGAGGCGAGACGAATATTTTACGTACGAGTATTTTAGTTAGTCGTTGGAAGAGTTTCTCCTCCCTTACCCCTCTTTCCACCCTCGATTGTTTATCTCGACAAAAGTTTCCCTTGTTCGAAAACAAAAGGACACACCCAAGGGGGAGGGCAACAAGCGGAAAACCACGAAAAATCAGGGAAGCTTACAAGGTACAACAATGTATATGTTTCTTCGTCGATCAGTCGAGAGAAGAGAATAATCTCGAGGCACTGTTTATCGTATCGATCGCAAAGCGTTGTCGACCTTCGTTACTTTGTGATGAAAGAGTTCCACTTTTCGATCCTCTTTCGCGATAAAGACGAAGGGACAAGAAGTCGAAAGAATCAAGGTGTAACGCTATACAGATAAATGCGAGAACAAGACACACAGGGACTTTAACAACGATACATACCGTTACGTGTTCACGGTGTCCACGTATCAATAATCAGTCAATCGAGAAAGGCATAAAAATTTTAGGCACTCTTCACCTTGTATCAACGACACCCAAAAATTTAATTCAGTTACTCGACTCGATCTACCTTTACGATCCAACGAAATTGAAGAACGCGATCGAGATTATAATATAGCATATAGTGTATACCCTGAATACGGTCGACGCGATACAAGCGCTATAAAACAAGAAGTAAAAAATCTCCAAAGCGGAGCAACGAATGTGAGAAGAAAACCGGGAGGAAAAGACCAAGGGGGTAGGGAGAGAGAGAGAGAGAGAGAGAGAGAGAGAGAGAGAGAGAGAGAGAAAGAATCTCGAAATTGTTACCGCCTAGAACAAGATCAGTCGAAAAAGTACCAATTGAAAATATTTAGGCACTCGTTTGTCCTTATATACATGCGTATAATGTGTATATTACGTGTCTGTCTGTATGTACGTACGCCCCGTTGGTATCGACCCTTTCGTTATCCTCGAACGTTACCCCTTGTCAGCGAAGACACGAAATGGAATTACGAATGGCCCGACGCGCGGCACGCCAACAAACGCAGGGGAGAAAAGCTGAAATAGGGTGGCAAGGGAAAAAAGACGACGGACGAGGGTAGTAGGAGTGGAGCAGCGGCGAGTCGATAGGTCAGTGGGTCTCGTTCAAAGAACGACTCTCTTCGATTCATCCGCGCGTTCGTACGCGCAGCCACGTCGACCTCCTGCCTTTTCTAATATCTACTTCCTCCACCGGTCGGTGTCCTCCGATGCGTCAATTTACCTATTCACCATGTTCGATATCCATCCGGCTACGAGACAAGGACAACAGAATCGAGAAACGTCGAGGGAGAGAGAGAGAGAGAGAGAGAGAGAGAGAGAGGAGAAAGAGAGAGAAAGAAAAGACGCAGCAGCGCTAGCGGAGGAAAGGTGGGGCAGTAGGCGAGTCGATAGGTCAGTAGGTCTCGTTCAGAGAACTGTTCTTCGAGGGAGTTTCATCCAGTTCGCACTTTCGGTTTCAATGTTTCTACTCGTTAATCTGGACACACTTGATACAGCCAACCTTCGCGCGTTCTGTTTTTCTAATCTTTTCAAACGTGTGTACGCGTCACTGGAAGGGACAAGACACAAATTAACGCCGTTGACTCACGGATTTTTCTGAATGAAAAGAAAAGAAAGAAAAAAAAGAGAAAAAGAAAAACAAAAAAACAAAAAGAAACGAAAAGAAAGAAAGACACTGTGCACGAACGACTGTCAGGTCTGTTTTGTCAGAGTTTTCAAAAGTAATCGCTCATTGGCAAAGAGGCTGTGGACCAGCCTTTTCGATGTTTGTTTCGTCAGAGTATGAGTGAGAACGAGTGATTCGAGACGAGGGCAAACGTTGATACTGTTTCGAGGTGGCTGATCGAGATCTCAAAGGACGAGGTGCAGGCGTTCATGTGCGACCTTCGTCACGACTAATTCGGTAGCTACGGTCTTCGGTCGATATTCCGTTAACAACCAGCCTCGTCGTTCAACACGACGTCGTGCAACGCAGCGAAACAATTCGATACCCGCGCGCTCGCGTTTCCTGTTCCCTCACATTTTGCCTCGTCCTGATCGTCCACTCTCTTCGATCGGTTTCCTTCATCGGACTAACGTCCTACGGAGCGAACCACCGGTTATCCTCACTCGAACGTGTGTATATCACGTAATCTCGATTGTCTTTCGAACAACGCGATATGTCACGACAGACGACGATCTCAGTCCCTGTTGCCAGATCCGACGAGGAAAGTTCAGTCATCGGCTAGACGACTTTTCCCAATGTTCAAGTATTCGCACGAGACATCACCGTGAAGGACCGTCGCACGCTCGAACGGTGTTATTCTCCCGATCATTGTCCGAGATTCTCTCGGGTCTCGATCAAGGTGCCACAGCAACCACGATGCAACCGACCATAATTTCGAATGCCAAACACGAATGATCAGATCGATTTATCGTCTCGAGCTCGATATGCTCGAGGATGGTTTTTGACTCGCGCGACTCGTGCACGAAGAAAACGAGTCAAGGGGCCGCCAACGCTGAAGTTGAATCCACCACTTGGCCTCGTGGGCTTTACGTCATTGTCGTCTCCGTCATCCTGGCTCGTCGTTGGTACGTGACCGTTCGTCCCTTCGATTCTGGCAGGAACACAACACGGTATCGCGGAAACAACACTCGTAAGGAAACCCGCGTCGCGGCTGTCACGCGTGGATCGCGCCACGAACGGGATCACCGTCGATCCTTGGTGGAAAAAGCTCTTGCCGATGTCGTTTTCGAGCCGAACGTCTCGTTTTGGCTATGCACTTCACGGGGAACCAGTGGGCTCGAGCTTAAAGCGACCGTCAGCAGATGGCAGCCAGTGTTGAGCAGCAGCCACCGTTTACTACCACCCCGCCCGGATAACACTGATTCATATACCCGTTTCCCTCGTAGCTGATCGTCCCTCTTGTCAACATCCCCCGTAACAACCGTTTCGGCCACTGTTCTCTTCCGATCTACCGACCTCTCGCACTATCTTTCGCCCGTCTTTCGCCAGATTTCTATGGGGTCACATCGCTGATAGAAATTACCCGAAATATATCGAAATGTTCTATCCCCCCGAGGCCTGTGTAAGAGGGAGAGTTTCATTGGTTCAACGCGATTCAGGGATGAGACGCGCACGCGCTACTACTGCGCCGCGCTCTGGCTAGTATTCGTTCGATCCGTTACCAGCCTGTATTTCCTTCCCTCCGATAGACTGTTCCGTCTTCGAAGCGATAAAGCCACGCTTCGTATCTAACACTCTTCCTTCCTATTTTCAGAGACGAACCGTCAATTTTGAGAAATTTCGTTCCACATGTTCCTCGTTCCCCTCGTGTGTAAGATCTTTTTTTCGTAATTTTACGAGCGTGACGCAGAGACGGAGGAGAACGGGTTGTCGGTCGACACGAACGATCGTGTCCCTTTAAGGTAAAGTTGCTCCTACGATAATATATATCTGTTCTGGCACTGTTTTTTCGTTCCGCTCGGATCGGGTCGATGTTTTGGTGTCGGTGTTACAGGTTGCTCCGTTCGCACGTTTCATCGAACGGGCAGAAAAGTGACCACGATACAGAGGGCTCGTCTCAAGTCCTGACCAAACAATTTTTTCCCGAGAATCTTCCATTAAATTCACTTCGAGTTCTAAAGTTTCCTACGATCCTGATGGGAAATTCATTTAAAAAGTCCAACTGAAACATCGATCAAAGTCGATTTCTCAATTGGCATCGACAGTTCGACTGAAATTGAACTCTTGCAAAAAAAAAAAAAAAAGAACTCTGAAAACATCGTGACTCGTTTCGTCGTTTACGACGAAATTGCGTGAGGGCGGTTCCTTCCCGCGTCAGTAATTATCCTCGATTATCCTCGTAAAAGGGAAGCGATCGATCGCGACTGAAACGTTCTCGTCGACAACGACGGTTGCTTTATTATTGTCATCGTCGGTTACAATTATTTGCACGTAACGCGCGTGCAACGACGCTCATATTCCGCGTTTCGTCGTCTCCATCGTGCCATTGAATTTATCGCTACCGTTATACACCTTTCGACTGGATCCCCGCCTCTGGACGTGTCCGTTTGAGTTAAAGCGCCGCTCGAACCGAGCGCGCAACCGAAGACTACACGCCGAACACTCTCCTCTCGCTCTTCTCTCTCCTCGGGCTCGACACGAGCCGCTGCATTTTCAGAACGGTACTCCTAACTGTATCTTACATACGTATACACGTACATGTGTATACACGTCTGTTTCTGCTCACCTGTCGGCATCGCGACCAGGCACCCGCGCATACCGATCGTGGAACAAGGGAAAACGACCGCGTCGATGACCCTACCACGCGATGACGAATTCTCCGTGCGGAGGTTCGCCATTGGTTCCCATGGAATTCGAAGGAATCGTGCGAATCATTCTCCGCGTCCCATTATCCTACAGATAATACTCGAACGTGATTCTTGACACCCGAATTACCGGCTAAAGTGTGAATTGCATTTATCGCAGAATAAGAAAAAATTTTATATCTCCGAAATTTGGCGAATTTCGTAACGTTTCTCGTAAATTATCCGTTTTGAGCGAGTGTTATTTCCTTTGATACGATAATATTGTTATTTTCACTGCGTGCGATGCTTCTAGGTTCATTTACCAGAGAACTTTAACATCTCGACGGAATGATGAATCGCGCTCTCAAACGTTGAAACGCGATCTTCGAACAAAATTCGATACTGCTTTCAAAGACCATACGATCCAATATGAATCAAAAACTTCGACATTCACCAGGCACAATGAACTCTATCCCCCGACGTTCTGCCCCTTCATGTTCGTTATTTACGCAGTTTACGTTGTGTACGTTCCAGTCGAAGTGAATTGAATTTTCCCGATGCCTGGCTCGGAAAATCTAAACTGTAGCTAGGCGATAGATATACCTTCCGGTACGGTCGGAGCATCCTTTTGGAAATCCTTTGTCCGACCAAGATTCTCTCATTACGTCCGCCCTGGTACTAATTTATTCGCAGACGAGGGCCAATCAACGATCGTTCGTCGAACGATACGCGACGACGAGTCCAAGCAGCCTCGTAGAGGAAAGATGGAGAACGTTGCATACAATCAAGGAACAATCGGGCATGCATTGGAATAACGATCGAAGATCAAGGGAGAACGGTTTGAACCGTTAATCGTTTTTAGAATCCCGCTTCAATGAGCTGCACGAAGCGAAACACGGATCAAAGAGGAACGTGGAAGAAGTGGAGAGAAGACAAAAAAGGAAGAAAGAAGGTGGAAAGAGAGAGAATGAAGGATGAAAGAGGGGAGAAGTCAAACAACGTGTAGCGGATCTTCTACGCAGGTATACACGTAGGTAAGTACGTATGTACGTATGTACGTGCGGATCGCGTGTAGGGATACTCACGTAATGTAGGCCCGTTCCCGGAGATACCGTAAGACCTTGCTGCGTTACGTCACTAGAAGCCGCGTGATTAGGAGAAAAAGGACACCAGCGAGAAGGGAGAGAAGAAAACGGAAACACCGGCCTCCGGGCTGCGCGCGCCGACGAGTGCCCCATTCTTGGAAATTTGTCAGTGCAATGTTTCTTTGACCTACCAAATCTGTTTTTCCTTTCTTTCTCTTTTTCTACTTCTTAACCTGTTAGCCGTGGTACCAGTTACCCGGTGTTTCTTTGATTCATACCCTATTCAAAGGTCAAATATTAACTTACAAAACATTTATTTCGAAGCGAAAGAGTGAGATAACCTTTTAACTCGACTTTAAGATAAACGCAGATTTTTCGAGATTTAACAAGCTTTTCAAGTACAACGACTCGAAAAATAATGCCGAGCCGGATCTCCCTAACGGTTGCAAAATGGTCGCAATTAACGGAATTACGAGAGGACAGCGGTTGAAGCCGCGGTTTAGAAACATTAGTCGAAAGTGATTATCCAGCTGTTCACATGCTGAAACGCATTTCTAAAATAAGAGACGCGTGTGCGAAGTTGTAATTGACGTGTATGTAGACCTGTTACCAGTGTTAGACATGCGAAGTGGGCTAAACGATCTCTACGAGTCAAAGTCTACGGTCAGAACAAATCTAGCCCCGCTAAACGAGACGATGTGTCACTTGTACTTGCGACTTTAACTTTGTTCCCTCTCACCCCTTGCAATTCTCTGCTATTTTACCACGCGTCTACTTTATTATTTCGTTGTTTATCGACGTAAATGGAAGAACACTTTCACGACGAGGCGGAGGAGCTGTCGAAACTTCGCCAGAAGAAGTCCCGTTCTATTCGACGAAACTGGCAAACGCGACGGCGTCACGTGCCCGCGTCGGGGATTTCGTAAGAGGCGACGTTTATTTCGTCACGTACGATGATTGCTGAGGCTTCGCGTGAAATCATCGGCCCTTCGAAACTCCCCTCTACATCGTTTTTCTTCCCATCCACGGGAACCTCTGTCACCGACACGGTCCGCGTCCACGTGTTTCTATCCGCGGTCAGTGCACCTCGCGACTGAACGAACCGCGGCCATTTACCGAAGGTCCACGTAACGCGACCGTGCTTAATAACCTTTTCTTTCCAAGGATCGTCAACCTTGCCTTGCCAGAGATGGAGAAAACGATAGGAAATAGCTAGGATCAAGAGGTTGACGCTCAAAGTCCATGGATCTCATTTAGGGTGTCGAGCGTTTTGACAAGGTGATTAATCAAGATGAACGTTACATCGTTAGAACATAATTTAACCTGGTAATTACAAGTTATCTCGCTTCCGAAATCTGCTAGCTACCTAAGATTTAATTTCAGAGAGCATAACATCTCCCAACTTTCGTTCTTTTTTTTTTTGGTTGCACGAGCTTTTGCTTATTTTTATTTATTTTGACTCAATAAGTTATTGCAACTTGAATTTGGAAGAATGATCGAGCAACGAATGTATATATTCCACATCACACGCACGTGCATCAATATTTTATTTCATTCCTGCTTCATTGTTATTTTAAGATACGAGCAATTGAATCGGCGAGACGCAATTTTAATCCTTTGTCCAGCGAGAAACGTATCGTGCCGCCATGTAATCTCAAGTTTGAAAAAAAGTGCAAACAAGCGGTATGAAATGAACGTCCGCGACAATTTGATTGGAGACAAATGGACGCACGTGAGAATCAGATCGTTCACCCTCTGGTTTGATACAGCGCCGATGCAAATGGATCTTCGTGTCGACGACACATGTTATTAACAGATCGTTCAACTTTGGTTCACGATACGGAAGAGCAGGGCGCGGATGAAGTCGCTGAACTTGCACCTCCTCCTCCTTCGTCGTTTCTATAAAAGAAACGCTGACCTCTCCTCTTTAAGAATATTACCTCATATTCCTCGAATTGCATTTATGTATTTCCGACGAAAAAATTTTATTTTGAGAGAGAGAGAGAGAACATACCGTACTTAAAACGTAGGATTCCATGTAAATCGTTGAACTTTTGTACCCAACGGATATTTTAATCTATCTTTCTTAATTCCTAAATTTTTACTAATTTTTTTTACAATAAAAATAATTCATACATTGAATACATATAACGTTTTTTACAGTAAAAATAATTCATATATTAAATATATTTAATTCAGTGACATTCGAAACTTGAAAAGTGAGAAATTTCACACGTTGGAACCCAAGAGTGAAACAAAACTAAGAACAAAACTAGATTCGGCATTCTATTCTTCCTGTTCGATTCCTTGCTTGCCTTAGAAGAAAAATGCGAAAAACGCGAGATTCTACTTAGAATCCAATAGGAAGAAACCCTGCTGCTTACGTCATTAGCCTCTTAACCCAGTCCTCTTTTTTTTTCACACCTATCCTGTCCGTCCCAAACGTAACAATTTCATTCTTGCGTGTACGTGTACTGCCACTGTCGCTGGCAAGCGGAGCGTGTCGATCAACCCTGGTCTACTCGCGAGCAGACACGAATACCTACCGGCGAGACCAGGAAGAACGAGGACGGCGAGGATGGAGTAAGACGGAGGTAAAAGGCGGAGACCCTAGAAAGACTCAAAGGTTCACGGCCGGGTGGTTGCTTTAAATCAGGCAGGTAAGGTGGTTTGACGGGGAAGAGACATCACTCGCCACGTGGTGGCTCAAGGGTCATTGTCCTGCGGTCGAGCTTTGTCGAGGTGAATCGGCTGGAGAAACCAGGTACTCGTTCAAAAGTTCCCGCTGCTTTCGGCGCTCTTTCAATGCTAGAAGACTCCAAGCCGGTGGACATTCGCCGCCTTTTTTTTTCGTTCGTTCGTTTGCGTTGCCTTTTACGAACGTATTTCGATGGACAAAGCGCGGATTCAACTGTTGCACTGTGAGTCGTCTTGCTGTTTCGCGTTGAAGAGAATGTTGGAGAATCCACCGATCTAATTTCCTAAACATTTGTCTTTGTACTCGTCCAACAGATCGAGGTATGTAATGTTCGATGCGTCTATAGATAGCGACTCACGAAAGTTCACAGAAGTCCACGAAAAGTATTACATTACTTAAAAAATACATCACACGTATGAGAAATTTTTTATTAATTCCTCTTAATTAGCATCCTGGGCAAAGAGTGCGTTTATATTTCAAGTGTACAAAGATCTTTGTGCCTGGCACTGACGATCTAATTTCACTGGAAAGTTTTTACAATAGAACGCAATCTGCACGTGTTTGACATCCAATTCTCGCTATCTCCGGAGAATCCCCATTTGAAGAATCCACTTCTCGCTAGACACAGCGTGATAAGCTTCAATCGCAACCTATCGATCCTAAAAAGAACCCAAACGAGCAGCCAACTCTTGCTTTCGTAACGGGAATTCCAAGAGTCAAAACGACAAAATTCCTAACCAATTACGGCCGGGCATTATCGGCCAGCCACGGATAGTGGAACAACGACGCGTAGAAAAAACTGACGTGACTGTAAATTTTCTTTACGAGCGCGAGAGATAGAGAGAGGGCAGCGGGCTGTGAGTTTCGGCCGCGGCGAGGACGAACAAGCTGAACGAGCGAGCGAGCGAGCGAGTGAACGAACGAGCGTGTAGCACCTGCGGTCGACGACCCTTGCGGTGCTATCGAATACCTGCCGACACGACGATCCGCTCGTTTGCTCGCTCGCGATCGCCTCGCTCTTTCGGTGGCCCGTTCGATACTTCGCTCGTGAAGTCGATTAAAGTCGGAGAAGAAAAAAGACAAGCCACATTAAAGATCGCGAAACGATCGTGTAGATCGAACGCAAGACCACACGTGACGAACGCGATAAATCCGTTTCTGTTCATTTCCTGTTCTTTCTTTTTCTGTTTCTTTTAAATTCGATTGCTACGCGGCCAATACGTCGATACGATGTGCCTGAAAGGAAGGAAAGGACTGTTGGGTTTGAAGTGGACCCCGGTAACTTATGCCAATATTTGCCAAGATTACGTTCAATTTTAGAATTACTCCTCTCGTGTTTCTCTCCGTGCTCTTCAGATTTTTTCAAGGACGGTTAACGCGTAAGTAGATCCGGTGAAATCGGATTTCTTCTCGTTACAATTAAGTTGCATCAAGTTCGAATTAAATAACGTTTCAGCGTACCGGTCAATTCCTGCTCGAACGATGCTTCAGAGACACGTGTGCACGCGTGCCTCTGAAGGAAAATAGAAACTACCACCACGGAGACTTTCTCACTGGAATCTACGAATTGTTCGAAGGTGTAAAATTCAACGATGAAATCTCTCGAAAGGCAAAGATGTAAACAGACATTCGTTAAAACTACTTGATGCCGCCGAGAGGATATCCAACATCGTCTTGGCAAGCTGACGCGACTAGATTCGAATTTATGAGCAAGTGTCGGCCAAGATCTTCGCGGGGAACTGACAATCCCATCTACCGGCATTCTGATTGCGAATCGTGTCTGCATCGAAGAAAATTTTGCCTCGTCACTACCGCCGGTAATTTTATTACAGAGTGTTTACTCTAGGACGGCGAATAAATTCTGGAAACTCGGATCGAAGTATGTTGCCAACATACACGACGTACACTCACGTACACACACACACGGTTCGGTTCAACGAACTGCTGCTCGATCTTCTCTCCTCTCAGATTCGAGAAGCTGAATTAATACCAAACGAAAGCCTTGAAAACGCGTCCACTGCTCGTAACCGAGCCACGATCAAGATCAGATGCACGTAACAGTGTATCCCGCATAGTTAAAATCGAGAGATGATTTAAAGCCGGCGAGGAAAGGGGCTAGAACGGAACGGTTGTTCAAACTGCCAACGCCAGAGAGACCAACCGGCGACTTATTTCACAGTTGAAAGAGCTAAATAAATTGCGGATAATTGAGGCGACAATTGAATTCGTTCGCAGCGACGCGTTTCGTAAGAACGATCTTTAGCATTCTACGTAGCGATCTACGTGGTGATCTCAGTCCTTCAACTCGCTTCAACAATCGTCGCATGTTTAGATCGTTGAACCTGTGCTAGACCTTTCCCTCTGCTCCGAGGTTCAAAAACCCACGTTAATCTTTGAGTAAGCGGATTACATTTTCGTCAGGTGAATCACGACCAAGCTATCACTGTCGCATGACAAAACGCCGTTACTTCTTTACTTTCAACTATCGTCTGTCATATTGAAATATATGGAAGTATAATTCTTGTATCTCTTAACGGAAAATTCAAACAAACCAAACGTGCAAATATATATTAATATTGATTAAAAGTTCAATTTACAACACAACCGGGATCCTTCCAAATCAAATACGTACTGAGCGAACCAAATTCCAAACTAATTAATTCCTTCGCTCGTAGAGGAACTTTCGAGTCTTTTGAACCAAAGAATTCAATTCATTATCAATATCTATCTAATTTTCTAAAATAATCTAGATTTTGTCGAAGGACTTTATCAGATCTGGATAAGAAGAATCTACGGATCAAGGAAGGAACGAATCGTTAAGCATCGATCGAGCTCGGTTAGATCGTTGAACTTAAACTCGACCTTCCTCTCTCTCTCTCTCTCTCTCTCTCGGTTAGCCGAATCGATATTCAAAGAGAACCTTGAAAAGACCCTACCCACCACCTTCACTTCGGCCAGCCCGCAATTGAGAGTAACATGGAGAGATTTCTACAAGACCTAGAGGTGTCGGAAGAGGCATGGTCCACGGCCAGGAAGAGAACAGTGGGGAGTATATCTGTAGGGGGAGTAGTAGAAAGAGAACAGAGGGGGAGTAGTAAGAAACAGCTGGTGGGTTGAACGAGCCTCGAGTTCAACGACTGGAGAACGAAGGAGCAAGCCGAGTTTCGAGTTAGGTAGGTAGGTAGGTAGGTAGGTAGGTAGATAGGTAGGCAAGCAAGCGGAGAGACACGTTTACCTGCGTAGACGCACACGTTCGCCGCACGTACATGCGGATGTACGCGTGTTAAAAACGATCATTCCGACGCGATCACGTGTATGTATGTACACACATTCGTTCTCGATTAATTTTCGGGCACAACATATTACAAACAAGCGCCATAGAAGAATGATGGCCATCATTAAGATGAACATCTTGTTTATTGGTTAAAAGTATTTGAACACTCGACCCTGCTTGAGATAGAACGCATTTTAATTGAATAATTATCGACGTGACGTAGAGACCGTACAATAGTTTCAGTTAAGGAAATACTGCAAGCAAGTCTAGCCTAGCTCATTCGCTATCAAAGAATGTATAAGAGTTCCTGGATACTTCCTATGTAAGTACAAAGTGAATGCAGAGTTTCGAGAATCTGCAGTGACTCACAATTTCCCTGATTAAGCTCATCGCTCGTGGCTCGTTTTACGCTGACGCGAAACCGAAATTACTATTGGCTGCGCAAGACGATCGGGGGGCCCCGCGTTCGTTCGCGCGCGTTTTGCACCAGGCCGTGGAACGAGCTCGCGTCAGCAAGCTTCAGATCTTTGTCTCCGCGCCGTGGAATACCCTCCGATGTCTTTGTTTCCATGGTGAGATTGTATATCGAGATATTAACTTTTTCAACCAACCGTTCCCCTCAGCGAACTCAACACACACGATATTCCTGAGACAGTCGAGCCTGCTGTTACCACGAGGAATTAGGATTAAGATTACTTGAACTTCATGCGATCAAGAACCAAAAGAGCGAGATAATACTTTGCTCTTACGTAGTAGATCTTTAAATTATGAAGAAGAACACGAATATGTACTTTGAGAAATCTGACAAATTTTTAAAACGCAGTATCTTGGAAGCTAATGGAATATGTATATCGGGGAGAAAAATGAATAATCTACCCTTCTCATCTCAGGAGATGACTCGAATTTGCGCGTGATAAGCATTTTGAAGGATAGTGTCTTCTATTTTCAGTTGGATGCAAGTTAAAAAGAAATGCTGATTCAAAGTACCCGGACAATTTTGTCATCGACGTCGGTGACGCTATTGTATGCGCGATCGAGAGAGGGTGGGGACAGTTAAAATTCGATGTAAGACATTTTCGGTCGCCTCGATAATGGGCCTGCCATAACGGTACCTTGGAACGTAATTTGGATAGAGTCATCCATCGACTTATACCAACCTCGGTTCATTGCCAATTATTTGTTTTCCTGTTTCCTCACCGACACAGTCGGTCTCTTTCACGCGTTTCCTTTTTAATCCAAGACAAAAAGAATATCATGTCGAAACAGGCTTACTTTTACAAGCTTGGATTTGCACGAGATTCTACTAAATTTAGAACTACTGACTACATTAACCACTTGCGCTGGCAACTGATTGCGGACCATAACGAGTGACCGAACTCGTAGATAATAATTCGTGGTTTTCTTTTTGAATTTGTCGGTATGATATGACTGGACAGAAATTATTGAGGAGTAAAACTGAGAAAATGTTTTTGACGTGCGTGGCACGTCATTCCACCGCAAGAGATTAATTTAGCAAGATCGAAATTGTTCAAGCAACGAACAGTCGAATCATTATAGCGCTACAATAAGCGCATCTTTGCACTTGTTTCAAGCACGAACGCTTCACGAAGAGAAAGAAAAATCAGGAGCGTGAATTTATGAAAAGCAAAGCGTTAACTCTGTCTGCTCTTCGCGAGAATCAGAATTCCGAGAGGCGATCTACCTACGTGAAACATCGTCGCAACGATGTAACTCACGTTCTGGTAAATGAGTTCGTTCATGTCCGAAGTAAACGCTCAGTGAATCGACATGTGTAACCAGCGTACGTGAATACCATTGATGGTCTGAAAGTCGACTCGTTCGCGTATCTTGCATAATATCTTACGAGAATTCATAAACCCGTGTATCCCATGTAACAACTTCCACGTGAGCCATTCCACCGGCTGAAAAACAAGAAGAAATAGTACTCGAAACGTGCAACCTTACCTCCGTATTTCAAAAATAACCAAGGAAACCTCTCTCGTTAACCCTTTCACTACTGAATATTCCGAACATAAACGTTTACTTCGTACGATTTGCCACGGTCATCGTTGCGAGAACAGTATTTTCAACGCTACGCAAAATATCGACAAATTGGTAATTTGCTTCGAGTATACCAACGACCTGTGTTACTTGGATCTCGCGAAAGACGTATGTACAAGCCACGCTCAGAAATGAAATTTATGGACAAAAATTCTTCGTCCATTATCGAACGAAATTGTCTCCGATATCCCTGTAAAATTTCCGTACAAGATGGGAGGAAAAATGACGCGAGACCGACGAACGACGGTTATCGTGACAGCAGTTCGTCAGGCCCGCGTTTATGTAAATGGCGGAGGCACTTTAGTCAGCGGAATCCGGACTTGACCGGCCGTGGCATCGCGAGTACCACGAAAGTACCTGGTGGCCCGTGAGAGAGCGAACGAATGCGTGTACGTAGAGGAAGCATACCGGTGGCCGGTGTGCGTGAACCGGGCCCGCGTGTTAAGCCGTACGTGTATACGCCGGGTTCGACGACCTTAGCTTTTGTTCGTGTCCCAAGTGGCAAGCCCCGTCGACGCTTAGTTCGAAAAACGACAGTGGGCGCCGGCTCCCGAGGCCCGAAAGCCCGCGTCGCTAACTAAAATCCACTGGCGACCGTCCGGTTAGGTAATCGATCGCAACGCCCTTACGTTTACCAAGGTCTTTGCCACCTGTCACAGGAAGAGTATCTCGCTTTCCTACCTGCTTTCCCCCCACTCCTCGCTCCACTCGCCATGGTTTCTCTTTCTCTTTCTCTCCTCTCTCACTCTCACACTCTCTTACTCTTTATTCTCTGTTACTTTATATTTAGCCATCTCTTTCTTCCCATTTCCCTCGGGAGACGCTCCATGTCAATTTTTACATTCTCCTAGCTAGATTTCCCAATAGTCGGAATTTCACGAGATGTTGCCTTTTAAAAATTCCTAGTCACACCGTAGTACACACTGTGGTTCTCCGATCGATCGGAAGGGTCGATGATCTCGCGGTTACGCGTTCACGAAGGTCGTTGAATATAATTCGACGCCGATCCCTGGACGATTTTAATTTTCCAATCTCGCTCTGCCACCTCGCTGTTTTGTCCTTCGTCGAAACTGCCCGACTTTCCTTCCAACTCTCGAGGTGATCGCGTGGTAATTGATTTCAGAAATCTCAATTTCCCTTGGCTCCCTTTTCTTTCTATAGCACTCGCCTACGATTGACTAGGAAATGCGACCCGTGTGTAACGACGCTGTGCGTCGACGAGTTATCGACAGTAAAAATTACTACGTAAGGAATCGTAAAATCAGAGAGAGAGAGAGAGAGAGAGAGAGAGAGAGCCAAAGAGGAGGAAAACGCAGCGAAAGAATACGAGATGACGAGACGCGAGCCGTCTAGGAAGCAGAAGTGCCTCGCCGACTGACTCGCGTTCGTTGTCAGTGTGTTACTGACCTCGAGTGACCCTGCTATCGCGACCGTAACTCCGCGTACTGTTAGTTTCCACAAATATATTTATTTCCCTCGCAAGTCGATACTTCGCGCAAAACTTTTTCGCAACATTTTCCTGGCTAAAGGTCCATTTTTATTTGTAATTTCCATGCAACTGTTTTTTTTTTTTTTTCGTATTTTCGATTTTCAAATTGTCCAAAGGTTTCGAATATATTGACATTATTTCATTCGATCTTGTAACGTAGTCGAGATGATTTGCTAGTCGTATGATAACTAATACGGAACTGACTTATCTACGAGTTTGAACAATTTGTTTAAAAATATCCCTAGTTGAGAAACATGGTGTGTAACCGAACGTATAATTGATCGTGAGCGTGTAGATTTGCTGGAAACTACAGGTAAGCGAGTTGGATTCCCATCTAATCGTCAGTGTGTTACTGACCTCGAGTGACCCTGCCATCGTGGCCACAACACCGCGTACTGTTATCCCGTGCAAATGTAGTTGCTACTCGAGCCGCGTGACGAACATTTCGATCCGAGCAGTACGAAATGAAGATCGATCGTTCTTTTTCCAGACACGCTGTCGAATCTGCGCCATCGGTATTCCATCGAAGATGTCGCATTTCTATTCGTTATTCTTATGTCGTGTACAATAATACGGTAGAACCCCATTTATCTGAAACAGCAGGGGGACGAACAGTTCCCTATAGAATAAAGTCACACAAATCGGAACTTGATCATTCTCTCCATTAAAAATCTACGATTTTTCGAATAACCGGAATTTCTCGTTCAGACAAGTAGATTCAGAAGTTTGGTAAATTTCATTTACATCAGCACTTACGATTGGGATTCAAACGAGTTGTCTGCATTAAATGGGACGTAATTCCCGTAATTCATGACCGATTCTAATTATAAATTCTTAGACTCTTGGATCTGTATTTCTTTGCGAAGTTACTATCTATGCTGACGACTATCTGCCTTCCCGTCTGGCGGCGGGCCTGTTTTATAGACTTTGACTAGCAAGTCACAGCTAATGAATTTAAAGTGCCGTTCGATTACCTTTATTCAGAAGAATTTACGTAGCGAAATTCGAATATTATTGCGACATCTTATTCGAATATGATCCGACATCAATCGCCCGTGAAAACGTTAAACAAAACAAGCCCGTCGACCGGAATGATAACAAAAGGTATTAACCGTGATCGAGCGTGACGGCCCCAAAAAATAAGAGCATGAAAAAGTGGGCGAACCGTTACCTTCAATCAGAATATTTAGAATTTACCAAACAACTTCTTCGTGCTAATAAAAAGTCTAACGTTTTAAATTAGAAAATTTCGGTGTTTTTTTTTATGGCGATTGTTATAACCGTCTTGATATTCACGGAGAATGCTTCGACCACGGCTTTTCGTTTCTTGAAGCTATCCGAACTTGAACAAATGGAGTTCGAGCGTGATGATAATTGATTCGTGAAGAGCGATGAAACGTTAAAGTCGCGGAGGAGAAGAAAGAAAATTGGCATTTCCGGGGGACAAGGTGCCAACTTTTTTTTTTTTTTCGTTGACTCACCTCTTATGGTGCTAGGCATCTTGTCCGAGATCACATATCCTGATATCCAAAACGATATACACGTCTCCGATTCACACGTCGATCCGTTTTGCCCACTATTTTTTTTTTTCCACTAAATCGATCAATCACAATCTAATCGACGAAAACCTCGTGTTTCTTTGTTTTCGACACTGAATGAAACAGCACCCTCTGCACCCTTATCGCGACGCGTCGTCGTTCACGGTATTACCCAATGTCAGACGACACGCTTCCAACGCATTACGACGCCAAACGACGTCGTTTTCACACATCCGTGTGACTATCGCCAGTGTCAAGCACGCTTGCTACAAATCCATGTCCATCGATCGCCGATTTCAACGTTCCCTCTTCTATTCATGCGTTCAACGTTACGTTATACCGCGTCACCCTTCTTTCTTTTTACCAAATCGACGACTCGGAGACTTTAACCAGATTCTTGCGCGCTCTTCAACGACAAGTTTGAAGATGTTCCAAAGGATCCAACAACTCGACAGATCGATTACAATTCCCAACACTTTGATCCAGAACTTTTTCACGTACGTTGCAATTCAACCACCTTGCGGAGATACAAATAACTCCGGGTAACGAGATCTTCCAAATAACAGGACTGCAAGATTCTTCGTTCTTAATCTCCTTGATCAGCCAATCATAAGAGAAGCCGTTGTCGTAATCGTCGTCGCTCTTCGTGGTCACCAACCACGCTTATCACCAACAACGATGGCGATGGTGATGGCGGCGGCGGCTTCGACGACGGTACCAAAAACTTGTTGCGAATTGGCCACAGTGTTACGACTTTACGTAGAACGGTGTACGGTGGTAACTGGTGCTGTCGATCACGCGTAGCGAATCCAGACAACGAGGATTACAATTGTTATCACCCGAAACAATGCTTGTGGCCAAGGTAAGTTGACGATACTAATTCCCGCGTAAACCAGGGAATTTCGTAAATAACCAGACGGCGCTCTGTACTGCTCCTTTGCCTGTTCTCTCATCTATCTTCCTCCAAAGACATAGCTCGACCACTCAGCTTCTTCGTCAGATGCGATGATGGAACGATCCAGAGATGATGAAAAGTCGTACGATGACAATCGACGATAGCAGAAGATATTTTGTCCTTTTCAACGATTATATATTCGACGATTCGATTCGATCGAGTTTGCGAGCCACGAGTGGTTGTGTTTCGTGTTGTCCTCTATCTGTGAACCAAGGTTCGGCGGTGGTCCGGTGGTGGTAGCCGAAGAGTGACTCTACCGTGGCGCGGAGATCCACAGGTGCTCGCACGGTGCCTCGTACCCTTACCACTACCACCAACCCCCTCCCCTCCAACGTTCTGTACTCGACTCTTCCGCCTCCACCACCTTCTCTCGTACCCCTACCAACAGCTATACTCTACCGCGACGGAACCTCTTCGTATAGTGGGTATCGTCGTCTCTCTTCATCCCCTCCTTCAGAGAGTCACAGTCAGTTTCTTCTTCTTTCTCTTTTCGGCCACTACTTTTTCTTTCTCTTCCTCCTCCTCCTCCTCCTCCTCCTGTTCTTCTTCTTCTTCTTGTGCTACGACGTCGTCTTCCTTCTGCGTCTCTTTCGTCCGGTTTTTACTTATCCTCAAGTTGCCCGACGCCGGCTGTCTCTGTGTTTCTTCGCTCTACACACAGCTTTCTTTCGCGACGAACTCGTCACTCGGCTGCACCGTTCACCGTTATTCGCCTCGTACGGCACCCTCTTCGCATTCCTCCCCTTCTTCTCCCCCGTCGTCCACCGGTTCCCCGTTTTATTCGCGAGCCTCTGCACCGTAACCCTCGTTTCGCGATCGTTTGCTCGCACCGATCGGGAATGTCGCTCTTTGAAAAGGGAACGCGTCGACGTCGCCGCCGATATCGGTGAAACGGTTTTTCAGCAGATTCGCCAGCGTCGTGGGGGATCGCATTTTTAGATCGTCGAGACGTTGGGATCGCGTGCCTCTGGATTCGAATCGATTCGAAAACGCAGCTTTAGAATATGCTGGATGAACAGTTACGAAAGTCTTAAGTTGCACGCGCCCTAATTGTTTTTCGTTGAAATTCAACCGTTGATCGTACTTCTGTAATGTGAACGAAGACCACAGAAACAGATGAGAAAGAACAGAAACGTTAAAGAGAACTCGTTAAACAGTTTTTAGCGGTAAACATTCGGTCGGTACACAGAAAATGGCGCTACACCTGCGCTCGTTTCTTTCAGTTTGGTGGCTCTTTCGTTTTACAGCGGACTATCAATTCTGCTGCTGGTCGATTAATTAAGCTTCGAGCAGTAAATTAATGATTCAGCGATGGAATTAAAATGCAAAAGGCCCCAACGGCCGCGATGAATTTTTCGAGTCAACGCCTCGCCGCGCCGGTACAGTTATTGCAAAACAACCATCCGATTCGAAAGAAGGCCACGCTGATTACCGACTAATTCCGAGAGCGTGCATCGCTCCCTCTAATGAATTGTTCGCGCAATGCCAATTAGCCGCGTGAAGAATCTTAGCGGTATCAAAATCATCCACTGCGAAAAAAGATGGAACGAAAGACACGCAGATTTTAATCTAAATAAGCCGGTGTATAGGCCGTATCCGTTGCCTTTTCTTCTTTCATAGTTTTGCCCTCGTCGTTCGCTCCCAGCATTTCACCGCTTTGTCTTTAACCGTGCTGCTTACGTGCTTGCTCGTTAATTTCGCGTTAAAATCAAAGTTCCGAACTTTGTACAGATGTCAAAAGCTAGACACGACGAATGACAAAAATTTAATCATCAAATACTCGAAAATATTGTTCCTTCAACTCATCTCTATACTTATTCTATATATTGAATGATCCTTACCAACACATGGTCCGAATGGTCGAAAACGGTATATATATACCGATATCCCGGAAGCGAATATCATATCCCGGAAGTTCGTGTTAACATCGAGACATGCGCGTCGAAGGCCCGAAAACGTTGCATCGTTAAAACAGAATTTCGATCGAACCGACAGCCACGTGGAAAGATATTTAACAAATCCGCAGATTTGCAATAATCTGAAGAGCCGAGGAATCGCTGAGGCTAAGCCTGACTGCCTGCCGGCCGAACGTGAATATTCCGTTGGTCATTGACCTCGGGCCGGTCTTTGGCGCCGAACCCAAGGCTAGCATGCCTCTCGTAAAGTGGGAGCTACAGGTATTTAGTTATAGAACGTCGTGCTCAGCGATTTTCGGCAAAATCGCCGGCCGGATAGAATCGAGCTACGGGATCGGTCGCTCGCTCGTCGATTAACCGGCAAAAACGCTCGTGTGTCTTTCTTTCGTTGTTTCGCGCGCGTCCCTTTCACGCGGAAAAAGATGTCAGGCGTCGGAGAATCAATTGGACACGATTGATCACGCCGTACAATATATCCTGTTTCAACTGGAAATACGATTCTAAAATACAGCCGGGGACCGTTAGGCGTTCGTTCTCTTCCTTTTGGAAATTTATCGCTCGCGACGGAAACGTATGATTAGAAAAAAAAGAAAAAAGAAAAAAAAAAAAAACTGAACGGCCAGTTATCTCATCGTTCGTGTTCATTCGGTTCAACTTTCATTTTAAAGTACACGTGTGAAATCGTCTTCGGTGCTCTGTGAATTTTTTCTTTCTCTGAAAATTTACGATCAGAATGCACTAACAGGTTTTAAACTCTCAAATAAAATCAAGCCTTTCCAAAGTATCAACTGACAAAATTTTGACTCCTCGATCGTCGCTAGAGCCAAGAAAATGCACGCAACGATGATCGACGATCTTCGATCTTGACCATGATGAACTACTAGCCACTGTCGACGATATTACCGGAAACGGGCAGGAAGAAGCCACGATCGATTTCAACCACGCATAACCTCATCACGATGACCTGGCGTCGCGCTATTGGCCCATCCTTCTCCGGCAATGATTCTGTTTTCCAAAGATCGAAACCATGAATTCTTTTTACAATCTCACACGTATCTCTCGCTATCGAACTATTGGTCCATTTTGACGCATTTTCAGATTCCAAATTTTTTATAGGTAAGATTTTCGTTGCAGTCAACGGTGCTAGAAGAGACGTGTTTCACTTCCTGTCGCTTGACGACATTTTACCTAACTTTTAGCACACGTTAATCGCTAGTTTCCAATTCTCGTCGCGATCTTCGCTTCGAAGAACTGCACAAACGTCGATGAAATCCTTCGAAAGCCATTGTTCTTCGCTGCGTCGTCGATTTTCCAATTTTCTCAGTTTTCAGCTTTTGTTCCCTCGACGAGAGTAACGCAATTCTGTGGCATTGAATCATTTCCCAAGGCACTGAATCATTTTCTTGGAAACAGAATTTTTGGTTACCGTGAAAAACGCAGTTTCCTGCGTTCCTTCCTTCCAGCTTGTAATCCAGTCCGACTTCTTGCCGCTTGATCCTCTTGCACGCCTACTTAAATGACCAGCAGAATTATTCTTCCGTCGTGAATAATGTCTTCCGCATTGTAACCCCAAGGATATGATTTTGACTACTGTTCTTCTCTTTCGTACTCCCAAGTTTGCTGCTCTAAAAGTAACAAAAAAATTTTTCCTTTTTTCAGTTCCACGAGTATACTCTTTCTCATATATTTTTCATGCGAAAATCTTGCGCTGAAACATTTTGTCAATGAGGATTGAGTGCCACGCGTGATACATTTCGAGCGTCCAAAACTGTATCATTGTAAACGATTCTTGATCGTTGGAGCGTGTCGACCAAGTCGAGCGTGACCAAGCAGTGATTCGTGGTGTTTCAGATGCACAGTAATTGTTCCATTGTAAGATGGGAATGAAAGCGATCCTACTCTTCGATTTTCCTGCTATCATTCGAGCCGTGATATATCTTTTAATTATTTGCTCCACGATTTCGTTATAAATACACTCTGCAACACGGTCGAGGAATAATCAATCACACACGGAAGGAAATCGTAAGTACTTCATTAGAGTTCAAGTGTAACAGCAAGTACGAGAGTTTCATTCATTCCAATGCTGATAAAATGGGCTCGTCTCGTCTCAAAGCGAACGACGACTTCTCGAAAATGTCTCGTCCCGACCTTGATAGCTCGAGAATTGCATCATCAACGTTATTCAAAATTGCTGCCGCGTAGTTTAGTCCTTGATGCCTCAGACTCACGAGTCAAGAACCCTGAGACTCCGCTTCTACAAACGATGGTCCTCGTGGTACTTCATCTTTCTTTGAATAAAGTTGGCCTCCGTGCCGTCCAGCTGCGTTAACGTTCGTGTATACACGTCGTCGCACAACGGCGTAGGAGTCGCTTAAATAAGCGCTCTATTGTTTGTTAAACGCGTACAGAACGAATTTTTGATATCGCGCGCCGATCTCGAGTTTCTGCCGCGTTACACCGCGTGAACGCAATCGATTGTTGTACCATTTTATCCATTGTCCCCTTCATGCTTTCTACAATGCTTAATTTCACTGATTGATGATCGACGAGTTAAAGAGACCCTCGCGTGGACAGGGACATTCGCCGCTTAATTTTTCTGCAATATCTTGCCTGAGGACAACGAAAGTTCCATTCTTCCAACAAGTTGAAGCAATCTCGTCTCTTGTATTTTTGTTTCATTTAGGCGCTGCTGTCGACGAACGTGCGATTATAGACATATGTGTTACGTGTTCATTAATGGGCTAATCAATCAGCGTTGCCTCGATGACACGTGTACGCGAACGGAATCGTTAATGCGTGCCCGGGTCGTGGATGGCAACTGACTGACGCGATAACTGCGTAATTGAATTCATTAGCGATGATTCTATTTAATTACCATCCACGAAATCGATCGTACATTTGTTATGACTGGTGGCACCACCGTTATGCCAATTACTAATCTCGTTTGCTAATCTAGATTGAAATCCTATCTCTGGCTCTCTGTATCGTTTTTCGCGTCCAGTCGATAAAACTTCATCGATAGACCAGGAAGAGAGTTGTCATTAATGAAGACGTGACTTTATCAAGCGTTTGCTCTCCAACAGGAACCTGGACATACACATATATATATATATATATATATATATATATATATATATATATATATATATATATATATATATGTCGCGTTCAGCCGTTATCAACGGTTTTCGATTTAGGTAGCACCATGCAAGTTCACCGGATAAATCAAAACGTAAATGGAGGATTTCCTACGCTGGAAGCGGCTCTGTTCACGCCCCTGCAACAATTGTTTATAATCCAATTTCAATACGTTAAAAGCCTCGGGAGCTCTAAGACCTCCCCGTTAAATCCGCTTCTACGTAGCTACATCGTTTTACGATCGATGATGCACGTGGGCGTGCAACAGAATGAAAGTACCGGTTGCAGTTTGCAGAGCCAGCAAGCCGTGATGCATCGATGGAACGAACTTTGGCAAAGTGAGGAAAGCCAACGGGCATTGAAAACGCTCGCTGCTCCTCCGACGAAATTCGGAGCCTCCGATTAAAGAAGAGAATCGAAGACAGCAAGCTTGGAATAGCAAGCTTGGAAATTCTTAGAAATTATGTCGCTAAACTTCAAGTAACAAACAACGTGGAGGCAAACGTGGAATTACGTAAAACTGTAAACAGAGCGGAAACAATAATCAATTGTTACAAGAAACATATAATCGTAACGAGCATTAATAAATATAAGACTAGACATAACGAAAGTTACAAGATTAGTAGGATTTTTAGGAAAGTTCTACGCACGTGAAATCAATGTGGTACCTATACGAGATACACACTAAAATAACTTGAAATTGCGAGACGACCTGATTCAGAGATTGCGCTCTTGAGTTTCGCTGCTCCGCGAATCCCATTTATAAAGCATTGCGAAAATCCTGTGAATCTCAAAATCCTTCAAAAATGAAAAATGAAAAATCTCTCCACGAGATGAACATGAAGAGAAAAAGAAAAAAACATAAAGCTCTAGAAACAAGTGGAAATGGCCAAAATATGGCAAATGGAGTGAACACGATAGGAGGATGAGGAGAGGTGGAGAGGGAGGATTATTTTGGTGGGTACCCTCTCTATCTGTGCGTCAGGGTTCTCGAGTTCTGTGCGGTCGATCACGCATGTGGGCGTACGATAGGATAGTGGTACCGGACGCGGGTTTATACGAATACCGGGCGAGCAAGCAAACGAACGAACGAACGAACGAACGAACGAACGAACGGCTTGCAACGGTAAAACGTAACCGTTGTGCCCCCGACAGCAAGAGAGGCCGTCGTCGTGAGAGAACAAGTTGAAGAGGGATCCCGATGATGTAAGAGAGAGAGGAGGGACAGGAGGGCACCGATGGTGGTGCGTAGTAGGGGAAATTGACGATGTAACACTGCCAGATAGCGGTACAGCATCCCCACCGTTCGTAAAATCATCCTCATCGAGGTTCATGGACACTCGTATAATTCGTTGGTGTCCTCCTCGCGCCCATCATTTTCTTTTTCCTTTCTTTCGCGTCGCGTCTCGTCTCCTCGTACCTTTTGAATTTCTATGAAACACCGAGCGACCGGTATTATCGAGCAATAGCTGCTAGAACCGGTACTCCCAGCCGGTAATCTTATCTATTGAAGCAGTCAATGCATCGACGTCTCGTTTTGTTCTATTAGCGACACGGAGTCGTGCGTCGTGGTCTTTGATCGCGATGAATCACGCGTTTTTGTCGAGACGTATCCAAGCGTAGGAAGATCCTCGTGCAACGATGCACCGCGGCTTCGTTTCTCCAAGCCAGCGAATCGGTCTCCATCGCTTTACGAGCGTTTGCAAGATGGAAATTTCAAGTCGAGCGATTCGTGATTTACAGAATGTAAAAGACTCCTGGAATGGTTTCTCGAATGACATTTTGACACTCTCGAGATCTAGAAACAAATTTATTTGCGACATATATTTCTCGGTAGGTCGCGCTGTCGAACAGAGTACAACAGTGAATAGTTTCAGTCGCGAATATTCGTAAAAAACTGAATCTTCTCTTTCTTCTTCTATTTGCGATGTATCAGTAGCAACCAGTAGTTTAGTATTTTATGGTCTACTGGTATCTTTTGGTAAGAATGCTATACATTAAAATGGCTCGTGGAACGATTATTTGTTTCCTCTTACTGTCTCTGATTTATATTCGTCCTCGCGTAAATGGAGCTGTAAAACACATCTAACGATCGGGAAATCGTTTATGTTTCACGAACAGTGAGTGTGCGCGGGCAAAACTTTTATCGATAGTGCACGTATAAACGGAAAGTATTCGTGGAAAATTTTTATTTCCGTCCAGAAACGAAACAAAATATGTAGGTCAAATGAAAAATACAAAACTCGTAAACAATTAAACCTCGTCCTCCATTTCTTCAACTTATTTTATCTTTCGATGTAAAATTTATACGAAGACGACCAAGAATCGCAAAATAATTAAAACTTGTGAAACTTCTGTTGAAAATAAGAAAATAAAAATTTCCGAGTATATTGCTTTTTTCAATCTATCTATCAAAGTACGATATAATCCTCTTTGTGGCAAAGGTCAGTGAAAATCGGGTAAATTTCGATGGAGCGAGCAAAAGCTCTGTACAGAAAGCCAGCTACCTTCTATGTTGAAAGGATAGAAGGGAGAAGCCAACAGTGGAGAATGTTGGAACGTATAATTTCGGGCATGGACCGATATTATTGATGAGTTCGATTCTTCGAATCGATCAGGAATAATATCCCGACGGTGCGGGATACGGTGTTACGAGACGGGGCGAGGAGGAATTACGACGCCCACGGCAATCAACGGTACATTGCACTTGCTGGTAATGCCCTACACTGCGTAAGTATACGCGTAACAATATACATTATAAATAACAGCTTTGTGTATAAACAAGCCGAAATTCGGCTATCGAAGTGTATGCGGCAGCGTTCGAAAAAAAAAAATTCACTCGTACCGATCAGACCGCCGAGAAATATTACTCGTCCAGTTATTTTTACGCGATTAAATCGTGAGTAAAAAAAAAAAAAAAAAAAAAGAATAAATTAATATTCTACTGTATCTTAATCTATAAACGCCCGCTCTATTATCTGTCATTTATATGAAATTGTTTCTGTTTGTTACTTTGTCAGTGTATAACATTCAAAGGCTAATCGTTTTAAGTAATTAACAATTTTGCAGAAAAGTATGTTTTGCATATATTTGTTTTATTAAGATAATGCGATATTAGAAATTAACAAGAGACTGGTACCAATGGTTTTGATGAATATTCAATCAAGCATACTGCTTTGTTTCAACAATAAACGAGTAATATGATTGTTTTCAAGTGTATGCTTTTCGTTTAAAACCTCTCTAATGAAATGTAAAAAATGCCACCGGAATAATTTCAGACTTCAAAGCAGATATAAAGTATTATATATAAGATATATGAACTACAATATAATATATTTCAAGATTACATCGGACAGATAATGCATTCATCGAAAATCGTTCGTTTCCTCCATGAATTTCGAGGTTCAATTAAACGAATTTAATTAAACTAACTGCCAATGCTAATTTCGAATTAATTCGTACCACCGTTGGAAATTCTAGACGATCGATACGTCCACCGAAAATTATTCATTTCTTTCTATGAAACTCGATTGACGTTTAATTAAATAACTTATTAAACAAGCATCGCGGTTGGATTTAGTTGTTTGTTTAAGATCGGGATTAATTAGAGGCCCCTGATTGCAAATAAATTATTACGGGGGCACGTTAATGCGCTTAACGAACGAGTTTCAATGAATCGGTGCAAATTAGTGTAACCAAGATGTATAACAACGTGGTCCCTATGTACGATTAATTAGCGTTTTCGGTCTTGTAATTACCGCGGCTTTCGATGCGGTGCTTGGATACAGGTTTGATACGCGTACACACGGGTTATTACTGGCTTATTATCCGCGATCGGGGAAAATTGCTGTGATTTTAGAATTAATGTCCTTCCCTCCTCCTTTCTACTACAAAAGTGCCAGCCATCACACTCGCGAGAATTCGGCTAACGAAATAGCTGTATCAGTACATTCTGCATACCAGTGTACACAGTTTGATACATTATACGGTTCAGCATACACGTCATTCGCTTTTATTTAATCAACAGAATTTATTTAGCTTGTTCATGTTGTTTCTGCGGTCACGACAGTCATTTTCAAATGCAAATATTTGCATATAATCGCAAAATAAAACAGTCACTGCTGCAAAAAGAGTTGATCTTATTAAATTAATTTGAATTTCGAGCGAATTAAAAAAAAAGACCGACGTTGGAATTGCATCACGAGGTTTAAATTGAAATTTACGATTCAATCACTGAATCATATGGGCTTGCAAAATTTTGCGATTCAACTTTGAGTTTTATTGTCGGAAACTTTTAAACATTATTGTTGGAAAATTATCTTGTAACAGACTTGACAGATTTTGCAGAACTTGGTGCCGTCAGTAGGCGACAAACAGAATTTAAATACGAAGAAACAGAACGAATGCAAGGTAAAACAGTGCGCGTAGCGTTTCAAGCCTTTCAAGTAGATTCGGAAGCTACCTGATCAGCCGTTGATAACTTAGAAATGCAACTACACTGTTGTAAACTGAAACTATCTCTTATCTATTGAACCAAATTTATATTATATTATATAAATGGAATGAAACTTTGAACTAATACAGAGATATTAAATAAATTAATTTCAAAAAACAGATTTTAATACTAAATGCGTTAATTGCATCTTGTGAATATAGATATAATTTCACAAACAAACAAACACGCGATTAATTTGTAAACATGTTGTTCAAAGATTAAACGAGCTAAAGATCTTTTATGATTTTGCTTTTGAGTTTTATTTTTTAGAAGAGCTTTATATTCATAACGATGATCATGGAAATTTTATCACCCTGAAAAGTCCTTTTATTGAGAGATGAATGATAGCTATTATTAAGCGAACAACATGTAAAATGGACTAACGTAAATGTAAAACTGAATAGCTTTCTGTGCTGCAAAAATTTAATTTCACTATTTAATATGTTGTATGTGTGATAAGTTAATAGATGCTTCTAGGAAACAGACAAATCGACTTTTTGATGAATCTACGAATATTCAGACACGCATCTTGTAAAATACTACATTATTGTAGTAAGAAAGGAATACTGATTCCTTTTTTTCGTATCGCATATTAACTATAAGTTAATATTTCACTAGCTGTGTTGTAGTATAGCACTAAATAATCTTCACACAAGATTTCTCTGTAATTTCACATACAGGTCATTTGCTACGTTTGGATTATTAATTATTTTTAGATTATATATTTTCCTCTTCTAATGAATAAATACATAAATTTCTAATAAATTTCTAATCGGATTAACACACCGATAATTTTTGAATTACTGACTGATAATGCCTGTTCCCAGTATTTTTCTCATACCATGATTAATCCACAGATTTCATCCTTCGAATTAACTTCAAATATTATTGATGCATCATGGTTAATAAGAGCTAATTATCGTTGAATGACGATATTCCATTTCGTTCCATTTCACGTTGCAACCATAATTCTAATTCCATATCAGTAAGATTCTGTGGTCATTAAAAACGCAAGAGAGGAGAGAAATCACAATGAAAAGAAAAAAGAAAACTCGGGAAGCGTTCAAGAAAATTAATCGAGATTGTGCGTGGAAACGTAAGATCGTCTATCGGTAGTCCCTTAAGATCGCAAAAGCTTAGTCACAGAAATTGTATCTTGGTCTTGCGCTTACGCTTGCGCTAAAGCAGCTAGTACTTAGCGCGTCTCTGTATAAAAGCGGCCACTTGTTGAACGACTTGCATTCCACCGATTCTCCTCAACCGTGGATATATCTGTTTTACGAGACCCGAAAATTCGCATCTCGCGAAAATTCATCGTCTGCGAAGTGATCGCTATCCAACAAAGTTCAAAAAGTTTATCTTTTCGCATTCCCTTCGATCGCGCTCGAACCTTGCTGCACCTGCTCATCGTCGGACTCGAGATTTCCGGAAAGGTAGGATTCTTGTGTGACAATGTTAAAATTTCTATGTTTCTATGTGTTCATCGCGTTTGACAATAGTTTATTAACGTTTAGAAATAATTTTGAAATACCACTGCGATTGTGAGAGAAAATTCGAAATCGTTCCGATCCATCTTTCCAATTTTCAAAAGAGATCTGATAAATAGTTGATTAAACAACTTGTACAGGCAATAAGAAGTGCATGTGTACGACAATGCAACGTAACATTTCAATGTAATAGAAATCGAAGGTTTTTTTGTTTGAAAGACAAGAGTCATTCGAAAGAATTCCAAGTCTGAAGAGTGAATAATTTATATTTAGACATACGAATTTCTATCGTCAACTTTATCGTTGAAAAAATCAGGAATAACAAATATAACAAACATAATCAACAAAAGCGGTGGGATAATTGAGCTACCTTCTGAATTGACGCTAGAAAATTTACCTAGTTTCGAGTAATTAGGAAAGCGTATCGTTAATGAACTGGTTTTCATCGGACAATTTAGTTATCAGTGGGATCAAAACGCGTGTTCATCAGATCGACTGCTATTTCTCGATGAAATCGCGAATCGGTATCAAACACCGGTGGCTCGTGTCATGCATAAGCAGTCGGCATCGCTGATAAATCCTTCGAATCGCGCACGAATACTGAAAGCTACGGGAAATTACAAAAGTCGGAAACGGAAACGGTGGAAGGACGAGCTTTTAATATCGTCGAGCGTCATTCTGGCTTAAGCTCGAGATCCTCGTGACTGCCGATGTTCGATTTTCCATTTTACGTCCCGTATGGGCCGAGATCTTTTATTTTCTTGTTTGTAATCGCTGGGTGATAACGTCTTCATCGTCCCCTCCCTCTAGATCCGCATGAAATTGTGAACGCTATTGTCGACCGTCTGAATAAAGAACATCGCAATGCCGCCCGCTACCGGTCGATTATCAAGCTTATCGAGCAGAGAAATTCAATGATATTTCTCATTTGGAATAATCTGATTTTTTCGACCTGTTCTATATCGCATTCGAGCGAATACCAAAGTAAGATGAATATCGTCACTTCTTTCACAGATTACTCTCTGATGCTGAACGTATCATTCAGTTTATGAATGTGTAGTTCAAAGCGCGGAAATTTGGCTAACTTGACCAGTCAGCTAAACCACCCGTCTGAACTTTTCGGTCTATCATCTTCGAAGACACAAACAGCACCGGATTTCCGTGAGACTCGCGAGCGAAATCCTCTGTTCTTCAAAACAAGATTAAGTAATATCCGTCCACTTAACTTAAATTCATTCGAGATACCTTTATTCCACTCGTACGACACGATTTTACGAACTAACGTTAGAGCTACCAACGACCAACGTATAAAAAACCTCTGTGAGAGTTCTGTACTCGTGTGAAAAAAGTATGCAACACAAGAAGAGAAAGAAAGTCAATTAAAAAATTGTCAGACTATCAAATCATTGTCTATACCTGAGAATAAATAGGCGATAAATCAATGAGAGAAGGTAATAAAGAGTGATAATCGAAAGTTGAAAGATGGGGGAAGATGCGAAGGAAAGGTCACTCATCGGGTAGCTCGAATCCAGGAAAGCGTACGATCTAGTTCTAGGCCGCAAGGAGCCTTGTGACACTAGCCTAATAAGCTCCGGGCCCATGTGACAAGCGATCGATGATGAATCCGTACAAATCATCCGCGAGTACCTATCGTAGCGTTAAAGTTCGACGCTAGGTCAACACGCATAGGGCAGCTAAGCGTATCTACACGGCACACTCGTTCAAATCCGCTGCATCGTCGTGCTAAGCTTCCGCGAAACACGTCGCGCGAGTTTCCCCGATTCCTTCCTCAAACACTTTGCGGTGACAAATTAATTATAAACGTTAACACATGCGCCTGATTCGGTGCCATCGTAATTTCGAGATTTGGTTATTGTGAAGATCAGCGGTGAGTGAGTGCTCTGCAGGTGTAATTTCAATTTTAATAGTGGTCACGGTATGACAGTTTCCTCAATCTAAAAAACAATTTTCCAATTTCCTTTTGGATACGACCACCTCTCATTTGTCAGTATATCGATTTAACACCTGTTTGATATTGATAGATATTAATTGAAGAACACAGTTCTTGAAAAAAATTATTTCCAATTATCTTTTTTGAAACTAAAAATATACAAGTTGTTAGAAAAATTTTATTATCCAGATAGCGTGTGCTGTTACCTTTGAAGCGACGAGTATTACAGTGTGTTGACTTGATTTGATTGCAGATAATATGAATCTAGAGGAGTATAGAAAACATGGTGAGTAGGAAACATATTTTATTTCCACTGTGACGCATGTAAAATAACAAATGTTCAAATGTTCATCGATTAGTTCACGTTGGCTTGATCGGTGAAACGAGAGACTAGCAAGAAGCTATCAAATACGTTTCTAGGCATTAAAACGATAGCAATAAAGAGGGATCACCGTAGGGGAGAGTACGTCTATGGGATCTTTATGGATTCGATACTGTTTCCAATACACTGGGTTCCGTCTTTACAATCTAAATCTCTGAATCCTAGGCAAAGCATCCGAATGAGATTTTCCTTTTTCTTTAAATCCAATTTCGTACGAAAAATCGATCTTTTTCCTCCTCTAGTCATCTCCCCTTGTTGCTCGATCGTCTCAAACGTCAATAAAGCTGACTTTTATAGAAATCTATATCGCAATTCGACTCTGAATTTGGAACAGATTTAAGATTGTATTTTTCCTCGCGTAAAATGCGATCTCGACGAATCGTCCATCGTTTAAGAAGTAAGCTAAGGCTTGTATGTCGAAGCCCGATTGACCCGTGACTTTTAGAAACTGTTAAACAACACGAATCGAATCTCATTGTGAAGCGTGATGTACATGAGAGAAACGAATTGGGAAAGACACAAAGATGTTATCCGGGGACAACGATTTCGCCTGCGCGAGTATTTTCCCAATACACTCAAGATCGATTCACCTAAATAAAGAAAACTAAAGATAATCGGTTTAACGTTTTTCCATCTGGGCTTAATAATTGATCTTCCAAGAAGGTGGTCATCCTCGAAATCTCGTCCTTTTAATTGCATCGAAATGTAACGAAACTTCAAAGTCTATCGTACAAATGGAGTTTCGACGTTCAACATAGCAAGATGAGAGGGAGAGGAAGGAAATTTTAAAATGTAAATAAATTTGCAAAAATTCCAATTTTCGTCGAGAGTCACATCGGCAAATAATTTCCTCTCTTGTCTACTTACTGAGAAAGTGATCTTTTCTATTTTATTAAAATGTCTCTCGAAGCAAAATCTTTGGGGAAGAAAAAAAAAAAAATTAAAAATCTGAGAAATGTAATTTTTGCATCGCGTGAAAGAGAAAAGTTGTATTCGAAAGACAAATAACCTTTTGGTCGACTTGATCGCGATTTCCAACTGTCAGGAAAAGAAATGGTGGATTACATTGCCGATTATCTGGCGAACATACGATCCCGACGCGTTTACCCGGCGGTTTCCCCGGGTTACCTGAGAAACGTTCTGCCCGCCTCTGCGCCAGTGGATGGCGAACCTTGGGAGGACATATTCGCGGACATCGAAAGGTGCATCATGCCAGGAGTGACGCATTGGCAGAGTCCACACATGCACGCCTATTTCCCAGCCCTGAATTCACCTGCTAGCCTGTTGGCCGATATGCTGGCCGACGCGATCAATTGTCTTGGATTTACTTGGGTAAGAACAATAATGTGAATATCACACGCGCGCCGAGCGAAATGGTTTAGTTTATTATGCTTTCTCCCGTTCGGCTTCGAACGTTCGTCATGTCACGCACGCGACACGTATTTAACGATATTATATTAGATACAATTTCCAATGGCGCGAGTTAAGCGTTGGATGAAGAAAATTGAAATAGACTGCAGATCTTTCACGATGAATGTAAATCGTGTATTTCGTTTTGCAAGTTTTAGTAGCTACCTGATAAGGTAAGTTCAGAAGTTGCGCCATTCAAATTCGACGTTTTGTCTGCTACTACTACCGGCTCGATATGAGTTCCTATTGTCGATTCTTGATAAGAGAGGTCTTTAATCACGAGAAACACTGAGAAAGTTATTTACATCTCTACGTTCTATTAACTACGATACAATTACCGGGAGGTGCGTTTCTCTTTCATTTTTCTGACGGGCAAATCTTTATCGCCCTTTGTGTATTTCCTCAAGGCCTCGAGTCCTGCGTGCACGGAACTAGAGACGATCGTAATGAACTGGCTTGGGAAAATGATTGGTTTGCCAGAGGAGTTCCTGCATCATCCAGGAGGATCTGGAGGTGGTGGCGTGATACAGACAACCGCGTCAGAAGCCACCCTCGTTTGCTTACTCGCAGCAAGAACCCGAGCCATTAGAGACGTGCAACAAAATGAGCCGGATCGTTTACCCGCCGAGATTAATTCGCGTCTTGTCGCGTATTGCTCCGACCAGGTACCCATTTCCGCTTTAAATCTTCTCCTTACACGAACTGATTTTCCTAAGAGTATTCTCCGTGTTCTTCTCTCTGTTAAGTTTCTTACTCTCTTGCGAATTCACTCTTGCAACTCAAAAGTAATTCCATCCGTTCATCTTGTAATTATTACGCATTTATCTACGTCTTGCTTTAACCGTCGTTCCATTTCTATTGCATATTGTTCTCTGTTTTTTAAATTTTTTTTAAAATCACGACGTGGAGGAAATTTTATTACTTCTAAAAAAAAAAAAAAAAAAAAAAAAAAGAAAAGAAAAAAACTCTGCCACGTAAATGTCTTGTAGGCTCATTCTAGCGTAGAGAAAGCTGGATTGATAGGACTAGTTCGAATGAAGTACATCGAATCTGACGATGAATTGAGTATGAGAGGAGAGACTTTGCTCGAGGCGATAACGAACGACAGGGCCGAGGGTTTACTCCCCTTTTTCGTGAGTATCAACTGTTCGTATTTCACACAATTTACATTTCGAAGACAATTTAAACGGGTATCATATCTCAAGAACCTACGTGACCAATATTACGTAACACCGTATTGAACCGAGGCGGAAACTCGCAGGAGACTGCTCGTACTTTTTCTTCCCAATTAACGTTATCAAAGTAAATAGTGATACTACGGTAGAAAATAATCGACCCGTCAATTAAGCTTGGCATTTGTTAGTAGCTAAAGTAGAGAACATGGTGGACATGACGTAACAAGGCGGATTGTACTTTTCCTAGTTGGTCCCCGAGGACATCGACGTAGCGTTGTCTTTCATTTTTCAAGACAATAAATCCAACGCACCGGGGAAGTAAGTTTCATTACGACCGTCGCGACGCAGCTGTTCAAACGGAAAAAATTTTACAAGACACTGGAACTCGCGACAAGCTTGATCGAACATCATTTCTGTGTTGCTTGAATTTGGATCGACTCGGAAATCAAATTTCTTTAACGTCTGTTCTCGTTCGTTTGTCAAGGTTTGCGCTACTTTGGGCACAACGGGCGCCTGTGCTTTTGACAATCTTAAGGAAGTTGGTCAAGTGTGTAAGTAACATGTGTGTAACAACAACACGATAGAGGACAGTTTAGCTCGAATTTGATCCTGTTCAATTCGGTCGTCAACACGTTTCGAATGAATTTCGACAGGTGAACAGAATGGACTGTGGTTGCATGTGGACGCGGCCTACGCAGGCAGTGCATTCGTATGCCCTGAATTCCGTGGATGGCTCCAAGGAATAGAATACGCAGATTCAATCGCGTTTAATCCCAGCAAATGGCTGATGGTGCATTTTGACTGCACCGCTATGTGGTGAGTATCACACACAAAAATATCTGGATTGTAACATTTCATTTCGACGACAATATTCGATTGGCAATATTCTGACGAGGAAAAGGAGAAACAAGCAGCAAGGCAGGAAATTTGTACATCTGGAAATCATTGCGGATCCGATAATTCATAAGCGCGAAGGATTATCGCCTTTCGTCCTCCTCTTTCTCATGACTTATAGGTTGAACTGCGGATGCAGAATGGCTTTTTTCATTCTTCCTGCAATTTCCGCCGACTCGTTCGACCGACCCGACATAATTCGCAATCTTTAGGATTGATGTTTGAAAGTCCATTAAAGTCGATAGCGCGAGGAACTTATTGTTTTATAATCGTCAGTGCTTTCTGAAATCCGGACGTCGATGAATATATTTCGAAATTAAAAGAATCCTTTTTTCCCTTCGGCTATTACTTTCATCTAAATTTGCTTGTATCCCATTGAATTCCTGCCGGACCAGCGATCGATCGAAGACACTGATCGTGAAAGTTAACCAGAAACAACTTCTGGTGATTCTTTTCAGGGTGAAAAGTAGTCAAGCGTTGCATAGAACGTTCAACGTAGACCCACTGTATCTGAAGCACGAAAACTCAGGTAACGATGCATCGTGTTTAATACAACCTATTAAATTCGGTCAAGCGAAACACGTTCGATTACATAAAACATTTTATTATTTATTTGCAGGCTTGGCTATCGACTACATGGTAATTAACCAATGAGGTTTGCCGACGAAATTACTTCACGACGTTTATGTGCATTAATCTTCGTTTATAATTCTAGCACTGGCAAATCCCGTTGTCAAAGAGATTCAGAGCGTTGAAGTTGTGGTTCGTCATTAGAAATTACGGAATCACCGGCCTTCAGAAGCATATTCGCGAGGTTTCTATTACATCATACGTTCCACGTGTACAAGACTTGCGACAACTTTTTCCTAGCACATCTTCTTTTCCTTCGAGCTCTTAAACGATTTTTCGTTGAAAAATTTAGTACTCTGACTGTGACGATGTTTAACAATATATTAGTCAACAGACTTATCTCCTTCTAATTTCACTCTGATTTGAATTTCAGGGTGTCAGACTGGCACAAAAGTTCGAAGCGCTGGTTTTGGCGGACGCGCGCTTCGAGATCCCAGCGACGAGGCACTTGGGACTCGTAGTATTCCGTCTCCGAGGAGAGAACAGTTTAACAGAACGTTTATTGAAGAAGATGAACACGAGGGGACGTGTCCATTGCGTACCGGCTGCTCTACATGGGAAATACGTGATTCGATTTACCGTCACCTCAACCAAGTAAGCCTTCGCATCGAAGAATGTCAAAATTTTATCAATGCCGCGGTAGATACTTATCTAACGGTTCTTGGAACGTTCAGCAATACTAACAAAATTATTCAAACGACGATAAAAAGTTAGGAAACTTGAGGAATAATTCTAAAAAAAAAAAAAGAAATTGATAAACTTCGATTATAATTTTAGCACTACCAACGAAGACATCTTGAGAGATTGGGCTGAGATACGGAATACAGCGAACGAAATTCTGGGAGATACCACGACTTCTCCTGTACGAGCGAAAGTCCCACTTGCAGGTAACGCAGAAACGAACGGTAAATTGACAACGAGTAACTCAATACGACCAATTTCGTGTAATTTTTGAAGTATCGAGGTAAACATTGTGCTTGCAAATTTTATACGTTGCTCAAGCACATGTCGATCGTAAGCTTGTCCTTTATTAAAGACTTGATTTTGTTTCAGATTTTCTAGATAGACGGAGTTTCACGTTTTCTTTCTTTCTTTTTTTTCTCATTTCTATTCGTAAAAATGCAAATCCCTCGAGTTTTGCACAAGGATAGAACTTTCGTTTAGTAGACAAAAGAAAGCTGTTGTTAGAATTAAATTTTCACTAGTTACTGAGAGAGTTGTGGATATAATTATGAATACTAAACTCTAATAACATATCATTATTATAAAAAAATGTATCGTAACTTTTTCTTTTTATTGCTTGTAGCAAATACGTAGAGTTATCAGAGCTTTATTTTTATTGTATATACGCTGACATTTACTTTCCTCAATGTTACAAACACTAAGTAATTTATACAAATAATAATAAGCAATTTTATTTCTAATCACTTGATTTTGCTTCAATTCTCTCCCTTTTTTTTATACAAATGCATGTCTATGATTTTTGGAATACAGAAAGCTCAGGTAAGACGAGTTTCCAATACGTGTGATTTCACACTTTGCATTTTAATTTTGTTCCTTAAAAAGTATTCAATTTAATATTGAAATCTTTCGTACAATCGAATTGAATAATAATAACGGCTTTCAATTTTCAGACACCCGAGAGAAGAACGAAAACTTCGGTTCAAGTTTGTTATTGGCCAATTCCCCGATGTCACCGAAAATCGTAAACGGCAGCTTCGCTGCGATTTACGATACTGCAGATATATTTGAAGAATGTACGAAAGCTTTCGGTCAATTGCGACTGGAAGCTAGAGACAGTCCAGGTAAATGACAAGTAAAAATAATAAGTAAAAGTAACGTGATGTAAGTAAATGCAAGGTGTACTTCGATTTTAAGCTATGCGACGTCGAATTCGAGGGATACTGATGTCGGGAAAACAGTTCTCTTTGGATTCCCGCATGGATCTCGTACAGGTAAGCTGTGCTGTACAACTGTACCAAAATTACCATTCTTTGCGTGTCTTATTATTTGCGTTGTTACACATTTTACACAGGGATACGCTTGCTGCCGTCCAGCTATAGAAATGGCGTCGGAATTGCCACTACAGGAGGATGAAGATCTTGGTACTAACGAAACCTCTGCTAATCAGTCCAAAAATGGTAACTATATGGTTAAAATCCTTGGCAATTTAAACGTTAAAACTTTGCAGACTCGAGTTTCTGTATGACCAACACGCAAAATAATTCATTTTGTTTTCCTTTTACGTAATCAGATAATTCTGGTGAATGCGCAACCGCCCAAGAGGAAGCGGAGAATTCCGAAAAGACTAACCAACCGTTGAGAAGACAAACCAGCAAGTCTCGGTCGAATTATGCCATGAATGGCTCAGTGAAAGTCGGTTCTCAAGACTGCTCGGAAACTTTAACGTCCATGATGTCGACAGAAGGTAACAACATGCCACGAAGCGAAACGATAGCTGCGATCGGTCATCGTCCATGTACCGGCGATCTATCGTCGATACAGAGCCAAAACGAGAGTCCCACTAAAGAGGCCGAAGGCAGCCTCGAGGACGCGGAGATCGTCTGCAGAAAATGCGGCCATTGTATGAAGAAGGAATAAAATTAGCCAAAATAAATCGTAACTGTTAATCGCGACAGTTCCCGACTGTGTGTACTCCTTCGATGTCTTCGATGGATTTTATGTTGTTCAGATCTAATTGTAAGCGTGGCGCTTTCGCAGGGCACGCCACAAATTGTTGGAGAGAAAGTAATCATCTGCGATATTAAATTGATGAATTTACCGTCTGACAATCGTCTTCTATTTAACTCACTGTCCTATCCTATATTATTATATATATACGTGCTATTCTTACATACATGTACATATGTACATATCAAGAAAACAACTGAAGAAACGATAGAATTCTTATCTGAATAAAGAAAAAAAAAATCAAACAAGAATGTATTTTGGATCAGAGGAAAGATTTTTAGATTAATGAATATATTCTGTAGTGTTGCATTGGACGAGGATTCTTTGAACATTGGAATGTCAGGTTCTTGATTCGAAAGAAAAGTCATGATATACGTAGGATGTTTGGAAATGTCACAAAGAAGAATCCAATGATATATAAATTTTATTGCGAACTGATACAACGATGACAATGGATCTGATCAGTCTAGGCCACGACTATTTTGTCTTTCGATCTCTGGAAAAACATATTGTCAGACACAACTCGGCCTACAGTGAACGATGATTTTTTTAAACAATCCCACGCTTTATAAATCTTTCGTTTTAGTTAGCATTGACACGGGTGACGAAAATATCGCTTCGATGTGATATATCAACACCGTTTCCTTTTTTTTTTTTTTTTTAAATGACATGAAGAGAAGAGGGAAACATATACGTACACATAAATGTATATTTGCATTGAGGTACGTCAACAAAGTATCGCTCGTCTGCACCTGATACTCGATCGTTAACAATTAAACCGCGAGGGTACAACGTACTCGTAAAATCTGTCTCGACACACCATCTTTAATCGTTTTAACAATGGTTAAATTACAATATGCCCATATAACTATTTATCACCGCTTCGCTTGTCTTTTAATT
Organism: Tetragonisca angustula; assembly: GCA_036937485.2. Lineage (NCBI taxonomy): Eukaryota > Metazoa > Arthropoda > Insecta > Hymenoptera > Apidae > Tetragonisca > Tetragonisca angustula. Next base: position 388,729 of record JAWNGG020000119.1, on the reverse strand, counting down.
CCAAATACGTTTCGTCCAATGATTTATAACATGTACATACGTATACTGTTCCTTGTTAACATCTTTAACTACAACTGGAACAATCTTTTATATCTCGCGCCATTTTTCTTTTTCCTTTAAACAACTCTTTCAGCGTTTCAGAAGATCGCATGGATAAATAACATTATTTCTCCGGATTTGTGTGAAATATTCATGAAAATATTTATGTTACACGTCTCTCTATGATCTCTCCTCAAGCGTCGGATTACACCGAGATTTAATACCCCAGGTCCCAACATTGGTCAGAATATATATACTTGAGTCAAAAAGAATCAGCGACCATAAATCCAATTCTTTCAGGTCGTTTTCAAATTTTTGTTTAATTTTTTCCCTTTCCTTTTACCGTGAGCACCATGTTCCGCGATATCCGTTTACTCCTGCTATTTGTACCAAACGCTATTTGTATGCGTTTCTTAACACTACGTGCCCTCAAAATACTAACATAACCGCGTTTTTTGATAGTCGTACGTTTCGAATATTATAGCTAAGCACTAGCTTAACGCTACTTCACGACGCATTATCGTATTAGTTTGGTAAAAAATTAACAAACGCTAGGACAAATAATTCTTCGTCAAATGGATCTCGCTTTCGAAGAAACACGCTGAGCTTTCCGGCTAAGCTCGATATTTGTATCGTTAGATATTCACGCTGATCGTGAAAACAGCAAGCGACCACTTAAAATCGATTCTCGATAATTTCCTACCATCGTCGAGAAATAATCACTCCGCGGGCAACGATATCTGCACCAAGAAAAGTAACGATCTCGTTCTATCTGAGATTTCTGACTCTCATCTTCGATAAAAAGCTATAAAACGCGTCCTGTTAGTCGCAGATGCTAATAAATGTCAATTGAGAGTTTCTTTTGCCGAGTTGAAACTGTCACATTGAATATACTGAAACGTTGGAAAGCGTTAGATTCTCCGACAAGAAAGCGTAATGGACAATGTGGTTAATTATCTATGTTAATTACTATGTAAGACACTGCTCGTTAACGTCTCTTAATACTATTAATCAATTAATCTCAATCGTAGCAATATAAATCAAAGGAACAAATGGTTCAATCAGCTAAATGAAGCAACAAAGCACCTGACCACTCTATTATTTCACTTTGTTACGAGCTAGATGTTTGTTCGTTTGGAACACGTAGTACGAATTGACAATACCTTGAGAGCATGGCAAATCAAATCATACGTGGCGTTAAAAGACAACGATCGATCAACTTTAAAGAAAATCATGTCTTCATGGAGCGAAATAGGGAACAACAAAATCACGTGCTTAAAGTACAATTGAAAACGCTACTTTGCTATCGAAACATCACTTCATGCTCATCGTATATACTGAATCGTTTGAAAAATCAACGTAACTGACACCAACGAAGAATCAAGAGGTCAGAATAAATGAACATTTCGGGGGGCAACGATCATTCAAATCGACACACATCGACACGTAGAGACAGAGGGGGATGATTCTTGACACTTGCATCGTAAAATATAATATTCATCATACGCCATTCAATTTATGCCCAATGTTCATCAACATCGATGACAAAAGTATTCGAGCATATCGATACATAGGTTGACATTTCGGCGCAATCGTAAACATCGATCTTTTAACAGAGAAAAAGTGTACATCGATAATAATCTCCTCGATTCTTATGCAAGCACTTGGACATGAGCGTTCGTGTGAACAGGCGAGCAAAAAAGTATCGATCCTATGGCTCTTTCTTTCTTTTTTCTTTTTGCCAAATTGAAACAGCCTCGATCGAGACGAAACAGAATCTCTGAAATTCTGAAACATTGTCAAAATTTGTGTTAAAAGTCGTTGAAGTGGAGACGAGTGGAGGATTTCGTTGATTTGACTAAAATGTAACGCGCCGGATCCGCTTCGTGTTCGACCGAGCTGTTCAAGATTCGCCTCAGCGCATCCGCCGTTACTTCGCATGGTTATCTGTATCGTTAGCATTACGTGGATTCTTTCCAGCTGCGAGGCCAAACTTAAAAATGAAGATTCACTTCGTGTTACATGCTGACGTCAGTGCTGTCATTGCAGCACCCATCTCCTGTCCGCTGCATTTGTCAAACACGCGTTCACAATATTGCATGTAAAATTGTTGCTGAATTACGCGTAAGGATTGACTATCTGAAAATTCTCTTCGTTATCCTTTTTGGATATATCTTTTGACAATGATGCTGGCAAAGTGAAATGACTCTTCAATTCTTGGAAGGACAAAAATTAATCGGCCAACGTTAGTCGGATCGGTCGTGCAATGACATACCGAGATGAGAAGGGGCAGAGACGGAATAGAAGAGACACGCGAGAAGGAAAAGACAATTCGAGATAGAGAAAGTAGCCTCGCAGCCGCGCGTGCGACAATGAACAAATGACGCGACACGAGCCGCATGGCTTGCCAGAGAAACACCGGTTAGCTTGCTTTCACTCGCAAGCACCGAAGCTTGTTTGGCAAGAGGCTCCACACCGGAAGCCTCTCTGTGAGGACATGCGCGTTCAACTTGGCCGTGCCAGCCATATCCTAAAAGAAGATTCGCAAACTGCGTGGTCGTAAGCTGCCCGATTTTCACGAGTATCCTCGAGCGAGTTCAACGTCGCTTTCGCCGATCGAGTCCCTCGTTGCGTGCCGCGCGTAATCGATCGATCGATCGCGATCGCATCATCACACACACTCACAGTTCCGGAAGCCTGAGAAGCGCTCGGGACGTCGCTAATACACGCGTTTAATGGCGTGGCACGATCGAAGCTGAAGGCCCACGTTGTGCTTTTTGTTAATTCGATCTGCCTCGCGTTGTATTCGTAGGGGTGGAAGGTTTCGTGTTCAGGTTGCTGTTACAGAGCCGCGCCTCGTTCTGGAAACAGACTCTGGTAGACAAGAATCGATACATCTTCTTACTTGAATTATTAGATTGCACGATTTCGACAGCGTTGCATTTCATATGTTGAAGTAACGATAATTCGAAAGATTTTTCGAGAAGAAATACACCCATATTTGTGTTACGTTCGTTCACGAAAGTCTGTTTCCTGTGCCGAAGCGACGACTGCGGGATTCTTAGTCTTTCACAAAATTTACTAATAACAGATTCATGCAAGTGTCATGCAAGGTGTTTGCTGCACCGGCGACGCGAAAGTCGCGGGACAGAGGAAAGAGGATGAGATCGTAACGTGGACGGTAACACGCAATTTCAATATCGAGCTGCAAAGTTTTCATCCAGAAAGCGCGTCCGCTAATGTTTCCTCTGTCGTAACTTTCCAACACACTGTTGCTGAAAGTGCTACAATTCATGCACTCGGATTCGCTCCTTTCTACGTGTAGAATACACTTCTGCTAGATACGTGATTGCAAAACTCACTAATACTACACCGTGGTACATCACGCGCGCGCGTGCCTTTCAACTATCGAACTCAATACCAAATTTCAAGTGATTTCTTGCTTTCGATTCCACCTGTTTTACAATAAAATCTACTCAAACGTTATTAAATCTTCTGGTAATAAAAACCTCTATTGTTGGATAAACGATGGACAATACCATCGAGGAAAATTGAAAAAAAGCACACGCACGCGAGTCAAACAACTCGAGGAACGTAGAACCCGAAAATGTTGGCTGTCGATGCTGGCCGGTTGTCACTCGTTGCTTTCTCATGACGTTGCCGACGGGTGGACATGCCGAAACCATGCGGCTTGACCGTAGTTCTACTTTAAGCTCCGTGTACCACGAACCATTCTCGTTTCGCTGTCTTTTGTGGTGCACGAGGCTCGAAACATCGGTGTTTCGGAAAGAATGGGCAAACGGGCAAACGGGCAAATGTGTACGAATCGTCAGTGACGAAGAACAGTGAAACGAACAACGTTTACGACAAGAAACAGAGAGCAATCGAAAGTGTTGCGCGATTTGTTTTTACGTAGTATACAGAAATAACTCGTTCGATCGAATAAAGATCAAGAAAAGTGCGTGCATAGGTATCGAATGTCGTGTGTCTTTCGATAAATCACGATCGAGAAAGTGCTCGAAAGGGAATACTAACGTACTGACCTAAAGTCGAAATGTTCTAAAATCTTCAAGACGTTCTCGTAATGAATAGTTATTTACAAAGTTACTGTCCAACGTTCGAATAATTTGCTGCACGATTGTTTAGTATTGTTAAAAAGCAATAGATTAAAATTCGTAATATCAAACGTGTATCAAATATCTCTGCTACATTTGAATGTAGTAATATCGATTCGAGTAGGAATTTTGAATACGAGTTAATACAAAAATTCTCCAACAGTTCGATCTGTATGCGCCAGAATGAACATTGCGTTTCTCTCTTTCTCTCTGCGTCTCGATTATCTTTCGTCACTTGGAGATTTTCCTTGGAGAGAAGGTCCGTCACTCCCAGTGCGAGGTGTGCACACAATGGGAAGGCGGTAAACGTGTGAGGTAATACAACTAGAACACACACATGAACTCCTAGATCTTGCAGTGGTCGAATAACGTTGCAAACAATATATATATATATATCTACGTTATGAATTTTTAGGAGCCACGTTCGATTAGAAACACGACAAACTAGCGAAGACTTTAAGGAGGAGAAAACATTCAAAAATACCACGATGTAATGACGAACATTGTTTTTGTCAAGAGCTTATGAGAACTAGAAAACTTGATGCTTGTAACTTTGCAACGATCAATGGCCACGAAAGAAAGGAAGAACAGAAAATAAGAATCGTAAGATGCAGCGATACTGCAAAAAAGACAACGGAAAACAACAGGTCAACAGTCACAAACAAAGAAGATGAGCTTAGTCGAGTATGGAACAGGATACATGCAGCAGAACTTGGTCAAAAAGGCATGTCCATCGTGCTGAACAACTAAAAACACCATCGCTACACCGCGGTTCAAAGAAATTCTAAATTTTTACTCGCTTCAAGCGCAATTTTCTGGCAGTTCGAATTCAATTTATCATTCTCTCGTTTGAAACTTCTATCGCGAATAAACTTAAAAGAACTACTATAATAATTCGTTCGGTTAATATTAATTCGAGAAGAGTCGACTATTTTTAAAACACCTGCTACCTTCGAACAGGATAAAATTTCAATTCGAAGCGAATTAAAATTCTTTTCTCCACTTATCAAAAATTCATTGCACTCTGGTGTTGGTAACATTTTTGGAGGATGGGCGCGAAAATCGTGAGAGTGATAGAAAATCAGACGACTTATCTACACAGAACACGGTCGAGACTTCTCGCTACTGTTAATGCCGAAGAAAGAATCGGGACGAGCGATGACTGAGAGACTGTAAAAACTCTTCGAATCGCTTCGATTGACAAATTGAATCGGCCGATCCTCTTCGTGCTTTTCAAGGAGCACGTAATCGTTGCCTTGCCACTCTGGTTCAACACGAGCGTAAAAAGAAACACAACGTGTTTCGTGTTAACCAATCGTTTGCGTGCACGTGATTGTTGAGAACCGCTCGTCCCGACGAGAATTCTAGTCGCCGACTAAAACTAAAATTCTACCAAGGATATGATCGGAATCACTGGCAGGTGAATCGAGTAAATCAGTGTTATACGATGTGATCATTGCAACGTTCTACAAAGCAAGCTGGGGCCCCTAAAATAACCGAGTGAAGTACAAGGATGATCGACAGGATCAGTAGGAGTGTGGGATTCGAACACGAGGTTGGGGAGACACGATTGCACATATCCTCCTCACAGAAGCACATGTGACCAGTGCCGGTACTTTCCATCATGCACACGTGGTCCACCATGAATAAGTTTATTTGTAGCTGCGAAGTGCAGGTCCGCCTCACGCTCTCATACGCTGCGAACAGACGAAAATTTATTAATAATTGTTAGATAACTCGAGATGAAGTTTGTTCCATAAAGTGTAACACGATGTAGCGAATTTAAGGAATTTGGAATAAATTTAGAACAAATTATATAAATTCGTCAATTCTATAAAAGGGAATTTGAAATAATTCGAAATGATATTTTTAAATCTAAAAGAAGTTTCGCAGAAGTGCACAATTACGAAACAGATCACTGAAAACGTTCGTTTCGTTCAAACCTACGCTTGGTTGAAAATGTTAGAGTTCGTAGGTGTATATTTGTGTTGTTAATGCTGCAGATACCAAATCTCATAAAATTTTACCAAGAACTACCTTTCGAACGATTGTTTTCTAAAAATCTTGAATACCTGTTTCTTACTTCTTAAGAGATTAAAAATCAAAGTAAAAAATAATATAACGGATACAAAGAAACTAATGTATTGCAGAATAAAGGACAAAAAAAGGAAGTACTTACGTGACTTTGCGTTGCGTACCATTTTCACGCAACAACCATTGCAAGTCATGAGAGGCGGTTGATCCCTCGGAAGTGCGGTGTAATTAAAAGGATCTTTGCATCTGAGATCCGTCCATGAGTCGCATTCGTAGCAATAAATAGAACGAGCTGTAAAATGAAGCCACTGTCATCGATCAATCTTCCAACATCGTAACAAATGTAGATAAAGATAAAAGATTGAAGCGTTTTAAGTATCGTTACATCCAACGAAATCAATTTTCTTGAAATCTACGTTTTCAATCGTAGAGAAAACATTTCTTTGTAATTGCAAATCAGATGTACTAAACAGAAATAAGGACAGCATCAAATTAATATGTCAATCTTACGCAACTAAATTGCTAAGGAAAAAAAGAAAGAAAAAAGGTAAAGAAAAGCGAAGAAAACAAATTGATTCTTCAGACAAGAAGCCCTGCGGTACAACGTTGACGGACAACGATGACAAGAAGAACACTGAAGTGAAGCTGGTTTGATCACTCACTCTGGCACTCCGCGCGACAGACGGTGGCAACCGCGAGTACAATTGCCGCTGAAACGAAACATTAGCCATTGCTTTAGATGATGAAAACGATGTTTTTAACTGCGGATGTCTACGAAATGATAATCATGAACAAAAAGTAAAAGAGTGCACAACACTGCTAGGTCTACCCACTATTGTTCCTACTGCCACTACCTTTGCGCTATTTACAACGATTATCCATCGTTATGGTTGCATTCTAATTTCACTCACGACTACAAACATGTTTGAATATCTTGATATCTAAATATTTTATCATTCACGCGATCAACGACATTAAAACAGTTCAATTTCTTCTTCAAAGTCAACGATAATTTCTCAATAAAATTCTGATTTCAATTTACCTAATTTTAACATGATTAAAATATCTAGATATCTCGATAGTCGAAATTTCGATCGAAGTAGTAGTACAAGGATACTAATATAATTCTGATTAAAGTACAAAATATGTGGAATACTCCCAAATACTAGTCTTTGAGTAAATGTTATTCCCTCGACGAGGTTGTGAAATGTATGATCATTAATTTGGAAATACATGATCGCTAAACTTGATCGTATAACTCGTGGAAGTAGAATAGGTCAATAGTTTGCGACTTACGTGTCACTTTCTTGGTTCTCCGTGTTATAACGTAACAATGATACAAACGCATCCGATTTCAGGTAGACAGAATACGTTTTTTAAATGATGAAATTCATGTACAAAATGCATAAAATTCGTATACATGATTTTATGCAAAGTTTCAATTTTATGAAAAATGTTGAAATATACAAATCGTAAATGCACTTCTCCTTCTTAGCTCCATACCTTCCATTATACAGGGTAGCATGTATGGCAATTTAGTCGAAGCATGTGTGGAAAGGATGTGATTAATGACAATAACCATTCATCAAATCGAAACTTCTACCTTTTTCTTTTTTCTTTTTTTTACCAATCGTAGAAACTATCTGGTACGTACCTCGTGCACAGGGGCAGCGATCGTACGCGTGAATACTAGTTTAATTAATACTAAAATATCTCGTATAGTAATAATCTACGAAAATAATAACATGGAACGAAGTAACACGGTACATCGTCGACGATAAATGTAGTCTTCGGTATTTTGTTCAAACAACAATTTTCGATCAACAATTGATAAATATTCTAAAATTTATAAATATCTGAAATCCACGAAATAGTAACATGTAGATTCTATGATAAAAGTTTCTCTAAGATTTTTGCTGAGAAAATGTTTTGAAATTCGACGAAACAGAAAACGCTCATAGAAATCGATGTATGCCACATGGAATGTATGGAAGAATTTGAGACACTTTTATCGACGATAACGACGGAGCGTGTATGTCCACCTTTAACTACGCTAATCGCAAGCTCGACTTTCGTCGCTACGTTTTCTTCAGTCTTTCGTCACCTGCACACTCACCCCGAGCAGTGCGCTTGATCACCTCCGAAACAATCGATAAAGCACGTTCCATTCTAACTATTCAGGCACAGTTATTGTTTCAAGGGAAGGAAAATTCTAGCAGACTCTCGAACGGTGTAAAGCGATTATTTTCTCTTACGATACGAGTTGTAACAACTCATCAAGTTATAAATGGAGAAATATGTATATTCTACATCAAAATATTGAGTATGCTGTGTAATTATATTTTTTTAATATTTGCGATATGAATCGTCCACGTCGTCAGTGTAATTTTCTAAATAATAATTAATTTACTAAAGTTAAATGTTGTTTGTACGATTAGATATTTTACAGACATCACAGAGGCAAAGCCTACTGCAATTATTGCTTTGCACGGTATTAATTTAAAAAAAGGACAAACTTACTAGCAATCGTGATCAGTGCAGTTAATGTTACGATACAACGAATTACGAAATGCTATTATTAAAATGTCCATGTTTGTTTCAAGTGTTAGGTGTACATCCAATATATATGTAGAACAGAAAATATTCTCCTTGGAAAACCAAATAGGGGCAATAATTTTATAGGAGATAATAACTATTATAACAGGGAATTAAACCATTACATTAAATGTAGATTTGAAAGACACATTTAACAATTACTAGTTAAATGAAAAAGAAAAGTATAACAAATCGTAGTGAATCTTTCCTGAAGTTTTCAGTGTTTCTGTGCTTGTGTATATATATATATATATATATATATATATTGACGTGCCTGAGTTTTCTTTTGCAAGAACATCACAAATAAATTCGTATACACGAACAATTTCGGATTTCTTTCGACTGGCAAAAGGAACTATAGAAATAAAAAGGAAGAAACATTTTATTTCGTGAAACTCACCCACTATCAGGTGATTCGGCGACATATTTTCCGGCGGTCTTTTCCTTCTTACTTCCGGTTCAGCTTCATACCGTGTCACGAGCTTAACCCTACGGTAGGAATGCACGTCAGTGGCAATTCGCAGAATTGCATTCGCCCGTCAGGCGATCGACTGCAACGAAAAGCACACATTTCAAAGACCCGACAAGTCGAGCTTTTATTTACCATTAACCAGTGGCCGCTAATAATCGAGGCACAAAGCATAATAGAGCTGAAATAGAATTCGCCAGATTTAGAAAATCGATATCTCGAATGGATCTATGGATTCCACGGCGCTGTGAAATTACAGAGAGACTTGAAATTAGTAATTACGCGGCTCGATTTCGACTATCTGATGATGTGAAAATGGATCATATCAAAAAGCAACAGAAAATAATGCTCAAAAACATATAGTAAGAGAAGCTGAGCTACTGAGTTAGCGTACATAAAAATGTTGTCGAATTCGTGAAATTCAAATTTCATAGAAACGATATTTCGTATGCACTAACCCACATGGGGAAAAATCAAGAAAGAATTAATTGAGAAAATCTATAAAACAAAACCGCAAATGTAAAGGATATTTTGTTCTACAGAAAAATGTATATTATTGAACCGTATTATATATTAAACCTTCTCGTTATTTTTAATTCCGTAAATGTACGTTAGAATCATTGATTTACTAATTTTGTTAGTAACAGACTTCTAGACTAGACAGACTACATATATATTTCAAAGGGCTGTGAATCTAAGTACTCTCTAGCACATGTCAGTAATTAGAAGTAAGTAGGTAGTAGTATTCGGGTCAGTATATTCTGGTGTTCATGCAATGTGTTGCGGCAAATAACACTGCGGCATATAACCGAGCCAACAAAATACCGCATATTTTACGTTCTACAAAACCGTAACCTTGCTTATTCAATATTTTATCAAACATCTTTCGTACGCATGAAACTATGCTATAAATACCGAGAACGTGTTTGAGTCGTGTAGCTCCGTGTAATGTTTTGTGAAATAATTAACTCAACTCATTGATTCAATTATCTATCGAGAAAACGGCGACATGTGCGATACAACTTTATTTCTTACTAATTTATTTCTGATAAAAATTATTAGATTTAAGGATTCCGATTAAAGATTAAATTTAGAAACAATCTTTGATGAAAAGGATAAGACGAAACTGCAAAAGACTTTCTTCATGAAAATAGATATACCTCTTACATCGCCCTTCCCTTTTATATAACATCGATTTAGCAAGATAAGCATTTAAGTGTGAACGTAGAAATATGTGGCGATAGAAACGTCATTAAGCACCTAATGAGATCCATTAAATGAGATTTTCGTTTGCATCCTATGCTAAAGTTTCCAGTCGATCTGTTTGTTTTAAGGGTTATTCGCTAGTTTGAAATAGTTTTCATTCGTGCGATTCAGTTACATGAATATCGTTCTTATAAATATTTTCTACCAGAACCTACTCGAGTATTTATGTAAAATGCTTTCAATCTTGCATGGAATTAACACACGCGATGCAGTATTTTAAAAAGTCGCCTGTTGATCAAACAAAAATTATTACGAGTAATTCCAGAACAATTTCTTTTAAATTTCTTTGAAAGTTCTTTCTTCCATATTGTTATTTTTTTAATGAAGATATTATTACAAAGTGTGCAGTAGAAAAGAGAAGATCCTTCATGTCTACTCTAAAATACATAGAATAAAGTAAATTACTTGAGAGAGTTAAGCATTCTTCCAAGTTCTCGCCGTAACAAGCGCAGCAGTATCAGAATGAATAAATAATTAAATTTTGATGAGCTTCATTATCTATCTCGTGAACATCTCGTAGTTTCGTGTACCTTTAATAATTCTACGATATAAAAAATTTCATCTTTCTTAATTCAAATGTCCTATCTAACATTTTTACACTTTTCAAGAAAAAAAATATTTGGTGTATGTTATGGAGATCGTTACGAAACGATGACTAAATTTGATTAAAAAAAGACAAGAATGGCACAATGAAAATGACCTATTCAATTAAGGAGATAACAGAAATATACTGTAAAAATGGAATGACATTCGAAGATAAAGCTTTTAACAAAAATGAAAATATCAAGAGCTTTTCAAAGTATTTTTACACGAAGAAGTTTCACGATTTAGCAATATGATTTACCTTCTTTATATATTGACGAAGATTTATGGTCCTTTGTGACGTACAAAAAGTATGTTTTCGAAATAGTACGCGAGTACAACAAGCACTCGCTAAACAAATAGGTGACACAATATCTATGGTTTGGAATTTGTGGGTTTGACGCAATGCTACGAGGACATGCGATCGTCCCAACGTGGATCGTGTCTTCTGTCAGAGTGTCGCGGTTTCATCTTCCTGCCCAGGCACACATCATACATCGAACAACACTACGACCTTCTTCTTATGTCACCATCGAACTCCATCGAACAAACTGACGACCCTGAAATGATTTCAAGCAAAAAGATTCGACGTTTCCAATGGAATCGTCTAGAAACGAATGATCGTCAACGCGGTTCAAAGTCTATGAAAATTAGAGACTTGTACATATTTTACGATGCGTAACTCGTTCCGTTTTCCAAGAATACATGATGATCGTTAATTATGAAGAAAGACGAGATGGAAAGGAAATCTGCAATCGTTTTAATTGAACGCTCGAGACGTTGCATAGACGAATTTAATAAACTCCTTTCATATAAAATCGCGTTTATTTTATATTAACCGCAATTCAAGCAGTTACTTATTCGTACAATTTATCTTAATTTATTTTTCAAGAACCAATTGTTGCAGTGTGTACGTCGAGTACATTTCAATTTAAGGATGACTTTAGAAACTAAAGTCATAAAAATTATTATGCGATAAAAATATGAATAATAATGTATGAAACTCTATCAGGAATAATCAACTCTAATCACTTTATATCATACCAAAATTTATTTCCTTCAATAAATGCTCCAATAAATTTATTCTAGAATAAATTAAATACAAAGAAATGCTATAAGAATGAATATAAAAATATGTGACTCACGTTAAAAAATACTATTAAAAGTATTATTTTTCATTTTGCTATTTCGTTTAATAGCTAAAAAAATCTTCGTGAAAAAAAAATGGTATATAAATCTAAAACATGAAATAAGATAAGCCATCTGTGCCCGTACATCAATAAGCTTTATGCCTAAGTAAGTTTGCACAACTGAACCGTGACATATAATTTCATATAATGCTTCGAATCTTTGTGCGCGAGAAAGCGATCGACAGACGATATATGACGACCCACTGTCATACATATAAAATATTTGTAGGAAAACAAATGAAATAGCCCACTTGATGTATGAAGTGCATAATGGAAAATGTTCGTGAAAAAACATGCAATGTACACATAATATAGTGCGCAGTAAACGTTCCGTGTAAAGAAAGACGTTAATACAACGAATCGAACGAATCGAACGTTTTTATAAATTCATTTCATCTAATGTTTGCGGACTTTGACATGTTAGTATTAAAAAGTCAAATGTTACGAGTGAATAGCCCTTTCCTGTACCAATAATAGTTAACATTTGAGCACCTGTTGCTCTAGATAACCTAGGAAATTTCTGAATCTTTCAAATCAGACTCTAAAAACTGATTTTGATGTTTCAAATAATTTGACAGAAATTACTAATGAGAAATTGATAAAAAATCATTCACGAACAGATATTTTTCTCAATGTACGTAAATCGAAAGGATCATTGCAAAAGATATTTTAATATAAATTTCGTAACTTGTCGAAATAAAAAATAAACAATTAAAAACATAAAAAGGAGAAGATAAACATGACAATATTGTCTGATAGTTCTAACAGAATTTTAAACGTACCGATTAACCATAAACTTGGATTTTTGTAGGTTTCTATCCTCTTTTATAGGCTTCAGTGCAACGTTTGCAGCGTAAAACTATCATATTAATACTGAATTACTATTCATAACTCAAAATAAAGTGATACTTTTCTTACAAAAACACATGAGAAAATTTTATCACGCTGATGCAATTATTCAAACAGCGTATGAAATATGAAACGCAGCATCACGAATGAAAACGATCTCTTTTATCAACATCAATTTAAGCAGACGATAAACGAAATAATCAGACAACATTGTCACTTGTATTCATTTGCTCGACGAAAAAACAACATATTCCATTTTAATAAAAACAAATGAGGCATGAAAAACGCAATTAATGCAACGGATTTTCGAGAGAGAAAAAAAAAAGTAAGAAGCATCAACTATTAAGTAACAAAGAAACGCGCACGCGATTTCAGTATTTTTGCTTTTATAGAAACAGAACACAGTACGTTTCGAATACCCGAAAAAATTCCAATTGTTCATATAAAAAATTGTTACGCTTTCCAAATGCACAAGAATCAATTCGCTTTGAGAACCAGCACGAATAAAACAAGTACGAAAGACGATTTCCGAATAACAATTATAAAACTATTCGTTCTATGTCCTCGTCAATACGTACACAATTGGTAAGATGATCCGGAATACTCAACCGTTCAATGAAACCGGAAATTTGTCGAAGAACAGAAGACGAAGATACGAAGATCACTGATTTCGAGCGGGTTCGACCAAATCACCGTCACTATCCTCGATTAATCGGTGTTTTTCGGTGATTTATGTGATCACTGCATCACCAGCATGGCGCTGGACGATTCCACGTAAGGGAAGGACGATGCGGCGTAAGTAGGTGCAGTGGTTGCGACTACGCTAGCGCTTTTGAGCGTCGGCAAGCGTCGCGACACGGTCCGAGGAGCGCCACCCCGAGTCGCGCAATCGAATAGAAGCAAGGTACGGATCCAGGTCGATCAATATGAAGGGCTGGCAGTCGTTGCCTCGTGCTCACGTTGCGGCAACCAGTCTGAACCGATGAAAAACACACACACACACACACACGCGCGCGCGCAAAGAGAAAGAGAGAGAGAATACATCACGTTTGCGCCGTGGAATCTAGTTTCGAACTAAACACACGTGTATGCCGACAACTATCACACTGAGTTTTCATATTCATTGAATCTGAATCCTTTAATTAAATTGAAGGGTATAAAGTTTAGGGTATAAAGAGTATTTCTATCAACTGCCATTATTTATCGAGTGAAATATTAATAGATATAAATGTGTCACCCAATACAGTTTTTTTGCGTCATGTACTCTTACCATTTTACAGTCATTTCCAACTTTACCGATTCATCATAGAACAAGATCACAACACTCGTAGCGATTCAAATTGAAACTATATTTTCATATAAAATCTCAATGATAAAATTACGAATATGTAGCATTTAGTGAATTATATTTCGTTTAAATGTTATTTCTTTATTTATTGAAAATATAAAAAATATATATAACAAAGGAATTTCCGAAAACCTATCGTCTACTATTTGATTAAAATTTATAAAATATACTTTGCATAAGAAAAAAAGCATTTATGAAAACGATTTTGACACAAAAAATTCGGAACTACTATATATTTCAAATAATATCTACTATAATTTCTAAATAATAATAAAAATTTACTGACATCGAAATCTTTCTAATTAAAAAGAACTAAATTTTAATTTAATTTAATTTAATTTAATTTCTATGTATTTTCCTTGTATATATACTTACATATTTATTTTCCAAAACAATACAATTAATCAGAACTGTAAGTCTTAATATATTTCACCATTCTTTCTTGTTGGTTGCATAAAAACGCTGTGGCAATATGAAAATATAAATATATACATACATGAGTGACATTTGCAACAAGTAATTCAGTGAGCAACATATTCCTAGGATCTAGAAAGTGAAAGAAATGGGGACATTTTACAAACTTGTTATTTTACAAAATGTAATTATTTATTGACGCAACATTAATAAAGAAAATAATTGAAATAATCACGATGAAAACGTATCGTGAAACTAATTCGCAAAATGAAACTATTGAAATGAAAGAAAGTACCTCAGTTATTATAAATTACTGAAAATCAAACATTACAAAATAATTTATAATTGGAAATGGTAAAAACAAACGCGATATCTTATAACTCGCAACACTAAAAGCAAACACATTAATTATTATACCGAAACTCTACTAAAAATTGAAATAAACATTCTTTTGAAACTGTAATTCAAAACACGCATATTTTACAATTACTTCGTAATTTTCAAATACAACTCGTAAATAATTTCTTGAAACGCTAATAAAACCACAGTTTACCTACTACAATGATGGACCGACCACGATTTGCTTAATGTTGTATAAACATTGTCCAAAAACAAAATAATACTATTACCACTACAACATACTACAAATACTAAAAAGCGAGCATAGTGACAAGAATGATTTCCTATGCTTTGGATGGACTTCCCATTCAAAAGATAAGAAATCATTAGTAGTTGCCCTCTTGAATGACAATTTGTCGGGCCTCTTCGGCTTCAAGCCTCTTCTTTCTTCGAGCGCAATGCCCGCTGCAACTTACATCTAGCTCGAGTCTTTCTAATCGCAAACAAAAAAATAATAACTTATAAAGGTGAAATAATAATATAAATCGCGAAAGCTGAACTCAATACACATGGACGACCATCTATCATAGCGATCGTTGTCCGTCGCATGTGCGTGCTCGAGCATACCTACGTGAACGTTCGTTTCGGGACCTACTCGCGACCTATCCACGACCGCGACCGCGGTAATAAATTCGAAAAATCGAAGAGTAAAAATCCAGAAACAAGTGACATGTTCACTTGTACCAATTTCACTGTCGATTTTTCAAATTAAATTTCCTGAAACAGGTTGGACACGCGAAAAGGGGAAGCGCGACCAGAGACTGTGCCAACCTGCCCGGCCCTACCTACTTAAAATTAAACACAGGCATACCAGAAAGTAAGCTACCTATCCTAACCAATCGCCCTATATTTAAAAAATGGCAACAAACCAACACACCCCACTCCACGGCTCTCACGCATACCACTCGAGCGCAGACCTAAACTAGAGAGGACGTCCCGGGACGCCTCCGACACCCGAGTTTAACACACAACTTTCACACTCTAATTTACGTACCATTTTCCTGAAATCGACTGACCACGGCTAGCGACCATTGCGTCAAATATAATAAAAATACATATATTTATTACGGTTACTACTAAAATGCATTTCAATCAAGACTAATAATATATTCACTATTCACGGTTTGCTATATTTAATAGTGTATATTGTAACCGATGTATTTCGAAATTTTATATTTAACAGTGTATATTGTGTACCGGTATATTTCAAAATTTTATTAATAAAATACATAAAATTACATTGCTCAAAATAATAGCAAAAAACGATGCAATTCCACATCCTAATCACTGCACACATGTGTGGAAAATACATCGTGCACGATACGCTAACACATGATCAGTCGCTGAGAAATTATTAAATTTATGAACTATGGCCATCATGCCCACTGCCTATCTCCCACTCAAGTAGCACCTGGGCACGTGAGTGAGATCCTGACAGTGAACACGGAAAGGGTTAAACCTGAAAATCCTGATCTAAAAATGATTAGTTTATGTAATTTGTAGTCTAACGGACTAATATTCCTTGACCACATTTTTCATTTTGATTCAATTATCAATGTCCTTCACTTTATAATTTATTTCAATATTTTAATGACTTACTGAAATGCCTACACTTAAGTCACAAAGAAAGTCAACAGTGTATATTCATTGAAAAAGATTCAATACAAGATACAAGTACGTAATGTAAATTAAAGAATAATGAACTCTAAATGAAATATTAATATAAATGTCCTCAGGCGATCTCGTCATCAAAGTACATCTTTGAAAATACGAAAGTAGCATTTAATACCGTTGCTTTGATTCTAAGATCTACCTGTCGCGAAATGTCTTCTTGCACATAATTAATACAGTCTTTGACTGTATTCTTGGTCAGAACTTTAACATCTTTATATTTGAAAGTATATTGAATTTGTTTTCCATATAATTTGATGTTATTAAAAAAAAAGTAAATGAAATTATATAATTAAAGTCGCAGTTTTCATAACAACAAAATTAAAGTATGTTCAACTTTTCAAGCTATGAAATTTTTGAATGACATCATACGTATTTCCAATATTTATATTTTATTCGTGGTGGTTATTTATTTTTAATAAGGACGTATGTTTACATATTCTATTCTACAAATAATTGATGTGAATTATTTTCAATCACAGATTTTATAAATATTATGTGTCAAGATTCGATTCATATTGATTCATTATTATTCAAAAAACACGCTGTGCAAGAAAACCTATCCTAATACACTAATAAATAAAACACAAAGAAGAAAATGTTACTACTCATGGGTATAATACATACCCACGGTCACTATGCTCGTCAAAAGTTCTACGTAATACAACCAGTTACTCGTGTCGATTCGGATCTTTCATCCTACGACATGATTGAGTAACCAGAGGAACAGAAATGCATGCGACTCACAAATAGATGCGAAGAATTTTATCAGCAATGCTGCGACAACCCATCTGTGGAAAGGCTGCCGTCATGAAGGAATCATGGAGGGTGCAAGTTGTGAAAAATCTTTAACAAAAACAGAACGTTTTTATAACTGATTCTTAAAAATAATAATATATATTGATCAAAACATTTAACAAATGAATATTCAAGTAGGAATAATATTCAAAGACACTTGCACTGCTAGTGCTTGGAAGACAAAAGTGTCAGCAGAACGTGCGCCACGTTATGAAATCCTTGTTACGTCGAAAATGAAAGCTGTAAAAAATTGTTAATTGTTAAGCCGAAGAAATATAATTTATTTTTGTGGAAACAATATTGGTGATTTAAATAATGTGAAATAGAATTTTATTAGATTTACAACTTTAATAAAAATTAATATTTAAATTTTAATAATTACAGAAACAGAACGTCTTAAATACTTAAAACTATTTTATTTTTTAATTAAACAATTGAAGTACAAGCATTTCTTAAAATATTGTCAAATATCTGTAAATACAATTGATTGATAAAAATTATAATGACATATTTCAAACAAATCAAATATGGCGTACTTACTTTTCTTGTTAAAGAAAACGAAGCTGCGCAGTATTCAAACGACATGATGCGCAGAACACTGACCGGTAAACGTTCCTTTCTGTATACATATGAACATAATTTCATTAATATGGAAGTAAATGTCACCAATCATTTGACGAAATAAAAAAAACGAATATATCAATACGTCTACTTTTATTACAATAAATCAAAGCCATACCTCCATGAAAATATTTCAGATTTATCATTAATCCTGGTGTTTCTCAAATATGTATCACAAGGTTTCTTCTAAAATCAACCTATATTTGTTCAAAAGAAAATCGAAACGTTCACATATATGTATACAAAGGAAACGAATTATATAAGAATAAAATAATCAAGATCAAAAGTCATCTTGGAAAATCGTCGGAAAAAAATAGTTTATCTGTAAATTTATAGTAATATTTGATAAATTATTAACTAAAAACTTACCTTTTTTAAACGAAATTCATAGTAGTGTTGATATCACTGATAGAAGAACGACGATGAAATTAATTACGCAATTAATAAATGTCACAGAGACACAAAGGTACACTCTCTCACCACGACTTTAGACAATAGACTAAAGTCTTGCGCAATATTCGCGAACTAATTTGGGGGGGTGGGAATTTAAGCGGGAACGAACATGATTGGCTGATGGAGAAACAAAGTATCCTATCAGACATTACCATAATGAGGATGTCATATACCAGGTCAAATTATATTCATTTATCTAGAATCAATCTATATATATTAGTTTAATTTTATCGAATAAAATTCATTAAATTAGTAAACATAAAATATAATAAATTTTGATTAAATTATAATGCTTTAATGTATTACATTCATTTCATAAAAATTTTTACCCCACGTCATTAACATTGTACAATATGTAAGTATTTATATAATGTTTATTATATGAAATATTTAAAAATTTCGATATGAGACACAATTATAGAAATTGAATGTTAAGTAAATTAATAAATATTTAATACAATACATATTTAAACAATTAATGCTCATTAATGTCTGATAGGATACTTTGATTCTCCATCAACCAATCATGTTCGTTCCCGCTTAAATTCCCACCCCCCCAAATTAGTTCGCGAATATTGCGCAAGACTTTAGTCTATTGTCTAAAGTCGTGGTGAGAGAGTGTACCTTTGTGTCTCTGTGACATTTATTAATTGCGTAATTAATTTCATCGTCGTTCTTCTATCAGTGATATCAACACTACTATGAATTTCGTTTAAAAAAGGTAAGTTTTTAGTTAATAATTTATCAAATATTACTATAAATTTACAGATAAACTATTTTTTTCCGACGATTTTCCAAGATGACTTTTGATCTTGATTATTTTATTCTTATATAATTCGTTTCCTTTGTATATATATATGTGAACGTTTCGATTTTCTTTTGAACAAATATAGGTTGATTTTAGAAGAAACCTTGTGATACATATTTGAGAAACACCAGGATTAATGATAAATCTGAAATATTTTCATGGAGGTATGGCTTTGATTTATTGTAATAAAAGTAGACGTATTGATATATTCGTTTTTTTTATTTCGTCAAATGATTGGTGACATTTACTTCCATATTAATGAAATTATGTTCATATGTATACAGAAAGGAACGTTTACCGGTCAGTGTTCTGCGCATCATGTCGTTTGAATACTGCGCAGCTTAGTTTTCTTTAACAAGAAAAGTAAGTACGCCATATTTGATTTGTTTGAAATATGTCATTATAATTTTTATCAATCAATTGTATTTACAGATATTTGACAATATTTTAAGAAATGCTTGTACTTCAATTGTTTAATTAAAAAATAAAATAGTTTTAAGTATTTAAGACGTTCTGTTTCTGTAATTATTAAAATTTACATATTAATTTTTATTAAAGTTGTAAATCTAATAAAATTCTATTTCACATTATTTAAATCACCAATATTGTTTCCACAAAAATAAATTATATTTCTTCGGCTTAACAATTAACAATTTTTTACAGCTTTCATTTTCGACGTAACAAGGATTTCATAACGTGGCGCACGTTCTGCTGACACTTTTGTCTTCCAAGCACTAGCAGTGCAAGTGTCTTTGAATATTATTCCTACTTGAATATTCATTTGTTAAATGTTTTGATCAATATATATTATTATTTTTAAGAATCAGTTATAAAAACGTTCTGTTTTTGTTAAAGATTTTTCACAACTTGCACCTCCATGATTCCTTCATGACGGCAGCCTTTCCACAATGGGTTGTCGCAGCATTGCTGATAAAATTCTTCGCATCTATTTGTGAGTCGCATGCATTTCTGTTCCTCTGGTTACTCAATCATGTCGTAGGATGAAAGATCCGAATCGACACGAGTAACTGGTTGTATTACGTAGAACTTTTGACGAGCATAGTGACCGTGGGTATGTATTATACCCATGAGTAGTAACATTTTCTTCTTTGTGTTTTATTTATTAGTTATTAGGATAGGTTTTCTTGCACAGCGTGTTTTTGAATAATAATAATCAATATGAATCGAATCTTGACACATAATATTTATAAAATCTGTGATTGAAAATAATTCACATCAATTATTTGTAGAATAGAATATGTAAACATACGTCCTTATTAAAAATAAATAACCACCACGAATAAAATATAAATATTGAAATACGTATGATGTCATTCAAAAATTTCATAGTTGAAAAGTTGAACATACTTTAATTTTGTTGTTATGAAAACTGCGACTTTAATTATATAATTTCATTTACTTTTTTTTTAATAACATCAAATTATATGGAAAACAAATTCAATATACTTTCAAATATAAAAATGTTAAAGTTCTGACCAAGAATACAGTCAAAGACTGTATTAATTATGTGCAAGAAGACATTTCGCGACAGGTAGATCTTAGAATCAAAGCAACGGTATTAAATGCTACTTTCGTATTTTCAAAGATGTACTTTGATGACGAGATCGCCTGAGGACATTTATATTAATATTTCATTTAGAGTTCATTATTCTTTAATTTACATTACGTACTTGTATCTTGTATTGAATCTTTTTCAATGAATATACACTGTTGACTTTCTTTGTACTTAAGTGTAGCATTTCAGTAAGTCATTAAAATATTGAAATAAATTATAAAGTGAAGACATTGATAATTGAATCAAAATGAAAAATGTGTCAAGGAATATTAGTCCGTTAGATACAAATTACATAAACTAATCATTTTTAGATCAGGATTTTCAGGTTTAACCCTTTCCGTGTTCACTGTCAGGATCTCACTCACGTGCCCAGGTGCTACTTGAGTGGGAGATAGGCAGTGGGCATGATGGCCATAGTTCATAAATTTAATAATTTCTCAGCGACTGATCATGTGTTAGCGTATCGTGCACGATGTATTTTCCACACATGTGTGCGTGATTAGGATGTGGAATTGCATCGTTTTTGCTATTATTTTGAGCAATGTAATTTTATGTATTTTATTAATAAAATTTTGAAATATACCGGTACACAATATACACTGTTAAATATAAAATTTCGAAATACATCGGTTACAATATACACTATTAAATATAGCAAACCGTGAATAGTGAATATATTATTAGTCTTGATTGAAATGCATTTTAGTAGTAATCGTAATAAATATATGTATTTTTATTATATTTGACGCAATGGTCGCTAGCCGTGGTCAGTCGATTTCAGGAAAATGGTACGTAAATTAGAGTGTGAAAGTTGTGTGTTAAACTCGGGTGTCGGAGGCGTCCCGGGACGTCCTCTCTAGTTTAGGTCTGCGCTCGAGTGGTATGCGTGAGAGCCGTGGAGTGGGTGTGTTGGTTTTGCCATTTTTTAAATATAGGGCGATTGGTTAGGATAGGTAGCTTACTTTCTGGTATGCCTGTGTTTAATTTTAAGTAGGTAGGGCCGGGCAGGTTGGCACAGTCTCTGGTCGCGCTTCCCCTTTTCGCGTGTCCAACCTGTTTCAGGAAATTTAATTTGAAAAATCGACAGTGAAATTGGTACAAGTGAACATGTCACTTGTTTCTGGATTTTTACTCTTCGATTTTTCGAATTTATTACCGCGGTCGCGGTCGTGGATAGGTCGCGAGTAGGTCCCGAAACGAACGTTCACGTAGGTATGCTCGAGCACGCACATGCGACGGACAACGATCGCTATGATAGATGGTCGTCCATGTGTATTGAGTTCAGCTTTCGCGATTTATATTATTATTTCACCTTTATAAGTTATTATTTTTTTGTTTGCGATTAGAAAGACTCGAGCTAGATGTAAGTTGCAGCGGGCATTGCGCTCGAAGAAAGAAGAGGCTTGAAGCCGAAGAGGCCCGGCAAACTGCCACGAAGAGGGTCACAACGAATGGCTTCTCATCCTCTGGATCACGTAAATGATTTCAGAGCATGGGAACTCATTCTCGTTACTTTGTCACTATGCACTTTTAGTATTTGTAGTTGTATTTTTTTCCCCCGTATTATCGTTCATCATTATTTTGGGCATAACGTGGTTTTTTTTTGCTTGTGTTGCGAGAGATTGATTATGATTTGAATTAGAGTTGCGAAGTTAAGATCTCGTGTTTTCAGTTATAATTTTAAACATTTGCATTACTTAGTTTGAATTAGCGTTTCGATGAAATGACATTTGTGTTTTAGTTTCACGATTTTTAATATTCATTATCTTAAATTGTTAAAATTATTGATTAAAATTAAAATTAAAATTTGTTGTATTTTGTTTTACTTAAAACAAAATGAGTTAGCATTGAGTTAGAATTGCTTTCTATTCATTTATAAATAGTAATTATTTCCATTGAGTTTGTTTCAAGAATTAGCGTTACGGCATATCCCATCGGATCTGTTTTAATTATTTTTCTAATTAGCGTTATGTTGAAGAAACATCGCGTTTATACATGTAGTGTTGCGTCTATGAAATGCCCAAATTTCTTCCACTGGAATTGTGGAAGTCTGTTCCTGTACTTGTCATCTGATGCTGAAAATGTTGTATGAAGGTGGTTATTAGCTGTCTTTGAT
This sequence comes from Tetragonisca angustula, assembly GCA_036937485.2. Lineage (NCBI taxonomy): Eukaryota > Metazoa > Arthropoda > Insecta > Hymenoptera > Apidae > Tetragonisca > Tetragonisca angustula. The sequence continues at coordinate 365,386 of JAWNGG020000119.1, read as the reverse complement.
ACGATTATATTAGATTTTCCTAATTAGTGTTGTGAATATGAATTATAATTACGGAAATTATTATTTATTAAATTTACGTAAATAAAATGTTCCGGGATTTTTTTGTTTTTATTAATTTTTCCATAATAGTAAATTAATTATTTATTGCAAACAAGTGTTTTCCGCGGTTTACTTTTAAATTTAATAAATTTAATACATTACTGTTGCAAAACAAAAAATATTCCACTTATGCTTTATTGTTCTAGTTTGTATCGTATGGACGGTTATATTTGTGTAGCCTTTCTGGCTACTCATGTACTTCTTTTTTAATCAGTCTTTGTTATTAAAAATTGTATTTAATATTTGTTAATACTAATGTATTTGTGAATTTGTTTCAGATTGTGTTGGAAGATGACTGGTATTCTAGAGGATATCTTATTTGCGCTCTTTATTGTATTTAGATTTTTATGTAGGATGTATGAAAAAGAACCGTTTGATTTCCAATTAATAAAACTAATATAAAATTCTTTAGATTTCTGATGAATGGAGTTTATAAAAAGAACTTTGATATAGGCATAGATGAAATAGAAATTTTAAGTATATAAGAATATGTTTGTTTTTATACAATTACACAATCAATTTTTTAATTTTAATTTAATTAGTTCTGAATCTTTTTACTAAAATCTTTTCCTACGTTTAATTTAATTTTTAACCACTAGTGTCGTTGTAATCCTATTCTGTGCTGGATCGGTAACGTTGGAAATGACAGAAATATTCGGTAGGTGAAGTAGATTTTTTGAAGCAGACGAAAAGTATTTGTCTATTAAGCTACATCTATTCTGTTTTGTCACGTCATTTCGTTATCAGATTGGAAAAGGTGTTTATTAAAATTTCTAAAATATTTTTTTTGAAAACATCAACTTATCTGTTTTATACCGAAAATGATACAGAATAGAAGTTATAAATTCTATCAGATTTTCTTTTTAAGAAAAACACTATATTTTACTAGGTTTTATACCAATCGAGTTTTATTCAAAAATTCAATCACTATATGTTTACTTTCTACGAACACGAGAAGATGGCTCCTCTATCGCATTTAGAGGCGCGTGTAAGAAAACAACAAATTTGAATGTTAATTTAAGTAACTACTCAATGTCTTTTTTTTTTTTATCGTTCACAATAGATAATTTGTCTGGATATTATGATTACAATGTACCTAATTAGCAATATGATATATTAGATGCGCGTATCTTTTTCGTTTGCGTCAACTATCACGTCACAAGCCATCCTATTATCCTAACTGTAATTTCCCCGTGAAGCATTAATCACGGAAGTTTTTGCAATGAATACGTAAATAGAATGTGTCAGACACGGACAGACTCACAACAGCATTATTTCTCGCTTCATTACTCGCTAATTTGTAATTTCTGATGATTGCGTGTCCTCAACCATACGGTGTGTGCCAACTAGGAAGAGGTAGAATGCCATTGTGAAATATAATTTAGCGCAGGCCCAGTGAGAATGTCTGTTCTTCGTTACGTTTAGTTTCTTCGTATTTAAATTCCTTGCTTAACGGCTAATTCGAACTTTCCATTTTCCCATCTCTCGTCCAAGTTCACCAATTTTTTCCTACGCGTCATTTCCTCCCTTAACAACGGGAAACGAAGGCGATAGCACGGACAATGTGTATGCATCGAACAAACTCGGTTCGACGAACCGTAAAATTAAATAGTACCGAGATATCGAGATGAAGTAACGAAAACTTGAAACGGATCATATATCAAGACGTAGCCTGTATTTAGCCTGTTTTTTTTATTAAGGAAAATGAACGTTTCTTCTTTACTTGTTCGAAAGTGGAATCATGTATCGTTTTTTTCTTTGTCGAATGTTTTCTCGATATTTTCGGGAACTTGATGCGAATCCTACGCAAAATTCCAGGTCTAAAATGAACAAACGGTTGATCAAAATGGTAAACGGGATCTTTGAGAATCGACGTGTATGTGAAACTGGTTGCTTTTTAGATTATCGTCCATGGATAAATGAAAGCCATCGATATTTGCGCAAAATGTACAATTGTACTACGAGATGTTCGTCGAAAATTAACCGGACGATATAGCTTTGTCCTCTTTCCGTCGAAATGCTAATATTTAATCTCGGTATTGTTTACACGAAATGGAAATATTGGTAGCGCAAATATATGTTATTTCATGATCTCGTAAGATTGTTACCATATATTTGACGTACACATTCGCGGCAATTTTGTTAACCGTCGCGTGTTCAAACGGACAACACATAGTGGAATTGCAACTTCCTCGACGACGGTGCGTAGGCCACAAAGGGGTTGAACGGGTGGGAGAGGGCGAGGGTGAGGAGGATGGTTAAAAAGACGGCGATTAGTCAAGCGAAATCGTCCATCACGTCTGAACATACGAGAAACACATGCGGACTAGCTTCTGCCGCACCTCTCAAAATAGAGAAGGAGAGACAGAGAGAGAAACTGTGACGTCTCCGAGAGAAAGAGAGAGAGGAAGACGATGGTGGTATACGCGCGGCATGTGGGGAAAGAGCGAGCGGAGCAGTGAGGAGGAGGGAAGACCGAAAGTACAGAGTTCTTTTCGGCTAACCGCCTACTTAATTAAAACAACATTAGGCCGACCGGCTTACGCCGTGAAACGTCGCTCTCCATGGACCATGCAGCGGACAGACGAACCGCGAAACGCCAGAAAGAAGAAGGTGGTAGGAGGAGGAAACGCACACGAGAGGAGACGATGTTCTACGTCTTGGTCGTAGTTGTTAAATCTCGGTTGTAACTGCTTGCCACGCGGCTCTCGCGCCGCCTCATAAACTACGTTCCTTATTAAATTATGTACATTTCGACGTACTAGCTTCTCGCATCGCGCTCCCACCATCTTGGATCCGGTCTCGGCGGTTGTTCTCAGCCGCTCGGCCGCTCGATCGTACGTGTCCGCTCTGGGAATAGCCGAGATTATTACTTTGAAGCAGTCCTCTTGCTCCCGATGGACATCATCCTTGACGACTGAATGCTCTCACTCTCTCTCTCTCTCTCTCTCTCTCTCTTCCTTGCGCGCGCGCGCGCGATAGAATGTATACGTCTCTCGAGAATGCTCTCGGGATTATTACCTCGAACTAGTCCACTTTAAGCTCGATGGATATTAAGGAAAGTCCTTGTGAACCGATCTGCTGCACACCGAGGATAACCGGAATTATTACTTGGAGATGCAGTCCTACCAAAACTATCAAAACACTCAAGATGGCCAATTTGTAATTTTTCAGAGAAACAGAATTATCAGAAATATACTCTGCATTTTCAGAAATTTGAGTGATTTTTCGTAAAACCTTAAATTAATGTCATATGCTGTTCATCTTACTTTGAACTATTCTTCCTTGCATTTTCATTTCTTCGATACGAAAGTGTTGCAGTTTATTCCTCCCTGTTTCGGGGTGAGATTCCTTTTCATCGACCGTCGCTGGGCTTAAGAACGACCTTGGTGTTGAATGACTTTATCGCAGTTAACGATATCGTTAAGATTCATCGATCTTTAGTCATTTGGCAACGACTGTTGGTCGTGTGATGAGTGGGAATTTGATGACTTATGTTTCCAAAGCGTGTAGTAAATTACATTTATTGGAACAGATCTCTCCGATTGACTTAATGAATCCCCGTGCCATTTGTTGTCGCTTACTTGGCACCAGGTCGACGATCGTTTACTTTCTCGAGTAATTATCCGACCGTTCGAACGAGCCAGTGCTTTCATCGAACGAGTTTTCTTTAACAAGAACGAGAGAGTCTAAGAACTCTGGAAACGGATGAAAGTTTCGCTTCGCAAAAATAAAGCGACTTGGTAACGAACTAACAAGTACGATCGCTGAAAACAGCGAGTTGCTGTTACACGCAAACCAATTAAGCGGGAAAGCACGAAGCACGTTATACGTACACATTCATTTCAAAGCAACAATTCTTAAACAATACTTAATTAAAGTTGAAGGCTGTTTTTCCATTACGTTAGTCTTTTTTACGCGATAAATGGATTTGACAGTTGTTTTTAAAGGATATTACACCTACTTCGTCTTATATTCGATGAAAGAAAAAATTATCGATTTAAAAACTGACAGTTCTTGTAATTGTATTTATTTGATCCTTTTGTTTGCATTATTGATGAAGTACGGATGAAATGTCGATGATCGATGACAAAATTCTCGTTTCGTTGAATATTTCCACGCAGTGAGTCGAAACACAACGTCTAGATCGATTCTGGGAAAACGTAGTTCGCTTCCGAATATGTTAATTTCCAAATAACATTCTCTCGTCACTTAGGACGATTAAAATTGGCAATGACGAAGCTTACCTTCAACAGAGGCGACCATCTCGCACGACGAACAGCTTGAAACTGCGTTTAATTTAATCCCGCATCGAGTATCGTGAAAATGGTAGAGTTGGAGCTGAGACTAATTCGGAGTAGACACGCGCACGCATGCCGCATCGGACGTGGAAACACGCAAGCACGCGCTAGCCAATTAAGTGCAATGCCGAAGACGAAAGGGTGAGAAATGACCGTGACACTTAGCAGTCTTAAGTAGCAAGATTTAGGGACGACAGGTGCACCGATAGCATCCTTGCTTCGTCTTTTCCCTCCGCGGGTGCACGTCGTTTGTTTTCCTTGGAGAACACGCCGCCTCGAGGGTAAGAAAAAAAATAGTGGTGGAACGACTAGGCTTTTGGCAAGCGACGACTCGCGTATTAATAATAAGCGCTTGACGATGCGCCAACCGTGCTCGCCGTTCTGCTCATTTTGCCGAATCGCTGCTAAATTGCAATGCGAAATTTCCACCGAGATACGCGCGCCGTGCGAGCATCTAGCCAAGTGTAAACTAGCCTCATCAAGCATCAGTTTGTGCCTCCCCTGTTTCCCTAAACGAATCTCTATGTCACGTGGATTCGTTTAATTCCCTTGAAATAATTAAACGATATTTGTCAAGAGCACATCACTTTCTAGGTAAAGTGGCGAGGTAAAGACGAAGTGTGGATTTGCAAAGTACAATACTTGCATTAAAGAATTGCATCTGCTTTGCGTAGAATTATACGTTGTGCCACGTTTGTGCAAAACTGAGCTTCCTGCAAAGGTTCTCGAAACGGTGGTTGAAGCTAGAACAGGCAGAAGATCAACTTGAATCGCTTCAACATTAAACGTCGTCGTTCGTTCTGAAGATGAAAATCGAAGACGAAAAAGGTTTCTATCGTAACAAAACACGAACGTTTTTGTCATTCGGTTAGACGGTTTCTTTGAATTACTCGGAGAAAATACAAAAGCAACATTCTGCTGGGTTTCATGAATAAAAGAGAGTAATGTCTACTTTTACACCATCCTCTCTTGCCATGTAGGTACGTTACAATAGGAGGACGTTCTTCGAGGGTAATTGAAATGGATCGATTCGCCCGAGCCCGAGAGAAAGAAAGGGAGAGAGAGAGAGAGAGAGAGAAACAGAGATCGAACGTTTGGAGTATACACAATGAAACAGAGACCGGCGTATTCCGCGAAATGTAACTACCGTGGCAGTAATAAAAATGGCGAGGAAGAACAAGGCGGTCTGATATGGAAAAAAATGACCGCCTACGAGTACGTCTTTAGCGTATTGTTAAGGAACGCAGCGATGCGTAGCTCCTTCGGGAACTCGCCACGTTCGTTCTTGTCTGTTGAAGAGAGAACATTGTGACAAGCAGCGTAGTTTTTACGTAGCCAATGAGTACACGGCGAACGGATAATTGTCGTTCTTGGTCTGCAAATATATGAAAATTACCGATGCCCCTTTTCGTTCCGGCAGATACTGTTCTTTTATTCCACTTGAAGAGTCCACTTGAAGAAGCGCATGCAAAAGAAAAAAAGAAAATTAGCGACGAAATGTACGTGCACAATTGGCGTTTTGAAACGCAACTGCCCCGAAGCGTTGACGAATCGAAATTTTCGGGCCACACACACGATCGTCAGCTGTCCGTTCGTTTATGCAAAACGTTTAACTCGTGGCGCACGCGTGAAAAGTATCTTCGAGGTATTATCTACCGCAGACATCGAGTTTGGTAACGAGGGCCGGAATCGAGAGAGATACGGGAACGAGTTTAATTGGCCGCCGCACGTTCGTCGCTTTGGGTTAAGTTTGGAGTGCGGAACGTTGATGAATGGCGCTTTCCGTAAGGATTATAAAAATAGAGATATGAAAAAGGCTGGTTGCAGACTGTCAAGGGGAATTTAACCGTTTCGTTCCAAAGAACGTACATAATACGACTTTGAAAAACGAACGCTCGAAATGTTTTACAAAATCCAAATTCTCACACTCAGATTATATGAATTGTCATTTTACCTTTAAACCTTTTTATGACTATCGTTCTCTAAAAAAAAAATGTAGGAAGTAGATCCCTTTTACGTCACATCTTGTCACAAACGGAGCGAAAGAATTAAGGAATTTAGTCAATACTCTTCTCTTACGAATTTAATAGTTTTAACATTTCTGAATTCAATCAATCGATGATCGAAGATCAATCGCGCTTCGTCAAAAATCCACTTCAGCAATGGGCATAGCATCTTCAAATGAAGTCCAGCGGCATTGTCTCATAGGAAACGTCCAACTCTGCGGTTACACGTCTGTTTCCTTTTTTCGGGTGATCAGCTGCGTCTGTCAGGTGTTTTCGGTAAAGAAGCGGATACAAACCCTTCCCTCTTATTTTCTTCAATGAATCGGCATCACTGTTCGAACCCTTACAATTTCCAGCAATTTTCAATTTCTCTTTCGAACGCTGCTGACGCGGATAATTGATGAAAAGTGATCCCAACACGTGAAATTTCATTTTACGTAACACCGCCTCGAACATATCGTATCATTTCTCTCCTAAATCTAATAGATTTCTTCCTTTCGTTTCTAAATAGCTCGATATTTCTTCCAAGGTAGTTCTTGCTCTATCGATTTCAAAATATTGAACTCTGGTGAGTCTTAATCCAGTTTCAAAATTCTATTCTTCGTCTATGATTTCTCTTCTGAAAGCATTGCTCGTTTGTAATTGCTTAGCGCTTGTCCGCGATCTGTCGTGTATGGTTTCGCGAAACGTCGCATAACGCGCGGTGGCAATATCATTCTTCACTTACGTGTACTTGAATGGTACATTACCGGGTCGCATGCAAACGGTAGTGACACCTGAGCAGTAATAATCATATACAAACGGCAGTTCACTTTATAGTTCATCGAGGCGTCTCTGTTGCACCACCAGCTGAACGCAACAGCTAGCATTTACTCTTCTCCTCGCGTTTATCCATACGCGCGTGTTTATTACGCGGGAGAAAAAGATTAATGCGTCGCATCTTCGATATTTCGTTGCAAATATGTTTCGTCGGGTGAGCATTGTCTCGAAAAGAAAGAAAATTCGACTTGTTTTGTCTGTCATATTTTTATACGAAAAACGCACGTACATTCACACTCACTTTTGTCTTTATATCTAGCATAATGCTTCGTCTATCTATACTTTCGTGTTCAAATCGAGATATCCTCGATAGTTCTCGCAGTTTTGAGTTTGGCGATAATGATGGTGACGTTGGTGATTAAAGAAAAAACAGTGTCAGTTTAGAATATGCAACAGATAACAATGATTGACTCTTTAGTTTATAATCTGATATACATTGTATGTAGGATATTTTGAAAAATTAAGTTTTGTTAGGGATTTGATCATTTTGCATGTTTAATAACTGAAATAATTCTATCTTTATTAAAATAAACACCGTGTTAGTGTCCGTCGCTAAAAATTCGTAAAAGGGGAAAAGGATTCGTTGAAAAATTAGGGTGGAATCTATTCGTTCGCGAGCGCTGGTCTTGTGAGAGAGCGAGAGAAGGATTGGTGCCGTTGCAAAGACATAACAAAAGGGTTTTAAACACATTGTTAAAACTCCACTTAGTACAACTTTTATGCATTCAAAGAGAAAGACACGCCCCCGGTTCCTGGTCCAACTACTGGCACCTCGTGCAGACCTCTCTCAGCGGCGGCAATCGAATTTTATATGGAGATTGCCGTTGTTCCCGAGAACACTAAAGAGTTAAGAGCCTCTTAAAATGGCTGTCGTTTGTTCGTAAAAGAGGCAGCTACTACCTTCCACTCGATGCTTCTTTCCGTAGCGCGGGTAGCTAATATTATTATTATTATTATTATTATTAATAATATTATTATTATTATTATTACAAAGAGGAGTCCGTGGCATAAACAAATCGTAAATCAAGCGGCGTCATAAACGTCGAAAAGCTTCGAGACAGTTCGGACCGTGTGATCGTCGCACAATGGCACCGCAATTTTGCAATTTGAACGCTTATAACAGACGCAACCCTTCTCCCGTTTTCGCGTACGCCCACCGACGTTTTTCTTCGGTTCGGGCATTTGCGAATCAAGTACCAACCTTTTTTCTTTTCTCGATCCGTTTTTATGGTTATTCCACGTTGACGAAATAAACACGTGATTCGGATATAAAGAATCATCAATTCCACATCCTTCGATTTATTTTCGCCCCTTTTAACCTTCTGTCGATTCTTACCATCGATGATTTATCCCAACGATTTACTCGCATTTTGGAAAAGATTCGAAAGTTGATTCATTCGAGTCTGGCATCGTGGATCTGCCGTGTCATTATTTATTAGACACAGTGTCGTGTAGGTAGCGATCCTTCGTTTTCAACGTTCGAGGAGAGCTGTCTTCTTCGTTCGAGTCCTTTTTCTGCTTTCTTCCTTCTTCGAGCTCCGAAACAAAAACCTTCAACGAAGTCGTTCCGTTCGAACGATTCTATCGCGCCAATCGTTTCGTTCTTTTTTCTTTTTTTTTTCTTCCACGACTTATGGAATAGCTTGCAGTTGGAACACGCTCGCTCCTGGCATTTACTTGGAACAATCGCATGAATTAATTAACCTCTCGTGGAAAAATCGGCCGTTTCCACGAGCTGTCTCGTACTTTGTCTCACACAACTATGTAACACTCTCCGATCGTAGATGAAGCGGAAAATCTCACTCGAACGTGAATCCACTTAAAATAACTCTTCGAAATGTTTCACAGAACGAACGAACGAACGTAAACGTATACGCCAAGTTTTGTTATATATATATATATGGAGTCAGAATGTTCACGGCGATCAGTGCCAGTTTCTTACAAATTTCCTCGGGCAATGTTATTAAACGATAAACGTTTTCCGGCCTGGCATCTTTCCCTGATAATGATCGAATGACGCAACGCGATAAAGAGGGACTAATTGCGAGCGTTGCCAGGGATAGGGTAGGTGGGTCGGTGTCCAACTTCGAAAATAAGAGTAAATTCGCTCGAGGGTGCAATTAATCACGGCGAAAAGAGAGCTGCCTTCCGGGGTTTTATTAACCAATTACTTGGGACGCGGCATATTTGATGCTCAGAATAAATAGCCGGCAAACAGCGCCAGGGAATTCATTAGCGAATCGTTCGACCAGGTCGCTCGACTTTATCCTCTCTCTCCCCCCCCCCCCTTACACCGTTTCATCCGGTCAGGTATTTCATAATTTGGCAAAAAATGGTTCGATTTCGATGATCGGGATGACCGAGACGATCTGACGCATTCCGACTTGCAGCCGAATAAGCACTCGTTCATTTCCGATATATTCACGTTCCTTTTTTTCAAATTTTTAAAAGAATACACACGCATAAATAGGTACCCACATATTCTTATATACTATATCAGATTATTCTGAGAAGTGTATTTCTATGTAAGGTTGCCAACACTATCTCTAAAATTGAGAAATTGAAGAATAAAGTTGATCAATTCAGTTTCTGCGAGACTCATTTATAATTGAGCGATTTGAACAAAGATTATAAAATTTGATTAAAATTGACTAGATATTTGACTAAAGTACGTATACCGATCGACTTGACCAAAGTATACGTATACCTATCAACTTGTCTCAATATCTCCTACTACTTTATTTTTTGCCTCGCTTTAAAATGCAGACCGCCGATACTTCTAAAGTACAATGTATAATTTAACTACAGTACTCTGACGCCTGCCGTGGGCTTTCCTAACAGCGAAGTGAAACGAAAAGCGACACAAACTTGAACGACCTCGTTCCGTCAATTTTAAAATCGTCCGCGCGTCTATGCTCGCTATCGATCCCGCGCACCCTCGGGCGAGCGTGAATTTCTTTGGCACCGTTCCACGGCTGGAAATATTCTAGTCCCGATATCCGAACAACAACAACACACTGGAGAACCATTCAGCTTGATCACGTCGTCCAGAATCGTCGACGTAAAAATTTATTTGCCCGACGCTTTATAGCCGATGCTTTTTAACGAGTTCGGAAGATTGCCGTTCAACATGCAACTATGACGAAGAGAACGCAAGTTGTTTGCTAGCGTGCACAAACGCACAAATGACATAATAAGATGTCGATCCGCGAGACGGATGGACCCGAAAAGTGAGAACGGGGCGAGTTCCCGTTTCCCGGGCCGAAAATGGGGCAGGCTCACGTAAACAAAGTTCCGACAAGAAGCAAAAGAAAAGAAGAAACAACAAGCAAGCAAGAACGAAAGAAAGAAAGAAAGAAGGAAGGACTGAATGAACGAAAGAGAGAGAGAAAATGACGAGCCAAAGAAGAAGAGAAACGGCGAGATGATTCTATATGCAAACCGCAGGAGGACCATGGCGTGTGTGCGGATTGCTCTGGAAAGAGCGTGATTTCGTGAGAGCAAGCGTGCGCGCGGCATTGTGCACGAGAAGTCGCGCACGGGGATGATGAAGAAGAAGAAGAAGGTCGGAAAAAGAGAAGAAGACGTCAAAGAGGATGCGACGACGACGACGACGACGATATAGAGAATAGCGTATTGCAGTTTAGAGGAGAGCGCAGTGTGTGCGGTTTAGTAACGCGTAGCGGCGGGCGTAGCGTGTGGCGTGCATACCACCGTGGTTGTATGTCTCGTCCGATCTTGTCTCTCTCCCCCGCAGTCTAACCTCTCGCTCTCACCTTCGCGGAGGTACCAGCGGCGGCACCCTTTGATCTCCCTGACCACGCCCCCTTTTTTCATTTTTTCACTCCTTAAAAGGCAGATGGACAAAGTGTATTGTAAAGTGGGCAGCGCGCCCGGGCAAGACAGTCAGCGAAGGAAGAACGTGCGAGTGAAACGGATGGAAGGATTGATCTGGTGCGAGGCAGAGAGGAGAGAGAGAGAGAGAGAGAGAGAGGGAGGGAGGGAGAGACCGTGGACCGTGATAGAGGAGACGAGAGAGACCGGAAAGAGCGAAGAAGAGGATACACATCCTGGCTATAGGTGAGCCGCTGCTGGCTCCATGTCCAGTTACAATTATTAAGGACTCTCTGCTAGCCTGCGCCCGCGTGTGTGCGCGCGCGAGAAAAAGAGAGAAAAGAAGAGAAGCCAGACCAGGAGAAGGAGGCAAGAATCGGGTGAATGCTTTGCTAATTATCCGATCCCCGCGTCTCGAGGCTAATGGGCCGGGGAAGAGAGACGGCGAAGCGGACGCAGACCGAGCGAGACAGACGACGGCGACCGGCAATATCCAATTGATCATCCGACAAACCTTGCTGATGAACGAGGAACTTCCTATCCCATCACGCGCGCTCGTCTTCTCTGTAAAACCTGCTACCCCGGATAGGCCGCCGATATTGAACGAACGACTCGCGTTAAATCCGCGTAATTTCCTTTACGCTCGTGTTTTGTTGGCATCGGCGCTGTGCGCGCTTCGCGTGAGCTTTATTAACGGAGAGGATTCGTTCTCGATCGTCGTTTTCCAATCACGGTTGCGCAATCGTACGCGAGGCTCTTTCCTGATCGGTTAATCGGTCAGAAGTTTACGGTGGATCGCGATGAAAGAAGAATCGGGCAACGTTCTCTGACTCGCGATTTTGACGCGCGTAACAGGGGATTCCATTTTCAAGGCTGACATGGCTAATCCACGGTTAATCCACGTTTCACGGTTCGATCGTACAGCGAGCTGCAGAACTCGAGCTATTCAAATTTTCACGATGGTCCTCGACGCTCTACTTTGAACGATGGTCCCGTAGGTGAGAACCCAAGCGACCGAACCGCTGAACTAATTCTCCCTTTTTCTTCTTCGCCTCGGTCGGAACAACGTCCCTCTCCCTCTGTTTTAGTTTTACGCTCGCGCTAGCCACGCAGTTGTTGCCATCTCTACACCGGTTATTGACGTTCGCTCTCGCGGCGATTTACTCTATCCTCGAAGGGTGATGTCTTAATTGGATATACGGGAAAAGGAATCGGGGAAGAATCAGAGTGTCGTAAGCAGAAGTGATGGAACGCGTGCAATATTCGGACGATCATCGTTTTTGCGAATAGCTCGATCGCGAAGAGCAGTAGACGGAGATGGAAATCGTTTTCAAAGAGCCGACAAATTTTTACGTCCGGATTCCAACGTTTTTTTCTACGCACGTGGTGATTACCGCGCTTATAATGAACCGAGCAATATCGAGGAGTAATACACCGTAATAAAGCAAGCATGTGATTCGAATGTTCGCTAACGGTGGGTAGCGTTTCCGCGTTTCCTCGACTTCAGTTTAGTTTAGCCATTCGAGAATAATTGTTTTATAATAGTTACGAAATACAATATGGCAATGTAATGACAGGTTTTGGCCGCGGTTTGATCGTGGTTTGATCGCTGGTTTATCGTACAGGTAATCGTGGCATATGATTTCGAGGTCTTTCCCGACTATGGAACTCGCGTTACCTCGATGGAAAATCATCGTTCGTCGGCCATTCACTCGATCGTATCTATATCCGTAGCGATCCCTTACAGTTACACGAACGATTGTATCAAACGAGTACGATCTCGTTTATAATTCGATGAATCGTCGCTGCCGTGAGATTAACCTTTTCGCGCCTTGCACTCGCCGGGAATAACGTCTCGCACGCACAAGTTTCAATTTGTCGAGTAATCAACGAAACATGTTGCTACTTTGGAGACTCGTCGATCGTCTACAGTAGGTAATATCGAGTACCACTCGTGGCGAGATTGAAAACAGTCACGAAGACGCATATGGCGCGAGAATGGCCGAGGCAATTTTCGGTCCGTGCCGAATGCAAATGGAGTGTAGACGAGTTCATTACGGAAGGAGGAACGCGTATCCCTGTGGCCGTGATTCGCGACGCGCGTCGGGATCTCTCGCGCGCTGGAAGCCAATAACTTGACTCGATTTTCCTTGGCAGAGTAGCCAAGGTGACGTAACGCGTCGCACAAAATCGCGGACTTTGAGAGGATCGCGTCGCGACGAGCTCAAGCAAGAAGATTCTCTCTGTCTTCGAGAGTTGTGTCGTCCGCCATCTTACGAGAAGGCCGAAGGATGTGGTTATTAAAATTGCAGAGGAGGCTTACGTACGAACTGCACTTCCTCGAGGTAACGAGTGTGCGAGCAGGACGGGACGAGCGCCGCTGCGTGTTCTCTCGCGAGTGCGTCTCGTTGACACAGAAAAATTTCGCCGTGTAGGTGCGTGCGTGTTGTCACGCACACACGATGACTCACCGACATTTTCCAGGTAACGTTGTTTGCACGCACTTCAATGTTGCACGCCGGCTATCATTAGCCCGGCAGCGCAAAATGGAGCGCAAAAATGTTATAAAAGTCGTGAGAGACTCCTTTCCACGAGAGAGTCGTGCCACGGGCGGGACGGTGACACGTTTCTTTGTACGTACTGTTCTTCGTTTCTTTCGTTTATCGCAAACGGGAGAGGAAAGTTTCCCTTTCTCTGTCCCTTGTCACGAACGAGCGACATTTCTGGAACCATTTAGCCGGCTGTGCGTACTGGCAAATAATGTACAAATTGCCACGTATTAAGACGGCGTACCCACGACGGCAACAAAAGAATCGTGGGGATGGGTCTTTAAGGACATTAGGCGCCATTTTGGAGGCAATGCTGTTCCGCCGGGCTGGCTAATGGAGGGAAATGCATTAGCCGGTAATTTTCGACGTTCTAAACCGTAATCCTAGGAATTAAGAAGCGTGCGTGTCGTTGGAGATATTCTTTGTAACTTGCATCGGAAATGATTTGTCCAGTTCTGTTTGCCATCTCGATTTCCTCGGCACTTTCGTAGCTGGTTTAGGCTTTTTCATTTTTCAACGCCAATTAAAATGAGATTAGAATTATAAAATTATTCCGATCAACTCTTTCCCTCTCTCTCTCTCTCTCTCTATCTATCTATCTATCTATCTATCTATCTATCTATCTCTCTTTGCCTGATAGTTTTTAACTGCTACCATTGGTTATTAGATCAACAATAACTTAGTGCCAAAATACTTCAATTTCGATTGCCTTGATTTTTAGTTGTTTAAATTAAACTACTACATTATTTGAGGATGATGGCAAATCAATCGTCAATTCATGCCAGCAGTTGCTTTCTAGATATCGAAGATTATTCGAAATATAAGAAATTATTGGAGATCTGGAAATCTTCTGTTCGCTGCTAATGATTTTTTCAAAGCGTAACAGTGTACGTAGGTTCTTTCGAAACGTCAGTTGCAGTTATTGGCTAACACACGACAGCTTCAATATTTAACTGCACAAGTTCATCGAATGCGACAGTATGTCCGACGCGCAGGAAACGCGGCTGATCGATAGTATCTTTGTTTAATTTGAAAAGTTGCGAAAAACGCGAAATTGCCGATGCACGAGAGACACCGTGTGTTGCACGTGATTAGTTGGAACTCTCAGTAGATACGGTCGCTTCTGATCTGGCGCTATTAGGCTGTAGACGTTCCGAATACGTCAACGTGCATTTACGCGAGTGTCAAACTATGAATATGAAATCCTGAGATCTTCGTTAAGATTCAAGAACACGATGGACGTTCTCTTTAGGAAAATACAGTAACGAAAATTTGAAAAAAACATTAGAATTGTATAAGAACGATATTCTCAATTACATAAATATATCTTTCGTTTATACGTACGTACGTATATGTAATTAACAACGATAACTTAAATTTTCAAATATTCTTGTCCCTGAGGAAATTGTACGAGAAGATTTGTTTCGTCTGAAAAGCCAAGAGTACTCTAACATTTTAATTATAGAAGTGAATATGTGCATATATACGGGAACGTATGATTAAAAGTCGTCATCAAGGATACGATCTTTAATGATTGAAATAATTTGGAGATCACACGAGGTTGTGTCATTCAGATTTAATAATACGGTAGTTAACCAAGAAATGCAGAAACAAAAAAGTAACGAGTATTTTCATTGCAATCGACGTCGGAAGCGAATGTGGGATTCTAATTAATCATTCGAATCACGGAAAGGGTTGTTGTACTTCGTTTCAGCAATTAGGTTCGGATCACTGAACGGGGAACCGAGGCATTGCTCGAAGCGTTTAGCCTTTTTATCGGAACTCCATGTTCGTTTAATCGTGAATCAGATACCCGCGCGTAATTTTACGTAAATTACGTTTGAAACCGTGGTTCCGTTTAACTCGCGACATCGTCGGTTGTCAGTGCTCGCCGCGCTAGGGCGACAATTATACTCGAAAGCCGCGATCGTTCGACAAACCTACGTGACTGACATTCCAATGTGTTAATGACAGCAGTTACCGATTACCCGCGTGCACGCGAAGTACTCGTAAGCTCGTAAACAGGCTTCAGACGACTGTGGTCGTCGACGGTGGCGCAGATAAGCAGAAAAGCTTTGCGTCGTTCATAGATTAACGAGACTAACTACACTACTGGATGCCGTTGTCCAGATAAACCATTGTAAGTAGTAACCATTTTCATCTATCACTCTCTGACGAATCGAGCTAAAAGAACGAGCAATTTTCACGTCCAACCTTTCAACCGATCGTCGTACGCGTGCACGCACGTCGTGAACATAGTTAGTTAATATCGGCCGAAAGATACGCTGCAGGAGGAGAGAGGAGGAGGCGTTACAGTTACGCGGAAGAAGAACGGCCATTAGAACGGTTGTACGTTTATTGGAGTTCTTTGAACGTTTACGCGACACAATGGGCCGTATGGTAGTTGCGTATCGTGTTGAATGTGCCGTCTGTTTGTTTGCACGAAACACGGAGACTGTCAAAGCGAGGCAGAGTGTCGGATCGAACGCAGAATGCAAAACGCGTGTAACAGGAAGACAATTACGCCGGGTAAATAACAGTATTGTTCACTAGCTTGCGACATGGTGGTGCAACCCTGTCGCGTCGTAACCCTACAACCTACTACCGCCTGCTTATTATTTCCGATGCCGTTCAATTTCCGATTTCGTAACGGATTTTATTATTCGTCGCTGCGAGTCTCTCGGATATTCTCCTATTTTTTTTTTTTTTTTTTTTTTTCTATAGTTCGATTCTCGATTATATTCTTCGTCTATATTCTCGAGGAATTGTCTTCGATACCTTAGATTTGTTTTATTTTGATTTGTATATTCAGTTGGTCCGATTCGATCATGGATTATACATAGTTTCGCTTGATTGACCCCGCCGTCTTTGTGAATTGAAAGGAGGACTCTGAGAGAAAACGAGGAACGAACGACGAGCCCCGTCGTTTATTAAAAATAGTAGAACGAACCAGCGGGCAGGTAGATAAGGGTAGCAAACGGGACAGGGCTCGATTTCTTGAATATTTGATGCGTCTACGACGGCGGCCATCTTGCATGCATGCGCCACGACATTAAACAACAAGGGTTGTTAGCCTCTTTATCTATAGTCTTAGCCTCCACACATTCGCGTCAGAGCGAATATAGAAGAGCAACCCGATACGTGTAAGGTGTAACATCGACTCGCGTGCTACTAACGTTCTTGACCGCCACACACCGGGGGGTAACGTCTCTAATCATGTCGCCATTTTGGTACAACGACTCGCGATTGGCTTCTCTGCTGCTAGCGTGCATCGTGGATCGATTCTCGCGACTGTTGCGATTTTACACGAACCTTTACAATTGGTTACCACATCCTCGAATAGAATAGTGTACAGGATTTTCTTCGATTTTCTCCACGAAGAACGACGAAGAGGAGGAATAGAAACGCGACAAATCGGATTCGGAGGCGGGAGAAAACGCACGGGAAGTCGTGAATATCGCAAACTGATAATTTATATTTAGCGGCGTGATAGAACGTTAGGCGATCGCGTAGCGTAATATGTCGCTGTTGTGTACTTTATCGATGACTTGCCGAGCGTATTTATGGGGGTACACCCACGTTACGATGAAATTATGGTTTTCAGCGGCGGCGCGATTGCGTTATAATAATTCGTTGTTAGCAGGAAGTACACGTGCGTCGTAGGTATCTGTCCTCAGCCTCTTATTCTTCCTGCTTTCTCTTTCGATAGGTCGATTCTGCGAGTGCGCCGCGATCGATCAATCGCGCGTTTATCGCACGTGAAAAACTCTCGCGGTATTTATTGACAGTCGACTGCCAGTTGCCTCTTTCGGCCTTCTTAGGTTAACGTCGCCTTCCGATCGACGAAAGTCTCTCTCGACAAGCAAAAAGTGGCCTCGGAGCCACCTGGCACGGTGACATTTTCCAACATAATTTTTCCACCGCGTGAAATTCGAACGAGACGCGGAGGGGCACACGATATGGGAAAGGGGAACGCGACGTTCTCGTGACGGGAATCAGTAAAATGCGAGTCAGCAAATGGCGTCCGTAGGTGGTGGAAATTGGCTGCGGCTAGATTACCGTTGTTAGGCCGAATCGAAAAAGAAGTCCAAGCCAGACTCGAGGCTGATTGCTACTGGAACTCATCTGCATCGGTGGAATTTGTTTCTGACACGAACGAACCAGTTACGTTATAATACGTTCTTCTGTCTGCTCTTCTTTTTTCGATCTTTCTGCGCTTTCAATTTTAGGCCATCGTGTGCCCTTTTCCGGGAATCCAGCGAAAAAGAAGAACGCGACGAATCTTTTCAACGCGAGTCGATCACGTCACCTTCTCCTCTTTTTTCAACGATAAAGTTTCGTTTGAAGATTTTAAGATAGCGGTCGTTGTTTGTTTCCTAAGAATCTTTTAAAAAACAGTCTTAGGGTAGACGATTTTTTCTTTCTGCTTATGTTTACTTTCGCTCACCCCCTACCTCCATACGCGGACATATTCATGGGAGTTATTACAAGAATCCCACGTTAGTCTATAAGCAAGACGACCGCGATACAAGTTCTCTAAACGATCTGATGGAACAAGAAATACACCGGAGCGAGGGTCTATAGCTTGCGAAGCGTTTAAGTACGTTTAACCAGAATTCCGTGCGTCGAGATAATCGATAATCCTCCTCGTCGTACGAATAAACGATCGAATTCGACCTTCTATGCTTCCCCCGAGATTCGTTCTCCGCTTCGTCTTCGCATGGAGACAGAAACTCTCTCAGAAAAGCGCCAATGTAATTAAAACGAATCCTAGAATCCGTGTCTGGCGTAGTAATTTCGATGCACGTTTGATGTACGGACGCGATCCGAGGTAATCAACGCGGAATACCGTAACGTGTCTTGTACTGCTTTTCTCCCCTTGTGCTCGCACCGTTTCTCTCCTCCCTTCTCTCTCTCTCTCTTTCTCTCCATTATCGCGTCCGCGCCACCCCGCATGTAAATTGTCCGCCGTCCACGGTTTCCAGGTATAATATCATTTTAATGACGAAAAAGCCGCGTCGGTGGCAATTAATTCGCGGAAAAAATCGCGGACGTACCGTGCCGTCGATTATAACGTACCTCCGACGTTTGTCCTTCTTCCTCGTTCCTCCGTCTCGCGAAACTCGTGTCATTTGTTTCTCTCTTTCTCTCTTTCTTTCCATCCAGTGGAACACGATCTCTCCTGGAGTCTTCAGCATCTCCTGGTCTCTCGATTCCGCTCGAGTGTATGGGTTGTCGACACGGACGCGCAATCGAGATTAGAAAATGTCATTAGAAGAGACGGAGAGGTTCCTACTACTGGAAGGCGGCACGACGTTTGTCTCATCCGCGGTAAATTGTTGGAAATGTTCCGTGTACGAGATGCCGTAGCAGGCGTAGTAGGATCCCTCCTGATGGACGTGCGAGAGTGGCAGCGGTCGGGGTGGAGGGAGAGGAGAGGGTCGAGAGGTGGAAGGCGAGAGAGAATGCAGATAGCAGACCGCCGGTTATTATCCGCACTTGGCGGAAACTTTTCGTGCCGCGCGAATAATTGTTGCGGAGTTTCGTCGGGGAGGGGATGGCAGGGAGGGCTGTGAGCGATTTCGTCCGTGAAAGGACCATCTATTAGTTTCGCGGACCGGCCGGTAATGAGCCAAGCCGCCGGAGAAACGAATCATTCCGGCAGCTGGAATGGATCTATCTGTCGTTTGGTTTCATTTGCCACGCGATGAAACGAGAGATTCGCGTTATACGTGACAACGGAAAGTTCAGCGGAAGTTCTCGTGATTTTAATGAAATCGTGGGATCGGACGATGTTTCAGGTTCTTCCGATTCGCGTAAAAGGGAAATATTAATAAACAGAAAATTAGACGTATTGACTGTTGTTCGAATAGAAGGGTAATATGATTGGTCAAGTAAACTCGTTTGATCCTGTTTCTAACTACAAGTTGTGTACTGTTTGCGGACAAGTATCGAGATATATGTACCTACTCGATCTTTTCAACGATACATCAGTTGTTAAAATCTAAATTACTGATTCACTTAAGTTTAATTGCTTATCGTGTGCTTCTCATTGCACCACATGGGTCAGTCTCATCGATCGAGTGTAATAAGTAGATGAACTTTCGTTCCACGCAAAAGGTTGAACGTAAAGACCATTATCGGGATTACCACGCGAAATCACCAGGAGAAACGACCGCGGAAAAAACGAAGGAGGAATATAGAATTCAGAACGAGATTCGTTTTCGTGCTCGAGCGACGATTTATCATCGATCGAGCTGTCGTGGCGCGGCGCGGCGCGCGTGGGTGTTGCCAACGCTCCGAGCAACTTGCAAACTATTGGAATAAAACATCTGACAATACGCGCGCGCGAATGTTGAATCAGTTTGATAGAGTCCGTGGCTGGTTCGTGATCGAACGTTCCCAGAACTCGTAACTACAGCCTCGACTCTCCACGACTGGACGAACGAACGAACGAACGAACCGTCGAGAACGATTCAGCTCGGTGCAAAAGTTTCTCGTAAAGACTCGATGTAATCAATTTTTCGATAGTTGGTGTAATCGCGCGCGGCTCTCGCCAGTTCCCTTCGAAACTATAACGGTACACGAGCGCGAGTGCACGCGGAGAGACTTTGCTCTC
Organism: Tetragonisca angustula; assembly: GCA_036937485.2. NCBI lineage: Eukaryota > Metazoa > Arthropoda > Insecta > Hymenoptera > Apidae > Tetragonisca > Tetragonisca angustula. Next base: position 345,159 of record JAWNGG020000119.1, on the reverse strand, counting down.
TCGCCGCGTGCTCGCCACGTAATTGGAAGATGATACACCGCGTTAGGCTTTTAACCGAGCAAGGTAATTGCTTGTGTAATTCTTAATTTCACGTTACGCTGGAATTCTGAAAGCAAAGCAGAGCCCTCCCTCGAGGTATCTCTCGAATCTCTCTCGCCGTGCCTCGCTTTATCCTCGGGCGCAACGCGCAACACGAAGCCAAGACCCGGCAATAGACAAACGCCAACACGCTTCGTTAACGCGAGTTCTCTCTCTCTCTCTCTCATCGCGTTCGCGCTAATTAATTCGTAGATAATTTTTAATTTCACCTTCGGTTTACTGCGACGCGCTCGTTGGCGAATGGCTTGATTTACGGCCACGCACGCCTGCGTAATTAGTTAAGTTCGCGTTGATACAAACGGCGATTAAACCGAGATTTCAAACGCGATTCAATGCGGCGCGTAGGAATCATCGGTATGACTGCGCTGTGGTTTACGTTACTCGTTCTGATTGTTCCCCTGTTAGCACGTTTCCGCTCTTTCCGTCTTCCGTCGAGGACCGAGTGAGTATTTATCGCGTTGAATATTTTCCTCGATATTCTTATCCGACCATTGTTCTCGTATTAACAGCCACTTGCTCCATATAGTTCTCGAATCTTTCACCAAGCACGTTGCCAATTAGCTTCTCGATAATATCAACTGATTCTTCCATCCATCCCAACGAACGCGTTTGTATTACCTCTCTGAACATAGAAATTACAAGTAGCAGGTGTAAAAAGACACGTGTATGTAGAGATGGTGCTGGCTTAGCTTGCGCTTATCGTTTTGTTATCGTCCACGAGTTATCGAAATGTTCCATTAATCACCGATAATTTACGTTCGTGTCTAAATGTACCTAATACGTGTCGATTAAAGCGTTGATGCTTGCACATCTTATCTCACACGTTGTAAATGCATTATTAAATGTAAAAGCTTGTAATGGTGCGTGTTTAGGACGCGACGTGGCACAATGGCTGCCAATTAAACCGATCATCGACAATTGGAATGAAGTTGAGTCTAATACGAGTCCGATTCGAGTCCAGTATTTCTTTTTCTTTTTATTTAAGCTTTGAAAACCTCATTTGAGATTTATTACAGCTATATCAGTACAAAATATTATATATTAAGGTTACAGTCTTTCAAAGAAAGTGTAGACGCAGTAACAGACCGAAATCTCCGGTTTAACAATTGGTACGTCGATTTTTTAGGAATAAGAAAAATTTGTATTTGTTTTCCATTCGTAGAGGTTGCATTGTTATAGTACATGATCGACGTCTTCGAGTTTGTGACTACATCTGCATCCAGGATCACATACAATTCCGATACGGAAGCTGTGCCAGATTATAATGATTAGCTCTGATGCGATTAACTGTAATATTAAATTTTCTGTTACGATTTTTATGAATGAACTAAGGAGTTGAGTTTCGGTATACAATTGACTAAATGTCGGCTTTGATCTGTAAAAAAAAAAATTGGCTGAGTGACGACTGGTTCTCGATTCAAAGAGTGAAAATAAGTCGGGGAAAGTCACTTGTTTGATATCTTATCAGAGATAGAAGCAGATCTGGTTTATTGGCATTTTCGTTACCAAACATCTCAGATATCCCGATATAGGAGGATACCCAGTAGAACTTGATAGAGTATGGGTTACTCTGACAGAATTGTATGAATTTTCGTTTAATTTTGAGTATGGGTTTGTAGTTACGCATGATGCCAAACAATTGTAGAGCACTGAGAGAGTTAGAGAAGATGGCAAAGTTCTTATTTTTGTGATTTGGATCTACATCCATGGCACAAGTCCGATATTCAAGTCCCGTTTCATGTATACTTATTATAACCCTAAACCGAGTAAATCATAAATTTTAAAAATGTACCCGCAAATAGACCAATGTCCCTAAGAATCCAAATTTTTTCTCACGAGTGGCATCTATTCCAATCCTGGAAATCAGAATTCTACAGAGTAATTCGCTCGTTCTTCTCGTTGGAGGATTTAAAGGAAGAATACATTTACATCGATGCAACATGTCCCTGTTTCAGCATGCGCAAAGGGTTAATATGGTCGAACTCGATCCTACCTCTTGCTGTCAACTGAACCGTTGACGATTTCTCTCCGAGCCGGTATTATCGAACATTCACCAGTGAAAGAGCACGTCGATTCGTCACGTTGGGCGTAATTCAAAGAAAGAAGAATTTCACGATTTCTTATCAGACGTATCGCGGTTACGATCTCAGGTAGCCGAGCATAAAGCGTAAGTACATCGTGAGGCGTGTGTTGGAGGTGTAAAAACGTCGATGAAGGAAATGTACGAGGAGAGCCGCGGAGGAAAAGGACTCAAGCAGGGGCGAAGAGGAGGAAGAGGAGGAGGACGGGGACGGGAGCAGAGAGTGAGAGAAAGAAGGAAAGAAGGAAGGAAGGAAGAGAGGCTAGCGTGGCGGGTAAAGGGATTCAACGAAGGGTTGCACGGTGGGGGCAAGAGACGGGGAGAAGCGACTCCCACCAGCCGCGGGTAGGCAGAACATCAAAGGGAACCGACTTCTCGTTCGCGAGGTGAAGAACCGGCCATCTCCGGGCCACACACGAATTGCTTTTATATACTTACTTGAAGTTCTGTACCACTGAAAGTGTAATACCTTTTCAACGGCGCTGCATAGACCGGCCGCGACCGCTTGTCTACGAGAATCCGTGCCGAGGAGAGAGTTGATTCACCGGCTTGAGCCACCTCGTAAAACGCATATTTCATCGTTTTCAGTAATTACTTTAGTAATTCTGCTTTTGGAAAATCTTTTTCGAAGGAACAGCCTTTTTTTTTTTTTTTTTTTTATAAGAGAAGTTAAAAATTTCAAACACTCGAAATTTAGCAAAACTTGCGAAAATTCGAAGAGAAGTGACTTGGCACGGTGGCTTCTTGGCAGATATTATTATTATAAAATCGGTTCTCACAGGGATCTGTCGCACGATCTAAAAGAAACGGAAGTTGATCGCGTCACGCCGATGTTCCAGGCCCTGACGTGGCTAAATTGAAATCTACTCATCGAAACGTGCCGTTTTAATCTACATTAAAACATCGTTCTCTTCCTTTCTCGTCCTCCCCCCCCCTCTCTCTCTCTCTCTTTCGTCCCTCGATGAGATTAAAAAAAGAGACGCGAACAAAACATGTCTGCCGGGTAATACGGGCGCCTAGAATCGGTCGTCGGTTCCACCGGTTCACGTTCGAAATATCAAGTCATCAACGACTATTCAGTGGCTGGCGAGGACGAATCACGCTCCCTGAGCATGACGAATCCGCACCGATGTCGTTGTTGGCTTGACGAACTCTCGGCGAAGATCACTGAAGGAGAGGGCTCGATCGCGTAGCACCGATCGACGAACGAACGACCCTACCTCGACGAGATGTTGGGTCGTGTCAAACGAGCGGGGAAAGGGGCGGTGTGAGGCGCGAGCCGGAACGGAAAATTGATGAAACGTCACGGAGGATACGCCGTACAAAAGACCGTTCGAGGATCGTCGATGGTTGACGAAAATCCACAACGTTGTATGTCGTTCCGTTTCGTTGAATGGTCTGTATGGAAAGAAGGAAGCAAACGATCCTTCGTGTCCCGCCTTCCCTCTCGAAAAGTGGTTAGTCAAACTGATTCGAGCTAAATGGAGCCTAAATGGAGTTGGAATTGACTGGCAGGGCTGCGCCGCTGGCTTTTGTACAACCGGGACATCTCGAATGTTTGACCACCCCGAGCCTTACAATTACCGAGTTGAATGCGGCTCTTCTGCCGCGACTCGTAGGCCAGAAGGATGAGGCCGCTCGCGTCGACACTCGGAGGCCTCGTGTTGTCGCCAGTTGCCACGCGCTGCTCTCTTTCGAAATTGCAGTTTCGAGTTTTGTGCCTCTAACGTGAGATATCCCTCTTTTTCGTCGTTGCCAGCGACCTGACTGACTTGGAACGTTACCCGATTTCGGTTCGCTTACGGCTCTCGGTGATGACGAGTAAAAAGAGAAACACGGGAGATCGACGCCGGGTACGCGCAGCGAGTAAAAAAGAGACATTTATTGCCGAACGTTACGAGGCTCTTCTCTGTTGAAAGGGTAATTTTGAAAATCGTATCCCCGTCGATTAGCCGGATCACTCCACACGTCGCCATGTTGCCTCGGTTGCAACTGCCCCGGCTGAAAACGCGGCGGTAACCGCAACAGGAAATATACAAGGAATTTACGACGTCGTATTGCAACCGAGCAGTGAGCGCACAGTGAACTGCGGTTAATATCGACCGCTACCTTACGACCGAACTCTATCGCGGACACATCCACGATTTTTCTAAACGTCGCGCTTACCTCTTTGATCGCCCATTCCTGATCATTTCCACTTTCGCAATCTTTTTTCAAAAGATCTCTGGAACGTAGATTCAGAAATCCTTGTCATCCTCGTAAATATCGAAAATATCCCAAAAGTGCTTTGGCTATCGTTTCGATAATTATGTAATAAATTCTCTGTGAATTCAAATTCCCCAAAAATGCGTAAACATCTGTAGCCTTGCAGTCGTACGTTCGCCGTGATTCGCAACGTGAATTTAATGTATCAACGGTGTAGAAAGGAAATACACGAGAAGGAGGAGGTTTTTAATTCTTGCAACGTATACGAAGGCGATTCGATCAGAGTCAGCACAAAGAGAAACCACCACAATAGAGGGTACGCATGTTTCTATTCTAGGCAGAAACCTGCCTCAAACTAGACCGACAATACCATTCCGGAAGAGCAGGCCCGCCATCGATATCCCTCTGCCAATTATTAGGGTCATTCAATGAAGAGATTTATGTAACTCAGCATGATGGAGTATCCGGAGCTTCCCTCGGGGCGAGCCGCTTGAACGACACGTCAAATTGCGAGGAATGACTTATATATCGCGAGTACGTGTGCGTGTATTAGTTACGGTGGTGTGCTCCCGTCGACAGCTTCATCCGACGCGTTCGTAGAAGGGGAGAGGTGGAGGACTTAAACGGTTTGAAAATGGTGGACGTTTAAGTTTTTTGTCCGACGAGGAAACGACTGTTCTTCAGCATGGACGAATGATGATCGCTTTTCGGCGAGATTGAAACGTTCGCCACACCGGGGGAGGGGGGGGGGGACGATGGGAGGGACGAGATTAAAACTCGTACGTATAGCCGACTCGAAAACCGATATGTCGAGTCGTCGTTGGCCGGTTTGGCTGGCACGCTTTCTAAACTGGCACACTCTTCGCCGATTCTTGTATAATTCATAATTTAAATGCGTCGCCTTAGGGCGACCGTCTCGAGGACAGTGAACAGAACCGTCGAGAATCGTAGATAGGACCGCTTCCACTTCTGTCGAGACTGCTTGTTTCGGTCGTTTCAGTAGAATAGGTCCGGTCGGTAGCAGCCTCGGCGATATATTAGTATCGATGGGCGTGACTATATGGCAACCGTTTGCTGTCTGCTCGATAGTGGATATCCTTTAGTTCGCGTTTCGGCAAATATCGTCTTTCGCGTGATTTTCTTCCTTCTATTTTCTTTAGCAGGTCTTTTCTCTCGAAGCTTGTACATCGGTCGTTCAAAATTCCAGATACGGTGAAAATTTTCCACAGATACCTTTTTGCTCTTACTTTTCATCCTTCGTTGTCGATCATTTGGTACAAAATGAATATCTTTATATCCTCAAATCTTTGAAACCCCTTCAGGATTACGCGGATACCACACAATCTTCTCCATGCATTAATTCTGAAACGTGGACGAACTTTTTGATTTCACGCGTCTCATTCGATCTCACGATATTCTAGCGTTATCTTACGAACTCTCAAGTATCTACGCTGAATTTTCACTAAAATAGAACCTCTTCTGGAACAGAGGAATCGCAAGAAACGTAGCAACTTTGTTTGCATTTTTCGTCGAGAAAATGCAAAAGGTGCAAGAAGTCGTTGTTTGAAGAGGCGTGAGCGGGAAAAGAGCGCGCGCGTGTTTCACGAGTGGTACGGTAGGAGCGAGTGGAAGAGAGCGGCGAGCGTTTCGGAGTATCGCGAATCGATCGGACCCAGAGTCACGCTTGCAAATAAACGCCTGCGGAGAGCTCGAGCAGTGTCCGATGTTCACGGGCCTACCTGGCCGATGTTTCTCTCTGATGAAACAGCCGCGCGGCTGTAGGCGTCGAACGCCATCGTTGGGCCCACCCATAGATACTGCCCGAAGTAGGCAAGCGTGTCTAACTCCCATAGAGCACGGAGAAGAAGCGAGACAGAGCCCCGGAGTCGTGAAGGAAACAGTCACTGAATCCCTTGAACGAAACGAGACGAAACGAGTTTTTCGGAGCTCGTCGTCGATTTTTCGATTTACTCGTCGCGCTGGCTGACGGCGATTCGTCACGGTTTTGCCAAACCTGTGGGAAATCCTGTGGAAAATTAATAATGGCGAAACGAGCGGCCGTGGAATCGGTCGGACGAGGAGAATGAAAACTGATTGCCCCGATTCTTTTTCAAATGGGATGGCTCGAACTCTTTTAACATTTCAAAGTTTGAACCAGCCGTATTTTGTGGTAGTTACGAGGCGGATTGAGTATCTATACTAAAATTTTATTAGGTTGTAACTGACTGTAATACTCGCGTAGTTACGACCAACTGCGAGAGAATAGTGCTGAAGATTCGGCTTTTTAACGAACTCGTACGAACTAAAAATTTTTATACTTTTCTTCTGTTTTTTTTCTTTTTTCTTATTCTTTTTTAATCCTTTGGCTAACCATTTAACGTGTATTCTGGAAATAAAAGTCAGGATCAGGTAAAATGAGAGGATGGTGTGGTGGTCAAACTTTTGTATCCAATTTTTTCTCAACTGAGCTTTGATGCGCCACTAAATTATTTTAACAATGAAAACAAATAAACAGTAAACATATTAGTAGTTTATAAATAGTAAACATATAAGAAGGACATTATAAAAAGACAAGATAATTTAATCTAATATATAATAATGATACTCTTACTCTAATATTTATTCTTATTCTAAATAACTTGTTCTATGTGCCACGATTGGACGCTCCCTGGTGTAGTATATTACATAGAGAAACATTTTCAAAAAATCTGCGATAAGGTATGAACTTAGTTTTTTCTCTGTTTTAGGGGTATGTATATTTGTACAGCTATATATTTATATAGAGATCAAATGTGGAAGTCGATCCGATTGAACGGTCCTGCGATCACCAAAATCATCTGCCTCGATAATGTCCTTCGAAATAACGTTTTTTTTTTATTTTTTACATTCACCACGGTATAATCGTTTCGACTGTCGGTGGTGTTGGTCGATAGAAGGAGTCGTCGGTATCGATCGTAAGTCGCGCGAAAAGAATCTCGGAGCTTTCATGGTGACCGAGACGACACTCGATTTGTCAGCACCCTAGCTGCTTCGCTGGGCCAGACGTTCTCCGGAGCTATATCGAATCATTTCCGAACGATAGAACACGAATTCCCTTTCCGCCGGTGTGTAAGGAGCGTGTAGAACCGGAAGGCTAGCAACTTGGGTTTAAACGCCCCCGACGACGGTGTCATTAGTCTATCGACAAAGCGAAAACTCCGATCCCTGGAATTGTCAGTGGAATGGCTTCGAGCTATTAAGGAAAAGTCGCTGATTGAATTCTTGTCAGTTGAGAACTTTTTTCTTTTTTTTCTTAAATAATAGTCGGAAGAAATTTGAGATTCTTTGCAGACTCGGGATATCAGCTTTGTTCAGTCTAAACGGTGTTGTTTCATTAATTTTGCTCTAATTTTATCGACAAGTGACGATCGCAGCTGTTTGTTAAAATTTATTTGAAACTGAAGCTCTCGTCCGATTGATTAACGAAACATGGCTGACTGAATTCGTATCAGCTGAAAAGTTTCTTTTTTTTTTTTTTTTCTTTAAGAGTAATCAGAAAGAATTTGAGATTTACAGACTCGGAATATGAGCATGTTTAGTTGAATTTTCTATTCATCGACGAGTAACGATCACAACTGTTTATTAAAATTTCATTCCAAGATTAACGAAACGATATTTCTATTTCCACTTTGACTCGACGTCGTTCAACTTCCTATTGGAGAACGAACCCTTTTGAGGCGGTTCGTTCAAATAGTGGACCTTTCCCGACTGTCTCTCGTCTGACTCGCAGTCGTAACCATTTCCCTCGTACGGGGGTCGCGTGCCTAATGAGAGATACTTCGGAATACCTACACCTTAACAATGGCCGGTCGTTCGTTCGATTTGTCGCGGCCATCGGCTAGCTTTGTTCACTCACCGAGGCACCATCTACCCTTTCCTATCCTATTTACCTCGATTAGCCAGAAAAACATCTTTACCCGACTCTCTTTGTACTCCAACTTGAAACCCGAGTTTCTATAATCTCGGGGGAACGACAGCGCGAGAGTGTTAAAATTCACGTCTCGCGACAATAATCCCGCGGCGATTCGATCTCGACGCTCGGGTTTCGTCGAATGAAACGTAGTATGAACCGTGGCGTTCTTTCCACCGACTTTCATTTCCGTTCCCCTCGTCTCCTTGGTCGGTTCGCGCTTTCGACGCGCGTTCCATCCGCGGAGACAGATTCATCAGCAATCTCGAAGAAAAGCTCGTTAAATCAGCGTGCCTCGGTCACGTAATTTCGCCCTCGGAGGCAGGAGTCTGGCGCGTAGATGAGAAAAATAGGCGTGTAGGGGGTTGATGGTTGGTGGTGAGACGAGAGACGAGACGAGGCGAGACTTGGCGCAACCCCCGTTGGCTTGCACGTAAAAATTTCGCTGGGAAAGAGGGGTTGGTGATATGGTGGCAACGGTGACGGCGGCAGCGGCGAACAGCCGCGAGATATAAATCGGTGTCGGGGGATCAGCGTCGCGGCGCGTTGAAACTCGTTCGCCAATCAGAACGGAGCAGAGGCGTGGACTGGAACGGAAGCAGTCCGGAGTTGAACGGAGCGCTGGAGGGTGGTGGTACCAGGAACAGACAGGATAACCTTGAACAGGAGAGAGACGACGAAAGGCACGAGGGCGTGTTGAGGGCTGTACGAGGAACGCGAGTGGGGTTAATTCAACGACACGTTTCTGTTGCCGATGAATACATGTTGGAGGCATGTAGAAGGGGAAAATAGATAGGCTCCCTACCCTTTACAACGACGATGACGACAACGACGACGACGACGACGAAGACGACGACGGTGGTGGCAGCGGCAGCGGTGATCCAAAGAGAACAAGCGAGCGAGCGATGCAACGAGAGGAGAGCGCACATGCGCCAAAGCCACGTTAAACTGCTGTCGGAGAACGGGTTCGCGTGACTCGTCCCTGGCTCTCGTCAATTACGGCTAAGTACACGTATCGCGTCTAACGCGAAGAGGACACAGAACGTGATGGAACAGGTCGATAGCGCGCAGCAAAGACGTCGTATACACATTATTAGCGGGCGTCGTCACGCCGCGCCGCGCCGCGCCGTTCGATGCCTTTGATTAAGACCAAACCTCGCCGTCCGAACACCGAACGAACGTTTTGACTAATGTCATTCACGGGTAGAGTCCTTTGCGTCGTTCGTTTCACTTGCTACGAGACACGTTGCTCTTCCAATTAAGCGCGTACCTGCTGTTATACGTACGAGTTGGAAACTATGAAACTTACTTGGATGTTTCTTGGAAACATTGATCTCCGGAAATGTGATTTTTAGGAAATTCGCCGCGAAAGAGAGGACTTTGCGCTTGTACAAATGGCAAAGGATGGAACGTACGACGAAAGGTTCTTTTAAATTCTGTTTGATTTGAAGCGGAGGCAAGGCCTTGAGGGAAGGCCAAGCAAACAAGCGCTCCTCCGCCGTGGTCCGCGCGAGTTGTTCACCGGTTCGTTATTACGAGATGCACGCGGCAATTACGGTTAAGTATAGGTGTCCATTATATCAGCTGAAAGAGAGAACCTCAGTTTTGATGGAACGGCTCGATAAGAATGACGGCGTACCGGATAGTTATTAGTGCTCGTCACGTCGCTTTACTCTGTACGAGTGGCAGCACGGTGTGCGGCATTTCGTTAAACGTAGAGTCTCGATGTAGAGTCATTTTTTCATTGCCCCGGGAAGCCGGTGCGTGCGCTTTACGACGCACCTACTGGACTTCTCTGCTGGTAGTAATGGTAATTTTGTCGGCAGTTGCGAACCCGCCTCGTTTCACGTGCTTAACGACTTATTAAGTCACACGAGGCGTTAATCAGACGCAGATTTCGACTGTTCGACAGGGAAAAAGAAATGTCAGAAATTTGACAGTGTTTGACAGCCAGTCGTTCAGTCGCTGTGAAAAAAAGAAAATTCATTCTCAATGGATCTTTGTAATATCGTTCACATTCTCCGCTCCTCGACGTGTTCCCGTAAATGTTCCCGTAACAAATCCATTGCGTAGAAGAGTCAGAGTCGCTAAAACCGTGAAACTCTCGCGAAACGTTGCGAAACTCTCGTCCCGTGGCTGCTTATTTATTCGACTAACGAATTCGACGTGCACAGTCTACGCGTGTCCAACGCGATTGCCGGCCGGCCGGCGGACTGTTAGCGCATAAATAACCTTTCATTAGGTATACTCGTCGCTGGTATACGACGCTGCGTCGAACCAAGAAGTTTCCACACGAATCCTTCCGTTACGTGCTGCAAATTATCCAGCCGGATCGTTGTCTCTTTATTTCGTCATCGGATTATCCATACGTATCGCGCGTCGATCAATTTTTCATTCGGTCTTGCGACAGGCCTAGGTCGTCAGAGAGAAATTATCGTAGAATCGATTCGTTTTCGAACTTGCAAGATTCTCGGTGTGGCGCACACGTGTGGTCCACGATCGAAGGAGAGGAGCAAGCCCGGACGAAAGTGTAAATTTCTGTGAAAAAACCGCTCATTGATGAATAGTTTATCGCGTCCCGGATCCCGAAGAGAGAGAGAGAAAGAGAGAGAGAGCAGAAGATCGCTCCGGAGTTCGTGGTCCTCTCTGACCAAAACCCCACCATAACGATCCGCTGCACGAGGTGTGTGTATCCCCTTCCACCGACAGGACACAATGGGCCCTACCTAAATATCGGGGGATCATGCTAAACGGCGGTAGATCAAAGGGACCGACAGAATCCAGTGGCGAGCTATCATAATAATTAGGCTCGCTCGCGCCTCTTTGTATCGGGATAGAAAAGCCGACGGGAAGGCCCGAGAGACGAGAAGAAAAAGGGCCGGACGGACGGGACCGCTGGTTCGGTTTGCCTTTGCTCGGCTCCAACTGCACGATCTCTCTTCTCTCATTGCCTCTTATTTCTTTCTCGTCTTTTTTGGTCTTTGCTAAATCCGGAGTCTCTGAAAAAGCCTCGAGTCTCAGTAACGCGTGGATCTTCGATGATTCTTCAGCCGTTGTCACGCTTTCCTCTCGTTCGCTGCACTCGAAACGCGCGCGATTCTCACGCCGTCGACCGAACAAGCAAGCAAGGAGCACCAATTTTTATTTTATTGCGGGAATCGCATTTCAACATACATCTTGGAAAGCTGCGTTTTGCAACGAGATGGATTTCGCGTGGTTTCCATATTTTTTTTCCAAGAGCCGTCACGAGATGTCTAACTTTGAAACGTATGTTTGTTCACAAGGCATTTGCGAATGCCGGAGAATTCGTTGTCCGCGGGCAAAGATATATCTGTATCTTGTACGAGAGTAACGCGGACAGTGTCCACGAGTGTAATGTTACGCTCGGATACTGCTCGAAAAAGCTGTCGTTTCCTCTGTAAAATTTCAAAATCGCGCGACTGTCTCTGAGAGATAGAGACAGCGAGAAGAAAAGGGAGGGTTACGAAAAAAAAAGACCTAGAGTCTCTCTGGTGAACTGATGAAGCTCTAGTAAGGGAGCAAACTTTGATCTTGTCTGGCAAGAAGCTTGATGGAACAGTTTCGTGTCGTGTCGGCTGCTAGTTGTCGACCAGATTGCTACAATTACATGGCGAGTGAATCGATTCTCAGCACCGATCGCGGATAATAGTCGGTATGTAATAGTCGCGAGATACCTTTCTAGAACCGTTCCGGACGAACGCGGCTCGAAACGACGTTATTCAGTCCGCGATTCCTCTCCTCGCCTCCGTCTCGTCCGACGATTGTTCCCAACGATTCCGGAAACATGTTCGCCATCGAGCAGCGCACAGGTGACTTCCGCTTATCTCGATCTGGACATACAACACCACGGAGGGGCAAGCATCTATAGAAAAACCAGATACGTGCTAGAATCGTCAAGATCGGCCTTCGTGGAAACGAATCTCTTCCTCGACCGATATCGACACCGATTTCTTGCTCCTGTTTTTATACCAGGAGGGGGAACCATACGTAGATTTTGGATCAAGTGAAACGCGATTGCGACGTTGTTACGATGGACCGTGACAAATACTTTGCATTGAACTCGAAAATAATTTCGCATCTTGGCATCTACACAAGTATTCATTCACATTGAACGATGAGCGGGTCGACAAAGCTGGAGAAAGTTCAGACCAAGTTCGAACGAAACAACGTATAAATTAAACAGCGGGAGAAAAAATAGAAGGCGCAGAAGAGTCGAAGAGAGCGCAAGTTTGGAAATTCCACTTTTTAGTATGGACTCGTTCGCGAGTGGCGGTCGAGCGGAACGTTAGAAATCGGCAGTCCGGGTGGGATGAAATCACGGTGGGCCTCGTTAGGTGAGCTTTTCGTCGTGGAGGGTCCCATCCCACGTTCGAAGTCAGCTTGGACGAACGACGAGGAAGAGAGAGAGAGAGAGTGAGACAGGCAACGTGAAGAAGAACGAAGGGAAGAAAAGGAGGAGGTACGCGTAGCTGAAAGAGGGAGAGCGAGCGAGCCGGGGTAAGAACGTAGGGACGAGGGAAGAAAAGAAAGAAGGAAGGAAGGAAGGAAGGAAGGAAGGAAGGACGAAAGGGCCGGGTACGTTAAGATCGGTGGAGCAGCGCCACAGGACGTTAAGTACGTCTCGTAAAAATTCCATCGAGGCAGCGTCATTTTGCCGTGTCTAAGGGGCTACGGTCTGGTCTGACCGGGGGTTTGTATAGGCAGGACTAACCCTGAGGCCGCCCATGTACAACCAAGTAGGTACGTCCCATCAGTAGAGGTGGTGCACAGACCGACCAGACGTAGTAGGGGATTCGAACGATCGTGCTCCCTCCTACGGTTCGTGTTCGAGGCGGTCGAGAGTGAAGTGCCTGCCCCTGCAGGAACTCCGGCCCGAGATCCCCGTCCCCGTACCATTTCGAGTCACTGGCTTGGCCTGGCCTGATAGCAAGCCACGAAATCCCGTAGCTCGTTTACCATCCACGTATTGACGTTTCGTCCGCGTCTACGGAACTCCGACGCGTTCGACATGCTCGTGTCTGACTACCGGATCACCGGATTGCTCCGACAGTTGTGTGCTACGAGGCCGTGACAGTGTGCCGTGATCGAGACGTTTGACAGCCAATGTGCGTGTGAAATTCCGTTTCTGGTGGTAGCCAACGACGGCTCGCGCGCCTCCTTCGTTTCGGAGCGAACGATACTTGACAGAGTTTGGATGATCGATCGACGAAAATAGGAAGCTGCTACGATGATCGACGGTGAGGACAGTGGTTCTTGAGTCTCTCGGACGAAAGAAATTGCACGGACGTTCGTACGTACTGTTGAGCTGACCCCGTTTTGTGACTCGTCTCGGTAACCGTGCGAGAATCGATTGGAAAGGAGATTCGTCTCGTGATGGTACGGCGAGCGTCGTAGAATATTTTCGTGATGTAAGACGAAACCGTTGGAACGATGATTGGGGACGATCGGCAGGGGTTGCAATGACGATGCATCGTTGAGAGCAGAAATTGCGTCGAAAAATTGGTTGTGCACGAAAACCACGGTATGGTGACTGGTTGGATTCTAGAGGACCAACCAGTCTGAGTAAGGAGACTCTAGTGCGAAAAAAATGCGGGCAACTGACGGACAGAATTTCAGTGAATGTTGTCGTCGTTTCACGTGCGGGCGCTGCGCGTGAACTGTTGACTGTCGACTGTCGTCTAAATCGATCGTGTCTCGTCAGCTGGTTTTCGAGAATTCCACCTGGTCAGGAGGATTCGGCAATTACCTATCAGGAATGTGCACCACGGAAATGACAGAATCGTACACGATGTCGCCGTCGACGACGGTGTCTTCCAGTGCGACAACGCCGGGCTGTCTAGGTTCGCCGGCTCACCGACGGACGCCTTGCCGTGGCTCTCCCGGTCGTGGCGACGTTCAAGACGACGAGGACGAAATCTCGGTAGGCTGCCCGAGCCCTTTGCCCCTTGTCGTCGTTGCACCCAGTGTTGCGGAGGAGGACGAGAGGCTGTCGCAGTCGAGGGAAGAGTACGTGGACAGATTGAGCCCGCGAAGGAGCTATCCGAGAGATTCGGTCTCGATCGAAGACGAGGACAGTTACTCGCGCAGTGGCGACTACAGGATGTCGAACGGAAGAGGGTTGCGCGCCCGCGAGAGCAGCGGCGGCGATTCCGTGACCACGTTAAGGGACGAGGAGGAGGACGAAGAGGACGACGAGGAAGTGAACAGTAGGACTAGCAGTAACGGTGCCACGGCGGCCGGTGCCGCGGACGATTACTTCAAGCCGTTGAAACGTCTGAAGATGGTGCAAATGCAGCATTCGGACGAGGAGGACGACAGGGATCGGGACACGAACGAACGAGGGGTGAAGTCTTTCAGTATTCTGGACATCCTGTCGCATCGACCCAAGGCGAAAATCGTACGGCCGTGGGACACGGTCGAGTCGAATCTCAACCATCATCATCGCCATCATCTTCAGCAACAGCAGTCCCACCATCAACACCACTTGCATCATCATCACCATCATCATCATCACAATCATTCCACGACACCGAGGGATCTCTCATTGATGGGTATGTCTCTGGCGTCTATGTCGGCCGGCTCCATCAGCGAGCCGCCTCTCAGCAGCTCGTCCTCGTCTGGAAGAAGCTCCGTCTCCGATTCCGGAAGTCCTGACCCGCTCGGCCATCATCATCATCACAGTTTGCATCATGGTATACACCCTGGCTTGCATCATCCAGCGTTGCAACAGCAACAGCAGCAGCAACAGTTTAAAAGGAAAACGTCGCAACAGCACGGTTCCCAGAGCGGTCACCACGGCAAAAGAACAACGGGACAGGGAAGTCCCCTGGACGCGTTGTTCCAAATGACCAGCAAAACGTTCGACGCCGGCGAGCACAGTCAAGGTGAGCTTACGTTTACACGTGACAAGCTGGCAATTTCCACGCAACGCGGATGAGCTATCGTCTCGAGAACAGGCGCGATATCGCTACAGCCGTGGAATTTATTTCGACGGAGAGGATCGTTGGACGCGTGTATCGCGCACGCGGTGAAAATAGGAATTATTACGGAAGCATGATGGAGCAACTGATTACGTGTGTCGTATTTCAGTCGTGGTGTGTATACGTATCGTCACGATACCACTCCTGTCGGTGTAACCCCTGTGAAACAATGCTTGGCATGATTCCTTCATGCATGCAAATTCTCCGCCGAGCGAACGACTCTTAATAGAATCGAATAGACGTTTCTTTATTGATGGCGTGGAAGCTCGCTTTTGTGCTCCTATTCATCCTCGATGAATGTAGCTCTTGATTTTGATTGATGTTCTCGCTGAACGTCGATGTCCGTCGTACGTTCGCTTCTTCCGCCAATACCACCGATAACACTCTGCTTGTTATTGTTTCCTACGACACTGTGGATTGAATCATTTACCTTGGAACCCACGAATTCGTTCTACTTCTCTATGGTCGATTGTCAAAAATATTAATCACCCTGCCATTGTTTCGCGTTGTTCGCGATCTTTCCTTTATTCTAACCGTGTAACGTTCGGCCTGGAACTGCCAAGAACGGTTGATTACGCCACGATCGTACAACGCGAGGACTTTTTCGTCCGTTTGTCACCCATCTGTACCGACAGTAGTACAACAACACGCGAGTAGTACGACACGCTACATCCTCAATAGGACGATCTCGGTTTGCTTCCTTTGTCTCAGTATTCCAGCAATTAGCGGCTAAATAGCTTGGGGACCGGTCCCGGTTGAGGCGCCGCTTCGTTAGACAGGCTCCGTTATAGTATTTAGAGACGAGAGAAGCGATGCACACAAGCATCTTGGAGCACATACTAAGTGCTACTTTCCAGAAGCACGCTTCTGCGAATGCTACTAATATTAGTAGCTGCTCTTACCGCCTGTTACAAGATGCATCGTAATCGAACGACGATGACATTTTTCATCGTGGCTTGTTTCTTACGCGTTGCTTGTTTTTTTTTTTTTTTTTTTTTTTTTTGACGATGATATTGTTCGAGAGTTTGCTGCACGTAATCTCGAGACGGGGCTAAATCGTGGCTACGATTGATGGTACACGAGGGACAAACTTAATGAGACACGTGGCAACCGTTGGTCGATCGTTGTTTATTCCGTTTCTCGATCAACGAGACATTTTGTTCGTTAGAAAGACGTGGATAAGCCTGCAGTCGTCTGTTTGTCGAACAAATTTCAGTGATTTTCCTCTGAACGAATTCGTTTCTGATCGTTTTCGTTGGTACAGGTTTAAAGGGGGTGCAAACACCGAGGGAAAACGAGTTGTAAAGGTTGTGTTCTCGCCTTATCCAGGTCCTCGAGATCTTAATGGAGTTCTAATTTCATCGCAAGACGCAGTAATAAACGCAAGAAATGTCAGTCGGAAGAGGGATTTTCGGTGCAACGACACAGAACTAACTCTGAAAAAGAATTCGATTTACCGATGATATCCTTCGAAATCGACAATGCAAACAGAACGGGCCGTCTCCGGCTGTTTGTAACCTTTCTTTAATCCAATTACCTGCAGCAGTAAAAGGCTCCACAGGCTCTGGGAGCGTGGTTGCGCAAACACGAGCCCATTTTCCGAGGCACGGTCTCTTAGACGAAACGGTGCCGACGAAACATCGTAAAATCCAGTTTTTCGTAACCCAGGCCGGGAGTTGGCAAATTGAATCTGGCATCGCTTTTGGTGGGATTAAAATCGGTGCCGAAAGAGGCACAAAGGTCCGTAATAATCATCGTAAAATTAAAGATTTACGGAACGAAGAGTTGTTGCGGGCCTAGCCATCTTTTCTCTTCAAAGATGGCCACCTCTTTGAAGTACCTTTCGGCGACCGTCTTTGTGATCGTTCATTGTTTACCGTAGTCTTGGCAAATTGTTTTACAACACCGTTGGCTCGCGCCGGACGTTGGCGCGTAGCAGGCGTGTTTGCTCGAGAAAAGGGAACGATTTTTTTCCTTCAACAAAAGCGCTCGGCCACGTGAACGACGAGCTGGTTCATCGAGGGTGGCCCAAGAGCAGATTTCCAAACGTTCCTCCAAAACTATTGTCTCTGTGTTTAATGAGAGAACCGGATGGCCTCTCGAACGGTTGTATTTCTCGTACCCTTGGAACGTTCTTGCGGCGAAGGAAAACGTGGGAGCGTGGGAATGCTAGTAAGGGAAACTAACCACCTAACGACAAAGATCATGCAGATCGCGAGATAAGATGCATCTGTATGTTCAATTTCGTACTGATACGGATACGAGAAGCGTATATCGCGATAGGAAAAGCAAACACATCGCTGTCCTCGAAGATTTCAATATTCTTTGTAACGTCGGTGGCACGATAATGACACGGAAACGATACCGCGTTCTTAGACAGCCGGATTGTTCGGACATCAAGACATCGTTCATCATTTTCATACCGCACTTCCGTTCTCTCCTCGTCCAATTACTCCGCGCGTACGGTGCCGGCGTAAGATGAGAAAAATTTCTCGAGCCACGGTGCACAGTCGGCTTTAAAAGGGACAAGAAACAGGACAGAGAAGGAGAAGAAGAAAGAGAATACGAAGAAGAAATAAAAGGGACCCCGTTCCCCGACGAAAGGACAGTTTGACATTACGTTCGAGGGGCGCGTAAGAGGCACGTATTATCCCGTAAGACGACCAGACGTGGACGGTCGCGCGCGCGCGCACACGGGCACCATAGCTCGTTACACGTTTCGGTCGGGGTCTGGCCTCGGCTGGTTCGTTCGTCCGTGTGTGTCCCTGGCAGGACCAGTACGTAATTTTAGGCCCACCTATACACCGGCGATCTCCACACGAGTAATTTATTATGTGGCGCGGCGAGAGCATATGTCTCATTTGCATATAGCGTGATACAGAAAACGCGAGCCAACACTTCCGACGGCGGCGGCCAATATGCGAAACATTTCGACAAAGGGACGTCCTCGTTGCTTTTTTCTTTTTTTCTTTTTTTTTCTTTTTCTTTTCATCGTGGTGTACGATACCACCGCGATCGAGTCGACCCGCGACGATGATCCGTACGGAGAATCGTGTGGGACTCTTTGAAGCTTAACTCTCGACACTGGTACCTTGGGCCATTGGAAACCAAATTGCGAAATAATCTATTACGAATTGCTATTGCCAACTGTGATTCTGCTGGAGGATGAATATTTTTCATTCGTTGTACAATTATTTTACAATTGCAGTTTGATAATATTTGATAATTGTAACCTCTGAAAGTTAAGAGTTTACCTCGCGAAATAGAAGAGAATCGGCAATCAAGTTATTTCGAACGCTCTGTTTCGATCGGTAGTGTTATCGGCACGATATCGGGTGATATCGACACCACGTGTGAAACGTGCATCAATCCCGGCACGCGATTGATTCTCGTGAGAACGTTAATTTATCTAGAAATCTCGCAACTCAACGATCAACGTTCGATAACGAAGGAGTCACTTTCTGGTGGAGAAATTCTCGTTGGGAATCGCAGGCGATTTATGGCCCCGGCGGCGATCGTGTGGGTTTTATCAATTTTATATTTCGTTGGAAATGCCACTTTTTAGCGGCAAGGGCGTCTTTGGATCGTGGCGGAGGAGCGAGAGAAAGGCGGCGAAGAAGAAGGGGAATGGCTGTTGTTCGCCTCGGGCTGCGTGGTATAAAAGCCCCGGTGCGCCTTCGCTTTACGCAATTTATGATACGTTCTTTAAAAGGGCTAACATTAGGCAAAGAGGGAACAGCTACACGGGCGTTACGAGCCGTTCCGTGATTGGCCGCACGCGTATTGAAAACCAAACGAAATTAACCCAAAACTCGTCGAACGGTCGTCGTTCTCGACAAATTTTTTTTCATCGATCCCCTTTTATCGAGAAGGAAGAACGATATATACTGCATTCGAACGTGTACTAAAATACACTCGTCACACACGTAAAACAGAGACTTGTAACTGATGCCAGTATAACACGTATAGCTGGATGCTAAAAAGATGACAATCGGTACGTTAGAAAAGACACAAGTTCTCTGGTTAATTCTCACTTTATTCTGCAATTGTATTAACTATACAATTTTTAACGAGACTGTGTTTGGCCAACGTGTGTGTCTCTTATATTTTTTATAAAAATGTCTGTTGACCCAATGAACTAGAGCCAATCACAGCCAAGTGCCGTTTCTTCAGCAGTGCGTCTTGCCGATTTCTCACGTTCCGTGCCGGGTGCCCGATGGAATTCGATTATTTCCATTATCCGACAGGCTGCCGGATAGTCTGCTGGGGGTTGTCGGAGCGTTGGCGCGAGATTGTCCGTGAAAGGTTTTTGCCGCGGGAGAACGCGGCGCGATTCGTTCTCTTCTTTACCCCGTGCCACCCGGAATACGCATAAAATGCGTTGTTACGAGAGCCGATCGGACCGAGCCGAACGAGAGAGAGAGAGAGAGAGAGAGTGGCGCAGTAGTGGAGCAGAGGCCAGCCAGAGGTTGCCTTCTTGGAGAGCGAAGCTCGCTTGCGGTCTCGGGACCAGAATTACAAATGATATCGAATCGAATCGCTCGTAATATTATTCGATACGTGTTCCATTACTGGCCAACCCCTGGGCCTCGGGATTCAAATTAGATTACCGCCAGGTTAGGTATTCCCGATCATACGTACCCTCTCGTGTCCTGCTACGTTCCACGCCGTATCGTTCGACGCGTACCAGCACATCCCGCGCGATACGCTGTAGAAATTTATACGTACCGTAACTACGTTCGTACGTATTTTTACAGAAGCGTGTATATAGGTGAGCAATTGGCGCGTGTATAGGATCGAACACATCGAACAGACCGAATGAGAGAGAGAAGAGCCGAAGGAACACGGTGAGACGCGGACAGCGAAGCCCGAGGCCCCCTACAACACGGTAGCCTCACGTATCCGCAATTTACTTCTGATTATTATGCTCTCTATACTTACGCGGCATTCTTATCTTTTCTCTCTTTCTCTCTCTCTCTCTCTCTCTCTCTCTCTCTCTCTTTCTCCTCGTCTCCATCATGTTCTCCTCCACCCATAGTCGTTTGTCGTTCCTTCATCCGCCCCGCGTGGCGATGAGCCCCCCGTGAGCTGACCGGTACGAGAATCGAGGCAGGTATCGATTTACGACGACATCCAATCGTGAGATTCACGACGATGTGTGCTCTCGTAGGACTCTTGACCACCTTGTCTATTGGCTTTCGTTTCGTTTGTACGTTTCGCTTGTGCTTTCTTATCAAAAATTCAATTTCGATCGAATTTCTTCTCCGGAACACGACGTGATGATTTTTGACAGAAAGACAATTTGAATAGGAACGACGATATCTTGTATTCGTTGCGGCTACTGTTCAAAGCAAGTAGAGATTGTTGTTGCAGCTGCCTCGTCGAAACTGCGGTTCAATTATCGGGAACGCTACCGTACAGGATGATTCCGGAAGCTGGGCCGGGGACGTCTTCTGATCGTATCATCTCGGGTACAAAGTATACCCTGGCACATCTCATTACGTGTCGACAAGCGTTCCTTTCGGATCGGTCCATTTCTTATAAATTACATAAAATTACGATATCGAAAAAAATTACCCTGTCGGTCGCCTTCGTATGATAACCCTGTAACGTACGTGTACCTTGCAATTCCCCTCGGAGTCTTCATCTTTTTCGGGCCTCCAACTCCGGAGCTCATCACGCACTCGCCGAGACTGTTATATTGCTTGTAACGTTACACACTGCTCGCCTCTTCTCGGATATCTTTTTTTAAAATAAAAGTAGAGGAAAAAAAGAAAGAGTAAAGAGAGAGAGATGATATAAGAGTCGATTAGATTTCCCGGAGAAACTAGCTGTATTTCGCTGGCAAAAATCCTCGCTGGCCCGGGAGGGAAGGCAACAGCAGAGGCACAGGCCAGGCGTTCGTTTTCATTAATAAGCCGCGTTAAACCGACGCCGATTCGGCTGGTTTAACTCGCAAACGAGGAATCGATCGGCAAATTGTATCTGTCCGTCCGGTGTGCAACGATCCTCGGTCCGCTTTGCGTGTTTTTATCGGCTACCTGCTTCAGAGCTCGCGCGATCGTTTCGCGTTTTCGTGTTTACCTCAAATTACCGCTCGGCCGGAGCGCTCGGCTCGATTTTTTTCGTTTTCTCGTGCGCGCGCTCGCGCGTCGCCCGTCGAACGTTGGATGAAAGCGTGTTCCCTCGTTCGCGGAACACGCATATAACACTCGAGGCGGCTTTTTATCCGCGTCAGCTCGACTTGAGCGCGAGGAGGCGACCGGTCTAACGATTTCTACGCGCGACAGCCCACAGAACTCGACCGCACGGGCCTCTGTGTGCATCGTAAACAGCCGCGCGCGTCTCGCGCCTTGCTGTTCGGCGTTTTCTTGCTTTTTTGCCGGTCGATCGCCAGTTCGTGGGACAATCGAGCGTAACGACTACGACGGGCTTCTAAACTGCGAGCTGCCGTATCGAACGGCGTGAACAAAAGATATACCGTGTTGCGGGACAACGATCGCAGCGATGTATAACAGGTTTGCGGGAGCTTGAACGAGTAAGCGAATCTGTATTCTCTCTCTCTTTTTCTCGCTCGACGAGCGCTCGCGTTGCTTCGGTTTATCGTGAACAGTCTAGTATTTGTTGAATCCTCTCTCTGATCGGTCAAACACGAAATTAAACAGAAAGCGACAGAGTAGGCAAGTCTTGATGCTAGAAGAAAGTAATTGGAACCAGTAAAGAGTAAAAAAGTATTTTATGGTGTATAATAGTGGTTGTTGATAATAGAGTCATAACGACGTAATATACGTATTGATAACAGTGCGCATATTGTGGCGAAATGTTTCTTGCATGTAACAGTTACAAGACTTTCTATGTCATCCTTCGTTCCGATCAAGTGATCCAAACTTAAATACGATTCATTTGAGAGACGTAACATTGCTACGCTGTTTTACAACAATAAGACGCAGGACAACAAAATAATCGTTTACCTCTTAAATTGGCAAGTTTGTTAATACGATTTGTCAATCTATTTAATGATTGCAACGATCTTTCGGTTATTAATTACACGTCAGTTAGCCTAGCTCCCCTTTTTCCAGCGTGTCTGTTTACCGTTTGCACGTTTCTGATTGGCACATGTCCGCGTGGCCGCTCGTTACAACGACAAACGATCAGGCTGGTAATTAAGCGAAGCAACCGACGACGCCGCTCTCGCTGTGTAACATAGTCGCGGCTGAAATTATCAGTCATAATAACGAGACTAACCGTGTTGTCCCGCGATTAACATAAAGCCAGCGACGAAGCGATGAAAATGGACGATTCTACAATTAAACGCCGATCAAGTCCATTTATTCGCAATCCCGTTAGCGCCGTTTCACTTATAACGGTTGCGTAACACATCAGGCTTAAATTAATAATTCTTTCATTTCACTTCGTTCAGTTCAGTCGAAACGAAATCGGCCCTCGAGCGGGAGGCGTTTTATTTTCTATGCGACTAAAGAGACACGTATTAGTCACGTTAAAGGGCCACTCGAATTTCCGGGTCCTCGAGGTTAAGTAAAGAGGGAAAGGAGATCGGGAAGAGGGGAAAAAAAAGAGAAAAAGAAAGAGACGAAGGAAAGATAAAAAGAAGGGTGGGGCTTTCTTTTCGAGTTGTTGTGACAGTTTGCCGAACAAACAAAACACCAGTCGTCCCACCCTCTGTTCGGGAAGAAGGAAGAGAGAGAGAGAGAGAGAGAGAGAGAGAGAGAGAGACTCCGGATGCCGGCAGAACTTTTTACTCGACAAGCAGGCACCCCCGCTGCGTTAAGTGACCATTCGGTTTTCGAACAAGTGTGTGCTGTCTTTTCGAAGGTACCCGACTCCTCTCGTGCACCCTCATATGCTGATTCTTGCAGTCTAACCGAAACCAGGAGTCCTCTTGCGTGTTATCTCACGTTCTTCGATTCTTCGCGTTCTTTCTTTCATGTGTTTGGGAATTGCGACCGAAGCAGCATCGGTGCCTACAATTTTTTTTAGAAAACGAAAACCTTCTTTACTCGCGTATGCTTATCGTCGATTCAAAACGATGCGATTGCGATTTTTCTGTTTAAACATCTCTGTAAGATATAAAGATTGATTAAACGTCCCGAACAAATCGTATCGGATATTCTGAAAAATTTTCGTGGAAACAGTACGTTGGAAGTATTTAAGTTAACCGAAAGAGTTTACTGCAGTTCAGTAGGATGACGAAAAGGAATTAATCAGAGCGTGAAAATTGAATTGATATTTATGCTTGCGTAGTAGATTACGCTTGGAAGCGGGAGTGATTAAATCTGATCTTTACTCGGCGCTTGTGTCTACGTAATAGACGCAATTAATATTGACAGCTTGCGAGACTAGATATAAGAGTTTATAAGTAATGGTGTAAATTCCAAAGTGTGTACAGTGTATCTACTCGAGGATTCAAATTTCAAATTTCCCATATCCATTTCATTTCGTTCTTTCTCGGACTAAATATTTTTAGTCGTCGACTAAAAATTTCGTCAAAACTTTTTAACTCTTGTCTCGTGTGGATCACGTGGCGATACGATGGCAGGGTATTCTCTTCCTCCCACCACTTTCTCTCTCTCTGGCTCGGTATATATTTTTCTTTCACGAAGCTCCGTAAAAAGGGATAAAGGAACACATGCTGCGGAAATCTTAGGGCGGCAATAAGCAAGTAAAATCGTAGCAGCGGGTACAATTGCCGCGGACAGATGGCACGGTTGTTGGGAAATAACGGCGAATTCGATTCATTTCGTGTGCGCGAGTGCTGACCACTCTAATCGAGGCAACCAGAGACACTACTGCACGTACACGCATATGTACACGTACGCAGGAGCGGGTGCAGGAGCAGGGTCTATTAATGCACGCAAGAAGGCCTCGATCGGCTCTGGAAATTATGACGCTGTCGCGGTTCGTGCAATTTTGTATTACAAGGTAGCTGTCGTGCTAGCCAAATCACCGGGTACGAAGTTGTAATAAAACGTCACGGCCGGTCAAATTGGACGTAAAGTGATGTTAATGATATCATTTTGGCCCACCGGTGGAAAGAATGATGCCTCCTCGTGTACGGAAACTCGATGCATTTTTCATTGAAAATTAAGAGTTTCCTCGACCCTCTTTTATACCGCTGGCTCCTTAAATTTTTCTCCTTAGCCGCTTCGAGAAACCACTCGCGACGAATTCTGCCATACTTTGACCAAGAAACGTATACCTGATTACGTTTTACGATTCTCAGATTCAACGCTCGTTTCCAAGAAACGATCAATCGTAATTCAATCGTATATATGCATACATGTATATTTCTATTCGTCTACCGCGAATCTTCGTAGCTCGAATTTGTCCGGAACATCTCCGAGGAAATTCGTTGAGATTCGTCTTGTTCTCGAAGGAGGCTGGCTGGGTCTTCTTCAAATTCCGAAGGTGAACGTAATTCACCGGTTATGTCGGAGCAATTCCATCAGAGCGCGGGCGCGTAATCTCCGCGCGTTCCACCGTAGCAGGATTTCCTCCGATAATTCAGCGAAATTAGCGGGGAAGCGACTCGCTCGGCGAGGCTATTGCGGCCGAATAATTCTCAATTAGTCGGCGGAGATCGCGACTCGCTAAGTCGTATTTATGTCAGTCGTTGGAGGCTTGTCCGAGCCCGACCGCCTTCGGCTTTATATTACGTCGTGCCGGGAGATTTATGCGATCGATCCGTCTCAGTTTACTCGTGGATCCCCGCGTCCAATAATCACTCCGATCCGTTTCTCTTCTCGGTCGTGTCCACACCACCACCACCACCACCACCACCACCACCACCACCCCTCCTGTATTTCCCTCGCTGTGTTGCCTCGTTTCGCGCGCGGCCGCAAAACACCGAGACACTGACGCTTGCCCGACGAAGGAAAATCGCTCCCGTGGCGACGACGCCGATTCTCGTATCGAGGGATTTCATGCCGATGGGGGGACGATCATCGGCGGCACGACCCTCCAACGGCAAATAGAAATAAATTTCACGCGGATCACGCGACGAACGGCGTTGTTTCGATCCGCTCGATTTTTATTGACCTCTCTCGCCAGGTTTATTGCCTGTTTTCGCTGGCTGATCCTCGGCTCGATGCGAGTGTCAGGGGAGGTGAAAGTCGAGGACAGTGGCTTTTACATCCTTCACATCCGTGAAACAAAGCATCGCGTGATTTCGTTTCGTTCCTCGAATTCGTAATTCGATTCTTCCTCCGCTTGTGCGCTACGTCTTCGCTCGAATGTCTCGAGACTTACCCGCGAAGTTTGCTTCGTAATTGGAAAAATTCGCTTCTTCGAATTCGTAAGATGGCTACTCCGCTTGTACACGCTTGAGTAAATCTCTTCACGAGCTCTCGTGTTTCGAGCGTTCGTACGTACGTTTCCTTCAGTGCATCGAGGTCGGTTGATCGCTCTATCGACGACCTACGACGAGGAGAGATGGGTGCACGGCGTCGAATGTAAAACTTGGAATTTAATACGGTTATCGTGCGGAATCGTCCGCGCGGTTGTCCTCCGTCCGTGAAAAAGTAGATTCGCGGTGATCGGCGGCGGAGGAACGCAAGCGGGAGGAGACGAATGTTGCGAAGGCTTCTGTAATAGGTTTTACGGCGGTGAACGACGCGGCAAGCAACCACCGTTGAAATTGATTTTCGCGTGTCACGTATTTTTCGGCAGGGGCGAGAAGAGCCTGATTGTCAGAGGCGAGATGCCCGCAGCGGAGCGGCTCCTTTTTGCCTCTCTCTCTCTCTCTCTCCGTCTGGTGCGCTCTTTGGCCCCGTCGGGCCTAGTAGCCGAGCAGTGTGTACGCACGAAAAAGCCGGTCTGGCTGCTGCGGGGAACACCGCAGAGCCAAACTCCGGGAAGAGTCGAAAGAGAAGAGAAGAAGGACGCGGCGGACGGACGCACGCGTCGGTAAACCGAAACGACGTAACCGAAGAGGGAAAGAAGCGAGAGAGAAAGATGGAAAGAAAAAAGCAAGAGGAAAAAGAAGAGAAGCGAAAAGAGGCAAAGAAAGAGTGACGTAGAATAGAGCCATAAAGCCTTTTCGAAAACTCGCGTCAAACCGCGCGCGCTTACGCTCGCCTGAGCGCGAGGCGGCCCCTTCATTGTTTCGAATTCGAGACTTCCGCTCGAGACTGCCTTTCTCCGTAGCCGGTTCGCCGTTGCTGTTCCGATCCTTGTTAGATAGCCCCGAACAGCAGACGGTGTCTCGTGGTCCGAGGGAACAACGAGAAGTGGGAGAGGACGACAGAATGAAGACGTGAAGCGGTCGTGAAATTGGCCTGGCGAACGCATCGATTTCGAGGAAGCACATCCTTTCAGCTCACAAATACGCCTATTCTAATGTAATTAGGCCCCCTGGTGAATTGGCGTGTCTTCCTCTTCCTTTTGTTCCGTCCTCTCCTTCCCCTCCCCCTCCACCCCCTACACCCCACACCTCTCTTTCACGTTTCTTCCACCTCTCGTTTTCATTCGGTTTCTCCTCTTCCTGCCGTTTCTCGTTTTTATTTTCGTTTCGCATGCAAATCGCGTACGGGCGCTCGGCGAACGGCTGCCTCGGCGTTACGCGCCTTCCACGAAACTTTACGACCGTGCTAATTTCTTGCCGCGCGGAGGTGCTAAGTGAAACAAAGCCCAGGGTCGCCTCGAATCGCCAAAGAAACGCGGTTTTTCTCTCTCTTTATTTCTCTCGCGCGCGCACACGCGGACTCTGTATCGACCAACGGTGTATGCAAACGATCTTATCTCGACCGGGATCGAACGACTTCCGGCTCGGCGATAATTTCGGTCGGACTGCCGAGAGACCGCCGAGATCTACGACGTATTAGCGTCTATTGTTGATTCTCCGATGCCGTGCGCTTTGCAATCGCTTGTTCTTTTTACCGATGGTGAAGAAAGAAAAAAGGAAAAAGGAAAAACCGGCAAGGAAACGGAATTCTCTGTCGTGTGGCTTTCTCAATGTTCTCCCCAGACTCGTTTAGCGAAACGAGGTTACACCCTCGTAATTAACCGTCGCGCTTATCAGAAATTCATCGTTCACTTGGGCTTCTTATAATTCGCTGTTTCCTTAGAAAGTTTCGTGCGATCAAATGCCCCAGGTATGCTAACCGATCTCATGAATAATACACGCTCCTTTACACTTGCGTCGAAGTTTTTAAAACTTAAACGGCTATCCTGGAACAAGCTAGTTTGTTGGTCAATCGAAATATAATTCATGAGACAAACGATGTCATATTGTCGCCGGTGAGGCGACAGGCGCGCCTCTGTAAATCACGTAAATAGAATGTCATCGTGCAAGAGCAAAGGAGAATGGACGCGTAACACGTGTTCGACCGAGCTCGACGCAATTTCGTCCGTGATTCCGCTTCGTCGAAGTCGCGGAGCGCGTCTGGCCGTGTTCCACCGAGAAAGCTCTTTCTTCGCGCGAAAACCAATTACGTTTACCGGCGTACGCGCGTCTCTCTTCATCCCCCTAACGCGCGACATTATTTATTATGCGCGTAGGTAGTGCAACGACTCTCGGTCGGTTGGTGCCCGCAATTACAGAGTTTGCTTCTTTAATTTTTTAATGCGACCGCGGTGCGTCTATTCGCGACGCAGTTCTACCTATCTTACCCTCCTTTCGACGCGTTCGTCGAGTGAAAATTTGATTTCCTCTTGAAAACAA
Source organism: Tetragonisca angustula (assembly GCA_036937485.2). Lineage (NCBI taxonomy): Eukaryota > Metazoa > Arthropoda > Insecta > Hymenoptera > Apidae > Tetragonisca > Tetragonisca angustula. The sequence goes on along the minus strand of JAWNGG020000119.1, from coordinate 317,146 downwards.
AAATACACCCTCGGCGAAACCGTTGCCGACGACGAGAGTGGTGGCAGTGGTTATCGATTCTCGAAACGTACGACGACGGCAGAAATCGTCGACGACGTACGGAGCGAGCCGCGCGCGCGTTCAAACTTTCGTCCATGCAATCGATAACAGGTGTATCGTTACCGACTCGTTAAATCAACTTACCCCCGAGTGGGAACCAACTCGACGACTGTCTATTTTCCTGCCGCTCGTACTTTCAACGTATTCCAGAACGATTCCATCAAAGCTCTCTATTTTCTTTCTTTTGATAAATCTATACTCTGCGAGCTACGTCCGAAGTATCTGAAAGCTACGTTTTGTTACGTTCGATGGGGGGAAAAATATATTTACATCTCATTTGTTTCTCAAGCTTCTTGGTACGATTGTCACAGTAGCAGTTTCGACAGAAATGAGCTGATATTTCAATTTTCGTCGTAGATTTCTATGATAGAAAGTTCGTTTCTATTGAACAGTGGTAACACTTGCTGACATTTAACAGTTGGAGATTCCGTCCCGGCTATATTTTTCTAATTTTAGGTAGATGGTGGATGATGGAAAAATTGTGAGGTACCGACCAACACGCGGCGTTTTGATAGATGATATTCTTTTTTTACGTTCGTCGCGTAAAGGATAGCCTTGTGGACGTTAACATCGTCGTTAGTTGGAATCGTTGTCAGTTGGTTTCCGGCATCTGCGAAAGGAGTTGGACTACCTACTACGTGCATACGTCTTGAGACACGCGAGCACGTTGACGAAGACGCTGTGCTCGGAACACGTGGAAATAAAGCGACGCGAGAATATACAACGCGGAAGCTAATCGATCCCAGAGTCATTAACGCATTAGACATGATAGCCAGGCGAGTCCAGAACGGCCATGTTTGCTCTGGATTAATGTCCCACGGACATGAACGCCAGGCGTTTTGCATTCTTTAATTAGACAGTCGAGGAATCGCGAGTACTTTGGTCACGTGCAAACAGCGAGGAGAAATACAAGGAGAAACACAGAGAGATCGGTCTACTAATCTAGCCGGACGATTTTTAAGACGTCGCCGTCGCTAGAAAAGCCAAGTGGCCGAGCCGGTAATGCTTCTTCGCGATCGTTTCAATTGATTTCGCTCGTTCGTGAAAACGTGCCAGCCAAAGCCAGCCACGGTGATTAATGAGGTTTCGCTCTGTTACTTTCACCGGTGATTCGTTACTTTTTGGCAGATTCCTAGAATCCATGATTGTTTATGATCATTCGAGTTGACACGTGGCCGGTTTAGAAATTGTTACGAGACAGTTCCCTTCGTAATCTTTGATGGATCGGACAGAGAAAGGACGACGACGTGTGTTTCAGAGAGTTTTGCCGACGTAATTTCGTTAAATTACACCGGTCGTCAATACATCTCGCGTATGTGAATGAAACGGGCATTTTACGAGGCAATTTAGTCCACATAGACGTGTACTTTCATTAAACTCTTAACGGGGTAATTAATTTTTGCTCGCGTAAAAGTGACTCGTCCCGTGATGAAACGTTTCGTCATGCCAAGCGAAGAGATCAAGGAGTGAAATTCGTGCGTAGATCAGTTTCATCGAGAATGCAAAGAAAGGTAAAGTTTACTTTCATTTCGCTTTTAAAACAACGAAATAACGCGAAGACGTGCTTGAAGACGTTGAAGACAGACCAAGTATCTACCAGTGTACCATTAATTGACATTAATTCTTTTATTCCGGTGGTTATAACGTCGCGGTGGCAGCTGAGCCACATTACGCTTACATTAACCAATCTACTTACCTCGATCTTATGGACGAGCAATCGAACGACTCGAAGTCCTCTGAAGTGTGGGCTGAAATAAATAACGAATACATGGCAAATCGCTTGGTCTTTGTCTTGCGTATCGATGTTGCATGGCATAGAATCGTTTGGTATAGAATCGCGGCTATAGAACAGGCCCAGCAGACGTTTGAAAGCTGTGTTACGCGAGATTTTCCATCCGGTGGCATTATTACGTTTGCAATTAATAATAAAACCGAGTTAAAACGAAAAAAGAGAAAAAGACGGCAAGGTATGCTCGGCTACCGGCCAACTATTAACAATAATGAATCGCCGTATTAACGATAATCGTGTGTACGGCGATTAAAATTAATCGGAGTAATTATTGCCGTGCGCCGAGAGTTTATGGCCGATTCAGGTGAGACGATTTATTCACCGCGGGGCATTCGAGCGGATAATGAATAATCGGTATTCCGCGTAAAGGGCAAATGAAATGCAATTAAAGCGCGGCGAATCTCGCGACTGTCGTTCGACACGTTGCGAACAATAACAGCCCCTTGTTACCGAGAGAGAGAGGGGGGGGGCGAGGGAGGGAGGGAGCAGTGTTCCGGGTCTGTCGCTCGGCCGAGAGAGCTAGCTTGTAATTTAAGGTCGTTAAGACCGGTGAAAATTTTTAACGATCGCCGAGGTAAAGAAAAAAAAAAAAAAAAAGAAAACTCGGCGATATTGGCGCAACGTCGAGCGTTATCGACGTTTTCGTCATCTACGGTCAGCAGGACGCACGAGAGACGATGAAAACTAAGCAAACAGGTTGCAGCGAGTTGTTGAAAACGTTAAAATTTCGCGCGACGAAACGCGATCTGATACGAGTGAATCGCTCGCACGTCACGCTCGTATCGACTTTCGCGTACGTTTAATAAAAGTTACTCGTTGAAATTCACCTCTCGGGGAGTTTGTCGCATCGCCAGACACGATCTTTTACGCAGTTTCACATTTTTGCCAACACAGAGACAAAGGTTTGTCCGTCCCCAGGCTGCTAAAGTTTTATATATTTCTGTATAATTACGTAGCTCGGTTACGTAGTGGTGGTGGTGTCATGCAACTATCGTGTGAGAAATACGTCGTGACTTCGGAACACCGTGTCGCGAGACAGACAGAAAAAAAGAAAGGTGAACGAAGCAAGCGCCGTGTAACAGCATCGACATCATCGTTGCCAGTGACCAACTGAGAGAGAAACCGAGAACGGTCTGGAACTCCGTCGCTCAATCCTCGAGTAAAATTTGAGCGCGCATTAGGACGCGGATACTGTTACATGATTGAACTAGAGCAAGGTTTCCCCTGCGGGGGTTAACGAGTGTTAGCTGTTGCCACATTATAACGAGATATCGAACGAACCGCGCGCGCGGTATCGCGTTTCACCCTTAAAGAGCGGATATTGCAGGAGATACGGGCACGGTGTAGGTGGGGTAGGCTCGCCGGGGAAGGGTAGTGGAAAGGGGTAGAGGGAAGGTAGCGGCAGAAGACAAGGAAAATGTTGGTAGCAACCTTCGGTAGCCGCGCCGACACTCGAGCATCGTCGACGAGGTGCACGGGAGCGGCAGGGCGCTGTGCACACGCGATCCTCATTACGCGGATATGCCGTGTCGTGATCGTTACCCCGCGCGGCCGATATTATGTTTTCATATCGGGTAATAGCGGCGATAACGCGGTCAAATGGTTTCCCGAGAGCCGATTTCACGATTCGCTTCCGATACGTCACGCTTCGGGGAGAAAGGAGAGCCCGTCGGTGGCTGGTTTTCGCCGGTTGTTAAACGGGACGGCTCGTTTGCTCGGATTGTTGCAAGACAGTCGCGATAAGAAACGAACAATGAAACACTGTGAACGAGGAGGAAGATGGAGGCCGCGGTTTTTCGTTGAAGGAGAAAGGGATTTCTTCGAGAAGTATGATGAATGACGTGAAAGCTGAATGACGAAAGGGAATTTGAAGGATCCGCTCGGAGACACGGTTCAGAGACAAAGGCTTTCTTTACTGAAATACTGATGCAAACAATACGAGATACACTATGATATAAAAAGATGAGAGAAAGGATATAAAGGAATCGATGAAGGTAGAAAAAGAGATCTGCGGCGAAGACAATCGGAAGGTATCGATATATATATATAAAAAAAAACGAAACCAGACTGAAGCGTGAAATGCGGTGCGAATCCGTACCACCTCGTATCGATTCGCCGACAGTGACAATGACAATGGCGTTCGCGTGGAAAACAAACGACCCCCTCCCGCGAGCGTGTAGAGCCCGGGAGATCGGAGGCGTACCACGAAAATGAGCTTCTACCCACGGGAGCGTGGAGCGTGAATAACGCCGACGTCGCGTTAGCGACAGCGAATGTCATCGAAACAGGCATCACCGTGTGCTGCTGCCGCATCGTCCTATCGTGTCCTCCGCGTTTCGCCTACCCGAAAACCCGGCTGCTGGGTACCAAGGGTGGAGGCGTTACGAACAGAATTCGGTGAACGAAGAGTGCCAGGGACGTCGAAGGGAGAGAACGCGCGTAGGGGTGACGGAGGCGGTGACGAGGGAATGGTATCAGCGGCGTCGCGGGGAAATCGGCCGGAAAATGGGAAATCCAGCGGCCTGGTGACAAATGGTTGATCACCAGCGGGATCACCGAGCTTAGCTGCCGGCGTGTACCGAGCGTTAGACGAGTTTGGGAATGGGGAAAGGAGCGCAAAAGAGAGGGAAAGAGAGGGCGAAAGATGGAACGAGAGACGACGTTCTGGGGTGGATACGCTGCGCGGTCATTGCGCGGATAGCTATGCGAACGAGAAAGTTTGCAAACTCAGCTCTGCCTTTTTTTGAAAATCATCCTTGAATTTGACGCTCGACGTTACCATGAACATTTTTTAACTCTAAAGAATAATTAATCGAAATGTAATCGTACTTTATATAATTCGACATTGTGCGATAAATTTTTAAACATTCGTTCTCAGTTCGAACGAGAACAAGAATAATTATGTTGTTTTTTGCCGAGTTGTGCATCGTCGATATCACAAGTTTATTAACCTGTAATTATCTTGCGATAGAGATCGTACAATGCACAGACATTCTCTCCGAAGGAAATTCGTTCTCCCTTCGTTTCTTTTTTTTTTTTTTTTATATATATATTTTCTTTCCATTTGCATTTTACGTTTCTAGCTGTTCCACCAATTGAACAAATCGAAAAGGAAATATTTCGATTACTCGAAAGCGATTGGTTTTAGTTCTGAACGAGGGGTATCGAGCGAGAACAAACATTCGAACTGTGTATGTTTGCCAGCCATAAATAATTTATCCCGGAGTTTTCGACGTCAATGATCGTTTAAATACAGAGTAGCGCGGAAAGTTCGTTATAAGGTGGAAGCGAGAACTATGTCTACACGTACGGATGAAATTGTACATTGTGTTAAAAAGAGGGTATAGTTGTTCCTTTTCGTGGTAAATACGTAACCTGAAATTGTTAGAAAACGCGAACAAGGCCGATTGATGTTAGGTATTCAGCGGCAATGAAGGTTGTGTGTTATGTCCTCACACTTTCCGCGGAATGAAAGAGAATATATCAAGTGTTACACGTGTGTATTTTTCTCTACACTTGGAGACGTCATAAAAATCTCACACAAATGGGTGTACATGCATTTTTCGCGGTATGCTATTTAGGTGTCTTTCCTATTCGCGCAACTATTCTCGGATTGTCACCCCGTGACGTGCTTAATATATAACGTGAAAAGTTCAAGGCGACTGATACACAACGTTTAAAATAATCTCATGTTTCGCTATAGTGTTCAACTTCGACAATCTTTCTCTGTGATCCATACTTTGGAACTCTATACTTGGAAAAATGTTTGGAAAATTTCAAATATGGAGTCAGCCAAGTCAAAGTAAAATGAACGCGTGCTATCGATTTGCAATTTTTAAGAAAGAAAGAGACGCTTGCAATTAGTTGCATTCGATGTAAGAAGGATCATCAGGAATGCAGGATATCGGTGTTGCTTGATTTTAAAAAATTCTTGATTACAAAACGATCAGGTAGAGAATGAAAACGTGTCGAAAATCGTGATGCGAATCTCTAAGAGTATTTGAAACGAAAACTCACCAAATCCATCAGCTAACAAAGAAACTTTAAGTGAAATTGTACTATTCAAAATTTCGCAAGTTCCATATTCAATAGAGTTCAATGAAGTAAAATGATATCAGCTATTAAAATACTTATATAAAAAAAAGTTCTTTTGTACTTTTCAAGTTTTTCTCGCGATAAATGACAGTTTGATAGAACGAACGTTCATTTTATTCTGTTACGACAATGGCTGTAAAACGTTGCACGAACGTACGACAATCGCCAATATTCTCATAGTAAAAAGAATCGGAATTAAACACTGGTCGCTGGGTCGATCTGCTCCCGATACCCAATAACCATCTCGAGTGATAACCTCTTTGTACGGGAGGGTGGTTGAATGCCCGAGGAAAATGTATCGGCATAGCTGAGATTTTATTAAGCGAACTCACTCTCTCTCGCTCCGTGGGGAGCTCATAAATCGGTCCATTTATTTCGCACGGCCAAGAGCTCAGGGTATTGTGCTACGTCGCTCGAAAAAACCACTTTTCCGAAACGCGGTTGCAACTACACGGATACTTCTATACGGAGCTTGAACGGTCGAGAGAGAAAGAGAACAAACGCTTCTTCCTCCTGTTCCTTTCTATCCCGATAGGTTCGAGTAACGAAAATGCTGCTGGTCGTTTTCTGTTTTCTGGAAGAAAACCCCTTCGTAAAGGTTGAGAGCGATACCGCGCGGCGATAAAACGGGAAATTGCTGAATTCCTCTGGAATAATTAAATGGCGCCCTTGGGCGTTTAAAACACTTGTTTGCACTGTTATCTGGAATCTTCTGGTGAAGAAGTTCTTTTCTTTTTTTTTTCTTTTTTTTTCACTTCATTTTTTCTTCTTTCCTCTGTTTTTAAGACTGGTTTTCATTGTCGTTGCAACAAAAGTGTCGAAAGCAGAGTCTTAGGTCGTGTTACAAAGAGATAGCAACGAAGACGCGACAAGGCAAGCAATATCGTTTCAAACTGAGAAACAGCGCGCGGCTAGAGGCACGGTAGAACGGAAAATTACTAAATTCCTGGAAGATAATTAAACTTCAGCCAGACGGGATGCGCCGAGACCGTATCTCCACCGGTTTACGCGTCGACGATGGCGGTTCTACGCGTTTAAAAAAGCAACGCCCTTCGCGATCAGTGCACAAACACTGGATTGCGCGCTCTCCTTTGTTCGCAAACTGTCGAACACTGTCTCCAGCGAGAGGCAGAGAAAAATCGGTTTCTCTTTAATTCCAACATTGGAGAAATTAACTCCAAAGAAACCAACAAGCATCCCTTTCTAAAGATTCGAAAATCCTCTAGAGAAAAGAGAAAAAAAAATATTTCCCTAACGTCCCCGCGCGACCATCGAGGCCTCGAGTTGTAAGGGGTCGGTAAAACGGAAAATTGTCGGATTCTCCGAGAATAATTAAACGACACACCCCCTCGCGGATACGCGACGACCCCTCGCTCCAGCGAAGCGATCCAGCCGGTTCTTCGAATTTACTGCCGCTCTCGTGGATCTTACGACCGTTACGAATCAGTTACACCTTTCAACGCGAAACGATTAACGTCGCCAGTCCCGGTGAAACACGGTGGCTCATGTTTCTCGCGGCTGGATGCTGCAGGGGTTGGAAGCCTGGAGAGAGAGAGAGAGAGAGAGAATCGGATAAATAGCGAACGACATAGCGGATCGTTGGGGATGCTCGCAGAGAACGGACACGAGAAGGGAGATGGCGAAGGGTGGTTCCAGACAGAGACAATGTGGCGGATAATCGCGCGAAACGATTTGCTCTTTTCACGGCCGATTAAGCCCGCAATCTGTTGGTCGAGCGAGGAAACGACTAGGGCGGATAAACTGAAATGATAGCGAGATCGAGGCACGTTTCCACGCGTCATCGGGGCGACCGATTTGGTTCTTTTCCGACAAATTCAACTGTTTCTCCTGTCGTTTTGTTCGTAATTCGTTATTAATAATCGCTTGGTAAATCGTTTTTAAACTAGGTGAATTGAATTCGATGTCAAATACGACAAAAAAAAACAGTGTAATAATAATACAGTAAATTTTTTAATTATTTTGAATTATTATTACATAATGTTGTAACAGTTATTTGTGATATATTGAAAAAAATATTATGCGGTTTGAAGGTCTCGTTGCAAATATTTTAAATTTCTAGTCTATACTTCGAGGGATGTAAAAACTGTGTAAAAACTTTAAATTAAAACACTGAAGCACGTACATGTCATAAACTTGACGAAAAGAATGAAAAACAAAAAAAAAAGCATTAAAACAATAGAATGCCTAAGGATTCGTGGCCCCGCAAAAAAACATACTCGATTTGCGCTCTGGAATGTATCCTGTCAACGTAATTTTCGTTATTTAATGCACATCGTACCATACTTTTCTAAGAATAGATGCTCCATTTCTGAAAAGTGTCTATTTTTGTCGAAAAGAGGGAACAAAGGTTCCAATTTGGAATTTGATAGTATCTCGAGGAAATTGCAGCCAGGGACGACCATTTTTTCTGTCGTAATCGATAAGAAGAAGTGTCCCAGGGACGAACCAGGCTTCTGCTTCGAATCACGAGTAGATAGCCGCGCGGGCGGCTTGTTTAATGACTTATCTCGGCCCTTGGTTCTACGGCTGTTCCTCCGTGAGCTTGAACATGGTGCTGTTGGCATGTTCGCCGCGGGCGATCTCCATTCATGCGTCCAATTTAGACATCAATGATGCAAATAAAGCATCGGGTCCCTTGATCGATCATCGAGGATGCTGGTCCTCGTGTATCTTTTTCTGCCTTGCCATCGGTTGCGTTTTTTCTGCCTTGTGAGATAAGTCATACGTTGGCTGATAGTTTGCGGAAATTTTGATGAAAATATTGCAGAGGAGGAAGGAAGAGGAATTAGGAAAGACACTATTGACTACTGTAACGACTAATGCATTTATTGTACACGCGTGGAATTCAAGTTGGTACTCTAACGAAATTTTGTAACTGAAACTTTGAAATCTTGGTATTGTAATACTGTACTTACATTTATAGCAAAAAAAAAAAAAAAAAAAGAATCTAAAGTGATTGGTAATTGGCCACCAACGTTTCGAACCTGAACAGTTTCTAATTCAAACTTTTCGTCAAACTTTTTATTGTCAATCAGTCGTCAGAGCGTTTGTTTTTCCTCCTAATTCTTTTTCACAATGTCTACGTGTGTGTACCCGCGTTTGGACATTCTACGGAGCAACAACTCGACGAAGGTTGCCGTTGTTCTCATGGCAATAATCCAAGCGTGAGCATCGACGAGTAAACAGAGACAATCGCGAGGAAAAACGAGGCCGAAAAGGGGGAGGTGATGTGGCGCGAAACACGCGAATATCGTTAGTCGAGCGGTGGTAATTAAGAACGAACAAAGTCAGGGGCGGGAGGGAAAGCGAGCGTAAGGGCCATAAGGCGTTGAATCGTAATTCACGCGGTGGACAAGAAAATCTTTTATCACTGTGTCGTCGGTGTCATCGGTCGACGAAGCGACCCACGCTGTTGGCCGCGCTCCAATCCTCCCTAGGAGTCATTACCTAATTACCCGTGCCGCTTTATGAATATACTCGCGCGCCAGTCGGACGTTATCGTCGGTTGGATAGGAAAGGACACAAGGAAAGGAACAACGTGGTCCCAGCGGGACGAGGCCCGAAGAAAAAACCCAGGGGAATCAGGAAACGTCCGTTACCACGCTCGACACGCGTTTTTACTTCGCTCGCAATTAGCATTTCGTTTATAATTGGATGATTAAGGGCTAGAGTTTCGTTAACACATTCGCGCAACTTGCAACGTAGTCCTATGTAACGTCGTTTCGAAGACCCTAGCTGTGCTTGCGCGCCGGCAACGTGGTCTCCTGTTGTTATTCCGGCAAACGAATCGCTAAAAATTTCTAGCTAATTACAGCTAGTAGAACTCTACGATATTCTGCTTGTATTTTTGAGTATTACTAGACGGCGTGTAATTTGTAAAGTCTAAAGTAATTTGTGAGAAATGTGAATCTAAACAGGTCCTTCAATCTCGACATTTCCAATAATTTTCCTTCGATTTTCTTCTTTTTTTTTTTTATAACCAAATATTTTTATATTTACTTCCCTCTTGAATTCGAATTTTTACTACGAGCTTGAATTTTAATTTTACGCTACCGCCGCGGTGTGTTTCGCGATCGAAAATCGCGTTTCGCATTGTCGGTAGTCAGGATGTAGAATCGGCCGTTCGCCGACAACATGGAGAGAGTAACGGTCGTAATGACCTCGCGATAGATCATCGGGCCAGCCCTCGTCTCGCGAGAGTTCAAAGGGTAAACGAGGAGAGCGCGTGCATGCACACGCTCATAGATTTCGCAGTATCCACAGCGAATGGCCACCGGCAACGAACGTTTCGACTCTCGCATTCCACGGAAGCTCCGAGGAATGAAGTTGTTCGCTGCGAGTATCCCGACACGACGAAAGATTTGTAGGTCGGCGGTTGGCCCCGCAGAGGAAATATTTTCGTCTTCCACACAACACAGAAGCTCGAGCGCAGAAACTCCAGGCCGAAATATTGGGCGGAGCGGAGAGGAAAGAAACGATTTAAAAAAAAAAGGATGAGAAAGGGAGAGAAAAAAAAAAGTAAAGAGAAAGTGACCAATAAAAGTTGCTCGAACGGCGGTAAACGACGACGTGTCTCTCCCGAACCTTTCGAGACTCCGCTACATTCCATGTAAATTGGACACGCGCGCCTGCTGCATGACGAGGTAGAACGCGCTCACTCTGTCGGAAATAAACACCTGCTAATATCCATTAGTCAATTCTTCTTGGCTACAGATTTTTTCGGCACCCGTTTCAATGAAAACGGTTTAATGACGCGAAAGTATCTAAGCGTACGTTTCTATTATACGCGGGACATAGTCGCGCCGAAATTGTTTCGACACACCGATCGATCGATCGTCCGCGTTTTCTTTTTTTTTTTTTTTTTCTCGATTATTCATCGTTCGAGAGTAACTCGGTCGAGCGCTCGTTTCTTCCTTGGTTCGAAGGAATTTAATTAAAACGCTACCGGTGTTGATCAACTATGGGGCGAGACACGGCTACCTGACGTTCAAATTGATCGGACGCTGCGTATAACTACGTGTAACTACGGGAAGTAGCGATGAGCTACGTGAACACGATAGTTCGACTAGTTCGAGGCGTGATCTATCAGAACGCTTAAATCACTGTACGGTGGAAAGAAAAAAAAAGAAAGCGAAGAGACGATTGTTAAAACACGGTCTTTCACGAACAGCTCGTAACGTGCGAAGCTTAATGGAAAAGTACTTTGCCCTACGGAGTGTATTGCGTGCCAATAATTGACGCACGCCGGCGAAAGGTCGCTACATATCGCTGTGCCTTCTCGGCTGTTCCTCGCGCGAACGGTACATTTTTGTCGTTGGGAAAAAATGCGCCATCGGGCGAATCGATCGTTCGAGATACGAAGCGAGTCTAGTTGCGGGGATTTGAAACTTCTTTAGCAGCGTGAGCGCTGGATTTCTAGCGGATATACATCAACCGATTTATATTGTATTCAACGTTACGTTGCCTTGGAGCTCGTGAAATTTCAACGGGAGGAAAAATCTCTCTCGCGTTTTTTTTTCTTTTCTCGTTTTTTCTTTTTTTGTTTTCCCGTGGCACGTTCGATTTGCGTACTTTCATGGTCTGTTGCTCAAAAGGCAAACATCGTTCCAGACGATAGTTTTCGAACGTACACTCTACGTTCTTCCAACGCCAAAAGAGTCCGTTTCTCTTTGACTTGATAAACGACGCTGCCTGCTCGATCAATTTCTTCCTTGCCGAGCACGATTCTTTTAATCGGTGATCGTTTCGTAGAAAAACCCAGCGGGAGGAAAAAGTTTCCACGAGCGGCACTAGTTTTCACTAATGGTCCGAGTTTCGCTTTCTAATGGTAATGTATATATGTATATATATATATATATATATATATATATATATATATATATATATATATATATACAAAAGGAGGGCGATTAATGCGCTGTACAATGTTTCAACCGATGTATGCGACATGACGGTCCTGTCATTTTAGCTGAAGTATACCCGGTCATTTCGCCGTTTTCGCTGGAAATAATGGATGACGTTCAATTACGGAATTCTTTATACTCTTCGTCGAGCGTTCACCGTCGCCGCTCGGTGAGCCCCCTCGTCGACGTCGTTTGATGTAAAGACACACCGGTATTTGCAAATGCTGGCGTATATTAAAACGCGTGGGCTGTAATGACAGAAAACATGCGAGGGAACCTGTTTTGAATCCTAACCTTTTGCTTACCAAATAGTTACAATGTTAGAACGAATTGATTAGAATTCCCGAAGCGTCTCTCGTGTGTCAACTAAATTCATTTTCAAACCGGTGACAAGTTTCACAGAAGTATTAAGTACTTGGATAAGATAATCGTCGGCTGGTATTGGAAATATATTACCTTGAACAAAATCTAAAAATGTCTTCATTAATGTCTACACGAGTATTAACTTCTCGGTTAAATTTCACTTTTTTTTTTCTTGTTCCTTGAAACAAACTCGAGAACAAAGTCGAAATTTGGAAATCGCGGCAGAGTTAAAAATGAGTACGATTTCACGTCGCTTAGCAGACACGGCTTCCAGACTATTTTCCTGTGAAAAATCCAAAGCGTGAAAATTTCCTAAAAACACCCGCCGCGACAACACCTGCTTCGTACCCAGGTCGATCTTTTTGTAAACATCTGTAACGATTAGTCGCGGCCGATTCTCATGAGCGAGCGGAGCTAGTCGATGGAAAACGCGGGGAAAGCCCGCAGTTTGAAAAGGCAATCGGCTCAGCAATGCGTACAGGTGACGACGTTTGACACGGTTGCACCGGCACGTTCCCTCTCGCGATTATCCTGATCGATCGGCGGAGATGCTTCCAATTACGCGGCCCGTTGCGTAACGATCGTCGACAGGGATCGTTTCGGCCAGGGATTTTCCAGCAGCCGCAGGCGCGCGCGCGACCTTTGGAACGAATCGGACGGGGGCTCGTTTCACGAATCGACGAAGACCAACCGTGTAATATCGGTGGACGAAGCTGCGATGTGCACTTGGCTTTGCCGTGCAGTTATTGCGCGAGCTTATCCGCGTGGAATTGATCGATCGATCCTTCCAATTACGTCTAATGACGGCTGGACGGGGACGCTAGATCGTTGCGAAACGCGCGTTGAAGAGAGAGACCGATCCTCTCGCTCTTGGAGGTCCTCAGTTTTTCGGGCAAACGTCATGTCGAGTAAGAGGGATGTTTTCGACGGTTCCTTGAAAAGTAACGCAGCGAATAATTATTGACTCGACGGAACTTTGAGGCAAAGTTTCTGTAGTGTTTAATTATCTTAATCCACTTTGAAACAGTCAAATACTGTGCATTGGGGTGGAGAAAGAAATTCATGAAACTGTCGGTAGTAAAGCAGTAGAAGTGGATAGGAGAGCTTCGTCATCATAGGTAGCGCAACGTTTTCACTTGCAATTAGTACAAACAATTCAGTCTCAATACGAAAGTGAATTCTTAAGGCATACAGCTATAGATGTATGAAGTGTTTGAAAAAGAAGAAAACTATACGAAGATCCGTATTTGGTGAACGTGTAATTATTCACACTATAATTCGATGTTACTTTAATCGGTGTTGGGCGGATGATCGATTTTCATGATACCTTTGTTCGGTCGTTAATATCAATCGGAGAATTAACGTGGAAATTACTGTGTGTCGCAGAGAGAAAGAGACGAGGATAATTAATTGCGAGCGTTTTTTATCCGACACTTGCATTGGGAATATCGAATAATGGAACATGACAGAGTTATCCTCCCGTTTTTAGTACCGGCGTATTCGCGGAGGTTTCTCACGCGACGCCATAAATCACGAGTCGCATTGACGATTTAATATCGGTTGTCGTACCGCGTGTATTTAATAACTGTTCGCGACACCACGGCAATAAGCGCCACCCACGGGAAGATTGATATCGATGGATAACCATTATGCAAAAGCCACCGCGAATCTTACGATGCCGCGGCGCTTAATTACAAACCATAACAGCATCGTGCTCCGGTGAACAGCCACCATTGTGTTACCATTTTTCGCTTCTTATCAAACGATCTAATTAATCCAGCCGGTATTTAGTGAGAAAACACGGGCCGTGATGCCCTAAAGAATTAAACTTGTTTGTGGATGCAAGGAATCTTTTGCACCCTTCTCGAATACCGATCGACAAAACGTGAAAACGCATTCGGATCGAGTTCGTTGACACAGCTGCCTTCGATGCTATAGTTCATCAAACTGTTTCAGTTCAACGCTAATAGAGTTAACCCACTGTGTGACATCCATACAGCCACATTTTCAAAGTTTTATTCCTTCTCTATATTGCGTTTCATCGACGCGCACGTTACAGAACGATCGCGAATAAATTATTTGTAATCGCAAAGATCTATGTGTGTCTAGAAGTTTAAAATACATTTGAAGGCATTGATCGAAATCGTACAGATTCTGAGACAGTACCCATGTATTTTACACTTCAACAAGTTACAATTAAAATTAAAAAATCTTTTATATGATAGCTCCGTTTTCATATATTAAAGATTTTTTAAAAATGTGTAATTTTTCATATATTACAGATTTTAAAAAAACAACGTAATTTCATTAACAAAGCCTCTTTCACTCCACTGTATGTATGGCAAGTTAATTGATATCCGCGAGTTATTCAAAACACTTCTTTTCAAAATTCGACAGTTGTTTGATAATTTTCGATCAACTGTTGAATTTTTAATTGGAATAAACCGATACAATTGACCAATAATCTTGTTCTCCTTCGAGTTCTCTCGTATTTCTAATTAGCCACCAAGTACCTCTATCAAGTTTTGCGATACTTCAGCAAAACGATGTCGAAGAATTGACGAAGAATTCGCAGAGTGTCGACGACGACGATCCGCATGAATTTACGCGATTCTAGATGGCTGTTAATTAGGCTTAGTCGGTTGTTGTCCATTGTCGATCGCTGCCTTATACGGAAACAAGGAATAAATTGAATGGAGGATCAGCGAAAAAGGAAGCAGGGCAGTTTTAGTTGGCAGCTGAAACCTGTTCTTTCGCCTCTTTTCCACTCTGTGTCCCATCTTTCAACCTCGTGACTTCTCTTTGCTGGTTCTCAGGATCGGCATTATCGTAGGAGTAGAAAAGTATGAATGAAAGTTACGTTTATTCCTCGTCAGTGATACTAAATTAGAATCACTTGTAGCAGCGGGGCTTGCCCTCGACATTAACGTTAAACGAACCGAGTTGTCAGCATTGCATCGGGCTTGCAATTTCGTAAATTTTTAAGTTGTTCGTTCTTAATTAGCTTTCTGCCGAGAACGGTTTTATTCTCTTAAGAAGATACAATTATTTTTATTCGTCTGAGATACACTCTGTATCGTCGTCTTTTTACCAAAGTACAGAGCGTGCGAATAACGCGGGAGAGAAACAAGTTTGATACCGACTGCCGAAAGGCGGTAATCTTGAAAAGTAGTTAGCATCTTCTGCAGAGCCTGTGTACGAGAAGAAGAATTCTTCAGTCTGCAACTGCTTTTTGTAATATAATTATAATAGCGAATTAATTCGGAGGAAGTAGAGCGTAGACTCGGAAGTTGCGGACAAAGAGGGAAAAGAACGGCGCACAACGATCGATTCGGGCGGGAAATTAAGAAGCTGATCAAAGACCGTGCTCTGTTATCTTGTTTTCCTTCCCATCTCAACGAAGCGTGTCGAGCCGGTGCCAGATCGAACCTCCTAGAATCGGATCATCGACTATCTCACCGTAAACGCTTCACGTTTTCGTTCTATTCGCGTTTATCGTCTCTTTTTCGTCGTTTACTTATCGCTCGTCGAGAGAAACAGCACGACGTTTGATCGTTGAAACGAAATAATCTCACTGTTCTTTAACCCATTTGTATTATAAGGAAGAATGAATGACAATACTCTTATCTTACCAAGTTTTCTCTTTCATTACATTTCAATAAAAAATTTTCAAAAAGTAGGAGAGAAACTTTGTGTTTCAGTAATTTGTACGTACATAAAAAGTTCAATGCTCTGTAATGAAAAATAGAAATAAAAATATAAGAAAAATTGTGTCAGAAAGAAGAAATCTCAAAGATATTATTGCGTACGTTTATATTGTTTTCCTCAGTATGCTAGCGGTGAATGCGTGAAACCACTTTCTTCTTCTACACATGTACGGTAACGATGCAAATTGGTTAATCTAACACGTTCAATTACTGTTTTGTTTTATTACAACTAGAGAAATATCGGAAATGACATATTCCCGAAATCCATCAGCCCTAACGAACGCGTTAACAAAAATGAACGGTGGAATGAGACTGGCGAAATTTCATCACAACTTCTCTTTCCTCTTTCTGCCCCATTTCTTCTCTCTTTCTCCGACGCTGTAATTAATTTCGCTGTGTGTAACTAATCGCAGGTGTCGTTCCCTCGATCAATCACTCATTAGAATGGTAATTAACAATAACGGCGTCGATTAATCATCGGGATAGTTATCAATAATTTTATTCGCGTACAATGGCCGAGATAAAGGACGCGTTATTGAGTGGTATAAATCTGTAATTGATTGATCCCAGCTCGCTTGATCCTTTTTGCCTTTCTCTCCCTTTATTCGTGATTTCCTCTCTCTCTCTCTCTCTCTCTCTCTCTCTCTCTCTCTCTCTCTCTCTCTCTCTCTCTCTCTCTCTCTTTCCTGTGGCCGACGTCCCGAGCAAAAAGCAGTTTTTATTTGCCGACTTAATCCCCGCGAGTGCGCTAATAGCGCGCGTCATTAAATCGAATCATTTGTCTGTTAGAGCTTTTCTTCAGGTCGACAGGCCGTTGAGATGCTCAGTGTTGTTAATACAACCGCGTCGAGCTATCGAGTATCGAGCAGGTATCATCGCTCGTGGTTCGACGCGTAGCTTCTACGTCTCGGAGTGGATTACGCCGGGAAATCTCATCGGGATTCTTTGATCCTTTCACCGCCACTCCCGGATGCTTTCCGTGCGCTGTGTTGCGCTATCGTTCGATTAGCATTCGAATTGATTTGGAGAGAAAAGAAAGGAGAACACCTGCGAAATAGATTTGAAAACCGTTCGCCAAACGCCTTTGTTCTATTTTCTTGAATTTCAAGAGCCGATGCTGTTTATCGACTCGATGTAAAATATTCCTCTTCTTTTTATTTCAAAAAAGAAATTCCGCTGCGGGCGATCCTTCGAGCTTAAATAATTTTGCACAAATTATTTTAAATGTGGTTTTCATTCTGTTCGCTTTCAATTTTACCGCGTACATAAGTAAATAAAGGGCTGTCACGTACAGATATCGTGGATATAAATCGTACGATGAAATTCTCTACATCGTCCGATATTTCATTGAATCTCCGATATTGAAAATCGAGTGATATAACCGGCCAGCATAGCTAACAAACTCGTAACTCGTAACTCAGCGAAATCGATCTGGTTTTTCTAGCTGTGGCCGACTAATGCGACTTTCAACCGCTGTCGTGTGACTATTATCGACAACGTTTTCTCGCGTCGTGAGCGTGTATTATACCGGACGACTGGTCGATCGTTCCACGGTGATTTGTCGCGATATCTTCCCGGAAGGTCCGTTGAAATGGACAACCATCGACTCTTTGGCTCTTTCTATCTAAACGACGTGCCCACTTTTTTTTCTTTTCCTTCGAGCTTGCTTCCCTATGTGCCGATACGTCGAGGACGATGCGTAGACCCAGAAGGAAAATTCCTTGAGCAGAGAACAAGTCAGCATCGCATCGAGGTAAGCGTGGTGGTTTTTGATCCCGCGAGGGTCGAACGATACTACTAAGGTTGACGTTTTAATTACATCCAGAACCTAAAGATTCCTCATAGTGGGTGTAGGAAGTTATGTTTGCGTGTGTCCTCAGGATGAAGTAGCAGACCCGATCGTTCACTCCAACTGTCCATTTTTTGGACAGGCGACCAGCAGACACATTCGCCTTCCACTACTACACGATTATGATCCTCCTGATTCGGTAGTGTTGCTTGATACGTTGCCTTGACCGAATTGCTGGATTACACCTTGCCGAGTGTCGAGAATCGAAAAAACAGGAACGGACAATTGCTGTAGGATATGGAAGAGATTAGTAGCTACTGAGTCGAACGGATTTATGAATCGCAACATGTTAACGAGGTCAAATGGTAGAAAATGAGAGAGAGAGAGAGAGAGAGAGAAGCTTGTTAATTACATCGACCGCAAGGCTAATTTGCCGAGTTCAATCGCGCTTTAAATTCGTCATTCCATTAGGCAATACCAACGCCTCGAACGACGACCACTTGCTGCGTGGCTGTATTACAAATGGTAATTATACAACTGTAGGTCCGCGTGTTTTTTGCCCATTTTTCTCTGCTTCTTTTCGTTGTACTCCTTCTGGATCGAGTATATTTGCATGACCCGCGACTCGATCTAAGCGACGTCTCACGAAGAAAAACCAACGATTGCTTTCGCGTTGAGAAGAAAAATCTTTCCCTCGTCGATCCGCGCATGCAGTGAAAATTTTATTCCGGTCGTTTATTACTCATTTACACACGCGAATCGTCACTCGGAGTAAAACTAACCGAGAAAGCTACTATCGGACAGGAGAAACGATTCGAAGCATCCGTAGGAAGAACACCACGATAATTACTTAGGCGGCCCGAGGAAAGGTATCAAAAGGAATCGCGGAAAGGAGCTGTTGGGGAGTGATCGGAGTATTCATTTTCTTCAACGATCGCAATTAATACATCAATTGAAATGCTTGGGAATAATTTCGTACTCGTGCATGCTGTCCAGGTCGGTGTTGGTTGTTTGTAGTTTAACGAAAAACGCCGCTCTATCATTTGTCTAGTCGATAGCCACCACCCTTTGGTACACGTCACGCTACTTTCCGCCCTTCCAGCCGTTCTACCGATCGCCGCGCGCCGGTTCCCCCTCTAGCTTTTAGTTGAAATGTGACAGGGACCGACCGAATAAAAAATAATAAAGCGAAGTTACACGATCGAGTCAGTCAGGCGACCATTTTTGATGGCTAGATGGTCGCTCTATATTGCTGTATATTCAACGTTGGTTATACTCGTGCAAAGTGTAATGAAATCCGGGATGAGATTCTTCACGCGTCGGTCTTTTTCTAAAAGCACGAACAATGATATTTCGTATGGATATATTATATTATATAATAATAGTTCATAAATTCGAAATATGTACGATTCTATTTCCAGAAAAATTCAGCTGTTTTAGACAGTAAAATGGTACTTCTTCGCTTTATTGACAAAGAATATTCTTCGTGTACGAGATGTTCCGAAACACTGTTGACTCGTGAAAGCTCTACTACTTTCATGACTAATTGTTTGAAGGTAAAGTTCGAATGATAGTCTAAAAAAATAATCGAACAAATTAATACGATTGTCTTCTCCTTGAACCACGCGAGGATCGAATCGATCGATCACTTTCGACCACCCAGACAGAGGGGTTCTACCGATTTGTTTCGGCCTGGGTTTGGCTTATTGGCCTCGAGAGGAACGAGCTCGGGGAAACGAGCTTTCCCAGGAAACCTGGGCCTCGACGAGCGCTGATTTACACGGGCGAAAGTGTCGTCGGGCCTGTCCTGACGAAGGCGACCGCGCGATGCGTACGTTCGTAGAACTGCTGGAACTCTGACGACAGAAATTGTTTTCCGAGAAGCGAGCTTTCCTGATCTACGAGCGTGTTACTCAATACTGTGTAAACGTGTCGAACCTCTGACTGAATATCGCACCCGGGGGAATCGCGCCGTGCAGCTTCCGGGGTTGAATGCATTCAGTTTCCATCCTGCGTCCGTTTTCACGCGATTTTCCTTCACGCTGAGAGACACGGAAATCGTTCGGTCCGTCTGTCAACGAGATGGCTCGTAGTCCGTGAAAATTCGTGGTTCGTTCTATTCGTGTTGTTTAATTAACGCAGAGATGTTGCGTAGCAACATGTGTACTAGGATATTTGGAATATGCATAAAATGAAAACTACAGGACGAGGATGATTTTTTCATTTCTATTTCGAGGATTATTTATTCGAGCAGTTGAGAGACAACGTATAACGTAGGATAATCCGGGGGTGAAGTTGACATTTTATAATATTTGAAAGAGTGAAATTTTACAGCAGTGTCTTTGGTCGTTTGATGTTGAAGAAGATTGAGGACAGTGTTGTTTATTTTCGTTCGACTATTTCACGTTAATATCTTCGAGAGTCTTTCTAAAAAAATACTAAAGAGGAAGTTGTTGAAAGCGATGAAAGAAACAAAATTTCGAAAGACAAAGACAAAAACAGGAATGGAGGAGGCTGCGATTTACTGGCGAAAGGCGAACCTCGTTTCTCTCGTTCTCTCTCTCTCGAGGTTCCCCGTCACGTAATGGGAACACATTCGAGCACGAACGCGACGTTCGCGGGAGGATCCTCTTGGGAACGCGGCGATGTCGGCTCGTGTTGACTCGCTTGCCCAGGAGCAAGCTCGTAAACGCGCTCGCGCTTCCCGCATGCACGCGGATACGTTCGTGTAGACCGCGCGGAGGGGAGAGAAAAAAATGGTTAGTGGCTTCTAATTGCAGAAGTGACGACGCCGTAACTAATGACCGGGAGACGACGTCCTGTCAGTAGCCGCAACGGGACGAAGTGTCGACGAGCGCGCATTTTAAATACGCCAATGAAAACTACGGGCTGCTTCTGCTCTTGCTCTTTTCCACTTCCGGCGATCCAGTGTTTACCGTTCCGTAGAAATCGTTCGCTTCTTGCGCCGGTGATCATCGAACCGATAGGTTGAACTCGCGTAAACGAGGCGGCGTGTCCCCTTCTTGCTCGTTCTTTTCTTCCTTTTTTTTTTTTAACAAATTTGCCGTGTGATGGAGATTGATCTTCGCTTGGTGGCGATATACCGATATCCACATTTCCTAACAATATTGTTCTTTGTAAGAAAAAAAAAATATATATATATATAGATATATTCATAAGTGTGATAAGAGTCTAATGTATAATACGATTGAAGAGTCGTTGGAAGCAACTCTGCACGTTGATCCTAAAAAGAATAGTGCTCCACAAACCCACGATATTTATATCTGATATTTGAAAAATCTCTTGTGACTGATCTTTCACGTAATGGCTTCAGAATTCTAGGGTTAATATCGAACCCCATACTAAGAAATAGAACGCTGTTATAATTTATTTAATCTGAAATTTAATCTGCGAGATTTGCTTGGGTTCGAATACGACCAAGATACGACAAATAGGGGTTGAAATTAAATTTATAACGGCGGGTCGGTCTCACAGGGATTGAAAATCAACCGATAGGAGGGATCCCTGTGATAATTACGCTAATCAGCGGCACGTGAATCGGGAGACTGTGCTTCGGCGGTCGAAAGAGCCGGTAAAAGCGGGTGAAAGGAGACCGGCGCCGGAAATAGACGCGGCGCGGAGAGGGCGAACGCGCGCGACGCTCGTCACGGGGATGGAGCAAGATGGAAATCTGAGAAAGAAGTCCGTCTTAATAGGATCATCGCACCGCGGTCAAACGGCACTTGAAACGGCAGCTTGCCTGTTATTTCAAGAGGACGAGAAAGAGATGTCTCGTCGTGGAGCGTTATGTTCTTGGTCGTATCGCGCGCGACACGTTCGGGGAATTACGCGCCGCGAGACCCGACTCTCTCTGAACATTGTGCCTCTCGTTGAAGAACGGTCTTTACCGCGATAGATGAATTCATTCACAGGTTTGGAAACATCGCATCGGAATAATTACGTTTGATTTTGATTTTCCTCTTCCTCGCGATAGTGAATGGATGCTCGATTGGGAGACCTAGACTGTCCAAAATTACTCAGGGTTACCAGGGTGTGGGACACAGTTGTTCTAGCGTTCTACTTTTAGACCGCCGTCCCGTAAACTTGATCGTGCAAATATTCGAAGATTATGAAGAGAGAGTATAAAAGAGAAAGCTTGAAGTTTCCGAGCGTTTGAAAAGTAGGATCAGGAAACTTGGGTCAGTCCATCTCATTAATAAAAATTACGTGTAATATCGTAGTGAATTTAAATACTGTTTCACTGCGTGTGTAAACGAACATTTTCGTTCAGACTACGCGTTCAAGTTCGATTGATAAACAGCAACTGGATCGCGGTTGACGTTGGAGTTGTTTGTGAAACCACTAGTGGGAAAACGAGTTTAAACGATCGGCAGAAGGTTTGTTGACATGGTAGAAGAGTACACGAGGCACGCGCATGGAAAATGTATCTGTTCTGGCGGACGTTAGGCGGATGAAGCCAGGACAGGGGCAAATATGTCGGTAAGGGGCTGGTCGTAAGCCCACGTAAGGCTACGAAGAGAAGACGAAGGAGAGCCAACTGTTCGCGTCTTCATCAACGGCGCCGTGAAGAGAGGGACCACCCATCAGGAGCAATATCGTTTCATCAGTCGCTAATATCACTGCTTCGAGTGGTTCAACACCTTGTAACGCCAGGTGGGAACGTTAACGGCGCCGCAGGAAGTCCTAATGAAGACAAATCTTACCCAAAATGGCGACCATACTTGTTTCCTGCTCCGCCTTTCGTTCTCCTTGTCCCTTTTTCCCCCATCGCTTTGCTCGTCGCATTTGCCCCTGGTATCGCGTACGATCGATCCGGCGTTCGCCATTTTCCTCCCCATTTCTCCGTGTGAAAAAATTCGATGGATCGAATCCTCTGTTCTGAAAAATTGCCAAGACCTTTGTGTTTGCTCGTCCTAGTTACTAGTTACTGATCTTATTAGATACGTGGCAGGGAGCAGCAGGCGAACGGATCAGCGAGTTTCGTTCGTTAATTTAAGACGGGGGTGGTTGGTGAGGTGATGATGAATATATCGACGAACTCGCGAGGTCGATAAATCGAACGGCGCAAAATAACTCGTTTGACATCGTGTCAATTTGTATCACACACCAAAGAAAGTAACGTTTACCGCGAAGCCATTCAATTTACTCCGGACTTTACGAACTATGTTACATACGCGTTCGTCTAACTACACATCGTTTCGCCAAATCGACGACGACGACGACGACTACGACTACGACGCGTTTCGTTAATTTCAAAGAGACAGAACGTGAAGCGCGAAGCGAATCTCGAGAGACGAGACGATGTAGAAAGGGAAGAGGGTGGGTGGGGGAGGTTGATGGAAGAAAATCGCATTTATGAACCGGCGAAAAATCAAACGATAAATCTCTGGCGGGATTCTGCGGTTCTGCCCTTGGGCCTAAACGACTAAATAAGTGTTCCAATTTCAAAATTACCCGCTAAACGATTTGTGGGCCGGCAGAAAATATATCGTTGACATGTGGGCAAAGCCCCTCGTGTTGGCCGGGGGAGGAAGTCAGCCGGGAGCTCCTCGAGAGATGGGAAAAGAGGCAACCACGGCCAGAGGCAGAGACGGAGAAACGTGTCTATGGTACTGGAGAGGAGAGTGAAGAGCGGTGAAGAGAGGAGAGGAGAAAGAGAGAAGGAAAAAGGACGCGCATGGTTGCCGCTGGGAGACAAATGACCGTCGACCGACGGGAAGACACATCCAAATTGCTCCACGGTGTCGCTGTCCCGCCTCTTTTTACGTGTCCCCTTTACGTATATTCTTCGTGGCGTCCTCTCGAGTCACGAGCGAACGACCTATTAGCAAAATATTCGGGGAAGCGGCGACGCGTGCCACCGGCGAGCTTTTCTAACGAGTATTTTGATACCGGCGATGCCTCGGATGTTAGCCCGTCACCGGTCAGCCTCTGTCTTATTTATAGGACACTCGCGAAAACGTTTCCTTCGTAGACTGAACTGTGCAAGTTGCTGGGAATTGAGTCTTTGATAGAAGGGCCGTCTTCCTCTTCTTCTTCTTTTTTTTTTTTTTTTGTTTCTTTTTTCTTTTGTGTGTCTTTACTTGGAATCTTCGAATAACACGCGATTAATACCCAGTCTTAATTAAATAGTACAGGAGATACATGTTTTGAAATTCTACATTTGAGATACTTACCTTCAGACTTACAATTGCACTTCTCTTAAGTATCAGAATAACTGTATTTCTTTCAAAATTAAATAATGAAACGAAGGAATTGTACGGTGAAGAATCAGCCAACTGTTATTGTAAAATGTACGAATGTACAGCTTAAGAACTTTGTTATTTGCGATAAATATTGAATATTAAAAATAAGAGGATTTTCGAGCAGGAATGTACATTTTCATCTTAAAATTCTCTCGGCTACAAGAACGCCGTAGTTTAAGTTACACGCTGTGCAAACTTAAACCACGCAACAAGAGTAAAACATTGGATGCCTTATCTAGAGAACGGTTGGCGATAACAGAGAACCGTAGTGAACAAATTGGTTAATGGTCGATTGAGATACCTTCGAATTTTCCACTTATCATGGATACAATAAATTTATGAGATCGTGGAAGTAGCCTCGTTCAATCGAGCCAGCACATCGGCTTTCATTCGATCCCTGTGCACTGTGTTCTCTTGCTTCTCATTTTTTCGTAGCTTGTCTCTCCTCTCTTCGCGATTCATGCCGCTAACCGGTCGGCTAGTTTTTCGTCTCGCTCCAAAAATCACGTCGATGGGCTTGCAGTCAGTTCAGGTCGTTCTTCCAGCATACCTGTCTGCCACTCGATAATTCCGCATTATACACGCTTCTACTTTCTTTGTGATCGCTCTTAACCGCCCCGCTCGTATATACGTTTAGTATCTTGAATAACTGCACGTCCCACGGCTCGCGGAGTTCTCTCCGTTCGATATTCTCTACTTTTTTTTCCAACTGAAGAAACGTATCCACTCGCGAATAGGAGTTGGAGTATTTTAAAATTAGAACAGGTTACTATTTTATAAAATAGCGGAGAAACGTACATTGTATGTAAAAGCTGTTCTTTCGCTTATAAGCATCGACCGAAGGATGGAAGAAACGTGGTTGCTCGATATATTCCTCCGCGTACGTTTGAATAATTTTTGCGCGGTCGAGCGACGCAACGATCTTTTTGCGAATAGTTGTTGTTAACAAAAGAAAACAAACAGCTCGTCGAAAAAACGAAAGCGTTTCACGTGTTATCCGCAAACATCGACCAAATGTTCCGCCCGTTAATCCGTTGCACGTTTCTTCGTTCTTGCGAAACGTTTCTCCTCTGAAAATTAAAATTTATAGTTAACTTTTCCAAAACACGCTTCGATTTCGACGGAACGTTCCTCAGTTTTTTCGTTTCTCGCTCTTTCTGCCCCAGTTCCTTCCAATTTTTTATTCTCTCTCCGTTTGCGTACTTTCAAGAAAATACCATCAGTTATTGGGAGAAATGAGTCAGCGGGGATCGATGAAATTTTTCTTAAACGAAGGAGAACGTATTCGAAGTCAGAATAAATGAATAAACTGTTATCAAATAATTTATCAGACCGATCGTTTCAGAATCTACTCGAGCGATTTCTGTCGGAGCGGAACCAAAATGGCCGCCGAACCGCTCTCGTCTCTGTCAACTAGACGCGTTTCCACGTCTGGGGCCACTTTTCGTTTACCGATTGCATCAGAGTTTCTGCTGACATTTATTACCCAATTTTTTGTCCGTGTCGTTCGTTAAGCTGGTCTCTCCGCTGTAATTAACGCGCGATTTATAACTTTATTTCTTAGTTCCCTAATTTCGTTAACCACCGCGCTGACTTGCGACGAACGATCTTTGACATTTGATTACTTTATTCGTCCAAGAAATAAACAGAAAAAAATCGCTTTTACGTGTGTTTTTGCGCGTATCACGCAGAGAAGTAAATTTCAATTTTTACACGAACCACGCGACAAAAAAAAGAAATAGAAAAAAAACGAGGCAACGGTTGTCGGTCTTCAACTCGTGACGCGTCACCGTAGTTTCGTTTCGCGAAACGTCCAGTGGCCCATAAAAAGTCGCGAAATTTACGGCAGCACGCGTGAATCGACCTCTGACACACACAGAGCGAATCGCTGCGCTGTCGATCGTGCGTCCCTTTTTTTCCGCTGGAACGCGACTGTACGCGAGTCAGCTGAACGAGAAAAAAATGCTACTCGCTATTCGGGGAAAAAAAGTGGAAAAAAAAAATAGAAAAGAGAACTACAGGTGAAATTTCAACGTGCACCCTGTGCAGGTTGCCGGACTGTCTCTGTCGCTCGTACTCTGTCGGAGTAAACAACAGCGGTGTATCAACAACGAACGGACACGCCAATTGGCGTGCTGAAACTCGGCTGCCAGTATCAAACGTCAATGACTTCCGTTTGGAAGGTCGTCGCGCGCCGTACCTCTGCGGATTAAAACGTGTTAAAATAAAATTTACATTGATAGCTTATTAATGGCGGGACAGGCCACACTGCGAGACGAATGAACGCCGGTACTTTTAATATATGCGCGGTTGTAATCGGCGAAGAGACGCAATGCCGACCGCGGTGGAAACCTGAAAGTTAATGACGCACAACAGCTTTGCGACTTCGAATCGGTGCCCGTAACGTCTACCGTTCCTCGCGTCTTTCGAATAGTTTATTTTTCCATTTCTCTCTTTCTCTCTTTGATGAAAGATGGTCGACGATTCATTCCCTGCCCCCTTTTCGTTCGTTTCGTCCGTTTTGAAGAAACAAGGGAAGATGGACAGGGATAACAGGTCTCGTAATGAACCGCGATTTCGGCAGAGTCACCGTGTTAATCGAACGACCGTTCCTCGCCACCTGTGGTCCACCTAGCTAGAGAGTGCGGCAGGTGGTCCGGTGGCAATCCTCCTTTCGGTGATCGACGATATCGGGAATCATCGTTCTTATCAGCTTCTTCAGACTTGCTTGTTACATTCCTGAACAATTGAACCATTAACCGAATGAATCGGTAGTTTGGATGTTTTATATTTTCTTGCACCGCTGCGTCTATGTATCCTAACCCTATTGTTGCTTGTTCAGATTCTCCGTAAATGCATAAAAATCCGCAGCCTATTAATAACGTTCGGAATGCAATTACAAACTGCGGCATTCTGAGCGAGCAGAGTCTTTTCGTGAAATTAATTAAAATCCCCGGAACTTTCGTTTCCGCTATTAAACTAAGGATTAAGAAGGGATGAATTATCGACGAGAGTGTTATATATACATACACAAGCACGTACTAAAGTCGACGAGCCTCCGTGTACGTGAGACACACTCTGGCTTTGGCATCCGAAAAGAGGGATGCAAAAGCGAGGAGAGAGAGCTCTCTAGCTGGCGAAATGTAAAGCACCGAATAATGACAAAGAAAGGTGAGAAAACGCACACAGGAGACCGTGGATGGGAATGATGCAGCGGGAGAGCAGCAAGCAGCAACACGGCGAGCCACGGAGAAAGAGAGGGATTGCGAAAGGACAGCCGAAGCGGCGAATTCGTGAACATCAAACGAATTAAATCTCCGCGGCGAGTCAACCGCAGAAACTAATATCTCGGCGAGCTCTCTCGTTTCTTTCGGCGTTCCTCGTCGCTTCTGCGTCCGCTGTTTCATTCCTCTCGCTGGGGCCTGGCCTCAGCTTCTCTTTCCTCGACCACACCAAACCCGCCATCGTATTTCTGGATTCCGCTACGAGAGATTCGAGGGCCTCGGCGTTGGAGACAAAGTGAACGACGACAAAATTATCGTTCACTTTTCTCGAAAACAGGGAGAACGTGCCGTATCGGTACGTGCCGGTGATCGCGCTTCTGAACGTGCGCGTTCGTTGCACACGTTTGATACCGTTTATTGTAAAATTGCGACCCTTATACGCGTCTTTGGTATAGTCTTTCAGAGTTCAGAAAATCTCCGAATGTTACAGATTACATGTTACAATAAGAGTATGCTCGAATATTATTCAATACTTATTCCGTCTGAATGTTTATCATAGCAGGTAATACAATTTTGAACGATACATTTGTCAGATAAAATATCCATGTCCATATCAATTTCAGTTACGTATTTCCAGAAATAAATTAGGCGCGAGCGTAAATAGATACAAACACACGCGGCACTCGTGCGTTGAAAGTTACACGGCCGGGAGACTACTATTTCTTGCGATTCGGTGAACACAGAGCGAAATTAAAATAGGAAAGAGGATTGATTCCAAACGACAAGAAGCGGCTCGTGAACCGAGGCGAAACGTTAATCTTTACGATGGATGCGGAGCATTTTTGCGGCAGAGCTTCTCCTTAAACGGCCGTCAGATGATAAAGTAGCGACCAGACGATGTAATTTTCGAGGTAAACGAGCTGGTACGAGACGTAATTAGCGCTGACACTCGTAACGTTAGACGCGTTACAATTAGACAATCCGCTGGATTATAAGAAAAGAGAGTTGTTCAAGTAATAATGAAAAAAAAAAAAAAACAGAAAGAAAGAAAATACTCGATAACCGGAGGCATTAAAACGGTGAATCTGCACGCGTTACGCCGACGTAATAACACTTTCGGTAAACGTTGAACGTTTCTGCCGTCCTAGCGGTGGTAATTAACTCGTTTCCGGGTGTGGTTTAGAAAAGTGGTCGGACGTGTCCACTACGCTGTAGGAAAAACAGCCGAGGAAAGCGCACGAGGTGCATGCTTTGCACGTAAACTCGCATCCTCCGGTTAGGGGAACCGTTACGAGAGGCAGTTTTAGATGTTTGTCGGTAATAGATATTACCTCGGTTGCGTTCGGTGTCGATAACTCGGCTGACAGATGACGGCGAAAGTCCCACGGAGACGCTCGATTGAATCAACAGCAGCGCGATCCACGATCGACGACGGGAAGAACCGTGAGAGTTCTTGATGGCGGGGCCGCCCATCAACTCGGTAATTTGCAATTAAAGAATCGGAGTCACGCAGCCTCGCAGTGGTGTCTTCTTCGAGATCGTCGCGACGTTTCCGCTTTCTTAAGCGGTATTCGTTACCACCGATTTCCTCGAGCGACAGTAAAAATATGCTCGCCCATTTCAATTGCAAGTTTCGCGAAACGTGCCTATCTTTCACTCCGTGATTCATTCGACACTAGGTCTGTAGGCTCAAGCGGATTAGAAATCGTTCGATTAAAATTCTCGACACGCTTCCAATTGATCGACGATTGTTTGTTTAACGCGCGTGATTTGTTACGTCGATGAATCAATCTTAAGGTCGTTACAGCCTCGAGTTGACTCGTTCTCGATTCTCTGCAAAATGTTTCAAAACTGACACGATTATTCCTCCGGACCTGTTGTGCTATACTAAATTTACAAAATCACGCGACGTCTTCATCTAAATCAAGAACTTTAAATAAAAAAAAACAGCAACGTGCGATCTTTCCAAATACACGTGTCGATTCTCAAGTAAAGAGAGAGAGAGAGAGAGAGACTATAGATCTTTCTATAAAAAATAAACGAGAGCAAGGAGCGGACGAGTTAAGGGCGCGAAGGATATCGCGATCGAGTCGGGGAGTCGTAAACGAAGCGAAAAGAGCGGCCGAAGGCTGCATCCTTGAGGCCGAGCTTGAACGCTTACGAAGCAAGGCCGATCGTTGATCGGCGAGGTAGTTTTCAAGCGGGACTGTACACAGTCCGGTTGCGCAGGTGTGACCGATGGCGGTGTTCTTTGATCCTCGCAGGGACTCCGCGGCTACCTTGTCCACGACTCATCGGCCGGCTCTCTTTTTCGTCACTCGGTTCGATTATTTCCTAATGGCTAACGCCATCGCGAAAACGGCCGTCGCTAATCTTACCGCGTTGTTTCCCGCCGCGCGTTGTTCAGCTTCCTGTCTGCCCCTTTCTTCACCGATCGCCGAAATGGATAGAAAAAGCTTTGCCAGCGTGTCGCTGAAAACGAGCGCGCGATGAACTGTTCAAACGACTTTATCGTTTAGGTGAGTACAGCTCGGTTCAAAACGCGTGGCTCGTCGCTCGGTTTTCAAACGGGAGCCGTGTACAGTGGTAGTGTACAAAAGTTTACAATTTATTTTATTTTTCATTGACAATGCAATGACTTTATTTTATAGTCAAGTCCGAAGCAAATTTGAAAATCTAACAATTACATTTCGTGGAGATGGAAAATTGTGGGGAATGATAAGAAAAGAAAAAGGATAAAAGAGAAGTTAATTGCAATTAAATTAACCGCGCATATCTCGATTCGCATCATCAGTCTTTGACTTGTTTCGTCGAGCCGTACCTACCAACGAAAATTTCAACATCCGGTGGACGAGTAGCTCCGCTGGAATCTCGGTCGTCTGAACACCGTGACGAATAGGTACGATTTTTATGGAGAGATCCCTACCATCGCACGAAAATGCATCTGATTTGTGGCCGTTGGAAGCTGTGAGCGGAGGAGCAGCTCGAGAAAAGGGAACGCTGTTCTAGGGATCGAGCGTTCACAAACACGCCCGAAGATACTCAATTCGTTTTGCATTTCTTCTCTAGACCTCTCGTTCGGAGATTAAGAAATTTCGATATTAGAAAGGAGATAGAAAGTTTGAATGGAAAGGAGCGACCCTCGAGTTCCAACGCGTATTTATGGTCGAGACCCCGACCTTTGGGGCGCTTCGAGCTCACAGATCCTCCTTGATTCACGACCGAACTGAGAAATGCGGGATTCAACACTGGAGCTATCAGAGGAATCTGAAACTAAAGTTCGTAATTTTTTCATCGAAATTTCATAGATTCGTGCATTTTCGAAAGCACGAACGATTTTTCTCCAAACAAAAGCTTGCACTCTCTGTTATATCGTAAACTTTTTCGATTCCTCTCTTATTTTCATTTCTCTGATACAAATTTTTCCATCTTGGTCGTCGATGGTTGTGGTGTCAATGTTGTTTAATATTTTTGAGAACGTTACAGAAACATCAAAAAATTATTCTACGTGTGCATAATGTATCGTACAACGTGGAAAGATGCATTTGATGTTCTTAACTCGAGAAAGAATCTTTGTTGCTCGATGATTATCCACATGTGCCATTAACGATACGAAATAGAAATCATTAACATCGGATTCGACGAGAATCGCCGACGAGAGATCACGCATGCCACTTATCGAATTGGTCATGCCTTATTTCCCCGCGCACACGTTTCCGTAATCGCGTTTCTTCGGCTTGAGCTGCCGTTGCGAGAAACGTGGGAACGATCACGTGATCACGCGTAATCATCGTTCCATCTCCTTATCAATCGATTCTATTAATCCGATAAATTGGTCGAACACTTGTCCCGTCTATAAATATGGGATCAAATCCAACGTGTATCTACTCATGATTTCGAGTCGAGTTTCGTTTTATCGATTGAAATGGTTTCATGGATGGAAAGTAAGAATAACGATCCAATGAGCATATTTGTAATGTATTCGGTTTTATACGAGCTTACAATCAGTATCTATAAATTTCAGAAACGTGAGCAGATGTGTGATCGATGTAGATCAATGTTTGTAAGATTCAACACTTCAACAAATAGTGAATCTTGCAAATTAGAATTCCGACAGACTGAATTAGTTTCACTCTAGGGAAGTCGAAAGAAATTTACAGAGTCAAAGATCACTTACCACTAAAATGAAAATTTAATTTGAAACTACTAAAATTAGTTTTTCCTTATATTTTGATGTTTTATTTAAAAAAAAAGAAGGAAAAACAGAAAAAGAATAGGTGGGAAGAAGCTTTTGGCCCATCCTGTATTTAAACTGATACAGTGTCTCGTGTATAGAAAAAAAAAAAAGCAAAACGCTTCGTCCGGCCAAAAATCTCTGACCTCGAGACGCTTTTGACGCTTACGGGAAATTTTCCGCCCTTTGAAAAGACCGAGTCGATTTACGAGGCACTCGATCCACCTCCCACCTCTGTTCGTCTAACCGTCTATCGAATCGTATCTCTGTTGCAGAGCAAGCGAACCACCTGAACCTGTTCAACAACCGGCAGCAACCGAAGAAGAAGCGCAAGAGTCGGACCGCGTTCACGAATCAACAGATCTTCGAGCTGGAGAAGCGATTCCTGTACCAGAAGTACTTGAGCCCGGCCGACAGGGACGAGATCGCCGCGCAGTTGGGCTTGAGCAACGCGCAAGTGATCACGTGGTTCCAGAACAGGCGGGCGAAGTTGAAGAGGGACATGGAGGAGCTGAAGAAGGACGTGCAGACGGTGAACCCGCTGCTGGTCGCCCAACACCACAAGACGTTCTTGGAGAACGTGCAGGATCTTGGTATATTGAAGAAGCGACCTCTGCCGAGCAGCATGGACGAGAAGTCGTAGGAAACGAGACACCTCGATGCTCGTCGTTGAGGGAAAACCGTGATTTCTTGGCTCTAGAGACTTAATACGAAGCTGTCTGTCGAACGATCGCGATTTTTCGAAGAACGAAGTTTGTCGATCGTTGGAACCGTGATGATGACCCGAGTGGGAGGCTACGCTAAGTCAGATCTTCTTTTCCACTCGATCGGTTTTTCGTAGTTTCGTTCTTCGTGGTACTTGTAACATACGAGAGTACGGGGAGGAAACCGTGGTCGTTGTGATTTGGGTGTATCGACATCATCCCGGTGGGACAGGGATGAAGAGAGACAAGGCATAGTACAAAAGAAGCATCTTCCTCGACGACGTGAAGCATCTTCCTCGCGGACAGTGAAAGAAGCTATTTCCACGAGATTTCTTCTGTCGATCGTCCGCGACGTTTCTTTGTCGAGGCCGTGCGCAGACTGTCGGAGAGAGAGAGAGAGAGAGAGAGAGAGAGAGAGAGAGAGAGAGAGAGAGAGAGAGAGAGAGAGAGTCAAATTGCAAAAGTCTGAGTCGTTGGTGAGCCGTTGAAAACGATCGTGGCGCGTC
The DNA here is from genome assembly GCA_036937485.2 of Tetragonisca angustula. NCBI lineage: Eukaryota > Metazoa > Arthropoda > Insecta > Hymenoptera > Apidae > Tetragonisca > Tetragonisca angustula. Next base: position 284,446 of record JAWNGG020000119.1, on the reverse strand, counting down.
AAGGTGGGGCACAGGATGAATGGATGATCCTTCCTGCAAGGGGGTAACGATACCATCGATCACTGTAAAACGTTTTGTAAATTGAAGACTGCCAAATATTCACAGCCGATCCTCGTCAAACCTGATCCATATTGACGATGTTCTCGACTTGCGATCGCGATCGAACTATTGCTTTTGCGCGGGTTCTTGATCCTTTGCGTTCAACGTTGGAAGGAACTCGAGAACGAGGTGTAATTATATGTTATATTTAAAAAAGAGGGAGGGGGAGGGAACTACGCATTCTGACCAAAACGTCGAACGAATTCCACGTTTCCTTTAGCGAGTATCTAGGACAAACTGCTACGACCGTTCTGTATTATATTGTATTTATTTGCGGAAAAACGGGAGGGAGGGAGAAAGAGAGAAAGAGGATAATCGTGGTTAAAAAAGAAGCCAAAAGTGATTCGGAGAAAACATCGACGATTTATGTAAGTTATTAAGCAATTATATATAGCGTATAAATTATAAAAGGGAGCCGTTGAATCGTGTTGCGCGCTCGTCGTTGTACATAAGTTATACATACATATATATATATTATATCGTTCATCCCCCTCGATATTACGCATAAATGAGATAGAGTCGTCGAGTAGAATAAATGGAGAAAGGGAGACAACAGGACAGAAGCATAGAGATAAATAGATAAAAATAAATAAACGGAAAGAGACCTTATAAACGATATAGATGGGACACTGCAATATACCTGGTCAACAGTTTAATTAGTGAGCTTTATGATCGCGTAAGATGTAAATCTGTATTGCGCTTGATTGGTTTACGAGAGGTGATAGACGTGTGAAAGCGAAGCAAAAGAAAGTGCATGTGTGTGCGAACGGAACCTTTAGCATAGCGTGTATAGCGGAGTCGAAATAAATGGAGACATTTAAAATAAACGCGAGGAATAATTGTTTTCTTGTTCCTGGTTCCTACCGATCTCCCCTAAATCGATCCGTTCAACGCTCCGACCGAGGTAACAAACACCAAAGGGGTAAGTCGTGCAAAGCGAGGCAGACGATTTGGTCTCGATTCGTTCTCCGTTGCGTGAAAAATTTCCATCGATTGCGGAAGCGACAAGAGAAAATTTCAAATTAACGAGACAATGAATGAGCAATAAGTCGTAGAAAATTTCGTGTTGGCTACACGATCCTTTGAGAAAGAGAACTAGAGAGAGAGAGAGGAGGGTGAGAATTATTGCCCGGAAATAGCACGATACAGCAGCAGTCCTTCCGAGAATCTTTTTGAAGCTGTACACGCAGAGTTTACTCAAAAGCGGTAATAATTTATTAAGATAAAGTCATTTCGCTATCCGCATTCGTTTGAAGCGAGTCTGGCACTCGTCATAACCTATCTATAACCTCCGTTTACACAGAGATTCGGAAAATTCGAAAGCAGGACGATATCCAGTTGGATTATAACTCCAATCGAGGGTGTACTCGTATTTTTGCGACGTGGTTTTACGAAAAGAAATTCAAAAGTTCTCTCGATATTTTCACTGTCACCACGGATTGTTTTTTTTTATGAAATCTTCAGAAATCGAAGCGTTCGTAACTGTCGCGTAATCGCTCATGACGGATCGAAGATAATCGCGTGATATTAGTACAAAGCGATTCCAAATTAATTCTCGTTCGTTCGCGTTGAAACTCGAGCGCATATCTGGCGATAGATTCAAAGAATGTTGTGTAATGGAACGCGAATGGGATCGTGAATACCATGACGTTATCGAACACACGGTGCACGAAACGGTTGACAGCCGTGAACAAACGATCGAGTTTTTAATACGCGGCGTAGTTTTAATGGCGTTTCGCGTGTCGCGCCGTTAGCCGCGTGGGCTCGTAAATAGAAAAGCTAATCAGACATTGGCAACGATTTTCTCTTCCTGTCTCGTTCTTTATTCTCTTCATCCCGTTTCTCGTCTCTCCTCTCTCTCTCTCTCTCTCTCTCTCTCTCTCTCTTTCTCTCTCTCTGTGTATGTCCGGCCAAACACAAGAGAGATGTACGACAAGATACACGACCGCGCGCGTTACCGACCTACTTCCTGTTAGCGGAATATCTGATGTTAAACGGAACCATTTTATATCGAGTCTCGTTAATGAGCCCGTCATTAGCCTGTCGTCATTATCTCGATATAAAACACGCGTCGTTACCGCCGCGTCGTTGATCGATTAATCGAGGCTGAATCTAGGGATGTCTATTAGAGGTGTGATTACGCGATGAGCATATACACGCTGATTACACGTTTCGCTTGGCTCGCCGCGTGTGCAACGACGATACACACTACACAACCGCTCCGCGAGAGAGAAGAAGAGACGTTTCTCTCTCTCTCTCTCTCTCTTTCTCTCTCTCTCTTCGCGAGATAGACTTTCGCGCGATGCGGTTACGTAAAACGCGGCAAAAACTAGGAAGAGGGAAAAGAATCGGCTGAAGAAGGAAGGCTAAAGGGAGAAGGGAAACGCGAAAAAACTCGATTGCCTTCGACTTTCTACTTTTGAGTTACTAGGAATACGGGATACTTATTTCGTTTTGTAACGCGCGTAATTTAAACATTCCGTGGGTTCGTTTTGTCGTGGTTGATAAATGCCAATTGTTTATTAATAAATCGCAAATTTTTGATGAGAAATCGTTGATGGGAAATTTGGCGCTTAGTGCGAAAAAATATAAGAAATGTGTGGAGTGTGATGCGATCAGCGATATTACGTAGAAAACGTTCTGTTCTCAAAAATATAAATTTACGTGAAACTCTTATAACGATCGGTTAATTTCACAGAATTTTTCCTGTAAAAAAGAAAAAAGCTAGAAATTGTATGACGCCACAGTAGCGTCAGCGGCAGCTAACACAGAAAACGTTAATGTAGACGTTCGACGGACACGTTCGAAGGAAATGACAGCGGCGCGATTCGACTTAAAGCGAATCTGATTCGAATGGCAAGAGTCGGTTCGTAGCCGTCGCTGGTATCGACGGGTCCGTGTATGAAGCAGTAAGCAAGGTAGCCCAACACCGCCCTGTAATTCAAGCGCCGCAACATCCAAATAAAGAATTCATAATGGCGATGATGACCGCCGCCAATTTTCTCGATATAGCCGATACACCAATAACTCAACCGATATTCAACCGGTACCGGTAATTTTGCTCATTGTCCTCGTCGGGTGCCTCGTCGAGAAACGGGAATGACATCACTGGGAAAACAAAATGATCCACAATCGGCATTATCGAGCCGGGTGATACAGGCGTTATCGAACGAACGACGATAGGAAGAGCAAACAATCCTTCGTGGTTAATTAATCGTGTCACGCGACCACCGCCACCCCCGTGACGCCATCACGACGCTTCGCCATGAAATTACGAGTGCCATCGACACTCGACGTCTTTAAATATTTCTCTTTTTACTCGTCTTTCCTCTGTCTGATTTATTCACGCCGCTAGTTTCGAGAACAACGCGATGCAAATTGGTTGCGAATTTAGTTAATCATTGGTTTAGTTAATCGGGATTGGTTTTGATTTTTTAAGGACATGGGTCCAAGTCCAACTGATGGCAAGATATTACATTTATTATATAACATCTTCTGATAAAATGGTTCAGTTAACCAGGATTGGTTAATCTCTCAAGGATATGGATCCAAGACTAACACTAAATTGCAAGATATATTTTTCTTACGATAGCAATATTTGTTATACAGTTGACATCTTCTGATAAAATGCACAAAGAAAAGGATTATATAAAATAGGGAATATATACATAATATAGCGGAATATGGTTGAATTGCAGATTGCCTGGGTTTTAAGCGTAAAGAAAAGTGACACGTTTACAGATACAATTAATGTTTTGGATACGTGCAAAGGTACATGGAGTAGGGGGAATTTTCTAAAAACTCTAGGTGGGGAGCATCAAGTTTAACGGGTTCAAGAATGTATCAAAGCGATCAGTACACGTACTTGCAGCAAGTTTTATTATACATTCCTTTCTTCTGTACACATCCACAATCGACACAAACATTTTAATGGTAGAATCAAGGCGGACGGGCAGAAGAAACTGAGAGGAATTAACCGCGAAATCGATGATCGGTAAGAAAGCCAATCAGTGGTTCTGCGTAATCCTCGGAGCAAAGGGAATTATCGCGGCACGACCAGGGCCAGAAGATCATTTCTCTGGCATTGACACGCCCACGTAATTCGGACTCATTTGCTCGTTGACTCGCTTAACCCGGAACCAGTTTATGCGTCAGTCAGTCGTAGGTTTCGCGCCCGGCAGATCCATAATTTCGACGCTATCCGCATCGGCACGCGAAGAACGAGTTTCCCTTGGTTCACAATGTAATTAGACAGGGTGAATCTAGGCTGGACCCATCAACGAGCCTCGTTAATACGATATCCGCCGGATGGTGGCGGTTTGCGCGCCGAAATCTTTTCTTCCTCCTTCAAGCTCTTTTCCTCCTTCTCCTCCTCCTCCTCTTCTTCTTCTTCTTCTTCGTCTACTTCTTCTGCTTTATTTTCTTCTTCTTCTTTTTCTTCCCTTCTGCACTCATCGTTCGTCGTCGTTTTCTCGGACCTTCTTTTTTCCGGCGGTTTTTTAGATTCCTCGTAGACCGACAGCTCTTGTGCCCGGTGGAGGGAACCCTCTCTCTACCTGCCGGGGTCTTTGATCTTCCCTCTCGCCAACGAGTTTCATTTACACGGGAGGTGGACTTTTTTTCGGAGCGAAACTAGCCACGCTAACGAGAACTCGCGAACTACGATTCGGTGGCGGCGGGGCCCCCCCTCTTTCGATCTACGCCCTCGTGATTGACGTGGATGAGACTAACTGGACGCTAACAAAAGCTTCGTGCTCCGAACGACGTGCGCGAAATCTGTAAGACAAGAATCAACAGAAACTTCTGTGATCTCTCAATGCACAGGGAAATTGGATTCTTAATGAATCGTTTTCATAGTACTCGTCGAACGGGGGATGAGAATCTTCATCTGTCTGAATTTAAGGAAGCAAGATTGACCGAGTGCTAACGACTCGCGTGTACGTGTGTAAATCGTGGAATCGGTGGAAGAAGAGGATGATGGATCGTAGCATGGACAGGAAACTAGGTATAGACGTAAAACAGGAACGCGAGTCGGCGCGAATGGGACAGCTGATGAGCCAGTGTCCCCGAAGGCGATCGGTCGAGACCAATCAGCGTCCGTCCATCCGTCCTCGCCCTAATGACACCTGCAGGCTAAAAAGCCATGATATTCAACAGCCCGGACGCTAACGAACTCTCGGTACCGTGTGATCCGCAGACGAAAACCAACGCGCTCGCGCAACACCTCGCTGTCGTCCCTTTTTCTGACGGAAATCACATAATTCGCTGGCAAATTAGCCGACGAAAGACGTACCCACGTATCGGTTCTTGGAAGCTTGGAGCATTGACGCGTCGGAGGAAACGTCGTGCAAAAATATTCCGACGAAAGTGTCCGAGGGCTGGATAGATCGACGAGTTTGAAATTTGAAAGTCGAAAATCGAATATGAATGTTTGACAAACTGAGACTGAGGTAAATAGGACTAAGAATAAGATAATAACGATACATAGTAATTTTGAAATGGGAGGATAAAACGATTGTGACATTCGTTGTGATTGTCAACGAAATTGTTGACTGCTGCGGAAAAGAAGTTGATCGTTTGTCTCTGCGGCTGCTTTTCGTTTAAACGTCCGAGTCTCAACGAGAGGGAAGAAGCGCGCGTACACAAAAAGGCAAGGAGACGTGGATTTTTCCAAAACCAAAAGCCGAACACAACACACGTGACCCGTGTAAAAGCGAAGGAGAAGCAAGATGAACATATCAAATTGCGTATGGCTGCTTCTGTGTTACGCGGCGAGCAAAGAAGCAGGTGGAAGCAGCGTAAATGATAGCATGGTATCGGTCGCGCCGTTAATGGGTCGAACGATTTAATCGGTTGGCAAGTTTCGCCGGGTCAGTCGTTCGACCATGCTCGCTCGATTAATCATCGTTTGACAGTTAAATGAACGGTTCGCGGAGATTAGTCCCGATATTCGTACGCGGGGCTCCATTAAGGGATCGATGTTGCCCGCCTGTGGGAGATCGGCCGAGCTTAGCCAGCTAGCCGGTGTCGAAACGGCTGGCGTTTGTTTTCTAAGCCGCGAGTCGCTGCCGGTTGTTAGCCACGTACCGTGCAATTTCCCTTGTGTCTCATTAATATCCGTGCTCTCGGTGGCTGGTCGCTTGCAAATGAAACCGTTTAATAAACGTGCTGGACAGCGCTTTCGCTTCGGTTCGATAGCCCACGAACGCTAACTAGATCTGTCGGGCAGCGTTATCGTTCCGTCGCGGTGAACGTTAAGGATGGAATTTCCTATGAACGCACAGCGGCCTGCAAAGCTCGCTTTTCTTAGTCCAAAGTCAATTTTTTTCTCTTTTTTTTTATTTTTTTGGAGTTTAACATCTTGAAAAATTTCTTTTTCTTACGAAACAACGATCCTTCGATACTTTGAATTATCTATTTCAGATAATTCTGTGATCAGACGTAGGATTCTGGAATAAAATTACATATTCAAAGTGAGAGAGATTATTTGTCATATATAGTCATATGACAATAGGTGTAGATACGTCAAGTATTTTATCTTACTGTAAACATTTTTTGAATCCACGTGTGAGCAACGCAGAATTTCTAACATTTGAGAAAAGACGGTTTAGGGAAACGACCATCTTCGACCCGATTCTTTATCGACGTTAGCGTATCGGGCCTGATACTCGAAATAGTGGTCGGTAGTGAGCGGCCGGGATAATGACAGGGAAAGCCGGTAGCCTGGAATAATAAACGATAAAGTTACCCGGCGGAAATCTGACGTGGATTTCATTTGCTTGACAGCCTGTAAACGTCAAAATCAGACCCGTCAATCAATCGTTCTGATTACCCGTTCGATCGTTCTCGGTAACCAGTCTCTGTCTGACGGAACGAATTCACGACGACCGCTAATTACGACGATAAACGGGATCGGCATTAGGCACACACTGGACGTGCATAAAATGTACCACGATTGAACGGCAATCTATTTTTGCCATTTTGTCCTCGATGTGCCACGTTTCGATAGAACGTATCGAAAAACAGACGAAGCGAATCAACGCCTTTCCTTCGCCAACTTGTAGTTCATGGGACGCACTATCGCAACGAAATGCAACGATCGTATGGATTTCGCTCGTTTCGCCGTTTAAATGGTTTTGAATGCTGTTAATCGACACCTCGTGAGTTCGTATTCTACAAATGCCACGATCGTTAACGTAAACTTCATATTGCGCCGTATTTGCTCAACTTTTTCGCTCGAATCGTGTACTACCGATCGGTGTATATGTATTATGGAGTGACAATTATTTTAAAATTTGAACGAATTATTATCTACTCGTGAAACTTACTGGTTTTGTTCGGGATGATGTAATTACTTGGCTGTCAATTGTGACGAAATCAATGAACACGTAAGTACTTTCCATTTGATTACTCGTTATTTATCGACAATAAAATCGTTAGCGAGACTATTTATAGATTCGCAACAAATTTCTTCAAGGATTTCCGATTACATCGTGCATCGTTCGTGCATTGTTCCTAATTTCACGTTTGACTTTTAAAAATATATATTATTTCGACACTTTGCGTTTCAATGATCGATAGTTTCAGCTCTATCAGTGCCAATCTACTGCAACCTCGTCAATCCCAATCTACATAGAAATATTTCAGCATCCTGAAAGTCCGCCTCGAGAGCAATTAACCGAGTCACAGACAGTCGCATCAATCACCGGCGCCAATGATCGTCGCCAACGACCTAAACAGGTAGTAGGGAAGAAAGTTGCGCGGGATCGATCTACAGGTCGTTTCACGCGGCGAGTATACCACGCGCGTAGAAATGATCAGGGATCACGATGACGTCAGGTTGACGGAACGGAACGGGTACCGGATAGGTTAATGGTAAGGAGGTCCAGGACCAGGCGGCAGGGTCTGCCAGCGGCTCGGTTGCTGATTACAGACCTCCGGATCCCCTACACTCTCGCTCTCACCTCGGTTATTGTACCGAGCGAGGCCGGGACATCACTATAGATCACCGGCCGGCCGGCAGTTTGTCCGATCAGCGCGGCCAGAAGTGTTGCAACTCGTAAGCGTGGAGGTGGTCCGGAGCATTCCAGTTTCCAGAGAAATTTATCGGTGGCGTTTCGCGGCCTCCTAATGCCGGCTCCCTTTTCTTCGCCCTCGGTCATTCTTGTTCGTTGTCCTGAAACTTTTGACAACTCGGCGACGTTTCAGAAACTCGGGATTATTCGAATCGTTTCTCAGTTCGTAGCGTTAAATTTGTCTGGAAACTGCTTCTTCGCCGTCGGTCCTCTCGGTACGGTCAGCTTCCTGATTTCCTGAAACTTCTGACAACTCAGAAACTTGAGAATTTCGAAACAGCCCTCGGTTTGAAACGTTAAATTTGCTCTGTTGCCTGGTTGTAGATTTTCTAAATTTTCTACGCGTAAGAGATGTGAAATTTCGAATTTGACAAGTTATCGAATTTATCGTTAAATATCGTGTAATTGCTAATTAATCGCCACGAACGATTGCGAGCGGTAAAACCTGCGCGACACGCAGTGACGGCTGCCTAAATGATTAAAGGCGGTGAGAAAAATGCGCAAAAAACAGAGGTAGTTGGACGTTCGATCGGTCAACGATCGACCGGGCAGATCGTAGAAAATGTCATAATCTACAACAGTTGGAAAGTAGAGGCCCCGGTTAACCCGGAGATTTAGGTTCGTCGACGTGTGTAGCAGGTTCGGCCGTGGCGGAGCGCATCTACTAGGTGCACAGCGTGGCGTGTGTGTCGGCGCAGGCAGATTAGAGGCCGCGGGATAATTAAGTAGCGCGTTCGACTAACGCCCAGCTACAACTTGGGTGCTGTGCAGAACGATATCCGATATCCTTCGTGCCACGAATTTCCCTCGAACAGATTTCGCCGTTCCTTTCCTTTAACCTCTATCCCATCCCGATATCTGCCGTAACTCTGGTGCTGTTCCGAACGGTCGGCCCAATTAGCGTTAAAAAATGGTACCCACCTGATAGCCGATTCTATCTACATGTGTACGCGACGCCGTTCTGTCTTTTTCTCTCTACCACTGCCGTATAACGAGTTGAGAAGACAGGTGTCCGACGAGCGGCGAGAAATAATTACGTCGTACGATTTAATCGTTGGACAAGGGAAGAAAGAGAGAGAGAGAGAGAAACGACGAAGAACAATCTTGCGCGAGATTTGGGGCTGGGATCGGCAGAAGGTCGCGAGGAGACAAAAGCCGTTCACGGGTTCGGTCAGTGAGGATTCCACGGATCCCGAGAACACGGCATCACGGCACACGGGGGTTCGGATTATTAGTGAGCGGGTAGTCGTAGAAGGTGTGATTCTGACGTGTCGGACGCCTCTTCTCCGCAGGTGAGATGCCACGAGACCGGCGAACAGACCAGAGAAGGACGAGAACTCACCGGGATCGGACGGAGAAACGAGAAATCACCGCGGTGAAGAAGAACCGCTCCTTGAGGAGAACGCGTTAAAGAGAATGAGAAAGAGAGAGCGTGAGACAAAGAGAGAGACGGCGAGATCGAAGTCGTAGCGGCAGAACAGGCCTCTAGTGCACGGAGAGAGCACCAGCAGAGAATGGAGAGGAAAGAAAGAAAGAAAGAAAGAAAGAAAGAGTGAGAAAGAGTGCGGCACGGCGTGAGGTGGAACAAGGTGAAGAGAAGGAAACGGAAGGGGGTACAGGAGGATGGTTGGGGTGGGAGAAGATCAAACGAGCCGACAAGCCACGGGGTGGTCTCTACCCGCGCTCCTTTACCACTCTTTTCCTTCTCTTCGCCTCTGCCTACCAGCCTCGACCTTCTCCTTCTTCTTTCTTCCTTCTTCTTCTTCTACCGTCCTCTCCACCTCTTTCTTCGTCCTCTTCGTTCCTCTTGCCGAGCCGTCGTGCCTCTTGCTCCGTCACTCTTATCCCTCGCCTCTATATTATTCATATTTCTACGCTCGTGTTCGGTCGGCTATGTGCCTCGATCATCCACACGCTCGTTTCTTCTCGGTGTGTGCGCGCGCGTCGGGGCGCGCGTGTAACGCCCGGGACATGCAATCTCCGCGGGGTCCGGCCAAGCGGCCGACAACATTGTGTCGAGAGGCGGAAAGAGAGAAAGAGAGAGAGAAGCGGTCCTTCTGCTTAACTTTTACACGGTGTGGTTGCGCCGCCGTGAAAATTCGCGAGTGCCGTGAAAAGGATACACAGCCTGGACAGAAGGGAGGACCGTTCGATTACAGAGAGCCTCGCGGAGACATCGAACCGAGCAATTTGCCATCTTTGCAACTTCCCCGGCCCTGCGTGACAGTCTAACGACGATAAATGACACTTCGAAGAATCATTCGTGGCCGGAATCCAATGTCAGACGGGCGAAGGGATGAAGAGTTGCGAAAAGCAAAAGTCTTCGAAAAGTCTCTCGATGAAACTGGTATATATTCGAAGATCGTGAAGATTACGCACAATATCGGAACGTGTATGTACATTGGCGAACGAGAAGTACCATAGGACGATCCACACCGATGCTCGCATTAATAAATTCGCAGCAAATCACGGGTGAGGATTGCCAAGCGAACGGGGCGATTTTAGTTGCAAATCGCCGAGCGCCGCGAGACCCGACAAAGGCTCCATCAAAAGGACCGCTTTTCTTCCCCTCTTTCTCCTTCTTCCTCTTGGTCGTCTTCTTCCACCACTCTCGCCGCCTCTTTTTTCCTTCTCCCTCTTCTTCTTCTTCTTCTTCTTCTTCTTCTTTACCCTTTCTCTTCTATCAGCTTCGTCCCCAGTAACGTGCATTCTCTTTCTTCTCTTAGAGGTGTTAGTCTCTCCACGCTCTAAGTAAGTCCAGCCTCCTCCCGGAGAGTGTACGGATACGCTACACGACGAAGACACTGGTCGTTTCTCGATTTCAAGTACCATACTCTCTCTCTCTCTCTCTCTCTCTCTCTCTCTCTCTCTCTCTCTCTCTCTCTCTCTCTCTGGAGTTTCTCCACACCTCTCGCTATTATCATACAAACATCGACGACTCGATGCCGGAAAAGTTGCGGTCGAGAAACCGCAACCATCATCCACGCCAGCCGTCCCGGGTGAAGCCGTTCCATCGCTGCTCGACGTTCCGCAACGATTTCGACTCGAGCTTTTCGAAAATGAACTTCGAACCATTTCGACTCGCCGTGTCAGACGCAAGAAAAACTTTGGTTAGTGGTTAGTCATCACAGTCTCTGTAGAATTTCCCTCTGTGGAACAGCGTGAAAAGAGGTTGTCAGATCGCGGGGGTAGGGGAAGAAAGAGGCAATGAGAACAGGTACCGATGTCGGAGGGTCCTCGCAATCGGCTGGAAACGCTGTGAAAAAGGGCGATTCGGCCTCTTGCGGTAAAAGAACGGACCAGGTGCCGTAAGAAATTAGTGGTGGCAACGTGCACGGCTCCGGCCAGACCCGTCAAGGTCCCTAATAACCTCGCACCGGATGGTATCGACGATGCTGGTCCAACACACACCGTACGCTCCCCCACCCTCAACCAACGACCGGACACCCCTCCGTTGCATTACCCTCGGCATCTATAGCTCAATTTGCCGACACCTCGCTAAGTATAGGTTGGGTGGGTGGTCCTTCCTGGGACCACGAGGCCCACGAGAGCAAGAGGAGCAGTGGGCCTCTGACCCACGGGACCACGACGGACAGAGAGAGCGAGGAAGAGAGGGTGAGAGGTAGTGAAATGCGGGGTAGAAAGAGTTTACGTCGTATATCTCGATGAACCATGGTGGGTGCAACGGGCCGAGAGTATGTATGTAGGTATTGGGATGGTCGCGCATCCGCGTGCCACCCACCAGAATTCGTGAATTTATTTGACACTGGATCCCACGCCAACCCCCTTCGGCCTCGGTTCCATCTTCGAGGGGGAAGTTGCGGCCTGCGTTTCAACGGGGACGATCGAGAGAGGCGGATGGCGAATTTTCGACAACTCACTAACCGGAATTTTTTATTTTCATTTATTTTTCACTGACTGGGTCGGTGAGATTGGGTTTGGTAACGCGAAGGCCTTGGGGTGTGGCTTCGCGAACGAAGGTTATTTTAAGAATCGACGCTTCGTGCTGTCGAACGCGAAACGTAACGCTCGTTCGCCGCACGTCGTTTATCGTGCGGACAAGTGAGGTTCCTTTGCACGAAACACAATTAGTGCTGTTTGAGAAGAACTCGTTTGAAGGGGAGAACGTATGCTGGAAATTCCTCGCCAGTTGGCCTGCCATTAACATCCGAACACCTTTACGGCCGCCGATAATTCCCTCCGATATCGCCGATGAATCGAGATAACAACGACCATTAGTCCCTCGGCTAATTATTCCATATCCGACGATAATTTTATCATGGCTACCGATGTAACCTCCGTCATTTCAGTATAATGCAGCTCCTACTTTACGCGATTAATTACTGGAAACACGGGTATCGTGCAACAAATTGAATCGGGCAAACAAAAGTTGCCACGTACAAAGCGCCCGCTGATACGCACGAGTAATTACACCAAGATAATCGGCGAGCTAGTGACTTTCGAAATCACCGATCCCGAGTTATGTTTTCTGGATCACGAAATGAGCAACCGTGTCATAGATTGGACCTCCGAATTGAGGCCAATTGATTACGAACGCGACGAACATTTGTCGTTCATTACGATCATCGTAGCAATAATACACGTACGTGTCTATTGCTACCGCAGCGCGGTAGTCCGTTCTGTGTCAAACGCCTGCCTCCACCGTCAAACTGTTTCTTCCACGAACGTGGAAGTGTAATTCAAAATTAGAGCGCGCGTGAATTGCAGCAGCGTTTCGCAAGCGGCGAATCGTAAAACACTGCCCTTTGCCACGGAAGCGTCTTCGTTTGTTTGTCGCTGTCCATTCACGGTTGCTTCCAACGTTCGAAATCGATTCGTGATGCAAGTTACAGTAGAGAAAATCCAGAAAATTCGCAACAAAATGAAAAATCTAAAAGAGAATCTATAAAAAAATCTAAAGAAATCTTTAGAAACAACAACGCGCTGCATGTTAGGGAAACTGTCTTTGCCGAAGAAGTTTCAAGAAGATTGGATACGAACGAACGCGAGTAATGTCGATCAAAGTACCGAGACAGGCGATTGAATAGTTTCAGAGGGATTTAAAACAGTTATTAACACTCGCAGAAGCAGCGAATTGAAGTGGTTAAACGCTTGGGTGTTCTTTTCGGCGGGGAACGGTAGCCGGGAGCGGAGGAATGCGCTCGAGGACGAATCGCGAGGTTGCATGACGCGGGCAAATGAATCAGGGAGAGAACGCAAGCCGACGCGGGACGGTGCACCCCTCCTTGTTCCCTGATTTTATTTCCGTTTGCGAATGTCTTATAATTAATTCGTGTTTATGGCGTCGTCGACTGTTGTTACACGGCCATCTTTGTCGAGGGAAAATTCACGTTACGCTACCCATCGAAGGAGGCGGGGGAACGAAGGAAGAAACGCTGCTTGAAAAAAAATGCCATCCTGCGACGCGTGAACCTCATTTCCACGAATGAAAATTCCTCGCTCACGACGAACGATATCTGTAACGAGCGTGCAGAGGAACATGTATTATCTGTCCCGATCGCTTCAATTAATCGGGGGCAAGAAATTGGCGTTCTTTATCGAAAGAACACCACGAATCGATCGCGATTGAATCGATGATTAATTTAGATTCGGTAACCGCAGAAGTTTCACGACGATGCGATAGCGATTGAATCTGCGATGCGGAGCAGATGGTTCCTTGGATGGAACGAACGAAACGGATATGTGATGGTTAATTGATTTAACGCCGCGCAGTGTGTCTTAATGGCCACAATCGAATCGAGGGGAATATTCTTGAAATTTTGAACGTTTGACGGCTGGCACTCGTCATCCACTTATTTGGTCTAAATGCAAAATGACGAATCTAACTCGTCGTTCAAATTGGAACGATATTTAACATTGAATTTATTTGCTTTCGTTTTGTTTCTTTATTTATTTATTTTTGTTTTGCAATTCTAATTACCTGGAGTCCTCTCACTGGAAATAAATGAATAAATCTACTGTTTTCACATACGCAAAAATCGTTTCAAATAAATCGGTATCCAAAGGATTAATAATATCGTCGTGTAAGATACATATAACACGAGAAAAGTCAATTTTTCTCGGTTCGAATCTCTCGTTGATAGAAGATTAATCGATGTCAAAGGAGGAAATCTGTGTTGCGTCTCGATGATAATAAACGATGGTTGTTGCGCGTCGATCTTAATGCATTACGCGTCGATGCGTCGTAAAACGCGCAAAATCGACGTAACACGAGCGGTAATCGATCGAACGCAACGTTATTAGCCACGTGACAAAGCGACGGAATTGACGTCCTTGCTAAGAAATCGGCGGCAAATCGATCGACGAGGGAAATGCGATTAACTAACGAGCTATAGCCACATAGCGCTGGTCGCTTATTAGTGGTAATGCGCGGCGCGATCTGACTCACAATTAGTCACGGATCCCGGACCAAGCGAGCCGATAAAATATATAGAAAACAACCGGGCGGGAGGGTGTAGTGATAGTCGAAGAGAGAGAAAAATCGGCCGGGCGGACAATAATCCAGGAATCGATTCCGACGTCCATCTGCTTCCGTGCCGGCCCCGAGCAGCTCGATCGTTAATTAATTTAAGCGCTTAATCCCCCCCACACGGGGCAATAGAACCGCGCCGCGGCGGCCCCCTTTTTCCAGCTTTCGTTCCGCGCGGCCACAATCATAATTTTCGGTTTTAATCGATCTATGAGGCGCGGGCGCAATAATATTTTCGGTGCGGTAGAGACGCGGTGCGTGCGGCCCTGTGTGACTCGTGTAATTGGCTCCCAACTGGACTTCAAAGGGTGCCGCTCTCCTTCATCCGCGCCGACACTGCCACGAGAGAGAAAGAGAGAGCGAACGAACGAGAGAGCTCTCGCATCGGCTCGCTCGTCCGGCTGCTGTTGCCGTCGAACGAAGATAGGCATACACGACGAAAGAGGACGCTCGAGAGAGACGCCGATAAAAGACGAAGAGGGGGCTACGTGAAAATTACACGCGCCATGCGCGAGACGCGAGTGCGTGAAAGACGGAGAGTGTTGGCGGATCCGTTGGTAGGGATGATTAGAGTGGGAAGGGGGGAAAGAGAAAGGGTTGGAGGCAATACGCATGCGCCTGAGCCATTAGTGAGACGAGGGTGAATATACACGGCCAGGGTGTCGGCGAGATAAAGATGACACCGGGTTGTCTCGTTGGAGCCGGGGACGAAGATGGCGAGTTGGAACGGATCGTGAGGTCGAGAGGGACGGACGAAGATGAGAGACGAACAGGACGAACGGAATCGCTCAGCGATGTGTTTCGATATTGGGTAGATAGTGTTCGATACGGCAGACCCTTGTCTCGTTTGGTTAATCGTCGGACGTATGCGTGTAAATACACCTGTATCGTTGGAAAGCGGCCACTTTTATGCTGGTCGGCGCCATACCGTTCGCATGTCCCTTCGATTCACGTGTCGTAACGATCGATTTGCGCGTTCGATGATGGATCGCGTAGCCAGCATGATTTTCAAAAGAGCATTCTGAATTTGCTATTTGCATTCGTAATGTCTTAGGCAATGATGATTGCCGTTGATTCGATGAAAAATTATACCGTCCATTATTTCATGCTTCGAGTAATCGCTTTCAGAGGGGAGCCCGGCTACAAAGTTTAGTTTATTTCGCTGATCCCTCTGCCAGAGTTGCATAGGACATCTAGAACATCAGCATCGTTTAATCATGAAATATTCTCGAACTTTTAACGAGCAGCTTGAAAAATATTACGCTATAAATTTTCGAAAATAAAACTCGTTTTCGTTGTTTCATTGTATGCCTAACGGATCCAACAGAGAGGCGTTTCTCGATGGCCTTCGAGTCATGGTTTCAACAACAAATTCAACAACACGAGCTGCAGCAACCTCCCATTCCAAACAGAATTTAACCAATCGAATAACGTTAAAACACTCCAAAAAGACGCTATCCTTTAGTCAACGATCATGCTTAATTTCCAATTAAATTTCCACACTTTTGTGGAAAGTGATGAAATAGAATCGAAACGTGAAGTACATCTAGATTTGCAAAGAAGTAAACGTTAATCGCGTCGTATCGGTGGGAATCGCGGCCAAGTTTGGCAGTCGGTAACGAGGGAACTCCCTGGACTCCCCGGTGAATCCCGACCAAAGGAGAGCCTAACACCCGAGGACACGGGTCGTTTAGGCGGCTCCTTTCTTCGATCATTAGTCCAAAGCCGCAGTCAGTCGAGAGCTCGTAAGTCCGCGACTGGTATCCTCTTTTTCCTCCCTGTCTCTCCGCCTCGTCTTACCGTGTCTTTATTCCCCTTTATTCTTCTCTTCCCACCCCCTTGTTCTTGCCTCTCACCCTCTTTCCACGACCATGTTGACCTTTGACTTTGTGCTCTTTCGTCCCGTCTGCTCACTCGTTGCACGTTCTTCTGCTAGCACGCTCATTCATCGGCTAAGCGTATCACCAGTCGCTAGATGTCGAAGAACACGCATTAGGGCATTAATCTCTTACGCACGTCGAGAATTTGTTGTCCCAAAATTGCAATATTTTCTCAGTTTCAAGTATATTCAAGTACAACTCGGGCAAGACATAATAAATTTATTACTTTTCAATAATTTCTATCCAATGATATCATACCGAGGAGTTCAGAAAGAGAGCGACGAATTATTGTATACGGTTTGGTCACTCGTTATGGTCCGCAATCAGTTGCCAGCACAAGTGATTAAGAGAACTACGCTAATTAAGATTTGAGAACAGGGTTGGATTCCTCCAGGTTTGGAAAGTCGGATACCTCGTCAATCGTCCTATTATCCAAATGGAAAAATTATATTGACACAGGATGTTGACAGAAACGATCCAACGTACTTCGTGTGCCATTTGGCGAACAGGAAGCGCGAAGATGCGACGTTGTCGGCGTCGATACGCGCCACCGAGCGTCGCAGAGCCCCGGGAGTCGTCTGCTGCCCAGTAGCACCCTCGAAGATGCCTCCCCCTCAGAAAGAACGACTTTTGTATAATCAAAGCTTCCTCTCGGTAGTTCGGTTAATTATCGTCTATTGACCCAGGCCCCACTTCCCCGACGCTTTCTACGTCGCTTATGCACTCTGAATAGCAAAGCTTTGGAATTTCACGAAATCGCCGCTCTCTTTCAGAGTTTCGTCCTCTTCTTCTACGTTTTAATCCCTTGCGCTGGAATAACGCACGTCGAGAATTTTTTTGTCCCAAAATTGCAATATTTTCTCAGTTTTAAGTATATTTAAATATAACTCAAGCGAAACAAACAATAAATTTATTACTTCTCAATAATTTCTATTCGGCGATATCATACCGACGAGTTTAAAAAGAAAGTGACGAATTATTGTACACGGTTTGGTCACTCGTTATGGTCCGCAATCAGTTGCCAGGTTAAGGGTCCTATAATTTTCGTAGTCTTTGATTTCTCGACGTTCTTCGGAAATGTGAACGTTCAAATTCGTGATTACAGTTTTGAACGTGTATCTGTTGCAATATATTTACGTGGTATGACGGGATCGAACATGATTAGAAGCCTCGAATTCATGAAAATCCTTGATAGATCTTAAGCTCCGAAAGTCTCGAGGGTCCTGAAAGATTTGAAAATCTTGGACGTTTTGATCGTTTTGACCGTTCGTTATCGGAACAATGTATGTGTATCGGTGAATGTTAAAGAAAATTTGGATGTGAATTGGCGTTTAGGTAGCGTTCGACGTCAAATAGAAAATTCCAAGTGTTTCGTGTGTTAAAAGTTACACGGATCGAGGATTCGGATTCGTTTGCCGCACCGTGTACACGTCAACTTACACGACACACGTGAAACGGGGATTTCTAATTTAAATGTCTGCTACGTGGCTCATAGAGGAAGGATGGCTCCGTATGGCTGACAACGACGTCTCCCCATACGACGTTCTGCGGAAATCGTCGAGACAGGAACTCTGGACGCCGCGTGCCTGTGTGCGAGACTTTCTGCGAAAAGTTACGCTCAGGCGCCATCGTTGCTCGCCAGGTACGCCCCTCGCGGACGACTGTGGCTTGGTGACATCGCCAAAAAGTTTTCCTGTTAAATAGAAACGAACAGTCTTCTCGCTCGACGAAACCTTTTTCTCCGGCAAGTGCACGGCGGGGGAGGAATCGCGCACTTATTTGCGCTCCCGTGGCAGAAAAAGAGATCACGACGCGTTCACGACAGTCTGGTTCCTCGTTCGTCGAGTAAAAAGAGGAGAGGAGCAGGAAATCTTAGGCGCGTTAGAACGTTAAAGATGTTGGTTTAGGGGTGTTTTATACGGCGCGAAATTAGTCTGTTTTTTGCGCTTATCAGAAGTTCAAAGCTCGGCTACGTTCCGCTCGTTCTTTAAAGTCGTTAGCAGATTCTTCGGGGTTTTTGCTTTGACGAATATCGCACCCTCGTCGCCTGTGACACACAGATCGTGACAGATTGTTGCACTTAATTCCTCTCGCGTTTGTCCCATCAACAGATTTCGACCCCTTTTCAACGTCGCTAACCGATGATCGAACTTCGAGAGCTGAGAGGTTTATTGTGGTAGCATCTGACTTCGAGAAACTGAACCAACTAAGACAACATACCACGAGTTAGGTGATCGCAGATTTAGAGTGACATATAGCTACAGAGAATGGCAGCGTGAAGAGTCTCTGATGGAGCGGACCGAGAATCTTTATTAAATCTGAATACTACCCGCGTTCTACATGTTTCGAAAATGAGTCATTTACACGGTCGAGAATTTGAAGAGAATCGTCAAATGCCAATGAGGACGATACTTGTCAAACCTCGAACTGACTTTCTAAAGCCTCCGTCTATTATTTTAACCCTCAAATGGTACTGTTTAACCCTTAAGAAATTTCTGTCAAGTTACCAAATTTATTTCAAGTCTTATGTTTACTTTGGTAGAGATTAAATTAAAAATTCTAAAACTAAGACTAACTAACTCTAAATTGTCACGAATCGCAGTGGTTCGACGATACTATCATAGGATAGATTCAAGAAGGGAGAAAATCTCGAAATACGACGAAACGAAAATAGAAATGAAGAACGGCGCAATCTGTACGAACCGAACGTTGTACCTGGATTTTTGCTTTCTTTCCAACGTGACCTCACGATTTTCAGATTCCCTTTTAACGTTAATTAAAGGAAATCTCCGCTTTTTACGACAGGCCGGAGGAACAGGCAGGTCAAGGAACACCGAACAGGTTATTGTGTTTATCTCTGTTCTGAAAGCTTTTTATTTGATTGCTGCGTCCACCTATAATGCATATCCCTAGACGTGTTCTTACTTTTATTACCGAGCCGCGGCGGCAACCTTTGATTTAATTAGCTCTTGAAGCTGTTACCTCGCCCGTTACCGCCATCACTCTCGAAACCGGCAACGAGCGTTTCGTTTACGTGTCAACGATCGTTTCCCCGGAGATTAAAAATCTTTCTTTTTTTTTCTTTTTTTCTTTCTTCCATCGATCGACTATACGAATATCCGGAAATTGTACTCGCGATTCTTGCATCCTCTCAAACTCAATCAGATTGCACTGTAATAGTATTTTTATTTACAATGATTCTTCGTGTCGAATGTGTATCTAAATTTCCGAACTCCATGGGGCAAGTTCGCCACACACGAGAGCG
Source organism: Tetragonisca angustula (assembly GCA_036937485.2). Lineage (NCBI taxonomy): Eukaryota > Metazoa > Arthropoda > Insecta > Hymenoptera > Apidae > Tetragonisca > Tetragonisca angustula. Next base: position 264,637 of record JAWNGG020000119.1, on the reverse strand, counting down.
CAAAGTCGGTTTTTTTCTACCTGTAAGCTAGAGTGAAATTTATGCGCGCGTAAATTCAAAGCCCCTTTAAAACGGACCGGCGTAGCGCCGGGGCCAGTCTCCCTTTCTTCTGTGCTTCTAAAAGAAAATATCTCTCTTCCCCTCGCGTTAACTTTGCCGTCCGTGATCACAATGTATATTCGCTAATTACCAAGATAAATCACGGTCCAGCACACGTACACACGCGCGCGCGTTCCCACGTCTCGGAATCTGTCTCGATCGGTGGTCCAGTCCCGCGCGAGCAAGTAGCCAGATACGATTCGCTCGTGATTCGTTCCGATCTATTTTCCGCTCGCCGATGGAGCCTCGCTTTTTCGCGATCAGACGCGAAATTCGCGGCGAGACGCATGAAGCTGTAAATCTTATCGAGTTAATTGCGGTGTGGCTGGACCTGTTGCCGCGCATTCTGCGCCGATTTAAAATGCAAATCGACCCTCGTTGCCGGCAGCTCGCGCGCCATTGGCTCCGCCACCATTGCAGCTCGATGAAAATTCAATGGTAGATATCGATTGCTCGTCGATCGAGGTCGTTGGTGAACGACCGTAGGTCCTGAATCGATTGCACTCATCGAAGCGATTTGAAACGCTTAAAATTCTTAGAATTTCTCGGATCTCATAAGTCTTAATCGTCTTGGAAGTCTTGGAGAATCGCAATACGAAGTTCCTGCGTTCTCTTCGGTATTTATGTTTCGTTAATTTTACATTCGGATTAATAAGTATTGAGTACCCTCTCAACGCTTTCAAGTTTCTCAAGACTCGAGACTTGTCGAAACTTTTCAACAGTTTCAAGACTTTTCGAGCTTCGAATCGAGTGTCCGAAGCGATTTGAATTTGTCGTCGAATGTGTACAAATAAGGATTCGAAGCGATTCAAAGCGTCACGGATTAAAACGATATTCTTTGCGTCGGTCGATCGAATGTTGGCGCACTCTCCGGTGACCGAGTTCTGAGGGAATGAACGTTTTCCAGGGCAAGGATGATGCGATCGTCCTTGATGATCCTGTTCAAGGACAGAGTGGGTTCACGGCGATGGACAAAAGGAAAAAAGAAGAGAGGAACGGAAAGAGTTGAATAGGAGGAGGACGATGATTAATCAATTAGCGATCTCGGAACCTCCTTTAAGGTCGATGGTGGGCGAGCTTGAAAAACTGGCGAAGCAAAGGAACCGTCGATGACGCGGCTGAATTCTGCTGGTGGATTTTTTTTTTTTTTTTTTTCAAGATTTTAGCAAGTTTTTGGGATTTTCGGAATTTTACTTGATTTATTTATTTATTGAAAACGTACGGAGAAACCTTTTTGAACCTGTGTGTAGTCGAAAATCAGTAATACGCTCGATACTAGTTTTGAAGCGAGGCAAACGACACATTGATAGAAACATTGCAGAATATTATAATGGATCGGTAGTCAACATTGTCGTAGATACTGTTACCAAAGATACTTACCATCTGTTAAATGTATCGTAACGAAGTAAGAGCTGGAATACAACAATATTGCCTTCGGTACATTCTCCTCTGGCACTAAAAATCTCGAAAATTCTGCCTCGTAACTATGAAACCCTTCTTTTTCCCCGATACGCTGCCTTCCAGCACGCAACGATTCGGGTTTTTTTTTTTTTTTTTGCGAACGGCGAATAGAATCGTCGGTCGGTTTCCTTTGTGTTTGATTAATCCCTGAATAAAAAGCAGTTCGCAAGTGGAAACACGGTAAGTTTGTATTTCTTCGGGTGATGGCGTTGCTGGCGCGTTTCTTGCCCCTCCGTGCGAGATCGAGCAACGTTTCAAGAGGGTAGCTCGTTCGTTCTGTGTCTCGCACACAGACAACGACGAACAAGACGCGGTCAGTTTCAGGATGGTCTTTTCTCACCGCCGCTTTCCCGACGCCGTTCATCGATCTCCGTGCCATTTCTCACCTTTATTCCACCGCAATTACACATTTCCAATCTGTCGCGGTGTTTTCCCATACCGGTTCTGTATCGCGTGAAGCGCGCACACAGAAATCGCGCATAGAGATCACCGACCGGGCGGGCGATTCACATAGAAAATCTCAATCATCGTCGGCCGGTTTCTTTTGTACTTGGCGCCCGCTAAAGGCGGCCGCCGATTGGCCGAGGGGCGTTCAAAGAACGCCGCCATGACTCGCAAAGCGGCCGTCTTTTGTTTGTGAAACAATGGTGCACGCTGCCCGGGCTCACTTAGCGTGCCAGCCAAATGACAACCTCTTCCGATGCTTAATCTATTAGGAAAATTAGCGGGCTGCACGAGCCGCCTGGCCTGGAAGAAGGTGCGAGAGAAGGATCCTCGTCCTCCACCTATCGATGGACCACTTGCTATTCTGCCGCGCGCGGAGATTCCTCCTAGATATATACCGGATCTTCGTGCCCGTTTAACCAAAGCGAATAATTGCCCGAGACACGTCTTCTTTCTCTCCTTCTTAAAGGAGGCTTTGACGGAGGGTTCGATCTTGGACATCTTTTGTTAATCCTCTCGCTGACTAATTGCGAGTTGCCTTAAACAACCGGTGGTTATTTAATTAAGTTGGAATTTTTCCTCTTCTCTGAAATGGTCGAGTGTGGTTTTAGACGTAACGCAGATACGTAGTTGACTCTCGTTCTTGAATACGTTGATTCTGTCTTGGAGATTTATTTAGTTTCACTGTTACAAAGTGCCGATGTCAATGCAGCGTTTCATTTGCAAGTTTTCTTTGTCAATTCATGTTATTGAATTATGTTCGTTTTGTAAACGATAATTCCAATACTTTTCCACGTTTTTCTCGTTTAAATTCTAGAAGTGTATCAACTTTCAAGGAATTGAATGCTGCTCATTCCTTGATGACTTAATGGAGGAGTAAAGGCGGTAAAATGGAGTTGAGAACGCCGTAGATAAATAGTCGAAGTGGATTTATTTTTCTGTGCCTCGAGTGTGCGTCTAATTGGGAAACAAGTGAAAAAGAAAAGAGCAGATAATTCATAAGTTTGCACAGGGGTTATTACGCGAACGATCGGCTCGGAAGAGGAGACTCGGTTCCGAGACGATAGCTCCGGGAAAAAGAGTTTCTTCCGTGGTGGCCTAATTGCAAGCCGGAGAGATAATTCTTCGATTATTCACACTCGCTTCGTCGAAAATAAGAAAAAACAGTCGGTGCCTACGAAAAAAAGCCAGGATTTATGGGCCATTACGATTCGTTCTAGTAGTAGGGTGAAAGGGTGAAATCGGTTGGAGGAATTACTTCGTCATCTACCGGCTACCCTGCGAGCCAACGTTTGCGACAGCTGTAACGAAGAAGTTCTCTAGTTTATCGACGTAGTTCGTATCCTTACAGAAATCTTCTCAATCTGCAGATGGTCGTGCGAGTGTTTTATCCACAGTAGATATGCTGTTTTTTACTATCGTTTCCAACCTTACCGAATTCAATGCAGAATACGACAACGACGACAATAGCGATTGGAATTAAAACTAAATGGATTTACAAATGAGAGGTACATAAAATAGGCACATAAATTTCAAACGTGGAGTATATAAAATGTAGAATTCTACGTTGCCGCCTATAGTTGCCTCTTCCCTTTAATTGACACGGCGATTCTACTTTGATAAAATCAATCGCATTCACTTCGAAACGAGTGTAAAAAAATTATGTTAAAAACTCCATTGCTATACTTGTTGATCGATGACAATGCATGAAGAATGATTCATGCGCGAAGAAGTTGAATTTCTCAAGAGTATCGTCTAAAACATGTTACCAGGATTTTTTTTTCAATTTCTTAAGATTACGTTCGAAACGAAGAAACGAGTTGTCGTGCGTTTAATTTCACTTTGTCGCAGCAGCAGAGGCGAAAGGGTTGGCAAAAACACGACTCGTCGTCCTTTTTCTCTTGCTACGACTTGCGCTCGCGACTTGTACGAACGCGCGCGCGCGAGAGGGAGAGAGAGCGAGATCTCTCATAAAATCAAATAATTGGACTAGAAGCGGGCTCGAGGAGCCCGATATAACCGCGAGGGCGGCAATAAAAGGGCGAGCACGCTGGTGGTTCTCGTTCAACGACCGTATCGAAAGGAAAACGAAACGGTAACGTAAACTGAAAAACAATCGAGTGAGCGGCGGCTGTCACTCCGGCGACGAGGCTGGCATCCGCAGACCGAGTCATCTGCTTCCTACGCGGCCGTGTCGTTTATTTTTCCAAAATGGCTGCTAAAACACTGGCTCCCGTTTAACGCGAGCCCTCGCGAGAGTAATTTGAGACCTATTTATAGGTGGCCACCTAACCCAGACCTATTGGCGAACGGTTTTTATAAAGTAGCCACCGTATCGAGGTTGCTCCGCCGTCGGGAGTACTCGATTGATACCTCTGACCGCGTTCTTTCGATACAGTCGTCTTTCTACAGCCGCGATAACGTTGGATCGGGCGAAGAAAGTGAGCTAGGAAGATGAAAGTTCGTCAGTCGGAAGGAATTTAGGCAAAAATTAAACGAAATTTGTTACGTTGTACCTTGGATCGAGTAGCTACTCGAAAGGAAAACAGAGTTCTGTGATATTAATTTTTCAAAAGCGACTGTCTTTGAACGTGGTAATTAGACTCGCAGATATTTGTAGAATGACTTAGATGTAACTGCAACTTTGTTACTTATTTGTTAGATTAAATGTCAATGTCAAAATCCGTGAATTAAATTTCCAGTTTACGACGCAACGGCCAGATATCTATTTTCCTTCGAAATCGTCACTTAATTCCCAATGAAATGATCAACGAAGTGGACGCTTCTCGGTGGCTGCTGCGCGAGGCAAGAGAGAAAGAGCGTAGGGGCGTCGAGGAGAAGAGGGAAAAGTCGGGCGAAAGAATTTTCTGAACTCGTAGCCGCGGAGCTGCATGAAACGCTGTTGATTGGCCGGTCGTGCGCCAATTTTCCTCGACGTCGCTTCGCCACGAGAAATCGGTAAATTGCTTCTTTGAAATGCCGGAAAAGCCGGAGGGAACGGTTTCCTCCGTAGTTCCTCGGGCGGCTCCTTCGTCCGTAGAACCGGAGCAAGCGTCGTTGCACGCTCGATGATCCGTGCGCTCTTTGACCGATTCTTTCTGTCTCTCTTTCTCTCCTCGTCTCGGTTCGACCGCGAATTTGGAACTCGTGCCTCGTTACTTGAAATTCTGCCCCTCTGTGGCTTCCATTCTCTAACAGTCGTGGAGAAAAGGTTTGTCGTTCGATCGTGACGAATGGATTAGGGATGATTGAAAAAGGGTGTTTTAATTATTGGTCTTATTTAATTTAATATTAATATAATATATATATAGATATTTTGAACAGTGAACCGGCTATTGCTAAACTGCGGATGTTTATACAGTTTACGAGGAATTCAAGAGTGCAGAGATTCACAAAAGATATATGAAATATCAAAAGTACAACATTTAGTATCAACGCGTAATAATTTAATAAATACATAATACATCTAATGAGCAAGGTAAATCGAGCTTACGTTTCTTTAGTAAGAACGCATAAACGTATTCACAGTCTGTTTATTACGAAATTAAATTTTTATTAATGGTGCCGAATCGTAGAAGAATTTTGCCATTTATACTCTCTTCACTTAGGAATCGAGAAGTATATACATTTACATATATATAATTGAATCTTTACAATCTATACAACTGAAGATATTTAGAATCTGTACGATAGATAGTAGAAGCTTTGTCGATCTTCGATGAAAGTAGTAAGGCTCAGATAAGAAAGATTGTAACGGCATTGGAGGGCAATCGTAAGAATGATCTTGGCGTGTCGAGAAAGGGCCAACAGAGTGACAGGTTCGTGCAATCCTCCCAACACGACGCGACGGTTGAAGCGAGAGCGACGGAGGTCAGGCTGATTTTTATTCAGGCACGCGATCTTGCTCATAAGGCGGACGGAATTGCCGGTTCGAAGTTTGAGATTTTCTGCCGCCACTTCTCGTCTCTCCGGCCGCGGGCCTCTCGCCTTCCTTTTTTCATCTCTCTTACACACAGTCCTCCTGACTTCTGACACGCGTTTCAATTGGGATGGTTGCCAAGGAAACCGAGGAACCAGAGTGTCACGCGGACTATTGAAGAGGTTAAAGGGGACTGCGATTCCTTTTGCAACGAGCACGCTGGAAAATCCAATGACAAGTTCCCCTCATTCTTCACCAAATTACGATTAAGATTGTCTGAAAACACTTTCGCGTCAGATATGAAGATTTCGTTTTGTCAATCGGTTGCTCGGACAGAAGGTTTCCTTTGTACGATTCTTTTAAAACGATTATTGAATATCGTTTGGGTTTCTTGCACCGCATAGAAAGATATTCGAACGCGAGAAAGAGAATTCACCGAACGCGGTGGAAAAGTATTTCGCAGGGATTGCACGGCTCGATTATACTTTTAAATTCCCGTTTCGCGGCTATTGTAAGAGGCGGCTTGCTCGTCCCCGCAAAAAAAAAAGAGCGGAATTTTTTTTTGTTCCGCCCTGAAATGGCTCGTGCGAAATTGATAATAGCCACCACCTAGCCAAATAAATTCTCCTCCCGCTGTCCGTTCTCCCTTTCAAAAAATCGTTGCTAACCGGCTCTCAGTTCAAACAACGAACCTAAATGCTAAACTGCGGGCTTTCGTGCGTTTACGAGAAAAAGAATTTCGCAGATATGTAAAACCATGTGACGCGTTGAAAGTAGAGAGCAATCGTCGCAACATTTTTTAACACGGTAAAAGTAGATTTTTGCTGAAGCTTCGTTTCTCCGATCACGTTTGTAAAAGCGTGAAGTCACGAGCTGGTTTCCCCGTGAATTACCCTCGATCTCACTCGGGGCTTTTAACGAATCCGTGACGATGATATTTTTTAAAACGGTTTGCGTCTTTGCGAATTAACCTCGACTCGGGTGAGAGTCTCGACTACTTGGCTCGCGGACGGGCGAAAACGTCTGAATGGCGACGAGGGTAAGGGGTTGAAAGGGGTGAAAAGGGGCCGTACGGCGCACGGTCGGACAGCCGGAAGACCGTTCAGCGCTATTAACAGCTAATGAAAATTAGCTTTCGTCGGTTGATTGAGCGTCAAATCGTCCCTTTCTTGTTTCGGGTGAGAGAAGTCCGCCACCGGTGTCGTTAGACCGACGTACTCCCGTTTCGAATCGCAGTGCCCTCCTCGTTCTCCTTTTTTTCCCTCCCCGTCCTCTCTCTCTCTCTCTATCTCTTGTTCGTTCATTCTACTCTATATAGCGACGAAGGAAATTCCGGAGCGAAGTGCTCCAGCTCCCCCTCCCCCGTTTCCGTTGGAAAATCGTTCAGAATCTCGCAGAACGAACGCGAGCGTCGGTGTTAATCAGTGTCGTCGAATTTGCGAGTCGCGACTCTTGCAGAATTTGCCCTAACATGTAATAGTCTCGCGTCGTATCTTGTTTTCTGCGCGACTTGCCTCCGTTCTCGTGAACGTCAGCTCTCGATCTCTGTAAAAACCGTACGAGCAACAATACGTGTAATTTGCTCGTAGAAAATTGCCACCGTATTTTGCGAAATCGAGTTCTTCGTGCAGTCAAGACGGATCAATAATTGTGAATAATCGTGACTATTGCAGGAATTCGTGTTACTATTTTGTCTTCGAATCTTCGAATCTCTATTTTACACCCTCTGTTTTCAAGAATTTTCGAACGCCGTTTCGTATTCGCGATAGAATTTGACGTAGAAATACACGCAGGAAGAATATTTGTTGCTCTTTCTCGGAACGTTACAAATTGTTTCGAGCTTTCGTGGCATTCGACGTCCCACCTTTTTTCTTCGTTTCGCGTGGACATTTCAGATCCATCACTCCTTCAGACGTTCGCGAGGAACAACGATAAAAATCTTGCTCGTTTGCGTAAAAATCTCGCGAAATTTCACCGTATGTTTCAGACTCGCTGCGAGGGAATAGCACATTTGCTTCGGTTGCGCAAAGAATATTACGAAGTATTCCGATCGCGGATTTTCCTCGAAGTTCGAGACGGAGAACGTCAAAAATAGGTCATTCGATTTGGTCTCGAAGGCTGATTATTTCGTCGGGCACAATGGGCCGCGTTAATTTCTTAATGGAAACCGCAAGTAATCCCGGCTAGTTCGGGCCACTAGTTACGATCGCGTGTCAGCACAAGGCTTCGTTTAACGCGAGAGCATTATGGCTTTCGAATGTTTAGAAGACGATATAAACGTAGCAGTAATGGACTGCAGAAACGACTATAAAATCCATCTTACGAACCGATGCCGAGCCGTTGCTGCCGAGTCAACTTTGTCATTGATGGCCTCGCGGCCAAGCCGAATTTAATTACACCTAAATTCCTTTCTCAAAGTTCTTTTCTTAATGTTTTACGAACGGGCAGCTGTCGGCTCTTTCTATCGGTTCGTTGCTGCGATTCGTTTTTCAGAAAAGAGACTGCTAAACGCGTGCTATTACGTAACAGGACCATTATTTCGACGTTGGGAACTGAGTGAAAAACATGTAAATTGATCGTAGAGATAATGCAATATAATTCGCATAATACGTTGGATACGATGTAAGAAAAAAGAATGGAAGAAAAATTGATACGTTAATGACGTAGTTTTGCATAACTGTTTGATAGAGAGAAGATAACGTTAGGATAGAGATTAGATAACTCTAATTGCGAGACTTTAGAATTTCAGACTTTCTTGGCAAGAATATTCTGATGGAGAGAAGAAAAAGACTATAAAATTTTTATGACAAATTTAAAATAATTGCTCGACACTGTTTGGTGATCATCATTAAGTCGAGCATGATCGTTAAGCTTCCATTTACCTAAAGATTTCTTGCTCGTCCCATTATTTATTTGATATAAATATATTATCGATTCTCGTTTCTAAAATATAATTTTCCGTTTATTCAAAATCGAAGGATTGAATGTGTTCATTATGGTGTAGCGGTGTTTCCTTTCGGAACGTCCACTCCATTTTTATGCAGATTTGGCATACGAGACGTAAAGGCCCTTTCGAGGAGGATAATGTAACTCCTTTGTTTATAACAGATGAGTGTCAGATCTAGCCTTTTTTCCTTCGTCCGCCGGTTAAGCCTGCTCGTCTCCGCGTCTGAATAAACATATCTGATGTCTGTCGGGCCCACCCAGACGGGGCTATTAAAACCCTTATGGGAAAGTCGCTTACATCCGTGAGCTGATTGCGCGGCGATTTTTCGCGAGCGCAGTTTAATCGACACTTGTTCCTCTCTCACCATTGCACTGCACCGGTATCGAGCTATCGAACTGCCCCACTGCTCACTGTCTCACTGCTGCGTTTGCCTGTGAACACCCTGCAATGCAATTTTCCCAAATTTCCTTCTTAATCGTATCTCAGACTTCGACTTTCAAATTTTTAAAAATCTTTTCATTTGATCAAGCAAAATTCTAAATATAAAATTTTAAAGATTAGCAATTTTTAAGTAGAAGAAAGAAGAAGCTCTTCAAGAGATTATATTTTTTTCTAGTAACTCTCAGACTTGCAAGAAATATTTGTCTTCGTACTCGAGAGTAAATGTTTCTTTATTTTTCCAACAATTAAACGGTTAAGCCTCTCGTTGGACGAATAAAAAATGCCGACGTTTCAACGTTGCCCTCGGGAACACACGAGCATAAACGAGATCGCAAGCAGCGGCCCCGAAAAAAAGGAGCTACTTCTTTGGAAGATGTCTCGGGTCAAGCACGTCAAGTTTTTTACGATCTCGTGGAGCTGCGACATGTAGACGTTGTTGCAGAGAGTGTCTCGTCATGGAGGGTGTTGCAGGCAAGAAGATACACTTGTTCTCTCTCTCTTTTTTTTTTTTTTTTTTTTAATGAACCACGTATATTTCGAATAGGTCTGTGCGATCACATATGTAAGCACGCAGAAACAATCGGAGCTTCGGTATGACGCGCGCGTCTTACATTAGGCTAATTATAATTATTCAGTATCGGTGTTGATCGACTTTATTGCACATGCTTGTCTCCTAAACGTTTCCACTTTTGTCGATTTTTCGCTTTATTCAAAGTTTTAATGTCCGAGACGCCAGCGGACTGCCACGTTGTTCTTGAATTTTTGTGAAACTACTTGAATATACAATGACGGATAAAAAAAATAAACGCTAGATATAACTACACATTTCGTAAATTTATGAATCATCCCGTGCTGCTTGAAATTTTCTTCCATTCGCCAGTGTACGATGGTACAAACAGAACACATATCGTGGAATAATTATCGAATGACATTAATCGTGTTTTACGTGGCAGTCATTACAGAATGACGATAATCTATCGTCACATGTGGCCTCGAAATAAATAAATACCACTCCACTCACCGATACTCTTCGAGATTGCATTTTATACAGTTATTTACACGCTAATTTACACGATTCTCGTCCTAGACTGTGTGATATATTTATAAGATAAATTCAGTAGTTAACTCGTATAGTGGATTGCTCGGACGCTAAGTCGATTAATTGATAACTGTGTTCGTTACTTCGAAGTAGATAGCGTGAACGACTGTAATTACGAAATTTAATCCACATCCATTCAAAGACAGACGGGAACGTCGCCTATTTAAAATTTACATTGCTTTTCGTCGAGTTTGACTTTCAACATTCTCTTTCAGTCGACAACATCTTTTGATTCGCGTTCGACGGCAGATAGACTAGTTTAACAATAACCAAACTAACTTTAAGACTATACAAAGACAATGTATTCCCAAACTTTATTCTAACTTCATTCTTTCGTCGATCGAGTAGAATATATCGATGAAAAAGAAAAGAAAAAGAAAAAAGAAAAGAGAAGAACCGAAAAGATCGATCGTTTTAACCCTCTGTAACCACAAGAATTAATTAGTCAACTGTGGCTCGAATTTGAAATCTGTCGAATGTTCCGACAATCGTCAAAAATGATTCATGTGGTATTTTTCTAAACATCATCGACAGAAATAAATGAATTAATATTCGTACGATGACGTGCTGTAACCAAAAATTTCATTAAAAACAAAAAATTGCGTCCCCAATCAAACTGAAATCGTTGATAACGAATAACTTTCAAATTACATCGTGTTTGCAGTGGGTTAAGCAGACTGGCTTGACAGCGATCCAAGAATCGCACGATGCAAATTCCGATTCAACAATAAACGCGATCGGTGTACACACGGTGAACGTTGAACAAACCGCCGTGCGTGATAATTCGAAGCTGACCAAAATCAACCGACCCGATGGCCACTTTCATTTTCGATCCCGTTCGAAACGGGCGTGAAAATGTCGCTTTACTTCTCGTCGTTGAGTTTCGCCAGCTGGCTGGGATCGAGGTCCGGCGCGATCGTGTTTTGCACCTGAATATGAGTGGAGTGAAGGGGCGGACAGAGCAGGGGATGATAGGGGAGGCAGTAGTATGGGAAACCGCCGAGCGCTTTGTTCGCCGGATGAATTTGCGGGGCTGACATTTGCCCAGGAAGTTGCCCGGAACCACGAAGTGGCAATCCCCTCAGATGCTCGTCCGGGTGCACGAGAACTCGCACCGCCACGCGTCTCGCGTTTCCGGAATTAACCAGCGCGCCTAGCTCCTGCTGCTGTCGTCTTTTGGTCTTGTACCTGAATCAGATTTCATGGACGTCAGTTCGACAATTTCACTTGCCTTCAGCGATGCTGAATTTCTTTCTGCGCAATTAAAAGGGCGAATAGTTTAAATAAATATAGGCGAGTATCGTTCGGTAGAACAACTAGCAAAGTTAGTAGACGGATCGGTTAAATTAGTTTTGGACAAAATGGAACGTGAATATCAATTTAATCATTTCATTTGCTTCGAGATCTGCTGAATTTCTTTCTACGCAGTTAAAAAGACGAAGAGCTTAAATAAATGTATGACGAGTATCGTTGAGCAACTAGAAACGTGAACACGGCGGGTAAAGTTAGAAAATGCTTAGATCGGTTAAATTAGTTGTAAACAAAGTGGAACACGATTGGAGGAACATATTAGAAGGTAAAACCCATGATATTTGTGGAAATTCGTACATTTATGACACGATTAACTAACCTCTTGCGCTGGAATTTTATTACTTTTTCGCCAAATTGCAACATTTTCTCAGTTTCAAATATATTTAAATGTAATCCAGGCAAAACAAATGATAAGTTTGTTACTTGTTAATCATTTCTATCCAGTGACATCATACCGACGAATCGAACGTTTTAAAAGAAACAGAAAGCGAAACGAATTGTTATTCGGTCACTCGTTACGGTCCGCGCAACCAGTTGCCAGCGCAAGGGGTTAAAGAATAGTTTTTCAGCCGTACCGTCTGTTTTGGAACCAAATCTTCACTTGAGTCTCGGTCAGCTTCAGTCCTCGAGCGAGATCCGCCCGTTCAGGGCCCGACAAGTATTTCTGTGCTGCGAATCTTCTCTCCAATTCGTAAACTTGCGCGTGAGAGAAGGCCGCTCTGCTCCGTTTCTTCCTGCTCTGAAGATTCTGTCCGTGATTCTGCGCCTCGAACATGTCCTCCTCTCCGTCCTCTGCAAAACCATGAGTGTTAACCTCGATCGTAACGATCGTAATCGCCGAGCTCGAATTAATATTCGTCTCGGATGCGTCGTCTCTCTCTGGAAACAAGTTGCGGAGAGAAATCCGCGACACGGGGCTTCTGCAAATTTGCGTGCAAACAAACCGGCGGATCGGGAAAGGATGATCTATCGCGATCATAAATCAAACGTTTCGACGAGAAACGAGCAGAACGAGAGAGACAGAGAGAGAGAGAGAGAGAGGAGAGAGGAGTGGAAGGTTGAACGAAGAAAACGAACGAGTAACCATCGACGGACAGCAGCCATAGAAGCGGCGAACGATCGGAGAGAGTTCCGCCCGCTTTTGATGTCTCGTTCAAACATTAACACGTGCACTCGCTACTCCGACATGTTTACGCTGCTGTTCCACGGTAATTCTCCTCTCTCTAAGTTTAACCGGTTGCAGTGGAGTGCAATCGCGTTCCCCTCGGCTCCACGAAAATTCAACTCCCTTGCCCCGACGACGGTCACTTTGTTTCTCGAACCCCGACGCGCTCGCAGAATATAAACTTTTCGTTGGAAATTCGGGCTATTGTTGGATTTTACGCGCTATCTCGCGATGAGTTTCTTTCGCCAGTTTTATCGTTTATCGCCGGTGTATTGTGTGTTTTTGTGTTGCTTGTTTGAACAGCGTCTCCGCATCTATGGACGAAATATCTCGTCACGTTCTGCGTGTTGAAAATTGACCTAAGATGATGGTGAATTCACAAGACTGCGTTTGTGAATTGGAACATTTGTGAAAATAGAACATTTTAAATTTAATTTCTTTCGATGTGAAATAATTCTGTAACATAATCTTGTGTCTGTAATTGTCGAGTTGAGAATAATTCTCAAATACAAAGTCTCGAAGGTCTGAGATCTTTCACCCGAGATCGAATGTCGTTTACATGTCAGTTTTCACTATCATTTGAGTCGCAATTCGAGAAAAACAACCAAAAGGACTCGTCGAAGATAGCGTCTTGAAAAGAACGAATTTGCAAGGATAGCGTCGTAAAAAGAACGAGCGAAACGCGAGACAAAACAGCAACAGAGTTCAAAGGGATTCAAACATTCTCCAAACTTCTAAAGAATAAAACATCCAGCCCAATATCCAACAGACATCAAACGGGCGCGAAGACCGAGGAAGAAAGAAAGGAAGTGCGCGAGCCTCGGCGAATATAATACTGCCTGAAAAATTCGTTTCGTGTGACATCATAATTATTTCGTACGTAGTCCGGGTCCTGCGTCAATGTTTATCGACAGTGGCCGGCCCATTGGGGGGGGGGGGGATTCGAAGCATTTAGAGAGATCTATATTTGATCACTTTCGACGTCAACTCCGTGCCATCTCGTCCAGCTAATGCGTCCCTCCTCTGACGCTCGTCAAACATCTCCTACGCGTCCTACATCGGGAGTGTTCGAGAGCAGCAAGTGCCGTTTGCTCTCACTCCGATTACATCGAGAGATGACCCTTCGTGTGCACCTTCTCCGAACCGTCCGCTCGTCGTTTTCAAATAAATTGATATGGTCGCTTGAATCTTGTTCAAACGAAACGTTATACTTATCCCCATTTTGCGTGGACAATCGTAGATGGGGGTATTTCCGATTAATTCTTTGCGCGAACTTGACTCTCGAGACGAGCGACGAGAGACACAGATATTTGCGAGATGGTTCGGTTTGTTAGTTGAATAATTATGCCGCTTCCTATCGAATTGTGTCGTTTAAATTGGTTAATTTTTCGCATAAACCTGAGTGTCGAAGTAAATGACACAAGCAACACAATAAATGGAATAGAATGCGGAAATAAAAGCCCGCGAAATAGTCTAGTCTACTAGTCGAATATTCACATCGTTTCCCATTGAATTGTTTAAATTGGTTAATTCCTCGCATAAACTTTGCTCGTAAAATAGAATACGGAAATAAAAATCCACGTGAGATAGTCTGGTCTACTAATTGAATTTTCATATCGTTTTCCATTGAGTATTAATATCCTGCACAAATTTATTTTTCATGATAACTGAACGTAAGTCAAAGCTGAGAAAATTGAACGATACTAAGCGTTGACATGTTAACAATCACATAACAAAATACGTGTGCAATTTGAAAATTTTATCATCCACGATAAATATTGAATACTCAAACTATTCTCTGAAACTTTAAAAAAAATAAACGTATGAATATCCGAGATTATTTTGGTCTGTTACTTTTAGTCGATCGAATATTAATATCGGTTTCCATCGAATAACAGGGTCATACTATTTAAAAGGAGGCTTCGATTGTAAGAAATTGCTTGGAATATCCTATCCATTACCGTATTAAGTGATTCGAAAGCACGGATGGTGGGAAAACCAGGGGATAGGGGGGGAGCTCCGTAATTTCGTGAGTGAGCCTTGAAACGGTGCCAGCTTGTACCTGCTCCTCTTCACCCTCGAGTGATGAACAAGCGTTGAATCGTCGCGAGCGAACTAACTTCAGGCACGAGTTGCTTAATTACCGGTCTCTTGTGATCTCGCTGTATCTGTTAATCCGAAAATTGTCCGAAATGTCTCAGCGAATCAAAATCAACATCAAAATCAAAAGAATCGCGTGGAAAGTATCGTCCGAGTGGTCCGAGTGTGTCGGTTTATTATTCGGACTCGAGTTCGAAACGATCGAGGCTGGATCGACGAGTAGGAGAAAGCGATTTCTTTCGAACACGGATTTGGGTAACCTTGATCTAAATTTGCTTTTTACCGCGATCCACGGATCCAAGAGGATCCAAGACAGAGAAAACAGTGTGGCCAGGGATCGGAACAAGTGCAAGAAGCAGAGTGGGCCGGCCACTTGTGACGTCTGCCGCAGTCGAGCACCACTTATGCTACTAAAATTACATTCGATCACGTTATCTGCGCTCGGGTTAACTTAAAAAACCCTTGAAAAGCTCGCCTGTTACAAGGATACCGGAGGCCTAAATGATCTCTTAAGCCCCGCGTCCTCGTGGCAGACACACGATCACCCAGAAGGGAGGAAACGGCCTTCGAGATTTCCACTCTAAGTGGAGCCCCGGGGCTCTACCCTACCCTCTTCCAGTTCATTCAGCTCTATCTGGTTATCACCATCGGTGGACCGAGGCCGAGATTGCAGACCTCGTAATTTTACCTCTAGTTAGCCCGTCGTCGAGACGACCAGAGAGGAAATCGCACGTGGAAAATCGAAACGCCTCTTGTTTCGTCGATTTATCCACCAGAGAATTAAGTAAAACAGTCGGTTCGATCATCTTTGGAACGTTTAACCCTTTCGATCATTAAGCTCGCACGTCTAGGACCGTGCATTTCTTGCTTCACTGTGCTAGATCTACTAGAACGAACAATTCGTAATTTTTCAGAAATTTTGAAGGAACGTAAAATATTTTCTGCTCCCTGATAAATTCGATGCTTTCTTATACGTCGATATCGAAGAATATATAAGTAATTACAATCTAGAAGAGGCAACATTTTTTCAAACTTTTACACTACTTTACGACCGATTTTGATTAAAAATCGAATCTTTTGCCGAGCAATCTGCCATTTGAATCGATAGTGAAACGATTGATAATTTCAACGACAGAATAGTATCGTCGCAACGCTCACCCAAGTATTTGTTTTTGCTCATGTCCAACGCCTCGTCTTGCTGCCTCTGCGAGGAATCCCTCGAATCCTTCACCGGCTGATAACCACCCATGTTGCCCAGGTTCTCGAGATGCTTGAACGTTCCTCCCTGTGCCAAGTGCGGAATGGTCCCAAAGTTGGAGATATTCGCGTGGACCAGATTTCTCGTCAGTATGTCTAGCTCGCGAGCCACGTTGAGATCCGGCGAAGGTAGCCTCGAGAATCTCGCCATCTGATTACGATCCTCCAACTGACCCTCCCTGTGATCGTTCTCCAAACACTCGTACTCGCGTTGCTGAGGTCTCTTCGCGTACGACGCCACGGCTTGCGTTTCCTCCGACTCGGATGGTCGTCGCTCCTCGCAAGAGGAGCCTCTTCTGCTGAGGATGTCGGCGATACTGAAGGGAGTCAACTGAGACGGTCTCGGGGAAGCTTCGCTTCGTTTGTCGTCTTCCGCGACATCCGACATCTCTTCCGCTTCCTTGTCTCGAAACGGGACTTTACAGAAATTGTTCTGTCGAAAGAAAAAACGTCTCTCTCGTCTTCTGTCTCAATCTTCACGAATTCAACGATCGTGCTTCTTCCACCCCCTCAATGTCCATCGTTTTCACACCGGCCACTCTCATCGACCACGTTTCTCCGACATCGTTCACTACGGTTGCTTCTCTCGTCGACGAACAACTCCGATCGATCTCTGTTTCCCCTTCGTTCCGAGCCTCGATGTCGGCACGAATCAGGGATTTTTTTCGAACCAGTGCACGCTCGATGGTAGCCACGACTCGACTGGCCGACTCGTTGTTGGCCAGATTCTCGTGCAGCGGAGGAGGAACCCACGGCGATGAACGCGGCGCGACGCGTTTATTAATTGTCACTCGCGAGTACTCGAGAGGGCCGCGTGCTGCACCCTTCCGCGGCGAGCGTGCTTCGGTCAAGTGTGCTTGTCGCTGCTCGTGGAGACTTATTTTTCGAATTAGTCCGCGGCCACTTCGCTGCCAGCTTCCTTCTTCCCTTCCATCCGCGCCCGCCATCTTCCCCTTCTATGCCAGCCACCCCCCACCAACCAAACATCCCTCCACTCTCGTCGATCAGCGGCCAGAGGATCGTTCCTCCTCGTCTCCATCGACTCTTTCCACGCTCGGGACGCGGGTTTTACGTATCTCTTTGGTGATCCTTCGACGTTTAACTGACCAGGTGGTGAAACGGGGGTGGAATGGTAAATTGGTCTTTTCGAAGATTGCACGATTTGAAATTGGATCGACGGTGTTTTAGATTCATTTAGATCGTGAATTTGGCTAGTTGTAGATTTGGTTGATCTTTACGGGGCCCTCGAAATCATTGTTGTCTTTTCAGGTGTCGGTAGTATACGTAAATTATTTTTGTGATGAAGTCTTATCTCATCTTTCGTTCGATTATCTTTCACTTACCCTCTTATCTGTTTACATGTTTTCGTTTTACGTTCGCTCGCTAGTTACAGTAGAATAAACCGTACAGACTTTCTATCCGAAGAAGTGCTGGTGCAGTTAAATAGTGAAATTATGATTTTTTAACCTTCAATTTTGTTCCAGCATCAGTTGAAAATACAGCACAGTGGAACAAACAGAAAATACAGTACAGTACAGTAGAACGAACCGTATTTATACAGACTTCCCTAAAGATGAGCCCGCATTCTAATTAGAGAGTGAGATTACAATCTTTCACTCTTCTTCTTGCATCCCTATTTCTTCTTCTAGCCCTACAGTTTAATTTCCAAATCTGCTAACGCTATATCTGTCATAAGAGTCTACCATCTTTTTCACCTCGAGTTTATTTGTTTAATTTCTCTCGCGTTTCGCTTTCAACCCCCAAAATTCACAGCGAGAACGCGTTCCTTGGTCTAGAGCTAGCTTGGTGGCCGATGAAAATTCGAGTTTCGCGGGTCGTGGCGTAGGTGGAGCTTTAAACGAGGTGCAGATTGAAAGCGGGACGCCCGACGAAGCTTCCGTCACGACGCAAGCCTCGCCCTACGACCAATCCATGGCTCTGGCCGCGTCGTCGCTTTTCCACAGGAACCAATCGACGATTCCTAGAAGCTCTTCAGCTTCGAGGTGACGAGAGAACCAGTTCTCGGAGTGGGATCTTCCCTCGCGTTCTTTTTTTCTTTCTTTCTTTTTTTTCTCACGGTCGCCGAGACGGGGGTGACGAAGGATTGCTCGACCAAGTGAAACTCTTTCAGGTATCCTCGTTTCGCGACAGTAGAGCTACTTTCTCCAAGTATTCCCCCGTTGCACAGTCTCCTGGGAGATTTGGAATATCCTCGAGATCGGCGAAACCACCCGATGCTCGATTCAAGTGTTCGAGCTTAAGAATCGGGGTGGTTGTAGACTTTGCATATTCGCAGGATTCGTCAGGTGCAGTTCGAGGGATATAATTAGAAATGCTTTCGAACCTGCGATTATTGTGAACCACGATATTTGTCTATGACTTTGTAAAAAAATAAAATCAATGAGAGATTTACAGCAGGAACTCGCGCAAGTTTGAAGCATCCCTCTTAATTTTGCACGAGACAATGTTTTCTCGGCAAATGAGATTGTACGTTTACAAACTGTTTACCTATTATTTAAATTGTATTTGTAACTACCTTGTTATGATAGAAATTTTTGAAGCTGTATCTGCTGTAGTATTATTCCATTAATTTTAACGTGATTATATTCCGATAGAATCTCTCACAGATAAAATTCTCAAGACATTGGCAATAATTAAACGGCGTTTAACACACCACGTCTATCTTTTCAACTCCGCTATTCACAAAATCTTAGCCACTTTTCACTTATCTGAAAATCAAGTTCTGCAGCAAGCCAGACGAGCCAGGCCGTTTCTCCTTGTTAAAATATAACTGCCAATCTATACGCGTACATGTTAAGCGTGCCAAAGTGTGAGAGTACAACGAAGAAAGTTCTAGAAAGAATAAAACCAGCGAAACAGTAAACAAGTGTATATAAAAACTGAAATTTAATTGAGACGTTATTGAAAGTAACACCGCGAGAACTAATATTCCACTGCCACAGACTATAATAAATTCCAACACTCCGGACCGTCGGAGCTACTTGGAGACTCGACTTTTGGAGAATCTGAAATCAGATATTTCACAGGTGAGAGACGCGAGCAATTGACGATGGTCGTTCTGTGAATCGCGTTCTAACGCTTTCAAAAAGTTGCCGCCGGTGGTGGGATGTGGGTAGATAGAGACGGTTACGGTTCGTACGTACTTCTCGTCTCGTATCGAGTCGAGAGGAGCCGAACGATGCATATATAGGGTGTGCTTTACATAACAATCGCCGCTAAAGACTTGCAGCATTGTCCGCCACGTGCTGTCAGCCGAGTTCCTATGGCGGTTTAATTAAGTGTGAACCACAGGAGCGTGGATCACGCCTCACTTGATCCGATGATGGCCTCGCGCGTTCCAGATATCGACGAGGAAATAATTCCACGTTTCTTTCTTTCGCGATATTTCTTGGAATTCGTCCCGCCGCAGCCATTTTTGTCCCGATGGGCAAAAATCATCGTAAGGATGATGTTCTTGTTCGTTAAGAGTCGGAATGTTCACCTTTTGAGATAAATAAAGGATGAATTGTTCAGAGTATTTTTGAAGGATGAAAGGATGATCGTGTGTTACAACATGAGTAACAAGGTTTCTTACATTTGAAATGAAATTATTAGTCATTATTATTTGTTCTACGTACGAACCAATTTGTGGGTACATCACAAATCTCAAGTCCCTGATTTTTATTCACTTGTGAGAAATTTAAAGAAGATGCAAAACACGCTGAGAGTCTATCAAAATGTGTAATATCTTTTCTTATTGATTTTGGCATCGTCCTCTAGTATGTCAGAAACCATTCAGTTGTCGTTAAACAGATCGGCAAGAGGATTAATTCATCGAGTCTACAAAATTTCATCCAAGTCCTAAATCCCGTCAACACCTAGAAATGTTTGCTCCAGCTCCGTTTCTTTAGTCACGTTAAGAAAAATCTGAGGTCCAGTGATTACGAGGCACAGTGGTTGGTACATTTTGCTAAGAGTTGCCAGAAGATTGCCCACGAAAAATTCTTCGCGAGAAACAAACTCGCCTCTTCCAAGTGACGACCCTCGTGACAAGTATTTCCATCGGGGGATCGATCGACGCGCGGGGGAGATCGACAATTAGCAGGTGACGACGGGTAATCGAACCGGAAAAACGACGTCCGCCATTTCCCTATTAGCCATTCCAGGGGCTGACAAAGAGAGGAGCTTCGGAGATAGAACGTGCCGTCTCGGAGACGGCGATCTCTCGAAGACGGACCACGTCCTTCCTTCTCGATGGAACCGCGGCTCTCTTTTTCTCGATTCGATCTAATCAATAATAAATTATAGGGGGACGTCGGTACATCTCTCCCCTAGGAGCTAAGCCCTGACCCTCCCGCTCAATTGGTCGCAATTCTTAAAGACCTTAATTGGCGCGGAAAATTATACCTTATTTCAGTTACCCTCGAACGAGACCAGCCACCCCCCCCCACCCCTTTCCACCCCTGTCGGAACGTCGCTAGCTTCGCTGCTGGTGCGGCGGTTTGCTTTCTTACGAGCTCCACTCGGATATTTCCTTTTGCTTCCTTCGTCCCGATCGGGCACCTACCGATCCGTGGAAACTCCTCGAGCCACTTTCAACATCGCCGCGAATCGTGATCGCATTTGGAAATCGTTGTTTCCCACGCGGGTGAACTCTCGCTGGCTGTCTTATTATCAGACTGGTTGCTGTTGCGTTGTTTCGTCGTCGAAATTCGCGTATAAAAATTATTTCTAAAATTATCGTTTCATCGAGCACAGCGCCATTGTCTGCCTACTTTTCATTTATTTTGAACCGAATGAGATGAGAATTGAACCGATGAATTTATATCTGGAAAATTTTTGTAACTTTTGCTCGTGTTTTGAAACTCGTCGTATATTAGTTAGAAAAAAGGGTTGTTTGATAGGTTCTTATTTGTCGTCAGTAGGATATGTAGGACATGGAGAATTTATTAATATTTTCCTCCTTTTGATCTGGATCGCTGTCTGAATTGATCCATATGGAATGATTACTTTACCAATCAATCTGCGAAACAGTACGTGCGTTCGTTCTCATTGACGCACATTTGCAACCTGGTCGCGTCCCCGTGAATTGCTCCACTAATAAATCCGAATTCTTCCAAAACGGTACGGCGAACTCGCCACAAAGCGCTTGTCTATCACCGGGCCTTATAAATAGCGTTTCGCGGATCGAGACGCGGGATTCGAACGAGATGTTGCGATCATTCGCGAAAGCACGAAGTTAGATCCGAGAACGTGGAAGTCGAGGCGTAAAAGGTTTGCACGGAAGGGTGGAAAGGAACGCGAAGGACAGAATATAGAAGCTGATTCCGCGAAGATGAGACAGGAAATTCGTGGACGGCGTTTAACTGGCATTTGACGACACGAAAAGTAACGAAGATCTTTGGGGGCTGGAAGGGAGGACGAAGAGAAAGAGAGAAAAAGAGAGAGAGAGAGAGAGAGAGAGAGAGAGAGAGAGAGAGAGAGCGAGTAGTGCGTGCGCTCTATGGGCGGGCATAAGAATATAAAAACAAGAAGACCGGATGACTGCTAACTGTTTGTTAGTCTTGGGTTTTAAAGTCCGCACGTCTGTCAGTCCAGAGATGTAATATTAGTGCTTAGTATACGCTGCCGCCACCGCCTCTCGCTCATTTACTTCTTCCTCTCCTTTCATCCTCTCTGCGTTTACCTTTCGGTCCTGCGTTTTCTCGCCACCCCTTGCATCTTGCCCCTTAGGAACGACGGAATTGCTCAATGAATCTTTTCTACCGAGATTCCGGACGTAAACTTCGTTTTCTTCTTCTTCTTCTTTTCTTTTTATTTCGTAACGTTTTACTGTTGCTGTTTCGAAAGCTTTCGGAAACGATCACGTTTCGGTTCAACGAAGAAAGAGATTGATGTTCGAGTATCTCGTTTTCTTTTCGTTTCGTTATTTATGTCGCGCTTGGAATTTTCGCAAATTGTAGAATCGATTTGCCGTTGATTGGTCTATATCGCCTGACAATCGAAACCAAGCGTTTTTTTTTTTTTTTTTTTTTTTGTGTGGAAGGTATACTAATATTTGGATAAAACTGAACCAAAGTTCATGAATCGGGACACGGTTATATTGCTTGTTAAGCGGGTTGATTGCTGTACCACGGCGGGATGACAGCAGGAACTGCTGTTCTTTTAATGGTTCCGGTAGTTTGTGGATTGGTTAGTTTATCGGTACTATTTTCGGCCGTTTGTAGCCCGCCGATTCCTAGCATTAATGAGCGTTTCAAAGACGGATGACAGCGCGACTATTTCCGATGGCCCAAACTTTGCTTTGCTCGTGGCACGAGCGGCGGTAAAGGGATAAACACGAATTATTTATCAATCGTTTAATCAAATTAAAACTAAGATCGAAGAAACAACAATATTTATCACATGACACTTTGATGATCAAGTATTGAAAAATTGAAAGGTAATTTCTTGATAAATTGTTTCAATTTCAATATTAATAAAAATATAGGAAGTTATTCTTTACGAGTCACTGACATAGAGCGCGCTAAAAAACGTATCTGAGATGAGAACTTCAAATTACTTTCTCTACAGTCGATAAAATGAATATCTTACCGCGTTCCTACTATGCTCTCAGTCGATTATACAGATTTCCACTTTGCAGACAGTTCATTCATCGTTCATCGATACAACAGGTTATCTACAAAAACTTGATATAGAAAATTATATTAAATTACTTATTAAAAAAAAAAAGTACCGTAAAAAACATTGTTTCATGATTTAACATGTTAAACCATTTATAGGAAATACGATTCGAGGTAAAAGTAAAAAGTGTAAAATTGTCTGTGCCATTGAATTTTTACGAGCGTCATCACTATAATTAGCTGTCAGTGACGTTACATTCGCATCATTCATGTGCATTCGTATTTTAGTATGTCGTACTTCAGTTCAGTACCTACAATTTGGTTATTTTAAATTCTCACATTTACAAATGGAGTTTTACTTATTCCGGATTAATTACATATTTTTTTAATCACCAACAGTATATCCACATACTCACAGAAAAAAAAAAAAAGATAATCAATGAGTTATGTGACAGTAAAATAAAAGCAGAATTCACATATTTGCAATTGGAATTTTACATACTCTTTTAATCACCAACGGAATATTCACCAGATGGAACGTACTACGAGGAATATTGGCGGGAAAAAGGAAATACGATAAATGATATGATTAATGAGTTGTGCGTGAGGATAAACGCGATCATTTCTAAATAAATCCAAACATTCTGCTGTACGTTTTATGCATATGCACTCCGGTCTTTATTTGAACAGCATCAATATTTCGTGTTCCCTTTCGCGTCTCGTGGATATTCACCTAGCTTCCTATTCGATCGCAGGCAAATAGGATCGGGTTTCGAAGTTTAACATGCGATGATTGATTATGCGAATACACACGATCTCCTAATGGAACTTTCAGCGGTCAAGCTGGATACGAAGGAAGGGATTGCATTTGGTTCGCAAATTGCTTGCATCGGTAATCTTTTTATCACTGGCAATAACTAAATATCCAAAATACTGCTTTTTCTCAAGTTTTTTCAAAAGTTATATTTTAATTTTAATAATCAGACCATATAATCGGAATTTCGTCTGGAAAAAGAAAGAAAGATTGTTAGCTCCGATTTAAAATTTGGGAACTGAATCATTTGGTATTTTTGTAATGCTATATTGATAAACTACAATATAATAATGTAATAACTAATATACAAAATTAATTTACTAAAATATGGATAAACCAATATATAACTTATATAACAGAGTTAAATTAAACTTATTAAATCCTACGATATGTTACTTTCTGTTCTCTTCCTAACCAAGAATATTTAAACAATGCAGTTAGCGCTAGAATTATCGACAATTATGTGTCGCAGAAATTGAAGAGCGAGAAATGGAAGAAAATTATGCAACGAAGAACACGATACGAAACCTCGAGGTTGAAGTAAAACGTAACGAATTTGAACTCTCGACAAATGTTCAGAACACTGTTCCAGTTCTATCAGTTCAAATTAGAAATTGGTCGTTTCAACTACGCTAGCTAGTTGGCAAAATCGTAGATCGCTCTGATGGCGTGGTTTCGCTGCAAAGCGGAAATCAACGCGCAGAGAAACCGTAGGGGAGTTTGAGGAACTGTATCTGGAACGCATCTGTGGAAAGGAAGTAGATCTCGAGGAACAAGTGCGGGCAGGTGCTTGGCAGGTGCGGCCAGGGGCGGAGCGAGGTCGTCTCTGCTTCGAAAGGGTGGCGTGCTGGCTATGCTCGTGGAAGGTGAGATGGCCGTGTATGGGAAACGCCACGCGATCTGCCTCGGAACATCAGCAGCGACATTTTTATCAGCTTGTTCCCATGGTCCTTTATGGCGGCGGTAGCACCATGAACAACGATTACGCCGACCGTTGAATCGCCTATGCGAAGGCACTTGACTGCCAGATGACCCGTCGTGCTCGCGCGATAACCTAAAAGGCACCCATGGCTTCGCTCAAGCTGTCAGAGCTCACCTATTTATAAATCCCATTTCGCCATATTTTTGTTTTATCGACCTGGACGGTGTTTCTCGCGGCGAAACGGTGAGATCGCGCCGATGCGAAATGGAATTAGGCTAAGGAACACCGATGGGATTGGATTGGTTTTACGATCTTTCAAGTAGACTTTTAATACTTTGATACCTGACGTGTCCGTGTTATTTAGGAATGGAACATTCTTGGGGAACCATGACTTAAGTAAAGTGATTCCAGAAATTAGTCGTTTCTTTCGCTTTATTTACTGTTATTTCACCTGGACTATGTTTCTTGCGGTGTGAACGATGAAGCAACGAGTAAAGAAATTCGCCAGGGGAACTTTAGTGTCAATTGATTTTATATTCCAAGTAGTTTTTTCACCTTGAAGCAATTAACTAAGGAGAAAAGCAGAGGAGGAGGGTAAAGTGAAACGATTCCAGAATTTAGTCATTTCTCTCTCATTTATTTATTTTCCTCTTTTTTCGTTCCCGTAAACAATGAACGTCTTTATCTACGAAACTGCAATAGAATCGCAGATTTTCGATCGGAGAGGAAGATATCGTTGTACAGTAATCGAAGCGAAGCTGTTGGCGAATTTTCCACAAACGAATGTGTTTGTCGGCTTGAAGAACCGGTTTGTCGATAAAAAAAAAAAAAAAAAAAAAAAAAAAAATAGGATCACGAGAAGGACAAGGTCTGCGGAATACCGGTTAACTGATGTTTCCGCAAAAGCCACTTGAAGTAATTTCCGTTCGAGCCTCTTGAGCGGCGCGTTACCATTTCGAAGAGAGGAGGGTATCTTACCTAACTAAAAGAGACCCAAGGAGAAAAAAAAGAAAACAAGAAGAAAATGATACACAGCTGCCCAAAGGTCTTACTAAATCTATGTCGATCTTAATGTTATCGCAATCGTTGGCGATTAAAAGATGCACCATCCGCGATTACTCTTTGGCTACCTGTTTGGCAACGTTGTCTAATGTTTGAGACTT
Source organism: Tetragonisca angustula (assembly GCA_036937485.2). Lineage (NCBI taxonomy): Eukaryota > Metazoa > Arthropoda > Insecta > Hymenoptera > Apidae > Tetragonisca > Tetragonisca angustula. The sequence goes on along the minus strand of JAWNGG020000119.1, from coordinate 238,872 downwards.
GCGAATGAAAATTGATCTATTCTTTGCTCTTTCTTTTTTGTTTATTATCTCGTTCCTTATTTTGGAGTGTGCAAGTTTTAACTGTATAATTAACTCGGGATTATCCACGTGGGGGTCTAGTGCAGTAGCCTTAATAATTATTGATGATCCTTCGTCTTGTAAAATACGGAATAAGAACGAAACTTGTTGATATAAATTAAATGAAATTGTCCAAAGTATTGCGAGTTACCTGCTATTCGACGATACCATTGGAGAGAAAACGAACGATTCGTAAAAGAACGTAATTATACATAATATCTGGGGATATTAAAGATCGACGAAAACGTGAAACGTAACTCGTTGCAGAAACAACACTCGTGACATTTCCGACTCTCTCGGCCGTTTTAAACAATTCCCTACCATCTAACCCGTGTCTGTGGTTCACTCGGAAGTGCAAATCTAAAATCTAGAAACTGTCGTGCTCCCTCGAATTTCGTACAATGTAATACTTTTTTCATCGATCAATCCACTCTGTGCCTGCCTCCTCAAGAAATTGTTTCGACTTTTCTACAAAATTTACGTAGCGTAGCTCAGAGATCGAAGCGTTTGCTTCCGAAGCAAATCCTTTCCTACCACAATCGTTGGAGATTCTGGTCCATAGGCATCTGTTCCATGTAATTAACGTACTGCATCTGGTAATTGGCCGGTGGCAAGTAATTAGGGAATCCGTAATCGCTGCTCGAAACGTCCATCATCGATCTGCCGTCGCTCGTCAGAATTTTACTCTCCGTCGAGGTGCTCTTCAAATCCGAGAACGCCGCTGCATCGCCGTTCACGCTGCTCGCGTTCCCCTTTATCTGCCTGTGACAGTCGTGCACACCGACTCGCGGATCCGCGGCCAAATTGTTCCTGAAATCCGTGCTAACGAGCACGTGCTGTCTGGCTTGTATCTCTCCGTTCAAGCTGGCCGACTTGCCGGCAACGTCGGAGCTGATTTCCGTCTTGAATTCCGGACTGATACTCGTGTCCATCCTCGGGTCGTTCGAGGTCGATCTGAATTCGGGGCTCAGTCGTATTTCGTTCATTCGGAAGTCCGGTTGCAACGGGACGCCGAGCTCCGCTGGCCTGATGTTGGACCAGTAGGGAGGATTGTAGGATTCCTGAAGATGCGGCTTGCCATCCTTGATCAGCACCGGCACGTGGATCTTCTTCAGCGATTGGTTCTTCATGTTCTGCGCCTGCAGTTTCTCCGCGTCCTCCAGCCTCGCGCGTTTGTTCTTGTACCGTCGGTTTTGGAACCAGATCTTCACCTGGGTGCTGGTCAGTTTTAGAGTCTGGGCCAGTAGCTCTCGCTCCGGGGCGCTCAGGTATCGTTGCTGCTTGAATCGTTGCTCTAGCTCGTACACTTGGTTCTGCAAAGAGTCGGAGGGTGGATCTTTAATTGAGAGAGGCACTCGTACGGGGTCGGATGGGATTACGGAAAATTTTTGATATCCGAGCGGTTGAAATTGAGAGCGAGGTTGAAGTTTAGTCGAGATCGAAGAAATTCGAATATTCTCTAAATGCATGAGGATCCTCTCTGTGAGTCAAAATGAACGTTCTCCTTTCTGTTGATTTTTGCATCTTTGAGTTTTGCAGAAATCCACGAATTGATTGGCAACAAATGACTTTAATTAATTACGATATTCGACCGGTGAATAATTAGTAATTTATAATTATTTAATAATAATAACAACGATAACTCCCTGTGTGCGGTCCGGGAGAAGAATAGACCCAACGTAATTCCTGCGTGTCGTAAAAGGCGACTAACGGGGAACGAATCGCACGATTATTCCTGTTTACTCACTTGAGAGAACAGCACTCTCGGCTTCCTCTTCGTCCTCTTGCCAGACTGACTTTTCCGCAGCTCCGTTTTGCTCGATGTGACCACGTTACCTGTAAAACATTCCCCGACACTTCGTCACTCACGAATCAATGGAACAAAAGTAATGGAAATATCAGCCGTGAAATACACTGAATTTTACGCACCGTCCTCTGTAACCGGTGGATCCTGATACGGAGGAGCGATCTGATTCAGCTGATGATGAACGTGCGTCATGTCAGGATAGTGAGCGTAAGTCGGCATCATCGATTGCTCCTTGAACTTCTCTGCGTCCCAGTTGTTATCCGGCACGACGTTGTAACCGTAATATTCCTGAGGCACGTGCTGCTGCTGGAACTGATGTTGGTGGACAGGAGGGTAGCAATCCATGATTCCGAGCTGCTGATCCTCGCTGAGAATGTCACGGACGCTGAACGGGGTTCCGGAGACCGAGGACGACAACATTCTAACGCATTCTCGCGAAATGTCCACGATTTTCGTTCAGATCCTCGAACGATATAAACTCTGCTTTCAAGTATCTCGTCGCGCGGACAGAAGACAGTTTTCGACGTTCGACACTGTCACTTTTTCAACACATCTGGCCTATCATTTTCTACGTTCCTCAGAAAATGGTGGAAGACTCCATTCGGAGAATCTCTGCGTTCTTTCTACATCTATAATTTTTGTCCTTATCTCTTTACAACGAATTTTACAATTTCAAAAGAAGTTTTCTAAAGAAAAGTAGTCGAAGAATCTCTCGCGATCGTTTTCTACATTCTTCCTTAGAACAGATTCTACAATTTTATAGTTGTCTTTCTGACAAAAGGAAAAGATGAAAAACAGCGTGGCACTTGTGGATCTTTCTTCGTGTACGAAGTTTAGAACTTCACTCTTGTTCTACGAAAGTTTTGTAAACATGTGATCTATTTCCACACGATCTTCTACGATTTCACCGTTGTTCTCCAAAAGAAGAAACGAAAATTTCACTCGAACTCTTTCTTCTTTCATCCATCCATGAAAATTCGCCGAAACGTTTGCCGACGGTCGAATCTACCAGCTTGCAACTACCGACTCGTAAAAAACGTCCACTTGAACGGTAATCCCCGACGATAACCTCTTCGAAACACGTCGTAGCCTGTGAAGGGTATAGTGACACTGGTCGAGCGCTACCAGACGAAACTGTAAAAATCGGGAAACGGCTGGTTAGGGTCGCGAACACGCGCGAGTACCTTGAACGCTTGAACGTTACCACCACGTTTCGGGGGATGATGGTCACGGCTGAACGGTCAGGCCGGAGGGCAGACGCTCAATGTGACTCGCTCTGACAGAGGGAGTCAAGTGTTGGTCTCTCCTCCGTGGTTCACACAGAAAACAGAAGGTGAGCGCGTGTGCGTGTGCGACTGATTTTTACCAGCACGCTGCCGCCACGTCTGTGAATCTCGTGCAGCGACGCGAGCACGGGACTCCACGGGGTGGTCTCGTCTTCTGATTGGAGATTTTAATTTGTCTTTCGGCCGACGGATTACCCGGAGGGAGTTTACGACGGTTCGGCTCGCGAAAGGGGAGTTTTTCTTTCGTGCTGGTATCTTTCTTTCTTCGTTTCTCATTTTCAAAATTCTCCGGTACATTTGATGCTTTTCATGCTTTTGTCGTTAATTCAATATGTCGATTCCTTTTTTTCGTTTATATCATACAGACGTAGTAACATTCAATGTTAATTTCTATACAAGTAGAAATAACTATTGATATTTCTATTATATACTGATGTTACAAGATCTGTCTATTTCATGGAACATGCATCGAGATTTTTGGCTGGCGGTGTATACAAGTTTAAAATCAAATTTAGTCCAGAGTGGAGTAATTACTTTATTCACATTTGTCTCGCTGTTTTTTTTCTTTTTTTTCTTTTTTTTTGATGCGCTTTTAATTGGTTGTATATACTAACTTTTTTATGCCCCAAGCCCTTCTCTCTGATGTTTAACTACACGTTTCTTATCGAGAAGCTGCAGGGTGAGCTTCGGTAGCTCGTCGTTTCTTTTTTACGCCTTTTTTATGAGATTCTTAAATTCCATTCGAAAGCTATATCGAAGGGGCCGTTCCTTAAACACGGTTTTGAACTACCGTGGCTGTTTCAACAAACGTTTACAATTGTATCTCGTGCGACAAGCTGTCGATTAAGAAACGTTAAAAAATTACGTCGAATCGGAGCCTCTTCTGCGACTGTGCGCAGAATATACGATCGACGCTTCGACGAAACTGAGAAAGAGAGAAAAAAGGAGAGAAGAGATCGACTCGTCCTCGCGTCGCATGATAATTATGAGGATCGGAAGTGCGTGGTCGATTAAGGAGACGGCAAATCGGTTTTTGCCGTGGAACAGCCATAACGCGGTGAGTAACGTTGGGGCGGAGGAGAAGACTCAAGGCCCGCCTATGCTTCAACAACCGAACCAATCCAGACATACCGCGAACGAAACTTCTAAAACCGGCGATTAAATCTCGATTCGCGTGATCGCTGCCTTTCTGTACTCATGCCAGTCATCGTTTCCCTTTAAATCACTCAAAGACACCATAAATTAAAGATAACAATTAATCTCGGATTTCGGAGGAATTTGATTTATCGAGCCTGAAAAATATTCCTTGCCTTCCTTGTCTTCCTTTGTTATTGTAATTTGTTGGTCTTCCTTTCTCAAAGTGTTTACATGTCACTTTTCTTTCTTACTTGTTATAAATTAAGAATAATAATTTTCATCGTTTGAAAGAGGCATTGGAATTCAGTTGCGAGCATCTGTTTGGAAGAATTTTTTTGAGAATCTTTTACCATTTCTTTCTTCAAAGTCAAGTTATCCGTGTGTCATTTTCGGAGCGTTGTATTCCCCTCCCCCCCACCCCTGTTTCTTCACATATTTGCGTATCGATCTTCCTTCTAAGTCAGATATAAATGCTCCAAAAATTGAAAACAGTAATTTTTATCCTTAAGAGAGACACTGTGAGTATTTGTTTAAAAAATTTTCAAAGTACTGCGGTCGTTATTATTATCTTGACTTTTTCAAAGCCAAAGTCTATTGTACGTCACTTCTTTCTTGAGCTGCAAGTGGTAAACGAAAAGTATAATTTTTGTCTGTATTTCCGTCGGAATTTTGAGAAAACGAAACTCATCAGATGTGTCAGAAACGTGACAAGTTATAGCGGTCGCGAGGTATCGATTTCGTAACTGGATCGCGGGAACTGGTGGAACGAGATTGGAAAAGAAAATAAAACAATCCATTTTTCGTGGGCAGGACGAAATCTTGGTGGTTCATCCTCGAGGCCGCGACATCGACGAGTCGAAAGTAACATATACCAGACGCGTCTTTTCGAACATCCCGAACCCTTGACGCTTATGGAATTCGAAAAAATCGCCTTTGTTTAAAGGTCTGAGTTGGTTTGGTTTACCTGGCCTTAAAAAATCACGCGAACCGTTATTTATTCTATCCTTGTGTATTTTTCCTTGCCATGCATCTTGCTTCTAGTTGGTTGAAAAATATTCAACACTGTTCCGTGTTTCTATTCTCTAAAATGAGGATTAATTCTCAATCGGTATCATTCTAGATAAATTACTGTAATTATCTATGTATTTTTTTTTTGTGCGTGTGTACATATATAAAACTCACACATAAGCAGACACAAGTTGTTGAGAAGTTTATTAAATGAGGTAGTAAATTTAATTCAATTTCGTTCAAATGCAAAAGGAAGAATCCTTTGATATAAAACGATGGATAAGAATTTTTACGTAATTAATAACTTACTTATACGTAACTGGTGCACTGGCATTTTAGAAGAGTAAGATGAACGCTCCGATTTGTGCATTGCACATATTCTAAATTATTAATTTTCAATGGTTGCGTCTGCTCTGCGTTTGACAAATATAAATGCTTGTCATCTCCTAATTTACTACTCAACGTATGTAAATGTAAATTCTTGAAATGAGGGTGCACCACTCAACAGGTTAAGAAACTTCAGATTTATTTATCTGTCGCGTTCGTTTATAAGCGAACGATTACGAATTCAAAAATTATTGTCCACGTGATTTTTCTATGCTCGACAAAATTCTCGAGACGTTAATCGCTCGACATTTTGCACTTGAGGTTCTCGCGAATGGAACATTGTATTTCGATTGGCGTCTCGTTAAGAGGCGGCGGAACTCGCCGCTAATTCGCGAACGAGGAGCAACCACCGACAACCCTTGCCGAACGAGGCGGCTGTTTATTATTCTACGCGTACTCTCTTGGAACGTGTACGCAGAATTACACGAAGACGGCGCGTGCGTGCGTGCGTGTGTGGCCGTGTGGATGCGTGGTAGGCGCCAAGAGATACCGAGGCGCCTTCTTAATTGTGGGAAAGCGGCGCCGGCGTCTGGAGGACCGCGCGCGCGTCGTGTGAAGTCACCGTGCTCCGAAATCCCTCGATTTTTAAACAATTCTTCAAAGTACGGCCACTTTTTCCGGGGAAAATTCTGGAAAATCTCGGCCATTTTTTTCTTCCTTTCCTTTCTTTTTCTTTCGTTATTTCCACTCTCGATCCAGCGATCTTGAACGCATGTTTGTAACATTTTGGTATTTTTAATGTTGAATCGACTGGGATTTTTTTTTTTTTTTCTTTACTAATATTGCGAATATACAAACTACCTTAAATTATTCGTAAATCATTTATGAAGCAATGATTCAAACAAAGTTTGTATCATATTAAAGAGATGATAATAAATTTTTGATTATTTTATTTTCCTCTTCAGATACAAATTTTGAACTTTTTAGCTTTTTAGGTTAATTCCCCGTCTGTTTCTAAATTTTGAATAGTAGAATGACCGGTATAGTAGGATTTCTTTGTAGAGAAATATTTAATGTTCAAAATATTTAATACTGTAATTTGATCTCAAGTATGTGTGCGGATGTGCAGTGAATTAAAGGCTTATTCGACCAAATTTTTAGTAAACATGCCATCCAAAGTAGTAATAATATATGTGATTGAAAGTTCAGTTGAATAAAATTCAATATTTATTTCTCACTAAGATACTTTCTTTGGTACGTATGTCATATATATCGTAGGATTTGTATGAAAGATTCAACCCAGAGATTTAAAATTGCAACGATTATACGAAATATATTTAAAGATCAAATAATATTTCAAGTCATCAAGTCAATTTTCATCGAAGAAGCGTGTTTGCTAGGCTAAAATTGGTCCCGGAAAATGAGAAACGATTTCCTCCGTGCACACGAGAGCAAGTGGTTCCTTCCTCGCGTGGAATCGTGGCTTCTCTCGCGTAACGAGGCTTTGCGATCGAGAAGCTCTCTCTTTCTCTCTGGTGCAACGTGTGGTGTCCAGTTGCAACACGAGCTGGCCGTGTTGGCCCGTACAAAAGGGTCCTTTGTGCCGTCGCCTCGCGTCTAAATAGCCGTATGCGGCCTCCACGATGGCCAACTATCCGTGTACGGTTTATAGAAAAATCCCGTGGCGCACGTTGCCGTATCGTTTGGCCTCCTGGCTCGTGGGGGGTCGAATGCCGCCCATGACGGCCGCAGTTTCCAGGATCTGCCCTTTCTTTTTCTTATCCCGTTCGTTGTGCGATTAACAATGAGACAATTACATCGGTGGACAGATCGATTTCACCGGAAGGTCGCGTCCCTGTTTCTTTCTCGTCACTGTTTAAACGACCATGAAGAATTGCGTCTAATGGAACGTGAGTCGTCAGAGGTCACATTGATCAATTTCAAATAAACTTACAGAATAAAGGAAAGTGACGATGTTGCAAACACTGTTTCTATAAATTCATCTCAGACGTTTGATTCGACGTAAATTTAGACCTTTATCTCGATATCTTTCGTTTAATTTAATTTTTAACTCGATTCGAATTTCTCTTCCTGTGAAGAGAAGTGAGTGAATTTCGAGGGAGGAAAGGAAATGGCCACAGGAAGGAACGACGATGTTGCAAACACTGTTTCTATAAATTCATCTCAGACGTTTGATTCGACGTAAATTTAGACCTTTATCTCGATATCTTTCGTTTAATTTAATTTTTAACTCGATTCGAATTTCTCTTCCTGTGAAGAGAAGTGAGTGAATTTCGAGGGAGGAAAGGAAATGGCCACAGGAAGGAACGACGATGTTGCAAACACTGTTTCTATAAATTCATCTCAGACGTTTGATTCGACGTAAATTTAGACCTTTATCTCGATATCTTTCGTTTAATTTAATTTTTAACTCGATTCGAATTTCTCTTCCTGTGAAGAGAAGTGAGTGAATTTCGAGGGAGGAAAGGAAATGGCCACAGGAAGGAACGACGATCGAGGCAAAAGTTTCTGGCAAACGTAACTGTGTGTTTTCGGTTGCAACGCAGAAAATAAAACGAGGGATGCGCCCGTCTAGACATCCAGATCCACGCAATTGTCTGGAGCCACTCGTGAGAAAACGAGAAGTCTTCCCAACGCGCCTAAGTACAGAAATGCGTGCTCCAGGGCTCTTTTCACACAATAGCGCCACCCTCTCTCCTGTCAGACGCTTGGTCTTTTGGTCGAAGCTCTGCGCTTCTTTGGTTTTCCGATGTTCGACAAACGGGATTTGAAATTAATTTTACATGAACCAGACGACTGGACAGATTCATTCCGAAAATCCATTTGTTGTACGAAGGCGAATCAACAGAATAATTCACGCAGTTCTAAGAAATCGTATAATCTTATTTTTAATTTGAAAATTAAGAAATGATTAACATTTGTTTACATGTATAATGTTTCGTTGTATGAATACGAAGAGTGATTATAAGTAATTCTAGAAAGTCATATCTTCTTAGTTGAAATTAGAAAATGGTTGTAGACTAATGTAATAATAGCGGTCCAACGATTGATAATGATTAATAATAATGGAAGGAATCAGGGATTGCCAGTTGAAGCGAGAGAGATTACACGTCGCTTATTTATAACCATGAATGTTGCATCCATCGGGTAATTGGATAGCCGACCAACGTCTTCTATTTGTTGTTCGATACTTAAATGCTAAGACAAGAGCGATCCACGTGCTCTGGTCAACGTCACGACACGAGATCGCTGTATCCTCGACGGGAGCCATGCTACCGTCATTGTTCTTACCATAGCGCGACGCAATTTAAGAGTTAATAGAGTTTTTAACAAATTATCTTCACGCACATACATACACACATATATTCGGACTCATTTTAGAAATTGTATTGTGTATGTTTTGTAAAATATTCTGAAATTTCACGTGTACTTTAGTGAGGCTCGAGTTTCATGACGTTGGTCTAGTTTGAAATAAATCTAAAAATATATATAAAAATTATCAGTATTTTGCAAAGGTGATAAAACTGTTTAAATGGCCATAATCTATTAATAGGCTTTAATATTCAGTGTCATCGTTTTTTAAATTATAATGAGTAGTATTAATAAGATTCAAAATGTTTCATATGTATATCCATAAAAGTTCTTTATCGCTATTGGAAATTATAACGAGTTTTGTTTAAATTTGGAACTAGTTGTTACATGTTAATGCAAATTTCTGAAGCTACATTCTAGATATAGTCCCGGAGGGTTGATCTCGTGTATGCTGTCATGAAAAAAATCTGTAATTTTTAAGTGTTAGAGAAGTGAAAGTGCCATTAATGAAACTTTACGTCAAATTAGGACACGTTCCGACCGTTTCTTTCTATAGAGAAAAAAGGGAAAGGGTGTATATGGTGCCCACTTGAGGATATCCACTCCAGTCCTTGGGTTACCTTACTGCAACTTTGTGTCAACAAACTCTGATCCTCTTTGCCATTGGTCTTATCTCTCTTTATATTTTATTTTGGAAGTCAATGTTTAAGAAACTTTCATCCTACAATTATTTGTTTATTTCAAGTTCAATTTTTTTCAAATAGTAACTCAGTAGGTGAGATCATTAATGATTTTCTGATTTGTTGACCAAGGGTACAATCACTTTGTACCACCGCCACGAATGGTGTACTTCATAAGATTTGCCGATTGTAAATTACTAATATATTATTCGTATGCTAATAATGATAATAAAAACTTAATCATTTTACCAATATATATTGAGAAAAAAATTTAGAAAAAAAGGAATAAAAAGCATTACTGTGTTACAGACGAGGTATATGACATTAAACCTGACATACAATTTATTTTTTTGTCAATTTTCATCCCCTTACCATTTTCGTGTCACATTCTGTCGTACCGATTTAGGCACGTCTTACACCGCAACACTTCGTGATGGATTTCAAAAATCATATTTCGGGCGAATTCGTTACTTGATCAACTTCGATCGTTTTACTTGTACTAGTCACATTCACCGTTGTATAAGCGTAGAGAGCGTTAAAAAATCAGTGATTTTTTTTCTTTTTTTTGCCATGTCGGTATTTCAGAGCTTGGGACACAAAATCTCGCAAGATACTTGATCTATTCATATATTTCGTCTGTGATTCTGGGATACAACTATCAGTTGTACAGCATATAATATGAGTTAATTGATTGTGATCGCAATTATGTTCTTATATAACTAGAAAACTAATTAAGTTGTTAATGACATTAGGTCACTTTTTTTTTTTTTTTAAGATATTAATTAAAAATATCAGTTTGTGAACTTTTGCGATTGTATCTTATTAACTGGATCTTTAGCATTATTTCATTATTTCATTTGCACTTCTAAAATCGATAAAATTAATTAAATTACTGATTATTATACTAAGTCGATAACGTTGCATGTTTCTGTATTTTTTGACGGTAACTTTGTAAAGAGGATTGAGTAATCTATTTTACCGACATTCAGTATTTCAGAAATTTCTCATTCATTGTATTCTTAACAGTGTTCCTCCCTGTCTACATAGATGGCGAAACAATCTTTGTTCCAACTACCCTTCAACCCCTATTAAATCATTATAAATTAACAGGCAAATCTGATATTTCAATTACAGTTCCAAGTCAATCAAACCACCATTTCAATTACCAAATTCAGCAGACTCTATGACCCGAAGGATAAAAGTATCCCGTACGAAAAAAATATTATAATATTCTATTTTATTTATTTCATTTCATCAATTTCATATTAGAAGAACGTAAAAGGGAAGATCAGAAGTTGAACGTCAGAGAAATTCAAGCACAAGCAATGGAACGAATTTTTTAATTCAACAAATAACACGATTTTTTATTCTTTTATTTTTCCAAAAATCATTTAAGTCTCAAAAAAGAGGCATCTTTACCACTAAATCTTGGATTACATTCAAGCGATAAGTTTTCAGTACGACAAATAACGCGAGATTTCACTTTTTTTTTCATTCCTCGTGAAAAAAGATGATTTAAATTACAAAGGGAAAAAAGTCTTCGTGAGTCTATAACCAAATCCACTAAATCTCGGGATCAGAGTGTGTCCCATAAATAAAGCAAAGAAGGGGTGAGATTCCGGAGAAATTCAATAAGCGCGATTATGGTCGAAGAAAAACGATGGACCGACGGGTGCAAGGGTCGGGCAGAGCGAGATCGTTAACGAGGGAAAACGTTGCCGGCGATATCTCAATCGGTTATCGGACGTTAATGAATTTCGAGCGGCGGCCACGAATCGGCGTATTACGAAATTAGCCATGGACCTTTGGACCGTTGGCGGAGAGGCCTAGAAAAAGTCGGGGCCGTGGCGTTTCCGAGCCTCATAAATCACGAAAAATAAGTAGAGATGGGATCGAGTCTCTCACAAGTAGGCTCGAACCTTTTAACCCCATGCTTTACGATTTCCCTTTCAATCTTCTTAGGCATAGGTTTGATTGAAGCATTGATTATTATTGCAACTGTAACATTGTGTTTGATAGATACTTTGCTAAATTTTTCAACTTCGAATTCCACGCAACTCCAATTACAGGGAACGCGATTTCTTTTCGGATAGAAACTATAATTTTTATCACTAGCGTGACTATATATTACAAGTATAATATTAGAATATTACAAGTAAGGGTGAAAATTTCCACGTGTTTGTCAGAAATTTTTGATTTAACGTGACGAGACAAACATTAAATTCACATATAGAGAAATGGAGACACGCTTGACTGGGATTTGACACACTTCGAATCGCTTTGATTCTGTATTCTACATTTGAACATGATCCGAAACTTACAATTATCGAAAATCTTGATAAATCTTGAATCCTGGAACTCTAGAAAATTTCCATCATCTTGAATGTCGTGAGTAAAAAGCAAAATATCGAAGAATGTCCAGATAGTTATCATAAATACACTTGTAATTTATTTATTTAAATACGAATATTCGCATACGGAAGGACGAAAATAGAATGAGAATTGAAGAGAAATAAATCTCTCGTAATAATTGGCAGTTACTGCCTTTGATCCTCCAGCGAGAGAATTACTTTGTAGAATTTCGATTGTATGTATTTGTACGTCGCGAGTACGTTTTCGGAATCTGTAGGTACGTACCTATTGTTCGTTCTAGGGTTTGAAACCGGCAGCAGCGTCATAAATCACGAAAAATAAGCCGAGTTCGGGAGGGCGAGAGCTGGCAGCAATGGGCAAAAAATCGGAGACGCTGCCGTAGAGAATAGGAGATTAACATTCTCTTCTGTTCTGCCTTTCTGTCATCAAGGGAAGATTGGCCAGCGTGCAGCGAGCGCGCACTGAGAATCATTAAGGGATCCTGCGTAATTTGCGGAGGTGTCTCGCGTGCGTGAACGTGATGAACGCGCGTTTCGGAATAAATCAACACCGGCCGCGCTCTCTGACGAACGTGCCACGGTATGAGCGTATATTTCCAGCCATAATCTCCAGCGTTGCGCTTGCTAGTTAACTTATTATCGACGACTCCACTATTTTTTTTAGATCGCAAAAATTTCGAGCATTCAATTTTTATTTTACATTCTGTTTGATAGCGATTGGCAATGAAATTGAAAAATTAAATAACAGGCATGTTAGATTGGCCGAAAGATAACATCGAATTCCTACAGTAAGCGATATTATCTCGCTTTTCAGTAACGAACATCGAGGTCTGATTATTAATTCGTAAGAATTCGTCTCGGTTCTTCGACGCACGAGTTACGAGGATTATTCAAATCTTCTTCAACTCGACTCTTAATTGTAGACACCGGAACTGTAATAATGCTTAAATTGGTGATGACTCGAGTAATGATCGCAGCTACCCAACGAATCGGTAATTGTGAATTCCTCGGGCAAGCAGCAAACATTCAGGCATCCGTGGACGCTGTTGAAAAGCAAGATAAAATCATTTACCGCGGGAACCCGACGTTGTGGGATATATAAACAGTGGCTGTAATAGTCGAGGATTAAGCTGAGGATGAGGATATTCAAATAATCGCCGTTGCCACGAGTCGAAGAACCGGAACGAATTCTTATTTGGGGTAGTATGTGTATCGATCGACGGCCGAACGAATCGTCGAAAATGCCGTGTAGTCGAATTCCTCGCGTGGAAGACTTTCGGGGCTTCTCTGTCGGGATCGTCATTATCTTGATATCTCAGCTGGTAGCTTCGGTGATGGTTTTTTGTTTTGGACAGCGCGTCGTGTGCACCAGGGGGTAGGCCCAGGGTGGTCCAATTTGTCTGCCGGTTCGATATTGTTACGAGCTCATCTTTAATAATGCAGCCTCGAACTGGCATCGTTCCTCGACGTTTTTAGATAGCCAAACTCACTTTGTCGGCGCGGTCCCCCCCCCCCCCCCGGATATAATAAAAATGTTCCTGGTCGTCGATTACGAGCCTTTATTCGAGAGAACTTCGAAAAGCTGGAACCTATTCTTCCGTTTTCAATAGTTTTCTCACACTCGCGCATTTATTCCAACAATAATTATTTTTTATCAACTTGCCGATGTATCTTTGTTTGCTCTTATCTTGTGGAATTAATTAAGTGAGTATGTTTTTCCCCCTTTTTTTTTAAATATATTTCGTTCGGCAGCATTCTTATCTCGAAGAGGATCTTTTCCTTTTTTAATTTTCAGACTCGTCTCTACTTGCTCTTGTATTAGCGCGATTGAAGCTGATTAATCGCGAATAACCTGCGAGAGAAAAAATCTTTTTTAAACACTTCTGTTTTATTTTGTCTAGAAACAGTTACGTTGTTATCATTATGACCTAACTGCTGATATTAAAACGAGAAATCTCGCGTATGCGAGAATCCGCGCAGGATGCGCGTTATGCGCGAAAATGCTTGCGTGCACACTTGTTAGTAGGTCAGAAAGAAAGGTCTTCTTCAAACATCTATTTTTAAATATGTTTACAAAATCAGCAGCCCAGTTATCATAGCTCCATGCATAGTATTCTTCCTCTGTCGATTCTCCGACGTGACATACCGTATCTTCTCTCACGCTCTTATCGATCGAAGCAACGAACTACGCGACGATAACCAGCGAATTAACTAATTCTCTAATCAGCATTTCCCAACGAGATGTTATCGGCGAGAAAGAGAAAAGAACGAGGTAGCAATTACACGGATATCAGCGTCGAACCGCGATCATGATCGATCGTTCGTTCGTATCTAATCCAATTTCTTTCTACAACGTGGGGAACGGGTTAAATATTACGAAGTGGCGGCCGCCGTGCGAGATGGAGGAAGTCGATCTATGATTAATCGCGGCGAGCAGAAACTCGTTTTCACTTGAGCTCGTAATCTGGAAACCGCTGCTGGCTCGTACGAAATCGTTTTTGCGGCCACGTTACTATGTAATTAACGTCCACCGAGGCGTAAGATTTGATTCGCATCATTTCGTGGTTTTCTTGCCGTGCAGGGTTACGGGCCCAGCGCTCCTTCAACGGGCTCGCGCTCTCTATTCCTATTAAATAGTTAATTAAGTTCCCGCCTAATCGGCTGGAAATTAACAAGATCGCCAGTTCTTCGAACGTACGCGCTCGATCGCGCGAATTTACGGGCCCGAAGCGAGACGCTCTTTTATAATACGGTGTAATTACAAAGTTTACACTGTTTCCATCGACACGCCGTTACGAAAACATCGAATAATTTAGTTGTAATAGATGGCAGCAAATGATCCTTCGCCCTTGCATGATTATATCAAGAAAGGAAAAAATATATGTACATGAATTTTGCAGGTTTGTTTCTTAACGCAGCTGCAGCTATCGAACAATTCGTCATTTTTTTTATTGGGATTTATCGAAATGTGGTTTTAATCGTTTGAATAATTTATATTGTACGATAAACTTTGTCCCATTTCTTGTACTTTAATTTTTCTGATAAAAAATTTTACACTCTAGTCGTAGCCAATGTTGGGTCAAAATTATTAATTGTGTTGCCTCTTTTTTTTTTTTTTTTAGAAATTATTAACTTTTATGCTTCATTTAAACACATTCGTAATTATAAAGAGATGATCTAATGTTGAAATGCCTCAGTGTAATTAACACTATATCACATCCATCTATAATCGTCTTCCTATCTTTACATGTTCGTACATGTCCACTCTAATCTACTTAATAATAATTATTACATTCACAAATGTCTGATCTAATTTATTTAATAATGATTATTATCATACATGATAGACGCTAGAAAGTTATGTTATAATTGAACAAGAAAGAACGTTTATATACATATATATATTTCCAAGGAAGACGAGCATTTCGATTCCGACTTGTACAGTTGCAATTAATAAATAGAACGGTTTTCTCGGAATAACGACACGATTACAAGACTATCTAGCATCGAGTCGATTACAGTCGACAGTCGAAAGCTCTCTGATAGCTCTGAGAGCAGCTATTCATACGCACGGAAATAACCTTGCTTTGGCAACAGCTTCTAAATTCATTCCATCGCGATAACTCGGCGCGCAACGTTACACAACGAAACCATCAGCGTGACAAGAAGGTTTTCTTGCTTCTCTGTCCTGACGGCACTTAAAATAACTTGTATCGGGTCCAAATTACCTGTCAAACTTCCAGCATAATGCACAAATATAAATATGATAAAATGTCTTTCATTTCATTTCATTTCATTAATCGAGTACAATTTCTCGTTGAACGCGCTCTGATAACAGATAGTTACAGATTCAGCTGTATTATAGATTTAGATAAAATTTTCTTTCTTATTAATTTCTTAGTTTAGTTAAGATTAGACTTTACGGGAATTTCTAAAGTACAAAATTATGTAAACTGCACGGAACGATGTGTAATTTATAAAATATCCGAATTTTTAAGAAATACAAACTTGTATAAAAATCTAATGTGAAGAAAACGACATATATAGGAATATTATTCATTAGATTTATTTTACAATCGTGCAATTATTCTCCGATGCTGATCTTGATTGAAACTAAACAACTGATTGTACCCAATAGTCTCTTTTTTTATCTTCCTGCGTAATAATAAACGACAAACATATCAACCCCTTTGTTGAAAGTTTCCATCGTTCGTCGAGAATGCAACACAATCGAAAGAAGCGAACCAATCTGGCCGTAACGGCGAATCACAATCGCGTCGATCGCGACTCGACAGAGGTGAATCGAGGGAAAACGATGACGGTCGCATAGAGCGGGCATCGAGATTACGCAAACGCGGATAACAGAGGGCAGAAAAGGGGTGAGTGGCAAGGGATCGTTGGAGTTTGTGGCTCGTTTGTACGCGATAACCGCTTTATCTAAATAGTTTAGACATGAATTACACAAACGGGGAGTAGCCATTTATGTTTCATCATCGCGAGTGGGACCCGACGGGGGCCGTGACGGTTCCATATCTGTGTTGGACGACGTTGCTCCCGACTCCGATTCCTTCCCTCTGCACCCTCTGCAGCCACCATCGCAGCCTATCGCTCCTTTTCTTTTTCGCTCTCTGTATTTTTTTACTGTTTCGAACGAACGTTACAAATTGCTTATCGTTCCCGCGTTGGCAGCACGTTGCGCTCGCCTTATCGCCGAGCTTGACCCCGTCGTTCGGCCCGCGAGAGACGAGATTTCAGGCCAGACTTCGTGACGATTCCACGGGCGAGTACAACCGATATCGGAAATTAAGCTGAAATTAATTCCCCCGGCCTGTTTTATCTCTCCTCTGTTTTTTTCTTTTTTCTTTTTTTTTTTTTTTTTTTTTTTTAATACTCTCGGATGGGCGAGAAGTTGCGCAGTCAAACGGAGGTTCAGAGTTGTTCGTGGAAAGATTTCTGAACGACAGGCTTCTCATTTCAGATAGAACGTTTCTCTCGTAAAAAAAGAAAATCTTGGAAAGAGATACGCTCGGATTGGAAGAGACTTGACGATAGACACGATTCGTTAGATCGTGCTAAAGGACAGCTTTAAAAATCAGATGATGTTCAGAGATATTCGCGGCAACTCGGCAACGTGACGAAGCAGGGTGTGAGAGAAAGAGAGAGATCCGCGACGAAGATACACAGTTCATGAACAAGGTATAAAGAAAGCGAGGAAAGAAAGCTTTACTAATGGGCGGCCCGTGGACGTGGTCGGCACGTGAAAACATCTCCATTCCACGGGTCACGAGGCCCCCTCCGGGCCCCTATCTGGAATTCATAAGAGAATAATGTCGGCCCCTCGGAAATTAATTTAATTTGTACTAGAAACCGACCAGAAGAAACACGGCTCACGGACCGAGGGACGAAAGAAACAGTCAAGGAGGAGGAGGAGGAAGACGAAGAAGAAGAAGAAGAAGAAGAAGAAGAAGAAGAAGAAGAGGAAACATCAGATGGAGAAAAAGGAAGAAGAACTTATGTTGAAAGAAGAGAGACGAGCAAACAAAATCAAAGAGGAAGAGAAAGAGAGAGAGAGAGAGAATAGTGGATCGAGAAGAATAAAGAGGCGGAGGAAGGAGAATAGACTGCGTTCTTCTTGGAGGGTTAGGGCAGCGTTGCGGCAGGCGAGGGGGTAAGATGGACCCCTGCTGGGTAATATATAGCGGGCCAGTTGGCTGGAAAGGCGCTGCTCTGTCTCCGCGGCGGACTCCTTAGCAGGGCACTGAAACTTTACCTCCCATAATTGATACGAATGTCTTTTCAGGCCGCGCTCGAACATCGCACGGCCATTTAGTCGAGCTCCTCTCCACCGCTTCGAACCTCACCATCCGGCTAGCGCCGGAGATCGTTCCGTTCTTCTCTCCTTCGCTCGATTAGCCCGTCGTCGTCCGTCCGCAAAGCGGACGATGATGCAGCGACCGATCTGCCACGTCAATTATCAGCGCGCGTCGGGACTGTCCTCTTCGACGGATCGTGAGGCTGATCGCCACTTGACCCTTGCCTCGATAATTAACGCGTTTCTCCTTTTCTGCTCGATGTCCACGGGCACCTCGGTCGTTTCCAAAGTTTCCACGGTGATACAACTGCAAAGTTCTAGCGTCCTATCTTTCGTGCAACACAACGAAATTTTTATTAATCCTCAATCTGTATCTCTCGTTGGTATTTGCACCGAGTATCATCTGTCGGAGCAGTAAGCAAATATTAACGAATACGTATAAACGAGACTAATCGCGACATCTGTCGTATGTATTATATATATTGGCCATTGCTCGTTCTCGACAGTCTTTTGTACATCACCCAGTGTGTGGCAGTAAACAAACGTGTTGAAATAGGAAATTATTCGTATTGTTCAAACATACAAGATAAATTCAAGAAATTTAATTAAACAGTTTCATCGCTTCCGACTACTCAACATCTAACATTTTCGACTGACTCACGGGGTCACCGGTGTCTCGGTACGGGTCTCACGCAGATAGCGTTAATCGAAGCGCGTGAAATTCGAAGAGATTCCACGAGTTGGTAGGGGCGATCGAAGGTTCTCGATAGACACACGGGTGGAAGGGCTCGCTCGTGGCACGAGAGAAGGCAACGCCGGCCCGTGTTGTGCACTCGCAGAAGAATTAATTAGTCGATCTCGCGCGTTGGTGGGCCCGAAATCTTTGTTCCCGTACGGTCCCGGTGCTGAACAGCGTCCAGCACCGGTGGAACGAGCCTCGGGTAATTAGTAGGTACCTACCGATCACCATCTGCAAGGTGAACGAGCATTACCATGCTTAATGAGTGGTGCACCGGGGCACCCGTGAATCTCCTTCGGCCAGTGCTGCGCGAGGGGGATTTCACCTCGGCCGTGTTTCTATCTCCACCCGATCGGGGACGCTGGTTAGGTCGCGTGAAAATTCGACCCTTCCACTTCCCATAATACGCTCGGGCTACCAGCCGCTCTGTACACTGTGTACCGTATGTTTCGCTCGTTCGTGGCGAATCTTCAATTAACGATCAATTATTCGTGAGCTTCACGTTCCACATTGCTACGTTTCTGCGACGGCGTTCTTCGATCGGGGAGGAAGATTCAATTTGGTATTTCAGTGACCGGTTAAAGGGGGGAATTGTTTTTTTTTTTTCTGAGTAGTATGTTTTAATTGATTTATTAGATATGGGAAACACCTCCGTACATCGACGCAGGTACGAGAAATATTTTCAAAATTGCACCGATGGTAACTAAAGCTTTCTTAAATTGAATCTTAAATTTCTATTTCTATTCAGAAACGTGCTCGTCCTGAATTATATTTGATCAAGTACCAATTGAATCACGGTGTTCCAATTTAAGAAACTCAATTTTAGTTTCCAATTGACATCAAAAGCATTAATGTTTTTTAATCATCTTCCATTTCCATACTTTCACCAAGCAATATATCGATCATAGTCTCATCAACCCCTTTGAACTCGATTTGTTTTCAATGTTGTTGCCCGTCCACTTGTATTTATTTTAAATCAGGCCAATTAATTAATGCGCAACGATAAAATTCAATGTCTTTTATTTCCTCGTTATTATTTTTTTTTTTTTATTAAAGTGTCATGATTCTTAAAATAATAAAACTTACGTAATTTCTGCACAAACAAATTTATATTGTCCCGTTCAACGTGACGTACGAGTACGAAAGGGTTGATTCACACACGAATAAATGCTGTTAGTCTTATCCGATCTGTTAATCAGAGAATACTAGTAGAAAAATCGGAGAAAAAGGAGAAAGAAAAGTTCGAGAAGGGATTGCGGATTGTGCACGTAAACGGGCGCGGATTGCGCCGGTTTCTCGCATTGAGCAATCAATAAAGGGGCTGTATGACAGGCGACGCACACGACTCGTTTCCGAGAGCGTGGCTTTGCGACTCGGATCGTGGTCTCCGTGCAGGTGTTGGTACCCTGAACAGGGCACACCGGTCGCCGAGCCGACAAAGGGCTCGGCAATGGGCGAGAGTTGCATTCGGCATTTGTTTCTGGGGATACTTAGATCGTAATCTCGCCGGGGTTCTGACTTCGGTGGTAGTTATACCGTGTCTTCTTCTCCTCTTCTCTCTCTCTCTCTCTCTCTCTCTATACCCTTTCTTGAATACGTGAACCGCGTCCTCGCCTCTCTATTCTCTCATCCCCTCGTAGATCCTTTTATTCGCAGTCTCTTCTAAGAATCGCTACGGTGATCGATAACGATCGACGGAAGAACGAGAATGATGGAAATGGAACAGGCGTGGAAATTTTTCGGTGGTGGCGTTGTTTTCTGCAGATCCCCGGGACAAAATATTTGAGGATGCCAGGCTATGGATATCGGTATTTTCGGATTTTTATTTTTATGAAAGTAATTAAAAATGATGGAATGTAAATCTGTTTCGTACATCAATATTATACATTGATATATCATTTAATTACATTGATTATAGCCTTTTGCCATCTTTCAGACAAATTTTATGACTTCGCGTTTGAAAAATGTGATCTTTTTCAACAGAAAGAAAAAGTTCCAAGAACGATTTGATAGTGAAATTTTAGCAAATCAATTCTGACACTGTCGTAACTTATCAGGCAATTTTTCATGATCTTGTATAATATATTTTTTTCCTTTTCGGAAGACGAAAGCAAAATATGACGAAAATTTTCCATCTTGAAATCGACGAATTGCCAACTAAAGTCGTGCAGTATCTTTTTCTGAAACAAGTTTATATATATATGGGTTATTAACCGCTGTTCCCCGAACATAGGTGTATTTATAATTGTCGAACGTCAGGTAGTCGCCGAGTTCCACGAAACTCCACACGCTCGTTTCCACCTTCACGCTCTCGTTACGATCGGCCCCGAAGCCGTGAAACGACGCGTGTTTCGCCAGTAAATCAAACGACGGGCTTGGTCGTCTCTCGGGCGCTCCTCGAGTGGCTGCTTTTCAGAGTTTCGAGTGGCTCTCTTTTACAGCCGATTAAGGGCGTCGTCCGTCGGATGAATACAACGAAGCAGGTGGCTCCTCTTAAATCTGACCTGAACTCTCGCCTATTGTCAGCCTATTCTTCCGCTTAAAAATCCGCCTGCAACCCAGCCTGGACACTCCGATAATAACATGGCCGATTCATGGGAAACACGGGAATGAATGCGGGAAACGCTCTCGTTCGAGACGAGACCTTAATGAATCGATCGTGTCCGAGACATTTCTCCGCGTGGGAGAAGCTACTACCGCTCGAGACGCGTCTGGAGAATTTTCCGGGCGACCGAGCCTCGAGTCGCGTGATGAAACAGGTAGGGACGATAGAGAAGACGCCGGACAATGGCTGGCACCGGGAAGAAAAATCGTTTTTTAACACGATCGCGGCGATCCTCTCCTCTCCTCGTCGCGAAGAGCAGTCGAACACGAAGCTGACGATGCCCGTTCACGGGCCGGGTACCTAATTTGTATTTTCTACCTCGCACCGGGGGGTGGGGCGGGAAAATTCAATTTTTTTTTTCTCGGCCGAGCGTCGTTTGTCATCGTTTAAATAATTCCCTTTGTTTGCCTTGGTTTTTGCCTCGGTTCCTGCGCACGGGTCGGACAGGTACCACGACGAAATATTCTGTGGAAATATTCTGGATCCGGGGGATCGGGACGAAACGCTTTACGGCTGCCTCTGGCAGGTATAAGGCACCTATTTCTCGGCGGCTGCTTTGGAAACGGATCTGTTTCGACGGTGTGCTCGTGCGAGCTAAGAAGACGATTCGTGATCCTCGCGGGCAATTCGATAACTTAATATCGCGGTCGCGGGCTCGGGGTATCCGCTCCGCGTGCCATGTCTCCTCGTTTGCATCGATTTCACCATTCTGCCGTGGCACACTTCTGCTCCCGCGTCGGCTCGCTTTATGGCGTTAACCCCTTCGACCTATCGGCAGTCCTCTCGTTCCTGTTTCTACTCCTCGTTCCGAGTTATCTGAAACATACGTAAATCTGTCTGTTTATTCGTACTCGTCGGGCAAAGTTTTTGGAGTTGTGAATATTAATCGTTGCGGGCGAAAGAGATCGCGGTGTTTTATCAAGACAGATAAAAGACACGGCGCTGCGAGGTAATTGAATCGAATTACACATTTACAATTGATAAAATTTTGTGAACTCGAGAGGAAATATCGTACGATCAGTATTTAGCGAGTATTTAGACCTCGATGTGGGTTACGTTGAAGCAGCAGAGTGCTCGTTTCGCGGAAGCATCGTTTTACATCGTAACGAGTTCAAGTTAGCACTGATTGCGATAGATACGTGGCGCTGATCGTGACAAATGGGAAGCAGATCGTGATGATCATGGGAATCGGCAAACGATCCCATGAGATCGTTACTCGCCATTGAGACGTTTGCACTTTGTCTCATTTACAACTCAGTTGGAGTACGCAGATCTCGTCAGAATAATTTGATTGATTCAACAAATGGGCTGCCGTTCGAATTTTACATATTTCACCCTGAGAGTCACGATAAAGTACGCTAATTTTGATAAAATTTTACGTTCCATTTGTTGCACGTTCTGTCTGGCGATGACCAAACGACAAATATTTTATTTGACCAATTGAGAACCAAGCAATAATTTATCGTAATACACGGTGGGCTAACATCACTGTAATAAATAATAATAATGATAAACAATTTTTAAATGAAAAGATCATGTTTGAACTTGAATTCAACTTGAAATTGATACAATTGGTTTTTTTTCATGTTTTTTTGATGTTTTGAAACTTTTGGCCCATGTTTCAGTCGTTTGAAATTTCAGAAGATTGTAGAATCTTGGTGGATGATATTGATGACATCAAACGGCTCCCAAATCTATTAGAAACAGATATTGATAATACAAATTAACCGAAAAGAATTGTCAACAACGTTGGTCCTTGATACGATTCCCGTTGATAATTTCACCCCTTTACAAAAACGAACAAAAAGTGAAGCTAATCCCTCAAAAGGATTGAACCGCTTCTCAGAGACCAGTTGCTTTGCACTCGATTCTCCCCCACTCACCCGTAAATTCCTGTCGCCATTGGGTCTCTGCCAATTAGCACGGAACATCAGTCATTAAGAGAGCAGCATCAATCGAGAGTAGGATGCCACCTGTCCGAAAATCGTACACCGGTGGAACTGGACCGGTCGACCCTTCTTCTCCCTCCTGCTTCCTATCTACGCCATCGAGGACTCGGCTCGAGATAACCGATCTCCATTGTCGTTTGTTTGTCTAAGTTAGCGGATTAGAGCCAGTCATTCGCGTCAAAGGCGACCGCTCGTCCGATCGAGCAGCGATATCGAGGATCTCGGGCCACCCCTGAGCAGATCGGTTCTCCACCGTTCATGGGAGGGGTTGACGGAGAAAAAGTAATTAATTCTCCGGACTACGGTTTACGAGCGATGTCAATCATCGACGTGTCCCTCTCGTTTCGTTGAGTTTGGGTTTCGTCGATGAAAAGCTCGGTTTAATTAAGGAAAGATTTTTGCATCGGACCAAAAGAGAGGGAGAGGGATTGATCCTCTTACGATGGCGTTCTTCTTGGGAAGGGCGAATTCGTCGATAGTAGGTTAATTGGGTTAGAATCCACGATGTTTAGGGAGTCTATTATTTAATTCTGCTGCGATTTTTGAACTTTCGTATTGTTCTCGTTGCAGCAGTCGAAATGATATTTCAAGAAAAATTTCGACGTACGATTGGGGGGAAGAATCACGCGTTCGCACAAAAGATACATAAGTATTTATTACCGTTGAAAAGATATTACTAGGTAAAAAAATTGAACTAAACGATAAAAGAATAAAGGATAAAATAAAATTATGAAAAGGAATGATGGAGTTGGTGGAGTTTAAAAACTTTTTCAATATCTTCTTTTGTTACAAAAGTTTTTATGTACAAAATAATTTACCTGTGCAATTATCTTTGTGATTCAGGTATATGTGTGATTCATGTGTAAAACAATGCTGTTGCAATTCAATTACAAAATTCAGTTTGAACGTGCAATCGAAATTCGCTGAAATAATAATAGTTGTATACGGACCAGAGTGCCGCAAAGCGTTAGGCGTGAATCATTACCGTAGCCGGTCGAACACGTTAAGGAATATTGTTCGATATTTTCGGAGAGATTTACTGCAACGCGTTCCAGTGAAAACGGCGGGCGAGTTTACGCGAATTGTTGGCGGTCAGCGGCCAGACGAGGGGCGTGGCGTGTTTCTATTGATAGGATCCCGCGAAAATGTTAATCTCGCGAATTCTAAATCATCGGTCAGGCACACCCTGTCGACGCATCATAACGACACCTCTGCCGGTGATAAACGTCGTTCTTCCCTTCAACGATCGTTCACGTTTCCATCCTGTTCAAACTTTCTCCCCCGTGTTTTTCCCAAATTTATGTTATTCGGCATACACTGTAAATACGGGACACTTTACGCATTTTTTTTACATTTCTGTGAATGTAGAATTGAATTACGCAGATTTTTGCAACTTTTCAAATATCTCACAGATGCGCGAAATAACAAAAAAAAAAAAAAAAATAGGAAAGAAAAGAAAAGATCCATATTAGTTTACTAATAACCAAACCATCGTTTTGCACAAACACGACACTGCCACGAACACGAAACGCATTAGCATCCCCGTCATGCATGAAATTAATTCTCGCTCGCGCGTCGTGTGTACACGTACTCCTCGCGAACACGCCGAGGAGGTAGGAAAGAAAGAGAAGGAGAACGGAAGAGGGGAACAGCTGCAGAAACGAAGCCATGGCTGACAGGCTGAACATATTAATTAACCGTTAGATATCGCCGGTATATCGGTGTGTGTACCGGCGGCTATGGATCGTGGATCGACAATTTATTCGCAGTGGATCTCTGGTGGCGCATTAAAAACGGCCGACATAGTCCGGGAAGCGTCGGCGTCAAGCAGCGTTCGGAGCCCTCGTTTCTTCGTCACGATGGAACGACTTACGGTCCTCGCCGATCTAACCGATCGTACATTTCCTTCGAATTCAAATGCGCCGCGATCTAGTGGCGCGGCCTGGCTCGTATTCACTGGCAAAGAGAGAACCGGGAGAAGAGAGAGAGAGAGAGAGGGAGGAAGGGCGAGTGGAGAGAAGAGGAGAACGAGAAAAGAGGGAGAAACGAGAGTTCGCGAGCGTTCGTTTATTCAGCGGCGCTCGTAAATATGGTGCCTCGAAGGCATCATGGCCGATACACAGCGAACCGGCGATGTCTCAATCTTCAATTTTCCTTCCCGGACCTGGAGCGCTGAGTTAGATTGATATCCATCCTTTTGGCCGGCCGTTGACTCGCGATATCTCAATCCCAGTGGGACTTTTTCCACGGGAAAGATTGGCGCGAGCTGACGGTTCCTCTTGGTTTGTCAACGATGTCGACGTTCTCGCTATCTCGCGAGTTTTCGGCAACTCTGTTTCTGATTCGAAAGTGTCGAATTTCATTCACGATGACTGTATTTCCCCGAATTTCCTCGATTCGAAGGCATCAACTCGAAAACCGAAAGCTTCTGGTTCCGAGCGCTGCGAGGAGGAACCTAAACTCCTCTCCCGTCATCGCGGGACGGATATTTTTTTCTGTCGAATTCAAATGTGCACCGTGTTCCGAAGTGCAGAAAGAGAAAGGGGAAACGTGGAATGGTCCGGCGAGGCAAGATGAAAAGAGGAACGTACGGACGAAAACAAACGGAAGAAGGAAGGGAATAGCGAGGGAGGAAAGAAAGAAAGGGGGACACGGGAGGAAAGGGCGATCGGCCGGTCGGTCGGTCGGTCGGTTCGCAAGCGCACGGTTACACGGCGTTACTCGTAAATACGGTGCTCCGAAAGCATCACGGCCGGTACAAAGAGGCCACAACGTCTCAATCCGAGAGAGCTCCTTGGAGGGTCCGCGAGGCTACGTAAAGCTGCATACACACACACACACACACACACGCACGCACATACACCACCCTCCTCCGCCTCCTTCTGAAAGGCTTCTCTCTTTACCTCCGCCTCCCTGCGCCGCCGTCCGTGTGCCCTCCGTGTCTTTCCGCTCTCCTTCTTCTCCACCCCCTCCCCCTCTTCTCTTCGCCCGCGGTTCACGGTTACGTTCGATGGCTCCTTTCGATCGTAGCAGCAACAGCAGCAGCAGCAGCAGCAGCAGCCCCCTTTTGCGAAAGCGTGCAGCAGTTCGCGAAAGGGGTACCACACACCGGGCCTCACAGATCACCCCGCTATCTCAACGACCAGATCTTTCAGTTCGGTATACACCACGGTGTGGAGCGCAACCACCGCGCTCCTTTTGCCTCTCCTCTCCCCTCTTCTTTCTCCTTGTGCTTCTTCTCCTAACCAACCGATCTCTGTGTTTCCTCTCTTCGGAGATACTCTCTCTCTCTCTCTCTCTCTCTCTCTCTCATCCAATCGACTCGACTCTTTTCTCTTCTCTAGCGTCGCTAACTTCTTCTTCCCTTCTCCTCTCTTCCTGTTGTTAGTCGTCGTTCGTGGTCGTCTTCAGGACAGCTTCTTCCTCGTCCTCTCGCTCGGTCGCCAGCAGAACGTCGTGAAGAACATGGAGAACCGGAGGGACGGAGAAGATCGTCGTCGTCGTTGTCGTCGTCGTGGTGGCGGTGTGTGTCGGGTCTGTTTTGTCCCTGCGAATCCGTGATGAGAACGTATGTAGGTGTATCTCACCCTTTGTTCACGTGGCTGCGACGTGGGCAACCACGGCGAGAGAGAGCCACCGGTGTCGGCCAGGCCCAGGGAGCAAACCCGGCCGAGTTTATGCGCCACGCTACCAACGCCAAGGACACGTTTCCTCCGCAGAATATCTACGAGCATGGCAGATGGGTCCATTTTACTCGTTTCGCTGCCGCCTAGCCTCGACAAGCCGCGGCCGTATGTTAAACTTCTGTCGAAAGCCTTTTCCATGCCGAAGATTCATTCCGCCTCGTCCTTCGATCGAACCAACCAGGCCGTCCTCTCTTTCTCTCCCTCTCTCTCTCTCGTCGTCCGCAGTATATTCGAAATCTGCCGCTTTCGCAGTCGATGAACACTTGCGAGTGCGTGATGCTGCCCGCAAGCGGAAGTTTAGAAGAGATTTGTTGGCCAAAAGGATTGACGCTCTCGCGGGTGAAATCATCGTTACGACATATATTTGTTATAATATAATTGACGATACTTATTGTTGTGTATCTGTTATCGTTACACAATTGGAATAATTATCGTAGTAATTGTAGTAACGTTCAATTTGCACGTGGATGAAATTTCACTCACCGCAGATGAAACGACGTGTCTGCTGAATATTATTCACCCGGACAGCATTCCGAAGGAAACGTTGCTCGTCTAAATAATCGACGATATTATGCGCGTCTTAATCGCGATCGATATCGCGTCGACAAAGATTATGCCGTGCACGTTCGCGACGTGCAGACCGACGTTGGCCGGATTCCTTGCAAACGCGAGTCGATTTACAGTCTGATTGACGTTATTAGGAGTAATTGGCAATCGATAAGTCGCGTGTCTCCTGCTCTTGCACGAGATGATCGTCCTTTTCTTTTTTTTTCTTTTTCTTCGCTGCAAGATAAACTTTGCTGAAAAATTTGAATTTGGGAGGAGGTGTCTGCAACAAGCACGGTCTTTTTCAGAATTTTGACTGATAACTGTGACATCGTCTGTCGCGTTGAAAGCGAATCTTTTAAGGTCTCGCAGATTGGTCCGTAATTACTTTCGGTTTCGAGACGATCCGTTTTCCTCTCGACTACCATGGCGCCCGCAACTTTGATGGCCGACCCGCGATCAACATTATTAGGGTAGTTGTTGCGAGATACGGTCCGGTAGAGCGAGCCGCGCGCTCGTTAAACCCGAGCGAAAAAACTGGTATTTCGCAGAGAGGAATCACTCGATCCGGTAATAAACGTCGCCTCCTCGAGAT
The DNA here is from genome assembly GCA_036937485.2 of Tetragonisca angustula. Lineage (NCBI taxonomy): Eukaryota > Metazoa > Arthropoda > Insecta > Hymenoptera > Apidae > Tetragonisca > Tetragonisca angustula. The sequence continues at coordinate 210,912 of JAWNGG020000119.1, read as the reverse complement.
GGGAGCGCGTAAAAGACACGGTCAATCGATAATCACGGACGCCGATCCGAGATACCGGGGTGTTTGGAAATTAAATTAACCGGGGTCGTCTATATTCATTTTCGTCGATATCGCGGCTGAGAAAGTACACTGTTGAATATTTATTTAAATTCAAATGTACAGGATGATTCACCAGTAACCTGTACACCTGATATAACTTTTAAATTGTGCGTCTAATTTTACGGGAGGCAACATATAGCGTGTCAATTTTTTGTGTGGTGAGATTTTCGAATTTTTTTCATCATAAATCGAAAGAATATTAAATTCCAAGCGAAAGAGTATTAAGCTACGTTGTCCCCAAACTTAATGGCTAAGGAGATATTTTGACGATAATTTGTCTCGAGGATGAAAAGAAATATATGGTCCAATTTGAAAAAAATGAAGACGACTTTGAAAAAAAGAATTGATACGCTATATTTTGCCGTCCTTAAAACCATACAACTTTTCTATTAAATAATTTTTCATTGGACGCATAATTTAAAAGTTATCTCAGATGTGCAAATTACGTAAATCATCCTGTATATCACATATTTAAATTCAAACGTATATTACATATTTAAATTCAAATGTTCATTATACATTTAAATTTAAATACACGTCACGTGTTTAAATTCAAATATATATCGCATATTTACATTTAAACGTGTATTACTTATTTAAGTTCAAATATGTATTATATTTATTTCAAGCTGTTGCCACACGATTCAGATATACACAGGCATATTCAAGCCTCAACTAGCGTTTAACAGCAGAAATAAATTTCCATTTAGGCTTTATTAATTGCAAATACGAAAGATAAAGATCTTCCGTCTGTTACCGACGTGTGTAAAAAGTCGAAATTTGCATAAACATCTTCAGTCTGACTGTCACGCTCAGCGTGTGAGCGTCTGCATGCCACTTATCCGTTATTATATAATAATCGTAATTTTTCCGAACGGTGAAACACATTAGTTGTACACTATTACGCGCTACGTGTGCCGCAGTCGGAATTCAAATGTTGATTTTATCGATACGAAAGAACGAAAGGAGTTAGTAGGATCGTAGTGGGGATCGTCGAATTCAAAGATCCGAGGCATTAGACAGAAGGGAGCCGGACGGTCGCGTCGTCTCGGCTAGACGTCTTCGTCCCTGGTCCACGGTCGGGGAATTCGAGGCTGGTACAATAGGGGCCAGGGGGAGGCGAGCTGCGGACAGGCTATGGTAATGCAGAATGTCATTTGTTAATTTAAATATCACGATAATTCAGTCTGCCTCTCTCTGTCTCCGCCAGTACAGCCTCTTCTCCTGGTATCTCTCTGCGGTCAGCCGCAGAACCTACACCCACTTTCGTCCTCTTTCTCTCTCTCTCAATCTCTCTCTCTCTCTCTCTTTCTCCCTTTCTCTCTCGTTCTCTTTCCGGTTGTTTCTCGCGGGGCCATTCTTCTCTCCGGCTGCAGGGCGCGCCTTCTCGTTTCTTCGATGCCCGGGCCCAGGCCGCTCTCCCCCCTTTTATTTCACCGATCCCGAAAGCCTGGGGCCCAGGCTTTAAAATTTCAAATTAGCTTCAATCGCATCGGGGCTACGTGGTGCCGGTCTCGTATCGTTTGCGGACGAGCCTCGTCGACGATGCAATTGAGCTTCCGTTCGGGTAGCCGGCGCTTCCAGTGTACCAGCTCCGATAAGGATCATTGGCGTAGCACGCGGCGTTCCGCGTCGGGGACCCGGCTCCCTTCTCCATTCGCCGAGCACATCGACGCGAACGAACGTTACGCGCGTCGCTCTTTCGATTCTCCAACCGGGAATCGAGCGGAAATTCTCTCTAATTTCGTTCTACTTGTTCGTCGGTGACGAAGAATGAAACGTGTGTGAGAAAATTTCGCTCGCGTCGTAGGATGCAAGACGAAGAAACACGCAGAGGAGGGTTCTCAGCTTTGCACGTGGATGATGAGAGAGAAGAAAATATCGTATTAGACTTTGACAGATGCTTAAAGGGAAAAGACGCAGAAGAGAACAGTCATTTCTTTTTCTCTATATACCGAGCGAGTTTCTTCAGTTTTGCAGTACGGATGCAAGTAGAGACGGTGGAAGAATAGAGACGCCGAGGAAGCAAACGGCTGTATAAATTGCACGAGTCGAGCGTGGCAATTTCACGTCGATTTGGGTGAAAGAGAGACGGGGCGGTCTGCGATCGAGGGATCGAGAATGAACGGCACGAGAGGAAAGAGGAGGGCACGAATGAGCCCGCGACCCCGACACTGAACCCTGAGCCAAGCTGTATAACGACTTGCCTCGCTGACCAAGGCAACGTGACGGCAACAACAACGGCGGCGGCGGCGGCGGTTCTCAAAAAAAAAAATCTTAAACGCGAGAGCAAACACAATTAGAGGCAGAGTCGGAAGAGCTGCCTCTTCTGCTCTCTCCTTTCAGCCATCGTAAAAGCATCCCGTTTCGTGGAGCTTCTCGGTTCGAAGGAGGAAGCAGACGAAGAGGATGAAGAAGAAGAAGAAGAAGAAGGCGAGAGACGCTCTCGAGGCTGGTTCTGCGCGGCGAGAGAGAAGAGAGAGTGGCACGGTAGGATGAGACAAAAGAAGGAGGAGGAGGAGGAGGAGGAGGAGAAGGCGAAGAGGACTCAATTCTGCGCGACTCAGCGCGCTATATAACCAACGAGGAAGGAGACGGGTAATAGCCAATCACGCGGCGAACGCAAAAACCTCGAGCGAGGAGCGTCGTAAAGCTCGGCGATGCTCGCCTCGTTTCGTCCTTGTTCAGCTCGCGCCTTTGCCTCTGGTGTTCTCGCGTCCGCCTCGGGACGAGGAGGTCCGTGCCGACCCTCTCGGCGAGAGGAACGAGCCCGAGGACCGTTCGGAAGGGTTGTCGAGAGAGCTGCTGAAGGAAGACGGACGACGAAACGCCGTTCGACTGTCCGAGAGACTCGAGGCTCTGGCCGAGTGGGGGAGATATTAATTAGAATAATTGCTGCTAACAGGCTCGTTAGCGTTGAACTGAGATAGCAAACGAGCGCGCCTCGGACGCGAAAATAAAATGAGACGTCGTTCCTCGGGGTGAACGGAGGAGGACGGGAAGAGGAGAGGAGAGAATCCCGAGTAAGGAGTCTTCTTGTTCGCGCACCACGGCACGGAGGAGAAGTACCTCAATCAGGCTCGAACTCGGCAGTCATTTGCATACTCCTCCGAGCTGGATTCTCTGTCTCCTCCCTCGTCCGATCTCGTTCGCGAGATGGACCTACCTATTCTCTAGAATATCCTCGATGAAATGAATGTTCGACGAGATCATTCCATCGATTCATTCCTCGCGATAGCCGAAAGACGATAGCCAAAATACGTGCGTGGAGAGAAGGAGATAGGAACGTCATCCCCTAATAGACGGCGTGAATAACGATATCCCTGTGAAATTCTCGGCGCGGACGGAGGGAACGGGTGATTTTTGCGAGGAGGACTGGGAACAGTTAATAGGGTGCTGGGTGAGGTCCACCCTGGGTCCGCGACGTAGACGCAGCGATGACGACGACCTGCCGGATCGTTGCGCTCTCGTCTGGCAGGATTTTTTCTCGGTCGTCGCGGGAGAGAGAAACGGAACGAAAGGAAGGGAACGTCGCGATAGGTAGAAAGAAGAGAGGAGAAGACTCTCCTCCCTTTGGCCGGACAGCAATTCCGTCTTTATTCCGCGAACGAGTCCGGGGCCCTCCTAATCAATTCCAATTAGAGAGCGGAATATTTGCGGGCCAAGCACAGCGCAGTCCATGGAAGGGACTATTAGCAGTCCTCTCTTACTACGGGATTCTCGTTGGCCGTAAATCAAGCACCGGCCCATACAGAATCCACCGTACTACGGAGAGATCCTTGTGTTACCCTCTGTGTCGATCGCCCGCGCGCGCGCGCGTGTGTGTGTGGGTGTGTGCGCTGATCGATCGTCCACGTGTGCAAGAGTACGTGGATCTCGTCTCTCCAACGTACGTACGCGGAGCGGTGAGCGAGAGGCGAAAAAGCGCGAGCGAAGGACGAAGCGATCGGTGGACTTGGATATTCGGTGAGAGAGAGAGAGATGGGAGGCGAGTGGCCGGTGGCTCGGAGATCGGTGACTAACGAAGCGAACATAACTCGGCCGATACAACTCAATACGCGATCCACGGTGACAGTCGGTAAAACAGAGTATTTCTAATTGGCTGGACGGGACGCATGCTGATTAGGCTTTTCTTTTATCCCTCGTTGTGGGATCGCCGCGAAGGGTTCGCCGGTTGCAGCGGCGGCCCGTGGTGGCCTCGGCAAAGAAACACGCTGATTGGACACGTGGGGCATGCCATCGTTACACGCACCCAGCCTGCTTGGCCTGCTTGGCCTGCTTGGCCTGTTTCGCCTGCTTCGCCACGTTGTGTGACCTGCCTGCTTCGCCTCTCTTCCCTCCGCTGTCTATCCTCTTTCCACCCGACGATCTATCGTTGGCTCGGCCGATGTTAACGTCGTAATTAGCCGGACGGTAGCGGTAACGATGGCTGGAAAAGGCGAGCTTCCTTGGGAAACCGTTTCGGTGCGCGATCACCGCTGCCGCATGATCTTTCATGCATTTCTCCATATTTCAGACGGACAACAGCTTCGGGGAAGTACGAACGTCGATTCTATTTATCTTCGCCGAGAGATGACCAAGTATACACCAAGTCGGAGTAGCACGAAGTTCAATTACGCGCTTCCACCGAGCTGAATCTCGTCGTCGTTCGACAGGACAGGACAATTCCGGAACATGCAACACGAACGACAGAACGTACGTGTCTGTTCGAGAGTGTAGAGCTGTCGCGAGTTACTCTCGACGGTGTCTGTCACAGATTGGTTCAAGCGCGGCGTCCCGCGAACAATCATTGTTTCACACAGCGCACGAAACAGACGAAATGTTTAGCAAAATTGATCGGCAAAGTTTAAGTTTGGCCGTCGCTTCGTTCGTCGAAAATAAGATAATTCCCTGTCTGAGAGTAAAAATTTTCCCCTACTGCCGAATGTTGGGCGCGCAGTTTCCGAGTGTACACACCCACGAAGGCAACTATCGAAAGGACCTCTCAAACGGACACGTACCTTTTCATCGATCGGTGCCGCGAGAACGAGGAGAGGACCACGTCGGAGATAAAGCACGCCTGACATCAAAGGATTACCAGTGCCGAGAGACGAGAGGGGAGACTCGTTGGAGAATAAAAGTCGCCAATCCATCGAAGGGTTCGCGAAACGGACCGGTCCGGGACGACCGGATGGTCGAATGGGGTCGGGTTCGCGAGTCTCGCGTACAATGGTCGTTATTCAAATTCCGTGCGGGCCCGTTCGATTTTTATTCGGCCGCCAAGAGCTGGAGTTTACCTCCGTGAGACGTGGGTTCTCTCCTTCTTCTCCTCCTCCTCCTCCTCCTCCTCCTCTCCGCCGTTGTAACCGAAGAGATCGTGGATCGAGATTTCGAGAGAATCCGACCACGCGGATCGTACCACGTGGCCGACCGAGCCAGCAGAGTCTCGGCCCGGCGCGTCCACGGCGAATTTAAAATTCTAATCTTATGATTTGTGGCGGTCGACCACCGCTTCTGACAGCCACTGTACCAGCTACGACTCTATTAGGCCTGGATCTTTGGCCAAAGCCGCCTCTGCAGGACCTTGCGCGTCGTTGCGGGACCGTTCCTCTCCCTCTTTTTCCCGCCGCGCCACCTCTCGTCCGTTAATGAGCCCTCGAGCGGTCGCCAAAATCGGCGAATCTCGCGTTGGATCAAGTGCGAATTTCTACGCACTTGCGTAGATGCTATTATGTTGTTTCCAGTGGTTTAAGGTGGGGAAGAAAGTTTGAAACCCAGTCTCTATTCAAAGTATATCGTATCTGCACAGATTGATTTGCACATATATATATATATATAGCTTTTTAGGTTGCTAAGGGAAAGAAGAACAAACGAGAAACGTAGAGCTGACAACGTGGCAATTATTTGTTGATCTGGTTGCTTTGAGAAATGTCGCGATTAGACCAATTACACGTTTCGACGTATTACGAACGTAATTACGAAAGAAATTGGGACTCGCGCTTCTCGTTTCACAAATCACCGGGCGGTTAATAAAATCAAGGTATGGTTGAAAACGACTTGATTCGATGAATTCGCGGTTCAAACCGCAATCTGAACTTCGTTGATCTTCCAGAGCCTTTTGCAAAGTGTGTTTCGAATCGTTGTCGCGCACACAAATCACACTCCTGCTGGCGAAACACCGGGCTCTTGTTAAAATTGAGATCTCCAACGATTTTAATTCGTTATTTACTTTCCAGATTTTTTTCAGATAATTTGTTACGGACTTTGCAAGCCGCGTTCGGAATCGTCGTCTTACTTGCGTGTAAATAGATTCATCGTGGTTATCTCGTACAGTCTTCCTGTATGGTTTGCTCCGCAGAGAGTGACAGTTTGTCAGAACACGTATCGATCGTAACACCATAACGTTACTGGTGGCTCCTGGTCGCCTAATACGAGGGTGGCACGCTTTGAAATAGACGACAATGAATCGACGAATTACACGAGGCTACAAATAGGAAGATTGTGTGTCGTTATCGAGTTAGCGAGGCGGAGTAATGAATCCACGCTTCTTAATTAAGAGCTCACCGGCGGCCGATTTACCGAGAGAGGGCAGAGGGGAGCGGTAATTAAGACATCGGCGGAACGTAAAGTTTCAACAGCGTTGGCTTCGACCGGGGGGGCTTTATTAGAACCGGTTGAAGTGACATGTGCTCAACGCTGCATCGTGCTCGAAGCTCGTCAGCCTCAGCTTCAAACGTCGCTTACGTTCCGCGACACTCGTCAATATTTTTTTCCAACGATCTTTCGATTAAACGCGATCGTTCTTTCACTCTCAAAACAAAATTTCCCAACCCCTTGGTCTTCCTGAAAATAATACAAATTTCTTAAACGGCATGATACACACTCGTACAATTCTCTTTGGTGCGATATCTGTTTGTTCAGGTGAGAATCTGGAAAGCAAACAACACAAGTCTTGCCTTGTGCTGCCCTTTCGTCCTGTGAACATAGAACAAATCAATCGGCTGAAAAGTTGGAATTAACTCGTGATAAAACCTGTTTGCACATACTTTCCTCTTTCCGAAGTGAACTTGGTTGATTGAACCGAGCGCTTTGCTCGAGAACCAGAAAAAAAATCTTCGTTCCATTGAGAAATAGACATTTACGTGCGAAGAGCAACGTTGCATGCTACGTGCAGTCATGCTACAGAAGTTGAATATCAATCGTCTTTTTATCTTCGGGGAGTTTTCGTAATTTTATCGCCACGTAAAAAGCAGGATATATCACACGCGCGTTAAGAATACGATATTTCTAAAAAGCACGTTAATGTTAATTGTTACAATTCTGTTCAGTTCGTTTGCTATCCCTAATCTTACCTCGATATCGACTTTCTTCGTTAAGAAGAAATGAAACGGAGAGGCTATTAAAACGACAATAACAAAACGATAAATGAAACAAAGTAATAACGCATAAAATCGATGGCATAGTTCTATGCTAAAATTGCATTGCGCGTCAAGAAACGCTTCGAGGAGAGAGAGAGAGACAATGTCTGGCTCTCGTTGAATCGTCAGCTTCTTTCAGTTGTCAGTCGGCGCTCAAGGGATGTATTATCTCACCGGGTTAACGAAGTCCGGCGGCTCTATTTACGCGGGGCACGCATTGCGTGCTGAAGACGTTCTGGCCAATTTAAATACATATTGTTAGTCCCGGTTTAATTAAGCCTACTTAATTTTCTCTCGGAGGGGCCGCGCCAATGCTCCTCGTAATTAGTAACGGACGCGCATGCCGGCTCTCTGGCCTCGTCTTGGTTCGCCTTTTGTTTTCTCTCTTATTAGCCGCATTAACCCCACCTGTGCCGCTCTCTTCTCGGTCTCTTCTTGCTCGTTTCACCTCGCCCTCTCTCTCTCTCTCTCTCTCTCTCTCTCGCATCGTGAAAGGCAAGAAAGAGAAAGAGCCACGTTCCTCTCCGTGGAACACATCGACGAGTCATTCTTAACCCTTCTGCGCTCCGCTGCGCTTATTTTTACTGCGTGTTCTTGCCACCTCGCCGATCGTCACGCGTCGAACGAAACGCCCGTACAATGATAGAGAGGGTTTTCTTGCTCGTTGGTAATCGATGATTAGCCGTTTGTCCGAGATCGTCGAGAGGATCCAGAGGGGGGTCTCTTTCGACCGAAGATTGGCGATAGGTGACTCGTTTTGACTCGTTTTGTTTGGAACTGGAGTTAAAAAAGAAAAGAAGAAGAAAGATGTTTGGATCGTGCGAGAACTCTCATTTATATATATGTTGATGCTCTCGCGGCCGAGATCTGTCTGGAACGCGACAAACTTTTGCATTCGGAATGCAGATAAGAGATTGAAAATGTTGGTTTAATTAGTATTAATTGTGTTAATGAATTCATGAATATATTGTTTGAAATTCATCATAGTCGTTGATCTCAGTCAACAATCCACGTAAATTTAATTATGGACGAACATGATAACGCGGCAACGATTGCTAATGTTTCTTCTAGAAATATTCTATTCTAAATTTCATTTCGATAGAAACACACCCATATAAATTTCTTCTTAACAAACAAACATCGTGCAATTGCCAGTTTCTATTCAGTGCACACCTGTAACTCTTCCATTTGTACAAATTGAACTAACCATGGAGGAACGTATTAACGCCAATGTTTCTTCGCTAAAAATATTCTACTCCAAATTTTATTTTCATGTTAATTTACACTCAGTATATCCAATTCCTCCTGTAACTCTTCTTTCATCGGATGACTTGTTTAAGAGACGCACAGAGATGTAATAATTTATAATAGCCAAAGAAAGTTGTTTTTTGAGATAAATATTCAAACATAAATTCCTCGTAATGAAAAGATAAAAGGAAAAAAGAAAGGATCCAAATCTAAGATCCTCTCCATTCGCTGTGAAACACGCGGGAACTTCCTTTCGCTGGTGCAGACTCTATTTAAGTTGGTTAAACCAGTTGCACCGAATCAATATTCAATATTTATCCTACACGTATTAAACAGCGTGTAGTTCAACTAATAATTCACAGCGAGAGCGGGGATCGTGAACTGGAGAGTCTCTTAAGCAACAGTGCACCGCGTCGAGTCGGCGGATACACGCATAACCGCTCTCCGTAATGTAGGCGGACGTCGTTTTTCAATTTCTCCCTTTTGTCCCGGGCATCGGGGGTCCCGTGTTCGCGAGTCGGCGCGGCACAAAGCGTGAAATCGGCTTACCGTTAAGAGGAATAATTAACGAGCCGTTCGAGCGACGCTTTCCTCGCTCCACGTGACACCGCGTAGTACCACGCGTAGATGCTCAAGTGGAAACGGAAGGGAAAGAAAGAGAAGCGGAAAATAAAATGAAAAGAAAAAGGAATTGGACCGGTGAAAACCGGTGGCGTGAAGTGGCTGTTACCGGTGATTTTTCATCGATTTATCGCCGCACTTCGACACCGGAAACACTTCACGCTCTTGGAGAATCGGTCGAGGAATCATCGAGTGCTGAGCACGTACTCGACGACTCGGTTGCAACCTCTTCGGATCTCCATCGATATTTCTTGCTTGTCAAGGCAAGCGGTTAGTTTAGAATAACGAGTAAACCAACTAGTTTATTCATCTTATGCAAAAATGTACATACAATTACATTTTTTGGAAGATCTCTAATCTTTCTAGTCTCCTCTTCGCAATCTCTGGGTTTCATCCCCCGGAAATGTGTGTTTTTACGCAGATGAGAATTCATAGCAGGAGTGTGCGATACCCTCGTCCATCATAGAGATCGTTCTCTAAATTTCCCAGTAGCTTCGTTTTTCTCCGGCCATTACTCCGCGTCGTCATCGTGCGAAACGCAAACACCACGGACGATTTTTACGGGTGGAAACGAACGGTAGCGCGTCTCGCGTCGGAACCAGCGAGAACGCAGTCGTCGAAATCCGACGTTTTAATCGTGTTTACCGGGGCTTTGACTACGGATTAACTTCTGCCCAGCCACTTTCGGCTCCCCCGCGCCACGGTGGGAAACGGGATCCGTGATGGGACAAGCCAGTTCTTTTCAACCCCTCGACACGATGCTGAGGGGGAGAGACATATGCCACGAGACACGGGGATAACGATGCCATAGAAAAAGTAACGCGGCACCGGTTAGTGTTAACGCGTGTGTGCGTTTTCGAGGATTTCTAGGACCAAGAGGGGTGAAGAGGCAGACGTCGTACGCCGCCAATTGACTCCCATTGTCGCGGCGGAACGCCACGCGCGTGGTAGTTTTGGCGCGCGATCAGCAAAGAGATTCGGGCTTTGTTCGTTATTCGCGATGTTACGATACACGTAAGAGGGAGTGATGGGATCCGAGACACTTCCGTTTGAAATTCGTACGACAGAATAATTGCGGTTAGTGTGCTTTTCCTTCTAAATTTCTTGGCGAGTGAAATTTCGTGAAAGTTGAACGAATATTGTTAGGGAACAACTAGTACCAAATAGAATACAGTACCGATCAAAGCAGAATTACGAAAAAAGTACAATTTTCTTCTCGAATCCTTGACCTCTTGCACTAGAATGACGTGTCACGCACGTCGAGAATGATTTTTGTCCCAAAAATTGCAATATTTTCTTATATAACCTATTTAAGTATAACCCAGGCGAAACAAGTAACAAATTTATTACTACGTTATAATTTCTATCCAATGATTTTATACCGGCGAGTTCGAAAGGAAAGCGACGAATATACGGTTTTGGTCACTCGTTATGGTCCGCAATCAGTTGCCAGCGCAACTGGTTAAAACAAATTCGATTCGCAGCTGTCAGCGAGCAATGAAAGTTCGTAGAGACAAATGAGACGTTTCGTGCAATTATAAAATGAAATCTTTGGTAATTATCTGTTCGAATATTAAAAGAATTCTAGTCTAGCATAAAATTCCAAGTATCGTACAAATTATTTTAAACTTCTTTTCGTTCGATATTAGGCAGGTCGTGTTAGACGCAGATATCGAGACTCTGAATAAAACTTACAGTGGCCATGGCATTCCATTCAAAGGAGCTGCATAATGTATCGTACGAATACACTCGGCCCTTGACAATAACTGTCGGAATTCGCTCGGTTGATAGGCGTTATCCGAACGAATCCCCTATCGATTAACCACCGTCTCATTATCATATAATATCGCCCAATATTCCAGCCCACCCCTTGTCCCGCGACGCGTCCCTTCCAACGTCCACAGAAATTAATAATCGGACCTGATATAGGTGTACAGTAACGGACACGCATATTACGCGTGTCAGGTTAATACTCGCGCACGCGTGCCAATCTCTCTCCCGTGGCCCATCCAGCGCGCATCGACGCAGCACGCTCCGCGTAGCACGCGTGCACGCACGGGGTGGCAATAAATTCATGACTTAACCTCCGCCTGTATGCAAATCGAGGAATGTTATTACAGGCTGAGATTACACGCGGCGATTTCGTTGTATACGTTTCCCACCCGAGGTAGTAATGGAATAATCGTTTTTCGAGGGTGACTTCGTGACACCGCCAGCCAACCCCACAGGGTGGCTTGTCGTCGTTCTCCCTCGGCTACAACCTTCCCCCGAAACGTCGTTTCTTTACGCTCGCTCTCCGTAAGTGGAGTTTGTTAGATTTTAGTTTATTGGTAAACTAACGATTGCTGACCTTCAGGAACAAGCTCAGGGATGTCGTCACTTATTTTTTAACTGTTTCTGATTTTTTCTGTTGCTACGCTGTGGCGGTATCGGGGGGTGTCTTCCCTGTTGCTATGCCACTCCACTGGTCACTCGCATTTCTTCTTCTGACCGAACAACGTGTAAAGAACGTTCCACATGAAGTCTCTTAATAAATATATATCTTCTCACTGTTTACTGGATACGCGTGTTTTTCCACTAAAATCTAATTCCATCACTAACTAACACTCGACAAAGTACGAAGAAATTCGATTGTATTATTTCGACCAGAAGATAAAATAAGAAGGAGTTGTGTCGGAGTTGTTAATCTTTATGACACTTTATATGATTTTTAAACGTGATACGGAAAATGAAGAAATAATAATACAACGTAGTATATAGTAGTATACAAAATAATAAAATATTTATTATGCCAATCTGTACGACCTGATACCTGATGAGCAAAAGGAACATTTTCGTAGAATTTCACGTAAATTCCTTTCGTCCGTCGCGTTGAGAATTCTGTCGAACTTTAATTTTTTGAAGAGAGGAGGGAGAAAGTCACCACGTTCACCGTGGTGGCGATAATCGCACAGTTCGGAGGGTTGCTTTATTAGTTTATTTATCGTCATGTTGGCTGGTCAAACTGGCGGAAGATTACCACGGATTTTTATTAGCCACGGATGGTAAGCCAGGCTGGATTCCCGCGGGGTACGTGCGGCTCATAAAGATTAATAGATCTCCAGCTCGGTCGAATAATCGAGATTGCTACCGGATCTCGCGGTCTTCTCGCCTGAGAATGTACACACTGTTTGGAACACGGGTTAGCCACTGCTTTTTTATTCAATATTTGAGCCACGAGAAAAATCAGGCGAGGCGCGAGATTGACGGGGGAACGATGAAACTCGGCTTCGTGCGATTTACTGCGGTTAACCTTATCGGTGGAAATTGTATCGACCCCCCCCCCCCTTTCTCGGCTTGTATATCCTTCCAAGAGTATTTATTTTTAGGTGAAATCTATGAACCCATTAAGAATCAAGCAATTTATTGCAATGCTTCAATTTCGTAAAACTGTAAAATCTAGGTGTAAGACACAGTGGTAGAAAAATATTAACCAATACTGAGGATTAATAACCATTATAATGTTCAACTTAAATTTGTCCAATACGTATAATTGTCGAATTAAACGAATGATATGCAATGATTCACGAAAATATATTCGTACGCTTCAGAATGTTTCACGTCAACACGCACGATATATTTATAAAAATTTACCATACTTTCGTGAGCAAAAATACATTGAGATATTTTTCAAAGAATATCATCCATCGTGAAATGTATCATCCAGCAAAAGTCGCAAGATGTTTCGAAATTACTTTCGAATCATTCCTTTGAGAGAGATGGCAGTTGGAATTAATATTGCACGGTCGGAGACGTAGAATCTGTCGATGTTAAGTCGAATCTTGCGACGTAAACCGAAAAAGAAAAAAAAAAAAAAAGAAACCGGAGGCGGAACCAATTTTTCGCATTAAAATTCCCCGAGTCAGGGAAAAGAGCTGTGCGTACGGGGAACGAGGCAGGGATGGCCTACACAGGCCCTTATACAGGTAGGCCTAACAAGGTCCAATACTTTTGCTTCGCGGCGGCCAATGGCAATATATTAGAGCCTGAAGCGCGGGGGGCCTTGGCATTGTTGCTGCCTGTCTCCTTCGTGTCCCTGGCTAACTTTTGTCCCGATCTGCCGATATACGCGGAAGGCCTCGCTACGTATCGAGCCTCTGCACCCCCTCGCCATCCTCTGCAACCCCGCACCACAAAATGCATCGATGCAAAAGATCGCAAAGATGACCTTTTTTTCAGGTTTCTTTTCTTCCTCTCGTCACGTCGTGACGCTTGGTTAGAATTCCTCTTTTTCTTCTTCTAAACGAGAAACAAAATTTGAAAAATAGCGCGATAATTTTGGAAACGCGTGAGTTTGTGTGATCTGTAAAATGTAAAGTGTAGATTGTAGAACGTGAAACCTCTACTTCTATTTTCTTTTTTTTTCTAAGTTTCTGTTAACGGATAGTGGCGATGGGGAGTCATTGGAGTATAGAAAGTGAATTGTAAAATAAACGTACGTCAGTAAAAATGTAACAGTGATATTTGTACTTGGAACTTGTAAGTTTTACAATTTTAAAAAATAGGCACAATAACGGTGATATCCGTAAGTGCATTTTATTATACAGAATAATTTAAAAACTGCGATATTCAATGAAGAAAAGAAAAAGATCTGACAATAGAGTGAACAAGTGGAATTGTTCTACAATTATCGTGAAATAAGCCACTCGGCAATTCAATTCAGAGAGTCGAAGCATTCAGTGGATGTTCGCTTCCGAAAAATTTGCTTCCACGAAGAGAAATATTTTGCCTGCCTTCACGGTTCAAGAATTGGCTGCACAAACTCAAGATATCGAGAGTAACAAGCGGCGAAAGAACGTAGTACGAATATTTCCGTAATAATTTGCGTGATCCCTTATTATTAGACAGTGGAAGGTAAGTTGGAATTGGCTGGAAGCAATTAGACGCGAGGGACAGAGAGTGTAGAAGATGAAAAGGGTGGTTCGGGCCGACGATGGGCTTGGAAGTAATCGCTGGAACAACTGTTCGGCCAGGAGAGAGGCCATCGGCTGGTTCGCTCGTTAGTATTTAAAGTCGCGACGAGGAATTTACGTGTCGGCGAGCTTAATGAAGTAATAGGGGCCGGTAATCGACGATCGGCCGCCATTATCGGCACGGACAGTGGCCGGCGTAGAGCGGGCCGACGAGATCTCGTATCTCGCGCCGATGCAAATTCGCCGAATTTTACGGATGCCCGGCACACTAAAGATCACGAATTCAGTGCGGCCCGAGCCGTGGCGGGTTGAGTGGTTAATTGCGCGAACACGTCTGAAATATTCGACGACCGGCTACTGGTGAAACGAAGGCAGACACGGCGATGGAAAAAAAAGATGAGGCAGCCGAGATAGGGCTCGATTGTGTACCGAATGGAGAGGGATGATCGTGCGAATTCGAGAAAAATAACAAATAGCGGTGATGGCGATTTTGAGGAAACGAGAAAAAAAAAGACACGGGATGTTGATAAAGTATATAATACCGATAAAAATTTATCTATACCGAAATGTATAATTGATGGAAATGAAGGTGTAAAGAGGCAAAGAGACAGAGTGATGATGAGATAGTATTGTCGATCACAAAATGACGGACGAATAAATTTTGTTTATTCGATGGTAAATAAAATAAGGAATGTTGATGAAGTATGTAACGCTGATAAAATTTATAATCGGCACCGATGAAAATGGATGTGCGGAAAGATAACGAAGAAACAAAGGTGATGAAAAAGATAGATCGATGATCAGATAGGATTATCGTAAGTGACAAAGGATAAATTTTATTTGTTTGAAAATAAACTCCGATATAATGATTGGTAACGAATTCTCGTTTCGCGTAAACTGAAAATTTCACCATGCTCGCGCGAATCTTGTGGAAAAAATTGGAGCGACTGTGTCGAAAGTACAAAAGGAGAGACGCGTAAGTAAAGTTCACGAGACTGAAAAGAAGAGAAAACGAAGAAGAGAGGAACACGAAGAAGGCGACGGTGCGCGTCCTCGCGGCGCAGCCCATAAAATTTGTTTGCATTCTCCCGAAAAAAAGAGCGACGAAGAAGGATCGCGAAGCGCAGGGAACGAGAGTGAGAGAGTGAGAGAGTGGAGAAGAACGGCGAAAAACAAAGGTGGGGCCGAAAACGTTGGTACGGTTTAAGGATCGCGGAGATGGAGAGAGGATTGGGTTCCAGCTTTCGCGGAGAGAGGAAGTTCCCTTCCAAAGAAGAAGAACTAAAAAAAGAAGAGAAAAAAAGTGGACGAAACAGAAAGGAAGGAACATGACCACGCGAGAGGAGAAGACTGTGGGGAAGAGAAGAGAGAGAGAGAGAGAGAGTAGAGTGGGGCCCCGTTTGGCTAACGGATGATTTAATTAAGAGAGGCACAAATTACAGACCCGCTGGATGCTAATGCCCGTCCATGCTCGACCCCGCCGGAGCTCCTTAATTAGACGGGCCTGATTCATTGAGAAATTAAGACTTGACGAATGATACCCAACTACCGCGGTCCGTCTGTTTCTTTGGCGAGCAGCGCGCGAGTTTCATTACGCTCGATCTTGCTCCCCCTGCACACGCCCTTTCTCTTCTTTCCTTCTTATTTTTCTTTCTCCCTCCACTCTTCGTATGTTTTTTTTTCCTCTTCTCTTTTCATCCTCTCTTTCGCCCGGGCAGGTTTCCCTTTTCCTTCTTCCTGAGTTGAACGCCGCCGCCGCCGGCGTGACATTAAGTAATTATTATTTATTCCGTGAGAAGATGATGATTTTCATAGGAATAATTGAGAGGAAGAAGCTACGAAACGGAACGGAAAACGCGAGCCATAGAAATTTCTCGTTGCAATTATCGAAGAAATTTCTATGACATAATTATATAATATATTGAAGACTGGGGGAAGGGGAAGTGAAGAAGGATGGAGGGGGAAGATCACGTGAAAAGTGGATCGAGGTGACTGTCGTCAGAAACGATTCGACAATGGAGCCAGACAGTGAATCGTTAATGTTGCAACGCGGCTGTAATTGCATGTAAAAATGGAGATGTATTCAGCCGGCGGCTGCTGGGGCGATACGGCGTGTCACGCTATCTTGATGCGGTGTTTTTCAGCGACGATAATAAACGCGGAATTATGTATTCGATTAATTTATTTTTAAATAGCCCGCGTAATATCACGCTCGCCACGTTTTCATTAACAACGACGTCGCCGTAAATTACCACTCAATTTCAGCATCGTTGGGGGGGGGGATAAGAAGGGGGAGTGTTAACGATATTTTCTTCTCTTTCTCTCTCTCTCTCTCTCTCTCTCTCTCTCTCTCTCTCTTCTCGGTGCACGAAACGTTCCAAAGCGGCGCCGTGCTGCAATTCATTAGGAACAAGAGAGAAAAAAAAAGAATAAAAAGAAAAAAAGGAGGACTAAAGCAAACTAAAACGAAGCAAGAAAAGCAAGGTAATTACGAGAAAGAAGGGAAAAAATAGAGCCACTCGCGTTTCGAAGGGAAAAATGCAATTCCGAGTGGTACGTGTTATCGCTTGTTTCCCACTTGCACTCCTTTTGCCGTGCGAGTCAGCCGTATTTCGTTAGATTAACATCTCTCACTCGAAAGGAGATTTCTGTTCCATTTCAAATTCTAATCTCCGACTTCGTTTTAAGCGTGATTTTATTTCGCCGATTTTCATTTCGTTTCTACGAAAAATCACCAAGATGAGCAGCAATCCTTCATTCGACGAGAGAAAACTCTGCGAATCCAAGTGTTTCTTGCCCTCAACGCTTCTCTGTCCACTTCGAATTCCACCACTTTATTGTCGATCTAGAATGTGCTCCATAAATATAGAAAAATTCTGCAAATTATATTCAATTTTATATATTCTACATTGTAAACATTCTATTCTCTAAATATAGACTCCTATTTTGCAATATATAAAGTACAAAATATACCGCATAATTCTAATAAATATAAACAGGTGTCAATGCAGAGGTGTGGCAATAACAAAACTTAGTTGCAATGAATTTCTGATCGTAATTCGAAAGGTGTTTCATACCGCGAAAGGCAAGAGGAACGAACGCGAGATGTAAAAAATGAGAGCCAGACGTTCAGGTGAAAAGAAGAAAGGAATTGGAAGCCAATGGAAACGAAAGTGTTGGAGGGTTGAAGCGATTATGCGAGACGTTTTGCGCCAATCGGAACCGGCGGGTTGTAATGGTCGTGAGGAGGCCGTGTGTGTAAGCCGGCGGCGGCGCCGAGAGGCGAGACGACGAGGAGGAGAAACACACGGTGGAAAGAAGAGAGTAGAGGAGTCACGAGGAGTGGACCGTAGCAATCACCGGTGGCGAGTGCGTTAATTAGCAGGATGCTCACGCGAGCCGGCAATTAAAACAACATCTTCATTATTAGGTGTATATAGGAGCGGGCTTCGATGGGCCAGCCACGAGTATATACCTACCAAGGGACGCCACCAGTAAACCTGGCCTGCAGTTTATAAAATAACTTGGCGAACGCGCGCGCTGCTACCAGCTCGTTACCCTTGGCGTTATCACGGCGTTTCAGCGTCCAGCTACTTAACTCGATCTCCATCTCGTCCAACGAAAGAATTTACTCGACGCGATAAAACGTTTCCATTTGCCTCGTTGCCACTGGATATATTGTATACCAGCGTGCACGACACGCACGTGAGATATCAGGCGTCGACGCAACGTCATTCGGAGAAGGTGAGAGCACGACCTGGAAATTTCTCTTCTGTCGGGCAAGAAATTTCTTTTCCGTCATCGAACCACTTCTGTCGATCGACACTCGAACGTATATAATTTTTCATTACGTAGGGTGTCATTTCTTTCGTTACGTTACAGAGGGTGATTTCACGTGGGAGAATAAAAATCGAAAATTTCGTTTGAGATAATTTGAAAATTTGTCATTTACAGCGAGTCGCAGACGTAGATCTTTTGCAGCTTCGAACGACACGTATCTTTCTACGGTACAAGGTTCGTATAGTAATAATAATAATTAATGTGTTCGAATATCCTTGCGATTCAGTGTACATTTAAATCCATTTGTTTGATTCCAATCGACGTATGAAAATGTAGTAAAGTGAAAAATAATAGCCTAAGATTTTAAGGCTTCGATCTCAAAAAAAAAAAAAAAAAAAAACAGACTTTGAAGTTTCAACGTGTTTATTTAAAACTTCGTTTAGTACACGTGTACTGGATAAATTCTCGGAGAAGTTTTAAAATTTTGCTCTGTGTTTCGTATAGCCTCGCGAACAGGAAAATTTCCTATGATTTTCCACTGCTTCGCTGCTATTTTGCTCCTGGAAAATATTGAGAACGCCATGCGTTGAACGCTTATTGGTTTAATCTACTCGTCCGTAAGCGTTTGACTTTATCAGCTTGTTGTCGTCGTTGAAAAATTACTGATGGCCGATACACCGGCTCGGGGGTCCTCTCCTCCGGCTTAACCGGCATAATTAGCCGATAAGAGGACGCTCATATTTGTGTGTCAGCCAGGCAAGTAATTACTATATGTTATTCAAGCCGGGCGTGTGCTAAACTGGGCAATTTGCGAGCGGAATCGACCGATAAAGACGTTGAACGCCGGGCGATCGAGTTTATCCGCTCGATTGGTTACGTGTTTTCCGATCGAGCCGCGATATCGCCGCGTTCGCTGAACGTACGCGTACGGTATTTATTGAAATTCGTTGCGACGCACCTGCCTTGAGTTATCTTCCGGTTTGAAGCGATCCTCGTTAAACAGCGAGGCGGACAAACCTGCTTCGCGTCGTCATCTTTGTCAGACGGTTGAGCCAAAGAAACCGATTCGAGGACGCTTGATGCCCTTACACGGAATGCTCGCGCGAGGAGGAAACATTGGATGCGCATTTCGCGTGAAATGGCTCGATGTAGTAAATCGGGAGTGTCGAGGCGTTATCCAGTAACAGTAACAGGTGTGATTGCTTGATAAACAGTGGCAAACAGGTGTGATTTTCTTTTCGCTGAGTTATCTCTACCGCCATTCCGGCGACAACGACGAAACTTCTTTAATTGTCGGAATTTCTTTCATTCGCGTTGTCAGGAGTTGCGATAAAATTTCGATTCGACGCGTTTCAAATTTTGTCTGCGAATTTGACGTACGAGTCGTGAAGGTACAGTGGACTCTTCCACGTTCGATTTTTAATACTATACAGTCTATACAGTATACAATCTTTGAGAAATTTACAATGAAAACCACACGACGTCATAGTTGTGTTATGTCGTCATTTATAGTACATATCGAATTGCACGTATCCATACAGAGATTAAGAAAATTGTCAGTTTATCTCGATATTTAACGCATTGACTACGTTTCTATTTCTATAAATATTTTAGGTCAGAAGGGAGATGAATATCATTGACAAAGAATTTTAAATAACACGAATAACCAGGTGACATCGTGAAACGGAAAATACGCTTTCGTTATTTATCGTACTGTAAATAGAAATTTAAATATTTCGCCCCACAGAAAAAAAACGTTGTAAGCTTCGTAGTCAACAATAAACGCAACATTGTCTAAATTTTTTAGCACGAGTAATTTCACACAGTTTCGCAGACAATCGCCAAAATTCTTTCCTAAATACAGAGATCTTCAAATATGGAGAGCTTCTCCTGTTTTTCTCGAGTAATCTCGGAATCTCCACCAAGTTCCTTCATCCAAGGGGAATGAATTCGGCGAGCAGCTGAAAGAGGGTGGTGGTGGTAGCGTAAGAAGTGGCGAGTTAACGATGTAACCGACGTTTTCCAACCGCGCCCCCCCCCCCACGCCGTTTCCGTATATTTTATTATTTAATTTCAGGCGGCGAGGCGTTATGAGACATGAAAAAAGTCTCGGCGATATTGTAGGTGGATTTCCCAAGCGGGAGAGCACGCCCACCCCCTCGAGTCGCGACCTCGCGCACGCCCGGTGACATTATTATTCGTTATGAACGGGTTTACGAGGCCGCAAATCATAGCCGTGTTCATATTTCGAACGGCAGCACTCCTCGTTATTCAGTTTAATGGCGCCGGTATTTGAATTCCCGATTCTCCCTCCGCCGCCACCCTTGGCACTGCGATTTTCTGCCAACCCTCCTCCAGCACGCCACTGATGTTCCTCTCTTTCTCGCTCCCTTTGGCTTCCCACCTCTGGAGCCCTTCTGTCATCCGCGCGTTCGCAACGCTAAACGATAAAGAATGCCCAGAGGCTGCGCAATGCGGACGTTTCCGTGTCGAGGCCTCCTCCCTTCGCGACGCTTCGACGTTTCCGGTGGCGGAGATTGCCAGGCAGCTCCAGGATCCTTGATTAGGAAATTTGCTAGCATCATTCAACGAGATTTTATTTGGAGCTTCGTCGAAACGCCAAGTTTTTCTCATCGGGCTTCAGATCAATGAAAATACGCTTTTAATCAAATTAACTTTCGGTCGGAGATCGCCTGATGGATTTTTACACAGCTATGGAGAATTTTAAGGTGCAGAGAGTTTACGCAGGATACGCTTTAAAATTAAATAAACGGAGTCTAAGGGGAGATTTAATAATTAGGTACTCTGTTTTTGACATTTCATCGATTTTTTAAAATTTTCTACATTTTTGCAGCACTGAACTTAATGATCGATTTTTACGCAGCTATAGAAAATTTTTAAATGCAGAGAACTGCGTAGGATACACTTTAAAATTAAATAGAGTTTAAGAAGAAACTTAATATTTAGGTGCTCTGTCTTTGACCTTTCATCGATTTTTTAAAATTCTCTACATTTTTGCAGCACTGAACTTAATGATCGATTTTTACGCAGCTATAGAAAATTTTTAAGTGCAGAGAATTGCGTAGGATACATTTTAAAATTAAATAGAGATTATGAAGAAACTTAATATTTAGGTGCTCTGTCTTTGACCTTTCATCGATTTTTTAAAATTCTCTACATTTTTGCAGCACTGAACTTAATGATCGATTTTTACGCAGCTATAGAAAATTTTTAAGTGCAGAGAATTGCGTAGGATACACTTTAAAATTAAATAGAGATTACAAAGAAACTTAATATTTAGGTGCTCTGTCTTTGACATTTCATCGATTTTTTAAAATTCTCTACATTTTTGTAATCCCCCTATAAATATAAAAATCCGCAGTCTATTAGTTATTAAAGAGACACAATCTAAGTACAATACAGTTCGAGTACAATACTTGGGACATTTCCTGCATTTTTGCATGTTAAATATTTTTCAAAATGTAATAATCTATTACACAGAGACTATTAAAACCCATACGTCTAGCTTTAATGGTTTTGAAAACACGAAACGAAATAGATCAGGGGTAGTTTCGACGAATCCTTAACAACGACAAATGAACGGAACATAGAATTTCTGGGTCAATTTGTGAAGATTGCGAGGCACCTTTTTTGCCTTGTAGAATTCTCGCTGGGTTTTCGGTTTCGGATCGTGTTACCAGCGTGTAGCGGTTCCCTTTGGGAAAAGAGCCAGCCCCGGGTTTCGCAAAGGTGCCGCCAACGCCTCTTAAGTAGCTTTAACGTTTGGACGTCCCTTGGAAAATGTTTGGTCAACGTCGTCGGTCGTTTCTACACCTGGTGAAGGGTTGATACGACGCAGGGCTTCCTGTCGTCGCCAGTTTCCTCGCGTACCAGAATAGCAACCAACCGATCGGCCTTGTTTTCCTTTCAAACGGAACAGACCACTGTCTCTTGACAACCCTTCTCCTTATTTTAAATATCATCGTCGATACTCTGGAGAATTTTCTTTTTTTAAATCGTGCAACGACCGCCTCGTAAATACACACTCTCCACTCAGGGAAATATACGATCATCTCTTACGAGTGTATACAATGTCTGTTGCCGTATTGGAAAAGTTTGCGTTTGCGCTATTAACTGAATTTTTAAAAATGTTGGATTTATTATATATTTATTACGAAGGGATGAAGATGAAATTTATAGGATCGCAAAAAGAAAGGAAAAAGAATGATTAAATTTTCAACGGAAATCCAATAATCCAAGAAATGATGTTTTCCCGCAATTATTATGCCAAGTAGTTTGAAATTTCATTGGCACAACTAAGATTCCTTTTCATCCATTAAATACTATAATAATTATTTTTGATATTTTGCATATTTCCGTGTTTATATGTATTTTATAGATTTTCAATATCTCAAATTTCTCGTAATAATGTACAAATATCCATAATCAAATTACGAGATTTAATTACGAGGGAAACTTGTAAATAGAGTACAAATACTTACATCTATACTTTGCAGATATGTCATGCAAGTATTTAAAAATATAGATTTCCAATAATCGTCTTTTAAATTTTACAAACTTGATCGGAAACCATGACAGTCGTGTTTCGATGCAGTATTAACAAAGTTTCAATATTACGTGCGACACGTATGAACGTCCATTTTTTCTATAGACGTACATATATATGGTACTCAAAAACTTTCGTCATTCGAGTCATTGTATCTCCATGAATGTTTAATTAAAATTCACGATCAATCACATATCTACTTTGTGAGTGTGTGAGCGATCATTGTCCACGAGTCTCGGAATTTAACGATCAATTTTTCCCCGATCCAAGGCCAAAGAGATCCAAGCGAGGCGCATCACGGGGTAGATTGGGAAGGCGCGCGCGTGTCGCGGAGCGCGAAAATTAAACACCATAAATCATACGCGCGTTCCGCGTCGGTAGCCCATGAATATTAATGGAAATCATTGCGCCGTTTACAGGCCTATTAATCCGGGGTTAAAGTATTCCGTTTTCGACGCGGCTGTTTTATCGGCACGGCGTGGCTCTCGCCCCGTTATTAATCCTATCAATCATGCGGCCCACCGGGGTTAATTCTCTTTCCATCCCGCCCTTTGACACATTTCTTTTCACCAGCAGGCATTAATCGTCGACGAAGATCGATCACGGGACACGTGACCGATCGATTGTGTCTTGTGTCTTTAATAGCGGGTGATTAATTCAAAGCTGGAGAATTAACGGGGACTCGTTTCGATCGAACATTAGATTCGAGGGGGTGGCTGTGAATTTTTAAGAAGCTGAAATTCAAGAAGCTGAGAAATTCTTTTGAATTGTATTTTTTAGTGAAATAGCGAAAGGATGAAATTAAATGTGATATTTTGGTGAAAAGTCCGAAGTGTATTTTCCTGAAAGAGAATTCGAGAATATTCATTTTAATTTGGATTAACCTCTTGCCACGCACGTCGAGAATTTTTTGTCCCCAAAATTGCAATATTTTCTCACTTTATAGTATATTAAAGTATAACCAAGTAATAAATTTATTACTTCTCAATACAAGTGATAGATTTATTACTTCTCAATAATTTCTATCCAGTGATATATATCATACCGACGAGTTCAAAATGAAACCGACAAATTATTGTACACAGTTTGGTCACTCGTTATGGTCCGCAATCAGTCGCTAGCGCCGAGTGATTAAAAGTACGAGTATTGAACCTGCGTCGTGAGAGAAAAATGAAAAAGAAAAAGAAAGAGAGGAGCGCAAATAATTATTTTGTATACGTACGTGTGCTTTACAATCATACAACATGTGTGTATATATATATATATATATATATATATATATATATATATATATATATGTCTGTGTTTTAGCAGTCAATTAAATGATCATTACCAGAGTTCTCCATTTTACTGAAACTACACAAGACACTGGAAATCAAGCGTGATCCTAAATCAATAACCGCCATTGATTCCTATGTAAATTTACAATTTTCTTTCCACGAAATCCTTCGGCGTCTCGTAGAAACTCGACTAAACCTTACAACTTTCTAAAAACGAACCACCCACCGCACTAAGGTAATACACCACGGTTGGCGAGGAGAGTCGTGATGCTTGAAAGTTGCAAGACGAGCCGAACATCGAAAGTCAAATACAGCGGGGAGGGATTTGACTTCGATAGCGGTTGGCGAGTTCAGCGCGGACCAAAGGGGTGTGTTTGAAACAAAAGGCATTGTTTAACGCAACGGCAGCGGCCGCTGACGACGTATTCCCGGATTTACATGCGACCACGCTGTGTATATTTTCGATATACACACGTAACGCGAGGAGAACCGGTAGATAAAATTCAATCGCGCCGCCTTCGCGCGGGGGGAGGGGGGATAAAGCCGAAGAGGTGTCCTCCGTGGATCCGGGATGACCGTCGTCCAGCCACGGTTCCCTGTGCCAGTGTCGGAATAGAGGATACGTTTGCACAGAAATCGCTGAATTACGCTAAATTCCGGTCAACCTGCTTACCATCGCGTCTCCCTCCCCCCCGGAGAACCCAGTTAAATGCCCATCGGGTCCTCTCGTCATTTTATGGTTATGCCAGATTTCTCGCGCGCGCTCAGTTTATTCCAGAGTATATCTGGAAGATGGATCGTCTGTTTGAGAAACGCATACAGCGGAGCAGAAAGAGAGAGGGAGATGTTTCTATTTTCCCCTATATATTGGAATCGTTGGTTGCCAAAACATAGCTGGGCTATGGATGGTTTAGAATGATCGAGTGAGCTATTCGTACCCAGTGGTAGAATTGTGAGCCTGAGGTTTTGTGTTTGAAAGATTTGATTCTCGTCGCTCGCAGCAACGATTACGTTGTTTTAAAGAATTGCAAGACAAATATTTGTTGGTAGAAGTGTCACGGTAATGACTCTCTTCGATCGCGGATGTTTGTGCGTTTGTGGGAAATTCGAGGTCAATCGTGCGTCAATAGAAATTACACAAAATTATCAAAAATATCAAATTCATTGTAACCGCGTTGTTGGAGCGCGTAGAGCAGTGTGGCTTTGTAATAATTAATGAGGTAATAATCACTTTGGAATTTGCTTAGGAATAACAATTTTACTTAGCGAACTCTTGTTACAATCATGTTGCTTATACGCATATCACAATTGTACACTTAACTGATACGAGATGTCGCGATTGTAATAGATCTATAAGGTAGATCTAACACGCGCTGATCCATGATTTCAGAAAACTCGCTAATCCGATCGATCGAACGGGGTGCCAATTAAAAAATTGAACGACTGAAAACCCGCCACGATGTTCCATCGGCAGAAGGATACTTCCGCCACGATAATTGGAAGACGATCGATCTTTCGAGGGCGAGGAGCCTTATAACGATCCCCGTTGATATAGTTTCCGTTTGTTCGAGCGTCTCGAGGAGCGCACAGTTGGAACAGGGCCGCGATTGGGCGAGTACAAACCAATCATTTGACCTATTGGATCCCCGAGAAAGGGCGGAAGCGAAGCCTGTGGCGGCGGCGGGAGGGATGTTGAGGGGGAGAGGAAAAAGGAGATCGGCTGGCTCGACAAAAGGGACTCCGAATAAATGAGACCGTCGATATAAACCGACGGTGGAAAACGCGCTCAGATGGGGGGTGAAATAAATAAGGAAAGAAAGAAAGAAAGAAGGAGAGGACGATGGCGCGCGCTGTGCGGGTGGTGGCTGCACCAGCAGCTCTCTCCCTGTGCACTGTGCGGGAGAGGGTTGGCGGAGGAGGGTGGCGCGAGCGGCGGATTTGAATATTGATTCGCTTTATTTAAATTCCGCTCGCCGTCCTTATCGCCGACCAGATATCTCGAACGCCGGAATTGGACGCGATAACGAAAAACGGAACGGAGGAGACGGAGCGAATATAGGCTTGCGGATCGCAGCCGAAAGAGAGAAACGACGCTGGGAAATGAGACAGCCCGGGGGGAGGGTGGAAACGGGTGAGCGAGAGCACCCACCAGCCCAGGACAGAAGGGAAAACCGGCGACCGGCAGCCGAATGGAATTTATAAAACGATTTTTCGTCGTCCCCTTAAGTGGCTTCGTTGAATCGTCGACGCGTTCTTCCAACCTTGCGATCACGCCGTTCGACAGGAACGAGCAAACGCGCGAATCCCGACGCGTATCCCCAACGGGGAGGGATCTGCTTCCGATAGACTTCGAAATTTCCCTCGAATCGACGGTGTTTTTTTTTTTTTTTGTTGTTTCCTCCTGTCGTTCACTAGGAGCGCAAAGACTCTTGGATATTTCAGTTGATTTACGTTTCTTGGATGGGAAAGGGTTTGATGGAAAGACGCGTGTTATGTTTGGTTTTGTTGGAACGAGGATTAACTTTGTCTATTGACTGCCAGGCGAAATTTGTAGAACACGTTTCATTTTTCAGTTGCATAATACGTTATGAGTATTGTACTTAATTTTTGTTAACAACGTTCGTCTTACTTTGATTATTCTAGAGTAAAAACTGATTATCGATAATACTCGACATGCTAAATTGGGGCAGATCGATTGTTAAAGGTGGATCGTGGATGGAGCGGTCATGGTAAATGGACTGTTCTATGCGAAAGGATATGCGCGAAGGGAAGATGCCTTTTAATAGGAGTTACATTCGCGATAAATTTAACGGGGAATATGCATAAATCAGAAGCGGTGCGGAGTACTCGAGAATATTGCCCTTGGTCGTAAGTAGATTTTAAACTTCAACAAGCGGGCTGTGGCTTTTATGAATGTGGCTATGGCGGATGCCTCTGGAAAATTCCCCCGGCTGATACGCAGTCGTACCGTAATTTCGCGAAAATGGCATCTGTATTTTATTTCTTTTTTGTTTTATTAATCTCAGCCAATAGATTTAGAAATTTCGAAAATTTTTTCTACAATGAAGGATGTCCAAGATGAAGAATCATCCTGTAACATCACGTTATACTACAAACACGATACGTTCGCTCTGTTACACGAATTTTGACAGGAAATAGTCCAGTCCAAGAGGAAGATTTCGGAAAGATAGCGATGATGCACTGACTAGAGAACGAGTTTCGATATTTGTGTTAATGTCCGCGCGTAAATCCGCCCTACACAAGGCGGTCTGAAAGTTTTTATAAGGGGACATAATTTCTCGCTCTCCACGGCTGCAATTAAGACTTCTCGCGACGGTTTTCATAAAGCCGCATTAAATCCCGCGGTCTGGTTGCTACGTTAGGGGGGAGGGAAAGGGGAAAACCAACCGGGGGTAGGGACCGAGAAAATATTATTTCTTATTCCAGTGAACTTGCACGTGGCGTGGCCGGCATTAGGCGGCAGCGAAATAATTCTAAAGAAATTTCATAACTGTCGCCGGCGGCTGGGGGGCTCGCGTTGCTATAAGAGATGCCCCCGGTAATAACCAAAACGAGAAAAGCGGTTTTCACGCGGAGACCTTCGGAATATAATCGTGATTTGTGGAACTGCTGTTACGTCTCATTCCTCCTGTTCCGCCGGTTCTTCGTCCTCAGTCCCATCCAGATGAGTTACATCCACCTTCAGAGGTCATTTTATCGACACGCCGCAAAGATGCTCGCACGATAATCAGAAATAACTCCAGTACCGCGATTCGAAGAGTTGAAGTACGAAAACATTGGTTTTTCAGTGGAGAACAATCGGCGAGGCGCGCGTTGCATCGCAATTTCCGGTTTTGCGCGGGATGTTCGCCGGATCCTGCAACCTGGAAACGTCTCTCGCGGAAGTCCGCGCGACGATCGATGTTCGCGGGCTACGCAACAGATCCACGGACTGTCTGTTTCCCCCAGAACGCGAGGAAATCGCGTCTGGAAACAACCGCGACGAGTTTCATAATTCGTAACGTTGGCGGCGTGCGACAGCGAGTCGTTGGGAAGAGAGGGAATGGCCTCTCGCACGGTTGAAATTCAGCGTGAGCAGAGCTGTCGTCGGTCGCGTGGAAAAATGTTGGAAAACGAGTGAACGCTTAACTCGAGAGAGAGAAAGAGAGAGAGAGAGAGTAAGCAGGAAGTGTGTCCCGAAGGCGCCATATTTCCAAAGGGGCGTAACTACATTCGAGGGTGGAAGAAGGATTCTTTTCGAAATTTCCTCTCGACCACGTAAGCGCCTCTGTCGCGCGATCTGTCAACTTCCTCCCTCTTCCCCGCGGTCCCCTTTTTCCTCTCTCTGTCTCACGCGCGGCGTGATCTCTCCGTCTCTCCACCGTTTTGCTTTCGACCATCTCGCTCGCCCTCGATCTCGCTCTGCTCTCGTTCCCTCTCGTTCCCTTCGGTCGAGCGCGCGCGCTCTCGAGGGCGTTTTATTCGCATTCAAATGGCAGCACTTTAATTTGCATGCTAAGAGTGCTCGCCGGCCTCCCTGCCACTCTCCCGTCCGGATTTCCATTTAAACTCGCAAAATGGCGCTGACTCCGCGGGGCTACAAAATTTTTTATTGAAAGATTCGACGTGGATAGCGCGAACGGCCCGGATAAAAAAAAAGAGAAAAAAGAGAGAGAGAGAGAGGAGGAAAGAAAGAAAGGAGAAACGACCACCGTGGAAAGGGAGGGGGTTGAAAAAAAGGGAAGAGCGTGAAAGGAGGGTGGATGTAAGAGAGGCGAGAAACGAAGGAGGAACGAACAGGGACGAAATGAGGAAGGGTTTGCAGTTATTCCGCGAGATAAAATGCCCTTTATCTGTGCCACTGCTTCTTTCCCAGCCTCTCTTCTCACCCTACGCCGGATAACCGCCTTTATTTCACTCCAGGATCGTCTCAGTCGCTTTTTTCACATCCCCAACGTTCCTGGGTATTATGCCCGCGAATCGTTGGCTAATTCGATTCTCTCCTTGTTCAACGAACCACGCGTCGCTTCTTCTCGGTCTGTTTTTTCGGGAGAGGAAGCTGGGCGCACTTGATATCTTCCTTTTAATTTCTCTGTTGCGAGAGGACGAGGATTTTGTTTTTTGTTTTTTTTTTTTTTTTAATTAGTTGCACGTGATTTCCTTCAATTATGAAAGCAGGATCGCACTCGAATATTTTTAATAAACTCAGTGTAAGTGTTTCTGATTTGAAAGCGTGAATGACTCGAGCTTAATAGCCGCCGTAATCGTTATCGTATCGTTATCAATTTTACTAGAGTGATCGCACTTATAATCTATATAGTCTTGTTGATGGTCAACGATTGCTGACCTTTAGGAACAAGCTCAGGGATGTCGCCACTTATTTTTTAACTGTTTCTGATTTTTTCTGTTGTTCCGCTGTGGCGGTTTTATCGGGGGGTGTCTTCCCTGGTGCTATGCCACTCCACGTGGTCACTCGCATTTCTTCTTCTGACCGAACAACGTGTATACGACGTTCGACATAAAGCCATTAATAAATATATATTTTCTCACTGTTTACTGGATACGCGTGTTTTTCCACTAAAACCTAATTCCATCAAGTCTTACAGTCTATTTACGTTAGAGAAACAATCAACGCCATGATAAACCTAACCTATCCAAAACGTATCCTTGCAACGAAGACGCAATTAAACAAGGAAATTCAAGGAGTACGAGCACCGTTCTCGAGACTGGTGACAAAAAAAAAAAAAAGGGAAGGAGAAATCAAACGTTTTCTCTCCGACAGAGGGAGAGAGAAAGAGAGAAAATGGTCGGGGATCGGTTGGAAACGGTTTCGAAGCGTCTGCACAGTGGACCACCTTGAATTAATCGAATGCACTTGCATCGCGAGTGTGGCAATCGGCCGACCGATAGTCGAGTCGAATCGTGTCAATTAGATGCCGATGGTTCGTCCGAGGCCTTCGCACAATGGCCATTCGGGCGCCGAGTCGCGTATTTATGAGAATTGTAGCGGCACGCGGTTCCAGATCCGGACAACGAGCGCTATTGTTTATGACAAATTAACATGGTTGCGCAATCATTGCTACGCCGAGCACCCGGGTTGCAAGAAGCGTCATAAATTAATTTGTAATGGCCCCACTAAGACACTGTTCCCCTTTTGTTCCTCCTTTTACGAGAATTGTTGCCGATCGCATAAATCTTCGCGAAATTATTGGACGAGCGAGCTATCGTGCGCGAGCACGAATAGACGAGGACAGTGTTGCAACGCGACGATAAAAGCGACAACGACTTCTTAATGTGTTTGCACAGCCGTCGCGATTGCTGATGGCTCGACGAATTGACCGAAACACAATGTGTTTCGTCGCTGCTCGAGGAAATGTAAATGAAATATCGATGATAGAACTCAAGTTAGATAGGTTAGGGTAGATTTCAATTTTTTCACTGGAACACCGTGGTAATTAATTTATTTCAGCGCTGTGTTTTACGATCGAGGAAAAATCAATTTCACGAATGGTAATTCGTTGCCTATATTGACCCATTAAGAATCGCTGTTTCATTAGCAATACTCCAAATTTTCGTTTTTATCACTGAGACTATAAAGAAAATTTTAATTGTTCGTTTAACGTATCTTTTATCATTTTATGTACCTCGAAAGAAATTTTATGAAACTCAGAGAAATTGAAGTATTTGTAACAGTACGTATGATACATTATCACTTGACCATTATGTGGATCGATATAAAGCTACACAAATGAATAAATAAAATTACGAACGATCTTAATTCGACGACGAATGGAATAAAGTCGTGATGTAATAAATACAACTGGTGAAACATTTTTATTGGCACTCGATCTTTCGAGAAAAACCGGAACAGAGGTGTAAAATTACGAACGATCACAATTCGACGACGAATGGAGTAAAATCGTAATACAATAACCAAACGATCACTGGGCAAACATATTTATTGACGGGTCGATGATTTTTCGAGAAAAATGGAGCATATTTCCCAAGGTTGTGTTGGCCCAACTGGGCAAACACAACCCCATCGATAACCGTCCAAGTGGCTCGGAATCCAGAAACCCCGCTGAAACAATAAGCCGTTGACTCAACGTTATCCACTTACAAGTTAAACTACGGTGCCGACGTTTCCGCTCGGATCTTTTCGAGAAATTCGGAATCGCGCTCGACTTCAAAGAGGCCACCGTTTGTTTACGGAGCTATTAGGGTGTTTAGGCATTAGAACTGGCCTCGATCCCCGTGTTACTCGCCTTCGTTCGCCGTTTACATCCCGGCGAACCTTGGATTTGTCTTCTGCCACTCTGACAGGATCACCGACATCCGATCCCTCCGACGCATCCGATTGTTTCCGCTCTCTCTCTTTCTCTCTCTCTCTCTCTCTCTCTCTTTTGTCGGCGCAGGATACACACTATGAATTTTTGTCTGACCGATCGAGAACGACATTTAATCTGAATGATATTTAATCAATCAAGATTGATCGGATGGGAGATGATTACTCGATTATCGTGCTGATACAGTGATTACGAAGTTTCGTATCGATTGAGAAACTGAGACTTGCTCATTTTATGTAAATGACAAGTTGGAAGTAACTACAAATTAATAATTCAGAAAGTTGAATCAGTCAGGTGCATGTATGAATGAACGGCATTCAGTTATGTTTTTTCGAACACTGTGTAATTGAATAGTGTATTTAATTGATTCGTCCCTTAGAAAACTTCGCTGTGATAATTTATAATACGCATGATGCACGTGACGTGTGACAATATAACATAAATATCGAAAATGGACCATTTATTAGAATACTCAACGAATGAAAAAGTTTCAATTTTTTTTTTTTTTTTTTAGTCATATTCCGAAAAATTCCTTAATTCCTAAATGTACAAAAATACAATGTGAACCAAACTTCCTACTAAAATAAATCTGTTTTTTTTTTACATATTTTTTTTAATTCAGATTAAAGCACACCAATAGAACTTCATGTTTGAACTCATATTTCGATGTTTTATTATTTAAAAAAAAGAAAAAAAAAGTACACATCCTTCGTAAAAATAAATGTTTCGTATCGTTTGTAAGAGTATCCACAAACTAATAAACCGTCGCAATTAACGCAATCGATTCCTCCACTCGCTTAACGCTCCATTAACGCTCCACCCTCGCGTTCATCCTCCCCGCCTAACTTTCGAAATAAACGCAAGCAACGACAGAGTGGCTAGAGCCGATCGCGCGTTGCGTAGGTTCCTCTTTTCGGGGTCTGTGAACGAGTTTCAATCCAAAGCGATCGTGGCTTTTATCGTAGTATCCGTGAGAACTGGCGTGGTCGGAGGGGTGGAAAAGTACACAAGGAACGAAAGGAGAGTGCGGGGTATCGGTCTCACCCCAAGCGATGGATCGTCGAAAGAAGATGTATGAAATTCCGGCGCCTCCCAGTCGGTTTTCTCCGCCGTTGAAGTAGAATATATTGGATTCTGGTAGTCAATAGAGGCAGTTAGGGGTGGCAACACACAGCCAGAGGCCGGCGGCGTTTTATCACGCGCCTTGATATACTGGGCGGTCGCTGTTAGAGGGGTTAATCTCTCACGCTCGGTTAGCTCCTATTTCTAACCTCCCCTTACCTATTTCGTTCGCGTTCTAGCACCCTGTCCCTCCCACCCTCTCCCTTACGCACCCTTACACCGTTTCTCTCACTCTGTTTTTGCTTTCGTGGCAAGCGTCCCTCTCGCGTCAATTTTTTTTTTCTTTGCCAGCGCTTTCATTTCGATATTTTTATTTTCACTCGAGAGTTATTCGGACATTTTGACCACTATTTGTGTTTCGTTGACATTCTGACGGGACACGACCGTCGTGATTACATTCGTCAAATTTGAAATTAATCCAAGCTGCGGACGTACAGATGTAATAAGTACACATAAGTGTTGAGGATGGTTCCACCAGGTAGATATATATTCGAGCTTATTGATATAATATAAAAAAAAATTGAAGGTTGTTCAAGTACTTTTGCGACTTTTTTTTTGAAATATATAGATTCGTTCCAAAGTTGACGAATGTACCTAATTGCAGGCTCACCGCAGTGTTCGACATGTTCGAATATTGCATCGAACCACACACGTGTAATACATTCCTAATACTTCCGCGATCAATCGTATGTGTCGCTGTAACGGAATTTCATCCCCCAACTCGTCGTTATTAGATATCTACATAAATATCGGCCGCAAACGAGAGCAACGATGAAGACGAGGCCAAAAAGGAAAAGAAAAAAAAAAGAAATAATAAGCCAGGTCGAGGTATCGTACCGCGGAAAGACTCAGGGTGGCCCAATATGGCTTCGACGTTCGTTCGCTTCGTTGGCCTGGAGAAGAGACCTCCGGTTGCCTGTCCAGCGACGGTGAGAGAGAGAGAAAGAGAGAAAGAGAGAGGGAGCCGGCGAGTTAAGGAGCGTATAAACCGACCATTAGTATCGCTTGGCCACTGTCCATTGTTTCGTTGTTTGCTGAAACAATTGACGGGGGCCAGCCGGTGTGTTCGGTCGTCTCGTTAGCGCTGCGCTTCCACACAGGACAGCATTGTTCGTCGCTCTGTTCGTCGCCGGGCCGGTTAACACCCGCGGAAAAATCCTAACGAGCTCTCTCTCTTCTTCCCTTCTTCACCTCTTCGTCCCACCGTCGAAAGCGTTTTATCTTCGCGGTTGTTTGCCTCGCGGAGCCCGCAACTGCGTTTAACACCTCCGCTCGATTTTCGAGCGGAGCCTTCCCCTTGTTTTTCTCGCGAGGCGGTAACGCACCCGCTTCTTTAGACTCCACTCTTTCCAGGCTGTTCTCATTTTCTCATTTCGTTACTTTATCGGGCGAGAGGTGTCGTTCTAGCTCTCGGAGATGCACGGTTCCGCGCGATTGTAGGAAATTTTAAAGCAGAAAATAAAGGAAGCGAGAAAACATGGGCGAGTGTCCAGTGTAACAAATAAATAACTAAATATATATAGTTATGTAGTTAGTCTTTCAAGATGTCGGATTTATTTTCACTTTCGATGACAATTTTCAAATTTATTTACTACATTTCTGATTTGTATGAAACGCAAGACCTGCGCACACTTACGAATATAAATATTCACTAAATTATTGCCAAAGCTCTGCGAATTTTCTACAATTCTCGCACGATTCTTTGCATTTAGTTGCAACCGTTTTCGTTACGGCGTCGTTCCTCAGAAAATATAGATTGTCAATCAGCTATCGATGGCCGATTCCGTCAAGTGAAGTGACAGACGAAGAATACCGAGCGTCGAGTGTCGTTGGTAGAGCCGGTTAATAAATTCCAAAGGCATCCGAGTAAAAAGGATGTTTTCACTGGCTAGTAAGCGACGGCCAGGCGGCAATTACCGACGATGCTCGAGCAGAAAAGGCGCGTTCGGTGCGCGCGGCGGCGGCCACCGGTTAACGGAAGGTGAGAATTAACGACGACCATCGAGAGGCGATACCGTTTCCGTGCCGCATCGCTGCGGAAGAACAGTAAGCACAATTCATTGGCAGGCCACTTCGACGGTTCGTTTGTGAGAACCGTCCGAAGAAGGAACGCGCGCTGCTTGTTAGAGACACCGCGGTAAGAAGTCCAAGATCCAACGAACGATTTGAGGAAACCCTGCACTCTTGCTCGTTGATGACTCGCCGAACCTTTCAAATTTCGCATATTGTTTCGCTCTGACAATAGGCAGCTGTTGGTTCTTCGACAAAAATGCAACGGAATGTCACTTGCTCACTCGTTTGTCTCTGTTTGAAACAAAGTGAGGGACTTTAGTCTGACAGTAGAGTGATATGTTTTATTACTTGCCTGTCGAACTTCCTCCAAGTTTAACGCCCGATGGTGTCGCTCCTTTCCTCTTCTTTTCTTCCAGACTCCTAACCGGCTCTTCCACCTGGTGCATGCATAGTCGCTGCTACGCATGTTTGAATTAATTTTTTAATTTTGTCAATTTATGGAGAAATATTTTTCTTTTTACACGCGTATGTGTTAGTGGCGACTCATTTTTATAATCCACAATTCGGTTTTCCATAATTTACCAGGGGTCTCAACAATTATTGTCATGTACCTTTATACTGTGTTTATTTAATGTTTTATTTAGTACTTATTTAGTGTTTTATTTAATGTTTCACTTAAAAAAAAAAAATCAATATGAAGATATTTTCAATTTCGCTTATAGAAGGTAGATAGAGGACTCTTTTTCTGTGGCTCACAAAGAGGGAAGATACGAGCCATGGTTGGTAGCCACCAGTTCGACAGGCCTGTTTTATCATATTCTTCTACAGTCTTTACTTTTTGCTTTCAGCTTTGCGTTCTACAATTTTTACTTGAATTTAATTAATAATCAATCAGTAAGTATATACAACAATATTGTACAGATTTGTAGTCACGTGAATTCCTTGTCCACTAAAAATTTGACGAATTTAATTGATCACCAAGTACATACACAGAATGTCGTACAGATACATTTTCAATCAGCTACTTTAGTTACGTATTCAGATTCCTTATCCACCGATTATTCGTACGAAACAAAAAGTTCCACGGTGCTCGGTTCATCGCGAGAACTCCACTTGCTTAAAATTATCTAAAATTCATCATCGTCGATCATCTCCGCGTATAAGCATCCAGCCTCTGCCCGTCCACCTTCCTGCGATCTCACGCGGCAGCTCATTTCGGAGACAGCAGCGTGGACTATGCACGTCAGCGTGAACGATATCTGGAGGACAGGATCTCGACAGTCGTTCGCAGATCGAAGGAAGAGCCTACCGGGCCCTCGGATCCCGTTGGAAAGGGTGGACGCGCGAGGCGTGCACACGCTCGAACGGAGCAGCGAGGAGACGAAGAACGGGCCACGATTCCCGATAGGCCAAATTGTTAATAACACTTCACCCTTCGTCGTGCGCGAGATATCGCGCACCGCTCGCCATTACCATGTGAATATAGTCGTGCAGTTCGTTCGTGGGACGAGGGGAGAGGACACCCTCGTTTAACAGGGTTGACACCCCCTCGATACATTATCCCATGGGCGCTAATGTAATATGACGAAGATCGGGAGGGTTCGTACGCTTATCGTGCCACGAGATAAGGAGGTCCCCGCTAGTTATCCAGTTAGCGCGTCATTGTCCGATGATTTTAGATCGCCCACCGATACATCGTTTTCAACGCCGTCGAACGCCACGTGTGACAAAACTCCTCCGTCTACACTCACCATAGTTGTCACCGTAGTCGTCCCTAGCCCCCGTTTGGCTCGTTTCTCCGGCCAGCTAGATACACGGATGACAAATGACACGCGGGACGATCGATCTCTCTCTCCTCCAGCTCTAGATTCTCATTCTACGAGAGGCGAGATAACGTTGATCGTGGCGGGATCCAGTCGAACGCGATGGAATTATACTCTTGCGGCGGACGTTCCTTTGTCTGACTCTGGCCGCGCGTGATTTTTCACCCTCTTCTCGACGACGGTCCAGACTCTGTCGTTGCGGAAACGTTGCACGGGGGAGGATTATCGTATTCTGGGGCACGAGGGGCACCACGGGATTGTAACTTGTGATTATAGCGGGTCTTTTACTTTATCGACTGTTGTAAACTGCATTGGGTAATTTACTGTAGTGATATTAATTGATTTTAAACGCTCTACTGCACTGGTTACTGCTACAGTGGTCATCAGTAATCAATGTCACATTTTAGAACGATTAGAAGAAGATAAATTTCATCGATTAAATAATTTTCAACCACACGACTGACTGTCAGTACTGCACAACGTAATATTGTCAAAAATTTGACAAAATGTTCTCAAATATTGCAATATTTTGCACAAAGTAAATTGGTAATTTCGCGCAAGCCAAACTGATCCCGCTTTACATTAATTTCCTAAATTTAAAAATTTCGTAAAATTTAATTTAATTTGTAAAATTAAATTTCTAAAATTTGCGTAAATTTGTTGAAACTTACTATCCAACCTCCGTTTCTTCGAGGCGAATGCTAAACAAACTTTCGAGAATGATCTTCACAAAATTTCCCTCGTCTCCTCGTAAGGAATCATCACCTGTGTAACTTCCAAGACAACCATGTATATCGCAACATAGATTGAAATATTTCCAACGCGATACGTCCACTTAAAAATAAGAGTTGCAACAAATGTTCGAGTTACTCTGGCAAGCAACCGCGTCCACTGCATCAAACCCGATTGCGATTTCGCACGAACGCAACGCTCGGGGAAACAACTCGCTGGGATATCCGTGCAGATATTTCTTGGCTCGCTTCCTCGAGTTTGCCGCGCGGAGTACACGCGCGGGACGAGAGCATCCGGGTGGGTGCGTGGCGCAAGGGGACACGCGCGTGCATCGACGTGTGCACTCGTGCACAAAGCCTCCTCGGCACGGCGCGGAACCGCCGAGCGTATATACGATCCGAGGCTGGTGGTTCATAACTCGGAGGGGCCCGCACGAATGAAGTTGTCGTCGTAGGCCTCGTCCTGCCGCCGCCGCGAAACTTATCGGTGAGAGACAATGCGACGCATAAATATCTCACGAGTTTTCTCTCTTTCTCGTTCCGCGCGGGGCACCGTGCGTGCGTCTCTGTGTGTGTGTGTGTGTGTGTGTGTGTGTGTGTGTGTGCGAGAGAGCACGGAGATGCAGAGCGGCACAGGCGCGTCGTTCCGCGCCGTGTTCGAAGCCGCAGCCGGGTCAAAATGTCGGGACCGGAGGGGATCTGGCCAGAAAAACTGGTGCACGATCTTTGACCTCTCTCTTCTAAAGGATACCCGCGATCATTCTTGCGGGGAAGAAGCGACTCTCCCGCGAGAGCGGCTATTTACGACAATGTCGGACCGGCGTGGATGGTGGAAGCTCGTTTCTCGCGAGATGTTGGACTATCGGGTTATATCGTAGAACGTATAGGGGTGGACAAAAAGTATTCGCACGCTGTTTCTTCATTTTAATTGGGGGCAACCTCGTGATCAATAAGAGTTGAGACGAACGATTCACGAAGCAGGATATCAGTAATTCGAGGCTGATTATTTATGCAAATTTGTGCCTTTCTGAAGCCAAAGAAATGGCACTTGATTGAACATCGTGCCAGTGAAATATTGAAATATCACAGGCGATTTGTGCGTCGAGTGAAGTTTGGATTGAACTTCGATGTATGTATATAAAAATGTCTCGTTGTTCCCGATCCGTAACCGCGTTTTGCAAGGAACATCAGACTTTGAGGAATCGGCCTTTGTATTCGCGAAGTATTTTCAGATAAAACTTCGACGATACCTGCTCCTTCCTGAAAATGTCACGAGGGTATCGAAGAAAAGAAGAAAGGGAACTATTTTCGCAACGTAGCCACATATTAAGGACAAAGATCGGGATCAACAGTTCAACTCCTTTTTCTTTTTCTTTTTTTTTTTTCTTTTTTTTATTGTAACTTCATCAAGAAATTTGCACAGACGAATTGCTAGATGAGGTCAGTAGATTAATATAATTCCATACCTAAATATGGAAATTCTAGTAAACTATAAATTCCAGTCGAGTTAATAGTTGACTAGAAATTCTAAAGAATTGCTAGAAAGTCTAGCATTAGGATTCTGGTGGATTAGAAATTTTGCAACTGATGCACATTCTGAAGCGAATGCACGCGGTGTATTCTCAGTCGAATTTCGGAGAGCTGCGGAAAGGATTAAGCGAAGGGGGAAGAAAGAGGAGGAGAGGGAGGACAACTTGGTCCGAGTTGCTTGATCCTATCCAGGCGAAAGCATAAACGGGTTCGCAGGAGGCTCGAAGCGAAGCGGAATTTAAATAGCCGCCCCCGACGGGATTAACCGCCATTTTGCGCTTTCACCCTCCAGCAGAGCGGAGCGGCTGTAAAGGGAGGGAGACAGGGTAAAAACAAGATGGCGGTGGGCAAGAAGGGTGGTCTTGCCACTCGCGGCAATTAAATACTATAATGGCGTTAATTATTGTAGGAGGTCGCGAGACCGGGATAGTTTTGTCCCTTTGCGCCGGATTCGCCCCCTGTAATTTATCCTTTCTTCCTCGGGTTAATGCGCGCCACCCTTCTTCTTCTTCTTCTTCTTCTTCTTCTTCTTCTTCTTCTTCTTCTTCTTACCCCTCGCAGTAAATTGGAAATTGAGAATAAGAATTCTTCTCATTATCGGACTGTTGTACCGCGACACGTGCTGTCCGTTTATTTGTTTAAAACGTTTTCAGAGCTGAAAACATCGATTGTCAGAAACGAAGGAATCATTTAAACGATAGAACAACGAAAAAAGGATGTCTTTCGATTAAAGAGTTGGTAGCTGGTTCGGGTTTGTTTTAATTATCTGTGTATTGATATTGTTTTCTCTCAATTGTTTTGATTGTTTGTCTCAATTAAAAAAGACAGAAACAGACAAGTTTACTTTCGTAAGTTGACGAATTATCGATATTTGTGATTCAACGTGTCGTTTTCCAATCGTCGTATTTTCATTCTGGCGTAAAGCAGTGACCAGTTTTACACGTCAGATACTACCTATACATTTTCGTTTAAAAGTACATTACCTTGAACGAATTTCACGAGCTCTTCGTTCTATAAAATACTACTACTTCATTTCCCAAGTTTCGAAGCAAACTGACCGAAAGATTTTGTAGACCGTATTGGCGAATAAACTGGCAACAGCACGAAAGTCTGTACTAATTTATTTTGCACAGACTAAACGATAGAACGATCGAAAATTCAATAGGAATAAATTCAATCCAAATTATCCACAATTCCCTGTTATTCCCTGTTGATTCCGCGCGATAAGAACTTCGACTCTCCCCCGATTCGATCGTCAAACGGAGGCCCGTGTAATGGCTGAATGGAAGCGTTGTCGGCCAGTTGGTTCGCAAGTGTGCCGGGACAGAAGTTTCGCCGTCGCGGCCGGCAATTTTGGTTCGAGTTTAATTACACCAGCCCCCGAGGGACAATCAGATATAAACGGCGTGCAAGGGCGGTCGCCTTCGACCACCCCCTTCCCGGCCAAGGGTTGGCACGGAGAAAATGGCCGGAGCCCGGCGGCTCGCTGACATTATCGGCGAGAAACGAGTGAACCCGACCCACGAGGCCGGCAGCCTGGGTAATTACGAGTCTTTCTTAACAAATTTTTAATTTAACCTGCCTTCTTTCTCTCTTTTCTCTTTTCTCTCTCCTACCCTCCCTCTCTCCGTCGTAACTTCAGTAATAGGCGAGGAAATGCGATAACGATAAATAATCTCCCCTAATCTGACGATCTTTTTGCAGCCTCGTGGGTGATAATGGATAATGGAGATCGAGCTGATGTTTAGGCTGGAAGCGAAGTTGTAGCCTAAAGTGCACGTCGAGTTCCAGTGGAGGACGTTTATATCTCGTAGTCACTGGTTACGTATGTTTCTGTTGGTCAGTTGAGTCTCCTTAATAGTAAACAAGTAAACAAGAAATGGCCACGAAAGAAATGTGTAAAAATAGCGAAACAGAAAAAAAAGTGATTAAGTTATAAGTGATCAATGAAAGATTTATTACTAGACTTTGGATATCTTGCGAACGAGAATTCTTACATACGCGTTTTCTCGAACCTTGAAATATTAATATATAACTTATTAACGCGAAATAAAAGTGATAGGTTACCTACAACTTTATCACTGTTTTTTTTTTCTTTTTTTCTTTTCTTTTTTTTCTTTTTCTCTCTAACCCGTACAGTTGGCCAACATAGTTTCTAAATGGCTCGATTAGCGAGTGCGTAATATGAAGTTTAAGATAATCACTTGGAAAGCCAACGTCCTTCCCTATCTGGAACAGAATTTGCACTTCTCTCTTGCATTGATTAATATTACACCCGTTGCAAGTACGCTTCCAAAGGGAATAGCTATAAATTCGCAGGACAACGATTCGTCGTACAAACGGCGCATTGTTTCCCTGCGAACCTCCGCGACACAATCGAGAGCCACCACCGCCGTGAGAAAGATCTCGTCAATGGGTCCAGAAATTAAGCTGGAGATCGAGCGTAAAGATACTCGCGAGGATCTCGGTCTGGCGAGTAACTACAACGGATTCATCGGGAGATGAACGCGTATCCACCTTGACCTTTCAACACCCCCACCCTCACCTCCCTCTCCTCTTCGTTTTCTACATCCCTCCGTCGACTTTCTTTCCCTTTTTTCTCCCCCCTTTTTTTTTTTTTTTCGTCGAACAATCGACTTCACGGAGTTAATACAGCAACGCGATAGAGTGGAGTTTTTCACTCGGTCTCTCCCCTTGGCACACGGGCATTCAGAAATTCTGAACTGGGCCGTGCCACGAAATTCCATCGATCGATGGCGTTTCTTCTCGTGGGGTCACAATACGCCTTGGAGTCACGCACTCCTCTCGGGGCTTTTCAGGTTGACTCGCTTCGCTCATCGTCGCGCGGTGCGACTTTTCACTGCATTCAGCCGCGATGAACCCGTCTTTCACCGCGTCTCTCCCTCCTCCTCCCGTTGTACAAAGGTGAGATGCTCTTTGTTCGTCCGAGTTTCTTTTCACGCGGGACACGCGTGTGTCGTGCGAGAGGACATCGTAATTCCGTGTCTCGTCTTCTTGATCGTTGATCGAGATTTTCTACGGGGATTTTACCTTGACTGTGAATCGAAATTGCAGAGTTCTACGTTCGTGAAACTATGAAATTGCCTCCCATTCGTTTGTCTAAATCCCAAAAAAATTTTGTCCACGCCGCCACGTTATGAATCCGGGAACGAAATCACTCGTAATAAAGAAAAGCATCTGGACGATTTCTATTTCTATTTCTATTCACGTCGCATTTATCCTGCTCTTAACTGTTGATGTTCCTCCCACCGGAATGGCCTCGAGGCGAGATCTGCCTTCTCGCTGGGGTAATCAGCTGCAGTCATCGAGCCGAGGAACAATAATAACGCGTAGTTTACGATACGAGCGTGCCTTCGTGTCGGCCACCTACGGCCCGAGCTACACGAGCTACCACTTTGCGCGCACTTAGGCAGCGCACGAGTAACAATTCACCGAGCGTCCTTGCCGTCGAATAAACTGCGCGAAATTATGGTTGTGACGTTGCGTCGCGTAAAATGGCTCGATAGAAAGTTACCTCTGGCCGCGTTGTGTCCACGGGCATCATTGAGCGATCAGCAGCAGCCACCTTAACGAAGAGCGAAGATTCTACTCTACGGGTCGAGTGAGCAATAAAACCATTTGAACAAGTGTTTCGTTTGGATCTTTTTTATTTCTTAAATCAAGATGCAGCCTGAAAGTGTCGAATTTTTAATTATTTCCTCCTGTCCGATTACAAATGTATGAAAATCTGAATATTCGTTGGTCTAGTTGTTATTTCAACAGATTGACGTTTTGAATTCGACTTGAAATACCCTCGCTGCGGATCGTGCCTTTCTTGCGATAATTTTACGTAACATGTTGCTCGTGCAACTTCAATTAACGCGTACAAAACATAGTAAATAAGCCGAACGATGTATTTTATACAAATGTCACATACGTGCGATTAAACGTAAACTTCATTCGTACCGTCATAGCCAACCACGTCGCGCGTATTGATGGACAAAAATATTCCAGAAGCTCTCTCTTCTCGCTCCTTCCTTTCTCCCAAATCGCCAATTTGCATTTTATCCAAGAACCGTTTCCCCGCGGAAATGATTTCCGATAATCGTACTAAATGCTCGACCATCGACAGCTTCGTTTCCGGTGTCGGTATAATTCACGACAGCCGAAGAAGCAGGAGTCGACGTTAATCAGATGCGGATTCGTCGAGAGATCAACGAAACCTCATTTACATGAAGTAATTAGATGCTGTGGCCGATCTGACCGATATCAATTCCGCGCAAGAAACGATTTTCACGATGCGTAACGGCGGGCACGACGATTAACCCCTGAGTCAATTACTCCCCCTGCCTCCCCACCCCGCGTCGGCGAAATATATTTGTCTTTTATCCATCCAATTAGTAAGTCAACGATATCACGATGACCAAACGCGTTTGTAACCGGTTTAGGATTAACTAACATCCTCTCTCGTTTGCCCTCTCGGCCGAGCTACGTTCTCCTCTGTCGTCTCTCTGGATCTCACACGCGAGGAATATTAATTAACGCGGCGATCGATGCGGACGCCGTGTCGAAGTTTACGTTAAATCAGAGATCGAATCGCTCGGCCAGTTGATAAACGAGCCGCGACGCGAGCTCGCGATTTTAACCTCGTACTGATCCAAATCCAGCGCCGTTGGCTGGCTGAATTTTCGACCGTGAATTGCAACTCACGCGGCGCACTGATTTCTTTTTTTTTTTTTTTTCTTTTTTTTCACGCGCTAATTGCGTCGTTCCCTGTTTGTTGCTCCTCTTACCCTCGGGGGAAAGAGATTTCGATCTGACGCGTCGCGTATTTTTTCGTTGCGCCATTAACGTCCGCTGCGCGTCCTTCGCGCCGTATCTTTGGCAGCGATTCGAGAGTTCGCTTCTCGACGGTGAAAGGAGAGGACAAGTGCTCGAGTTTAAGCGAGAGAATGAGGAATAAGCAAAATTTTTAATTGTAAAGATTATAACGCGTTTTCGTTTCTATTGTTAGTGAAAGATTGTTATTTCTAAAATGATCGCTGTCGGCACTTACAGGTTCACTCCGGTAGTCGTCCGAGTCCAGATTTCTCGTGACAATCGTCTGTTTCAATTTCTATTTCTTAGAAGATTGTTAGTTTCTGGAATAGGTAGCATTTACAGATTTCCTCCAGTAGTCGTCCAAAGCTTCTCTTTCTTACTGAGACTTTTTGAGCCAATTGCGAAACTCAGATCAGTATAAATCA
This sequence comes from Tetragonisca angustula, assembly GCA_036937485.2. Taxonomy (NCBI): domain Eukaryota; kingdom Metazoa; phylum Arthropoda; class Insecta; order Hymenoptera; family Apidae; genus Tetragonisca; species Tetragonisca angustula. The sequence goes on along the minus strand of JAWNGG020000119.1, from coordinate 167,157 downwards.
GCACAAACGTCACGCAACTGTGAAATTGTAACTCGACTAGATAAAACTAACTAACGAATGAAGAAATAAAATATATACATTCTACAAACATTTTGCTCACGTTTCGCATCGAATCTATCGTTAAACTTGAAAGCGTAACACGCAGACGTCCACCAGTCAGTCGCATCTGAACATCCAAAGGTTTACTCTCTGGAAAAATAAAGAAAACAAGCGGATTTAAAGAGACTTATCGCGTAGCTTTGAAATTGAACTAAACGTCAACAGGAAAAACCAATTAATGAGCTCTAAGAAATGTACACATGTGTATATTTTACAAAACTTTTTAAAAATAACTTCGTATTTCGTATCGTAACTCGAGCGTGACGCGCGGATTTCCTCAAATCAGTCGCATCTGAACGTCTAAAGGTCTAATTTTCCAAAAAGTAGAAACGACAGGAAGATTTATAAAGATCCATCGCGTAGCTTTGAAATTGCACTAAACGTGCAGATAGATCCGCAATCAATGAAATAAAATATAATTAATAAAAAATTCTTTATATTAAAATTAATGGAAATTAAACTAGGGAATTGAAATTAATAATTGTAAATTAAAGTGCCAGCAATAGCGGTTAAACTTATATTACAAGTTAATAATTAATAAATTTTATTGATATAAAATAATTTTCTATAAAAATTAATAATTACAGGTGAAATTTAAATTATTAATATATTATAATTTTATATATTAAAAAATAAGAAAGTTAAATATTAAACTAGGATTGGATACCCTATTGTATTAATATAATAAATAGATGCATATATATTTTACAAACATTTTGTCCATGATTTCCCAAATTTAATCTGTCGTTAAATTTAAACGCGACGCGCAAATTACCTCGTCTGAACGAAAGTTTAAATTTCTGTCGACAAAAATAAAAAAAAAAAAGAGAGAGAGCAAAGAAAACAAGAGGATTTAAAGAGGTTTGTTGAAAACTTCCCGGCGAAGCGGACAAGCCACGGTGGCAATTAAATCCGTTCGAATCACTTTCACTGGAAAAGTATTACGGAAATTTGCCTTAATGGCGCCCGATGTTCCCTTGGACGATCTTTTCCCTCCCCCTCGTCGCCAATCGTTGAACCGATCCTCACTTCCTTCGCTTGAAACTGACTGTCGCGAGACGAATGAAATTTGCATCCATTAGGCGTCGATTAAAAAGAAAGGCGGCGGACCGAGTGTGACGATCGTTACGAGCGAATAAATTCTCGTACGAATTCCACGTTCTCGGGCCATTCCCGCCGCCGAGCGTTATGTTCGTGTGCGTTGTCCGTCTCTTCTCTGCCGCGAGGAAACAGAACTTCGACCTCGGGCCGGCTCGTTTTAAGCGTTCGTCAGCTGAACAGGCAGCGCGCCACGGTTTCCGCGAATGGGAGAGAAGGTCGCCTCGCGCGGCCGTTCGGCGAAATTGCATGTATGCCATAATTAACGTAAGCGAATAATCAATTAGCCAAGCGAGCCGAATTGATATCGTTATCGGACCGCTGTGAAAACACGTGTTACGCAACGAATATAATAATATTTGAGCGAAAAGAATCTCTTTCACTTGTTTATGCAGTAGTAACTGTATAGGGTGTCGTGTGAATAAACGGTGGTAGCAGGACGTTCGATTGTACGTAGAAAAGAGAAGAAGGAATAAAAATTTTTTCATTGAAAACCTTCGTTTTCGAGAAAATCGAGCTTGAAGATCTGTCAGATGTACTTGAATCCAGCTAATATTGAACGTGACAGAAAAGAATAATAAACCAGAGCTTTTCCCTACGTACGTAGTGAAGTAAGTGAAAAATGTGGAAGGAAATTTTTCTTGGATTTCAGGTAATTCTGAACGTGACAGAAAAGAACGATCAGGAGTTATTCTGCGTAGGGAAATAAGTGAAAAACGCGGAAGGAAATTTTTTCTTAGTATGTGAAATATGTTTCGTTTGCGATAAAAAATCTTATTCTTTCTTTTCGACTCATTTTTTTTTACGTAAAATCATCTTCTACTCGGTTGTACCACCCTCTATGTATATTCAACCATGATTATATTCTGTTTTTATTTATATTATTAGTTCATTTAAAATCAAAATTTAATACGTAATTTACATTAAATATAATTAATATTACAATTTTTATGTTAATTTTATAATAATTTACAGTAATTAAAATTTATATTGTACAATTTATATATAATTGATGTATATTACATACTTGTAATAAGTAGTATTTTTGTTCTTATTTTATTTTTAAATAAAAATACTACTTATTACAAGTGTAAATATATATTAATTATATATACATACATACATATATATATATTTATTTATTTATTTATTTATTTATTCTTTATCTCTTTCTTCTGTCGCCTCTTTCTCCGAGATTCTCGTCGCAATACTCAAATTCAACGATTAAGAATATCCAAAGGTCGACGAAAAGAATGTCTTTCTTTTCATTCTTTACATCTCGTTCACTTTTCTTCTGCCGCCTCTTATTTTACGTGATTTTCGTCGCCATATCCGCTACTAATTAAGACCAAAGTCTGCCTTTTCCTTTTTGTATCTCGTCCACGTTCTTTCCTCTCTTCCGTTCTTCCTCGTTTGTTTCTCTGCAATTTTCGCCAAATATCGATCGTCGACAACCAATCAAGATGTTAATTAATTTTTTTACTCTTGTCTCTTTGCTCATCCACGGCTCCCTTCGCCCGTAAATATCGCTCGTCGTCGCGTCATCAATGATAATTAGCGAGTGAATTTCGCGACGACTCGCGCGACGAAAGAGTAAATCATCGTCTTTTGTAAGATGGGATTTTCTATAAGCGTCGGACGGGCGATGTACACGCGTTAATTGGAAGAGCGTTGCGCAATGGATCGATGGCTGGCTCTCGATGAACGAGGAGAGTGCCTTTTAACCGGGTTAGTGTGTCGATTAATCGACGGTAGAAACCGTCGTTTCGACGAAACAACGCGACTCGTTGTGAAACCAGAGCCCGTATCTCGTTATCAGATTTTTCTTATTTTACTCGATAACTGCTTATTAAATTGTTGAAACGTTTCCCGGCCGTTTAACGATGATTATGTGAACACTCTCTTGTTTATTCTTGTACCAGACTGATAAGCCAGCTAAACGGCATTGGTTATAAAATTATTCATAGAAACGTAGCACTTTTGTTTTTTAATTCTTTCTCTCTTTCTTTCCTCGCTGTTTGTTTAAAGTAATTGAGATAGCAACGTGGACAGCAACGTGATCAGTGGAATGTTACGTTGCATCGAATTGCTGTATTTTTTTTCTTTTTTTTCCTTCAACTTTAATTTCATACATGACGCTGATTAATACCAAAAAATTCTTGGAAATATTGGGACCGTTACAAAATTCCATTCTCGCGGCTAGTGAAGGATTTCTATTTAAAAAAAACTGTTCTGTTTGAACTGATAAATTTTTCTGAATAACTGTGTCATCCCGTTATATTCCCTCTATTTAATTATCTCGTATTTTGCTCGCGTAATTGTCTATGCATTTATTTTACAATTTTGAAAGATATTTTACCTTTCAATTTGTTAGGAATGTTTGCAATTTTGCGTATAAATCTTCATATTTTGCAAAAATTATCTCAACCTTTCGATATTTGATTCATTCACTCTCCAATGAACAAATCAAGAAAATTTTTGAACCTTCAATATTATTATTGTGGATTTCTATACAAGCTCATATTTTCGGGGATCTAATTAAAAAGACAGAATCTCGGTAGAAAATGATAGTTACACGAAGCACTATACTACTGTCACGTGACTAAATGTAAATGTAAAATTCCTCATAGACGCACTGCCACGTGACTAAAACGAGTCGGAAAACTAAAATATTTAACGAAACAAAGATCAATTACGAAGATTTACTTCCAAAAACCTACGTGTAGGAAGAAATATTAAGAGTGTAAAGAATTAAATCAACGAGTTAAAGAAATATGAAAATAATATAAAGAGTTAACTCGAATCTGTATAAAACTCGAGCGAGAATTTAGAATTTTACCATGTTCGGCGTTCGGGAAATATCACGTTCTTGCAACGACACTTCACAAATAGAGACGTCAGAATTCGGTCTAAAAATCGGAACGTTTGCCCATGAACGGATTCGTCGATTCGATTTTGCGCGTCCATACACGTGAAGAGCCACGTGCAACCGAAATAATCTTGTGTACCAGCGCATGTTTTCTGCCACGCGCTTTATCGCGATCATTAATACGTCCACTCGCGACCGAGTCCAGAATTTATCAGCAGATAATTAATTTCGTTGCATAACGCCGGTCTTTAATCGGTCATTAAGGCCTACCGCTCTCGGGGCAACCGTCTTAATTCTACAACAGCACGTTTCTTTCGAGCTGCGACGTAAAGTTGGCCGATATTTCCGAGAAACTCGCGCGAAACTCGTGGGTGAATTTTCACCAGAGAACAGAATAACAACGCTGGTCATTTTTCGCGGATTCTTTTCAGCCCTTTGTGACCTGTAACAGTGAACGGTTATGAGAAATTGTCGACAATGGTGGAGGTGTAACTGTTGGTAAACTCGGTAAAAAGAATGTCGCGTAAGAATTTGTTTGGTCTCGTTTCAAACTCGCGACAGTTCTGAATTCCTTTTCGCCTTTTCCTTGACTTCGCGTTAAACATCGGGTGGGAAAGTAAGGATGTTTCTTTTTCTGAATAGTAAAAATTCAAGTGTCCCTAGAAAGATTGGGAAAAATTTCTTCGTTACTAGAACCATCGTGGACTCGAAGGTTGAACTCTCCTCTTTGCAACGACCCCTTAAAATTTGCTGTACGATTCTATTTTCACAGTTTTATTGAATTTTGAACTTCAGTTAGCTCGTGTAATCTTCATACGGCTGTGAATTATTAATAGAACGTCAATTTCCCAAAACTCCGGTCGTTACGTTATTAATAAATTGACATTCCTCGAGAAGGTGTAACTTGGAAATTATTCATTCATTTATTCACTTGCGTTCATTGTATTTCATCGTCACAGGGAACAGCAAATGAATTATTCATCGAAACCGATCGATCCTCAAATTTTATATCGCGATAAATAACGAAAATTAACTAATCATCTTTTCATCTTGCGAGTAAATAAAATTCTAGCGTATCTAGTCTTGGAGTAATCAAGTCGATCGGATGACTATAATTTGGTCGTTTGAAAAAAAAATTGATTAAAACTGTATACGTGTTTAGCCTACGTTAAAAATTCTTTTCCAAACGTTCGGAACCGCTCGCTTCGTCGAGACGATAGATGACGTTTCGTTTTGAGGAGAAACTCGAAGATACGTAACGCGGTCTCCGATCTGTTAACTGTGAAAATTCCTCGGATCCTAGTCGCGTAATTGCGTAATTACTGGAATCGCGCGCGGTTCTTCGAGCCGCGACAGCGTTATCGAGATTCGACGTCGTCGAAATTCTCGGAAGCGGACCGAAGCTCCGTCGTGACCTGCATTACAATAAATTTTCTGGCGAGCGGCTTGCAACGCTTATTAAGTCCGGTGGAAAACCGAGGCATTGATGCTGCGCCCCGATAAAACATCATGACGATTTTCCAGCGGAGATTGGCCGCCGGATAACGCCTCCGGGGGCCAACGAACTGGCCAGTTTCGAGATCTCTGGCTGTTGCTTATCTCGTTACGAAAATAATCTCGTTCGATGAGGTTCCTCGAGCCGGACAAACGAACGGAGGAATGGAGGAAGCTAGTAAATTCTGCGCCTTGCTGTTCGATTTTTAAGCGAACATCGTGTCGATAAAAATCAGAGGGAGTTTTCAGTAAATTCAAATGCGAACGAGAGAGGTTTGTTACAGTCTCTATTTAGTGAGTGAATATTCTGTTGATATAGTTCGTGTGTAAAAGCAGAACGAAACAACATTCGTGAAACTGTTCTAACATACATTATACTGTGAAATGTTATAATGGGAAAAGGTATTGAGACACAAATATCAATCGAACTAAATATCAGTGCTAAATACAATTTCCAAATCTTTTCTCGTACCCCTTGGTTTGTTCGTTTGTTTTTCTTTAAATTTTCAAATTAACCGGACATTGACATTTCAAATGAAAACTCTGTAAACTTTGTTTCTGTATTTTTATTTTAGCTCCTTTTTTTCGGTATCTTTGGCCCATTATCGATATTCTATTTTCACGCACCACAGGTCGAGAATCGCAGGAAAAGAAAAGAGTGAGAAATTAACTTCGATATTACAACAAATAATTTAGACGTCTAAATTCTTTCGTTTGTCAAGAATTTCATCACAATATTCCGAACTATTCACCCAAAATCCAAATCCCTGAACTAAAGCGTCATCCCTGTCTGTTTCTAACGTGGCACCCTTCGCATTCGAGCGAGAACAATCGTCTGACGATCGAGCTTGACAGTTGCGCGAGATGGAGGAAGGGGTTTCTCTCGCGGGAACGAAAGATCGACTAATTAGTCGAGCTTGGATCACGCGCACCTGTGTAACGACGGAAGAAAAAAAAGAGGGGGGGAGGCAAAATTCCCCGTACCGTTTTATCGCTTATCGATCGAGCGTGTAGGTCGATTTTTCCTCTGCGCGTCGTCCATTCACCGGCAGTCAAGATAATGCGGCACCAACGTGAACGGATGACGGGGTCGAGCAGTTAGGCCTAACAAGCGGGCCGATATAGCTTAGGCCCGATATCGTTCGATCGACGATGTTATCTTCGTACACGAAACAGCGAGCAAAAGAAGCGACGACGGGGAGAGAGAACGGAGACCGGACAGTCGTCTCTGGTGACCGGCGACTAATTACGCGATTAAAATTCAAGCGTGTACCGAGCAGAAAGTGAGAGACGACGACGAGTCGCAAACTCGTTGCAAAACGAAGCAGTTCGCGATAAGGACGCGTCGACACTGACCGGCACGCGTCCTTCTTCTTCTTCCTCGCGAACGCCGATCCTCCGGACGATGGAAACGAAAGATTTCCCGAGCATTATTCAGATTAGATCGGCCGCGAAGGAATTCGAATTCGAAACGCCGACGTTCGAAAGATTGTTGAGTTCTCCCCGGTTCTTGCAGAGTGAGATTCTCGCCCGTGTCTCGTTCATATTAATTAAATTATTATTCGATATCCAGGAACTGCGGCGCGGCATTTTTCACAGCGAGAACTCGTTGTATATATTGATTCGAAGTGTCTTGCCAGGTTTCTAGGTAATTCCCGCTGGGTAATTTAAGCGTTGAAATTATCCCCTGGCCGCCGGTTCGCTTGAATTCAAGGAATTCAACATGCAGCTTCGAGCTGGGAACTTATTTGACGACGCGGACTCGAGACAGTTGATTCCAAACGAGTGGCTTGGAGTCACCTGAATTTTCTCGGGGAATTGAATTTTCGTTCCCGATGACGGGAGATTTGTTCGTTTAGTTTCTTTCGAAACGATCGAGAATCGTTGCTACGCTCAGAGTTAATACGATGTTGGATTCGTTTGGCGAATTCAACGAGGAAGTATTTAATTATCCGATTGGAGGCGAATGCACGCGAGCAAAGTCGGCGAGCGTAGGGGTGAGAATTTCCCCATTAGGATGTGGCTGAATGGGGATGAGAAAAGATCGGAGTGATTATCAGTCTTTCGACAGTTTATGATCACGGATGCTGGATCGAGAAAGGAACGGAGAAATTGAACTAACAGCGAGAGACGAGCAATTAGTATCTTTAAACTGGCGCTAACCAGACGGCGAAACCCACAAACGTCACCCACATCTCTCTCCACTTTCACCTTTCATCGCGAAGGTACACCGGAGGAAATTTAGAACGCAGCAACTAAATAATAACAGCAACAAAACACGAAACGAAACCGCGACCAATTGGCTGGCTGAGAATTATGTCACTTCAGATTCTAAATATAAATCACAACATTTAATATTATGTTAATAAGAATAACGTTACAATTTAACTACTTATTTATAATCGACGAATAGCACGAATCTAAAGTCAAGGAAAACGAGTCTATCGTAGAAACAGAAATCTGCGTGTATTTTATTTTATATTAATAATTTTTACGTTTACAATACAGGAAAATTCTGTTGAAATATGATTTATATTCGGGAACTCTAGTGGAAAATTCCCTACATTTTGCTCTTGATTTGTTGTAAATATTACGAGAAGATCCAATTCTCGCAACATTGAGAAAAGAACAATTCCTTCCATAGCCAGACTTACTCATAAACGAATAAAGACTGCTCGCTAATTGTAGTTATTCGCGCCAACAAAGTCACTTGATACTTACAGGCAAGTGATTTAATATTTTTCCAACGGTGCGTAAAGTCAAAGTTCCAGAACGTGGACGGTACGAGCGCGTTACGCCATCGAACGTTCAATCTTGCAATGTTCCGTCAGTTTGAAGAAACGAAGTAACAATAAGAAATTAACAAGCACCGAGGTGAATGGGTAGGAGCACGGTAGGAATGATGGTGAAGCGAAGAGAAAATAAAAAGAGGAGAAGAAGAGGGTGGTGAAGGTTGGACGAGGAAGGCGGACTGGCCACCAGACGAAAAAATTCGGAATATTTATGCTCGGTATTATTAGCGTACGTCGGCGATATCTCGGTGGGCATCGCTAATTAGGCCGCGCGAACGGCGCTCCCGAGCCTTTCGGCAAACAGTGCTGGCTACTGTCTTTAAAGGTTCTCCACGGGTGCAATCAAGATGGTGGCGCCGGCCGCCCGGGGCGGGTCGATTCCGAAACTAATTGCCACGGCTAATTTATTCCCGCGACATGTACGCACAGAGACGCCATTCTCGGCTACCGCGTAATCGTCGCGACGTAATCGCCGAGACGCGAGAATGCCACCAGTTGGACACCGTCGGATGACCGAGGGAACAACCAGGGCCAGAGGAGGGGGAGGGAACGCAGTTCAACCCCGCGAAGATTGCCATCGAACCTTCGTGCCGGTGGATCGTACCTCGTGTCTTGCTTCGTAAACAACCTTCTGGTGTTTGCGCGGATAGTTTCAGTGAAACGAAACGGGGGAGGATGAATGGAGAAGCGAAGGGGGTGTAGAGGTAAAAGATTCGTGAGTATCGCGACAAGGGCGAAGAATATTTTGTTAGAGATGAAGCACGTGAACAGTTTTAGACAAGAATATTCAGTCGTCTTCTTGTGAAAAAAAAAAAAAAATGGGCGAGGAGTGGAATATTGGAAAATTTGAGGATGAATAAGAGAAGATTTTTGGATAAGAATATTTAGAAGTCTCCTTGTGAAAAAATAAGAGGATGAGGAGTAGAATGAAAGTGGAATCTTTTGAAATGTTTAAAAATCATCGAGAACTATCAGTCGAGGAATAAAAAGATTCGAGAGGAAGATAATTTGAAGAACATATTTGACTGAAAGAGATGAGAGTACGAAGCTGAAAAAAATATTTGGAATATTTGCATCGCTGCGGAAAGAGGAAGAAGGAATTTATAATAATCGAGAGGGAAATCGTTAATAAATAAAAATACACTACAAGACAGAAAATTAGTGTTTGAAGTAGAGCTCTTTGAATGATTTCTGGTAGCTGGAAAAGTACGACAGATGAAGACGGTACGAACGAGGAATTATTTTGTTGAAAAATTTGTAAAAGATTCAACGACCGGTACAACGTACGCGAGCCTTTTGATGAAACAGATACTTAAGAATCGTTTAAAATCGTGTGCTCTTCGCTAATCAGTATGCTAAACGCAAAGGACACCGATATTAATGCGTTCCCGCCGGACGTGAAGTTGAAGAGATTGATGCGATACTTCGCGGCAGAATGTATAATAAAAGAGCGAGCTGATCAAGACTGACTGACCGTTTCGAATTTTTGTCTAGGGTCCAGTTAGTAAATCTCGCAGACGTATTCCTCCGCACGGCCCGGAGGAGCACGGTCGTAATTCTCAACGAAAAAAGAAAAAAAGAAAAGAAAGAAAGAAAGGAAGGAAGAAAAAAGACTCTTCATTAATTCGAGAGCGTAGTAAAAAGGCACCACGTATCCGGCGAACGAACGGTTTAGATAAACGATCGAATCAACAGAAACATCTCTCTTCGGGGAGAGAGATTCAAAAACATTTGAAGACGATACACCGATGATCTCGTGAAATATGACTCGCGCGATCGCCCGTAGAGTCGGCTGAAGGCGGCTACGGCGTGAATTGGGAGGATTGTAGTTGATTAGTAGCCGATGATTGCCGAACTTGTTAGAGGAGATCGAAGAAAGTTCCACGAGCTTCTCCTTTGGTTGCCTCATCGTTGCTTAAACAAGTTTCCTGCCGGTTGAATTAGCTTTAATTCGCCCGGAAAGCGTCTCGGTAACGAACTGGCTTCCCGTTCGACCGATTCATCAGCCCGATATTTTCTATCGTAATTCGTCGATAAATTAAGAGAAAATAGCCGACACGATGAGAAGGATACCAGAAACAAGATCAGATTCTTCTCTGTCATGTGTCAGTATCTTTATAGATGCAGTTTACGAGTCCTTACCGCGGTTTGAATTTGCCCCCTCGCGTTACCGAGCACTCACGTTCTATCTTGCAATCGCGACGCATCAAGAGAGATTCTTAAATAAATAAATGAATGAACAAACAAGGCGATCTAATTAAGTAAAAATTCTCATTTCGTGACACTTTCACGTTGCCTCTGGCGTCGATCTTCGCACTCGTAAAACCGTGAAATTGTGTTTCTAAAAGCCTGTTGTCATTTATGCGATCGTAAATCGAAAGTTACACGAACGTCGAGAGTGGATTACAGTGCTATTTCTCACCCGGTTTATCGATTCGTTTAATTGCCACCGGCAGTTTAGTTCTATTTTCTAATCGTCAACGCGTACGGAAATAGTCTCGCGTCAAATTAGCGATTCATTCGTAATTCGTTTCGTTCTCCTCGTTCACGCGTATTTCAATCGTTGGAGAATAGGATTTTCTCCGTGTTTGTTCAGGGAATACTAAAAAATTAGGTTGGGAATAAATTTAGTTGGGTTAAATGTCAATTGCACGTTGCGAAGCAAGTTTTTTCAGACACCTGTCGAAGAGCGTGATCCTTTAATTTTTTCCATTCGAGAAAAACGCCCAACAACGACGCCGAGCATAGGAATCAGCAACAAAACAGTGAGAAACAACAGAGGCGTTAATTCTATACTGCGTGTTTATTAAATAAACTCTGCTACTCTCTCGGCGACGGTTTTACATTTATACAAAATTGGAAAAAACGGGCCTCTGGTGGCAGCAGACCTTCCTAAAACTATCGTTCACCATACGAATGATCGTATTTACAAGGCTACGTGAACTTTCAACTGGAGAACGACGAGTATATTTACACAGTATGTACAAAGACACGGGAGCGTGTCTGATATTGGCACAGATTCACGATACACTATGGTTGTCCCGCCCAGGAACGACGTTTTGTTCTTTGGGTCTCTCTCTCTCTCTTTCTCTCTTCCTCTCGCTATGTCGAGATCATTATTTGAACGATTCGATGGGCAAAAAAAGGAGAGTCCACGAGTTCATTCAGAATCTCGTGTCTCTTTTCTCAGAAACGCGTTCCACTTTGGTTATACTCCTCGCAGACGTATTCCACTTCGACTTGTCTGCTTGTCGACGGTTCTGGCTTCCGATCGAGCACTCCTGAGCTCGCTCTGAATCGTTTCCCCTATCGGAACATTTGGTTTTGTTGCAGATCTCCACGAACGTAAACAACTCGATCTTCCATCTATCGTTGATTTTCTTCATTTTTCTTTTCGTAGCAGTTCCATCCACTTTTTTATTCGCTCTTACGTCGTCAGAATTCCAAGAAATATTCCAAACTGGTAATCTGCGTACATACAGTGATTCCATCGAGTAGTCTTGTATCTTCATTCCTCGACGTTCACGTCTCTGCGTTTTTCGTTCAGTTTGCAAAAAATACTAACTAGCGATTCCATTTGAGCGAGTTCTCTCGCGTTTTGTTTGCCATTTTCCTCCTTCAATCTCGAATCTCTGCATCCTTCGTGTTTGCGAAAAATACCAAGAGAAACTAGCAATTCCGTCGAGTTCTCTTATGTCCTTTCTCATTTTCTCTCTTCAATCTCGAATCTCTGCGTTCCTCGTTCAATTTGCCAAAAATACCAAGAGAAACTAACGACTCCATCTCGAGTTGCCTCGCGTTTTCTTCGTCAGTCTCACTCCCCCCCCTTCAATCTCAAATCTCTCTGCACTCTTCGTTCGCCAAGAATATTCCAAACTGAAACTCCCTCGGGAGTCCCTCGACTTGTTTCGAGGAGATGCAGAAAACTGTTTCTGCAGGGGTCGTCGATTCACTACCGATCGTGGCGAGTCTCTGGCTGCTGACGTTGCTTTCATTCCCTGGACGGGTGCTGAGAGATCGGATGATGAGGCGTTAAACCAGGATGAGACAGCATTCCAACGGGATACAAGCTGGCCGGTGTCAACAGTCCCGGATGAGAGCCGTAGAGCGTCGTGTGGTGTTGCCTGACCGCCGACATCCGTAGCTTCTCGATCTCTGCCTCTTGCATACGCTTCGCCTTCGCGCGGCGATTTTGAAACCAGATCTTCACCTGCAACAGCGAATCGATTCCCGTGTTTTTATTCGACGATCTTGTCGTGTACACCTGTTCGAGTTTGGCCGATTGGAAACGACTTGTGGCTCGTGTACGCAAGCGAAGTCGCGATCTCACGTTTCGGTAATGGAACAAAGTAGAGAACCTAACCGATCGGCGATCATCGACATTGTTATTGCGACTCGCAGCGAATTCGACCATCGATCCGCTTTCATTTCACCGCATCCAAACTTCTTTTTACTCATCCACCGTCCCGAGATCGTCTGACCGATCGTTCTGAAACCGCAGCGAAAACCACTCGACAAAATCGTCGAGCCGTTGAGGCTCGATGCAAACGATGTTACGAACAGATGATATTATACCAGGTTTTCTACAAATACGAATATTCCTTCTCCCTGTAGAATAATGTTTTTTTTTTCTTTTCGTAATTTAACTAATAATTTAACTGTCGTCTAACGACAGTTAAAAAGAAAACACTCGGGAACTTTGTTACTTTTAATTAAAACAATTGAAAAGAGAAATCGAAAATTGGAGAGCTAATGAAGATTACGATGAGACAAATTTCACAAGTTTTATTAGAAAATTAAACGGTGCGACGTAATTTCAAATTATAGTTATGGAAGGGATTGATAGTTTCAACAGTCCAACAGTTATCAATATTATGTTATTATTAATCTACAACTCGACGATAATGTTCGATTTTTATTTTTCCTCCTGAGGAATTTATAGCACAGCATTTTCTTCAGTTACGCGAACCTGACTGTTCGCGTTGTCCCCAAAAGCACGAGCACCGTACTAAAGTGCATGTTAAACGAATCCACGGCAAGGATAGAGGAAATTTGTCGAGAGGCAATAGGTCTCCGCGACAACGAGTACGTCTAACGAATCGCCTCGTTGACAGACGCGACCGACTCGAAACTGCGCCTCGAGACAGCGGAGAGAGCGGGACCACGATCTGGGATAATTGGTTGGTCATCGTGCGTTTCGAGTAATTTGTAATCTATTAATAAAATCCGCAAGCGTTGTCCGCCAGCGTCGAGAATATCACGCGCTAATTACCCCGCATCTGGCAAACATCGGGCTCGAGAGATTCGCGCAGAGAGAGCCTCGACCGGTGAAACTGAGTTTCGAGCCGATTTCTGTGTTAACACGTTGTGTGTGCCTCGAGTACGAGCTCACAGTTTACGTCGTGGAATCGTGTTCGTCACGCGAGAAGAGGATGTCGTTATTGGGAGCAAATGTTCGCAAGGAAACCGGAGTTTTGGATACAGAAGCACGGTGAATCTATTGCGTTGAGAGACAGTTACTCTCAAAGTATCGAGAATCGAGTGATATGTCTCATAATTTAGTTCTCGGAGATATTTTTCTGACATGAAGGTACGAATTGAGCTTGACCGAAATTGAAATATACTTCGTCGATACGATATTATTCTACTTGACGATAAAATGATAGAAGAGTAATGCAATTAGTTGTTAAAAATTCGCTATCCGTTTCGTTAATTGGTTTCAAAAAAATGAGAGAAGCAAAGGAGTATTAAATTGAGAACGGAGTATAATTTCCAATTAGCTGCTGTTTGACGAGCTCAGACGCCACTAAGAACCAAAAACGAATTTATCACAATAATAATATATATTGAACTTTACATCGTTATTATATTATTATATCACAGTAATATATTAAATAAATTTGAACTTCGTCAAATTCCGAAAGATTACAATATACGGTAAAAATATTGACGATTTCAAAAAAAGAAAAGAAAAGAAAAATACAACTTGATAACAAGGAAACAAACGACGAGATAGTGTAACGACTTAATCTCGAAACTTGAACGTGGAAAGTATCAAAGGATGATGATCTCACCTGCGTCTCGGTGAGATGAAGCGACGACGAGAACTCGGCCCTCTCCGCCACGCTGAGGTATTGCCTTTCCGTGAACTTCTTCTCGAGCGCGAGCAATTGTTGCGTGGTGAAAGGCGTCCTCGGCTTCCGGTTCGGCTTGTGTTTCCTCAGGTTGCACTTGATCTTGGCCGGCTCGCCGTTCTCTGCAACCGAAAGCGTGTTCCGCTCGAGGATCATCCGTCGTCGTTGTCATTCATCGCCGCTCACGAGCCAGACCGCGAGCCACAACGAGCGCGCGTGGGGGCAGCAACCCGTGTTTCAACGGGTTGGAACGTCGGGCACCCGGGACCGAAACCCTGTTTCGAGCCAGACCGCAAACGTCCTGTTTTTGCCGCGGTCCTGGATCCGGCCCAGCGCCGCGACCAGGACAGCGACTCGTTCTTTTCTTTCTTTTTTTCTTTTTTTTCTTTTCCAAAGAGGGGCGGGGGTTCAATTCATAATTTTCCCGCCGGAACGGCGCCGCAAACTGGCGTCATTACCTTTTTGCCGGCCGACCGCAAGATTCCGGCCGCGAATCGCCCCTCGCTAACGCCTATCGCTTGTAGTTCATTAGCGTCGCGCGGGAGAAAGGTGTACGTAGATGCTCTCGAAATAATTCGTCCCTCGCGAGCACAGACCCCTCTCTCTTTCTCTCTCTCTCTCTCTTTTTTGGTTGCATCATCTCCGAGCAATTACCGATCGTCGTGTTTACACCGGTACACGAGTGCCGGATGCGACGTTTTGCGCGGGAATTTGCCCGTCCGGGGGATGCTCGAGGTTTTTTACTAGCTTTCACGGCGATTTTGCTATTCGAGAGAGTGGAATGGCGATCGTTCAAACTAGGCTTTCTATTGGCAAGGATAGATAAGATTAGGTGTATAAAGAATGTTTTGCAAAGTTATTGTAAGTATTGCTTTTTAAAAAATATATAAACTATAAATTTTAACTTTATATATATGTATATATATAAAACGTTTATTATATATACTTATAGATTATACATTTATTATATATTTTTATAGTTTATTTAGAGTCTATATATTATATATATAATATGTAATAGTTACATACACCTGATTGTGCTATTCAGGAGAATGGAATGATAGTCGTTCAAAGTAGGTTTTGTGTTGACTAGGCTAAGTAAAGTTAGGTTAGAGATCGGAATGTAAAGTATTTTTTGAAAAATAACGTTGGAATTTCTAGTTTATATGTGTATATGTATATATTTAATTTATATACGATATAACGTTGAAATCTGCCCTGATCACGCTCGATACGAAAAGAATGTATGAACTATAAATTTTAACTTTATATATATATATATATAACGTTTATTATATATATTTATAGTTCATTTATAGTTTATATATCATATATATAATATATAATAGTTACATACACATGATTGTGCTCTTCAGGAGAATGGAATGATAGTCGTTCAAAGTAGGTTTTGTGTTGACTAGGCTAAGTAAAGTTAGGTTAGAGATCGGAATGTAAAGTATTTTTTGAAAAATAACGTTGGAATTTCTAGTTTATATGTGTATATGTATATATTTAATTTATATACGATATAACGTTGAAATCTGCCCTGATCACGCTCGATACGAAAAGAATGTATGAACTATAAATTTTAACTTTATATATATATATAACGTTTATTATATATATTTATAGTTCATTTATAGTTTATATATCATATATATAATATATAATAGTTACATACACATGATTGTGCTATTCAGGAGAATGGAATGATAGTCGTTCAAAGTAGGTTTTGTGTTGACTAGGATAAGTAAAGTTAAGTTAGAGATCGGAATATACAGTACTTTCTGAAAAATAACGTTAGAATTTGTTGTTTATATGTGTGTATGTATATATATATTGAATTTATATACGATGTAACGTTGAAATCTGCGCTGATCACGCTCGATACGAAAAGTTCGGTAAACTCGTCAGAAACGACGTCGACATTATCTGCCGATTACTTACACTCTCTGATATTTTCCACGGCTATCTTTAACCCTTGGGTGAACTTTCAATTTCACTCCGACAATCGATGCCTTTTCTGTTTAATTGGTAAACAGAAGCGAAGCTTTCTTCGAAGCGTTGGAAACCCACCGCGAGATAATGAACGATTATGTAAATCTTCATCTAATAACATCAACAGATAGCTGCGATCGTTTAATTTAAAAAATCAGAACGAGTGCCACGGTGGCTCCAAATGTCTGCCTAAGAACTGAGTAACGCGACAGTAAATTAAAATAGATGTCACTTAACGGTATCGTTGCGTTTAGGAAAAGATTTTCGTAGTTTTACCTGTGACTTTGTTAATTATCTTTTCTCAATGCGAGAACAACTCCCCATATAACCCCAAAAGTCCTCGAAAATCTGCCGACAATGTCCCAAAATCATCCGACACTTGTCGGAACCAACGGGTACAGTAAGCCGGCAACAATCGAACGACGAAACAGATGGAACATCTTATCAGAAACTCCGTAGTAGAAGCCAAGAGAAGAGAGAGAGAGAGAAAGAGAAAGCGCGCGTCAAAACATATCGGTTATATTCCCCGAGATTTGTCTCGAGACAATTGACAGATTTGTAGGGCGGAGGTGAACGGCTGTGGAAACGAGCGATCTCTCGAGACGAGACAAAAGGCCGGTAAGATCTCGTTCTCGTTCTCGTTCTCCTCTCTCGTCGCGTCTGAATTTCAAATTTTCCACCGAGAGAGACCCAAGACTCTCTCCACCTTCTCCCCCTCAACCTTCGTTGCACGAAACCGCGTGCTCCTCTTCCCGCTTCTGGAACTCGCGAGCCGAGGCTTTTGCGATTCCACCCTGACGAGGAAGACTCGTCCTTTGTGCGTTGATCTTCCATCTCGTGTTTCTTTTTCTACCCCTCTCTCTCTCTCTCTCTCTCTCTGGCTCGCTAAGGGTCCCAATTAGTCTGGGATATTCGTGGATCCGTCGGTTTCCGGCCGAGAACCGACAGGACCCACGAAATCGATTTTAATCCGGCCGATCGTGGATGCGCATTCGAAATAATTAGCTGATCTCGCGGAGATACCGCGGAGATTCCGCGAAACGGATCGGGAGCGGAGGTGGACTCGTGGCTGGCAGCATCCTTTCGTCCATTCCGTTGCGTAACGATCCTCGGGAAGATTCGGCGGACGATCATGGGAATTGGGACATTATACGACGTTCGAGAGTTTCTCGTTTGCGTTTAAAGATCGTTTGGCTTGGCCAAGGATAATTCACCGAGATCGATTGTGAATAACTTTGAATGATCATTGATTGTCTCAGCGGGGGAAAGAAACGATCTTTAAACACTGTACGTTTGAAATCAGATAACCATAATTTTTCTCACGTTACAACTTCCGTTCGTCGAAAGAAAAGAAATAATATCAGTTACGACTAGATACTATTTAATAAAATCAACGGCTGTACAATATTTCTTCACTGATTCGAAAAACGCGGGAAAATTACTCATTTTCTGTTGTTCTCCGCTTGTATTCTCTCGTCGGACTCAAAGCACGCGATAATTTGTCCTACTCTGAATATCAAAGCTAGTAACACCTCAAGATTCTCAGAGTCTTAATTTTAAATTTCAAATGTCATTCGCCACTTGCCTTTTACTTTCAGAACGTTCGAAATTTATATTCGCGAAAGAGGAAACGTTTCGAGCGGATTTTTTCCCCAAAGAGATCTCAAAACGAGATCCTCGATCGTAACGAAGGCAATTATAGAGCGTATAATTGACGAAGAAGAAAACTGAATTGAATGCATCGGCATTGAGAATCGAATGCGAATGCGATTGTTAAATAAAAAAGGCCTTCCTTTCGATCGATTTTCATGCAAATTGCTGAAATAATTAGCTGATCTCGCGGAGATACCTTGGCAGAGGAGAGAGAGAGAGAGAGAGATAGGAGGAGGAGCTCGCGACGAGAAAAAGGCAAGGTAAAATCCAGCGGCTCGTCGCAGTTCGAACTGCTCTTTGTTGCGTTGCGCAACGTTTCCACGGGCCACGATTTCTATGCGCTCTTATTAGTCGGCCCGATCGATAAACGAGCGCTCGTACGTTTTATTAGAAATCGAAATTCTAAGGAACGTTCCGCGAAATCGGCTATATTTATCTTCTGGCTGTCCAAATGAATCAGCTGCTCGAACGTGAGGGCAATTAATTCAGACGACCTGACGTTCCTCCATCGGTTTCGACTGCGTCGTGCAACTGCTTCTAATTTATTCGCGGGAAATTTCCCCGCGTTAGGTTATTTTCAGCAAGCGGATCTGTACTTCTGTCGTTCGACGTCGATAGCCGGAGACAACAGTTCGTTTCAACTCCCCTCTCGTTGTTAGTCTCAGATCGTTGGGTCTTGTATATACCGAATAAAAATCCGAAACTACGAGATCACTTTTTATCTTTATCCGCGATTTTATAAAATTTCGCCACTTGGAACTTGAATCTTCATTTTCAGAAAAGTCGTATTGCTCACGGAGCAATTACAATCTTTTCGCTGGTATTTAAAATTAATATTGTGCAAGGCATTATTGTAGGAACGGAGCGTGTAAATAATCTCTTGAAACGTGGGTATTACTTTCGGGTAGAAAATTTTCTGAAGATTGATCGACGAATAAAAACCGCGGGACCGACTTATCAGCTCTCGGGGCGTTGAGAGGATTAAAGTGGAGAACGGTGATGCAAAGTTTGAAGGGTGCGCGATTCGGAGGAACACCCTCTGTAAGGGGCTATATTTCAAAATTCACGCTGCCTCCCCTAACTCGTTCGTCGAGCCTCGATTACGGTCGATTGTACTCCGTTTTCGTGGACTACCCTAAATCGCGGCGTGATCGAACAACAATGATCTATAAATTGACATGGAAAGAACCGATTCGTATTAAAAGCAGCATTATAGCTACTAACACCTATTCCTGTAGTTATGTTCCGAGTTAGTTTACCAGCGAAATGTCTCGAGCAACAATTTACAATTTTCCGTATAGGAAAAACACTATTCATTTGTTGTCGACTGTGTCTAGTTGAAATATTCCATCCTCTGTTTCTAAACGTGCGAGATAATTGGAGATTATTGCCTTTTTTTTTCTTTTCGATCTCCTTCGTCCGATTTGTTATTTCCAAACCAGCTTGTGTAACCTATAACTCTGCGTGAAAAACGAAACGAGTAGAACGTTCTAATTAAATCTCTAATGGATCTATACATATTCCATCAGTTGCTTTCGATTTTACAAAGTTGCGTCTATCAAGGGTTGGGGGGGGGGGACTGGAGCTTTTTATAACGTTGTCGTCATCCATTAATATTCATCCGAACTAATTGTCATTTCATAAAATTCCATTAATTGGCCTTAATTGAGAGTCGACGAATTGTGAAAACGGAAAATTGGCTGCGAGCAGGAAAGTAGGTTAACAACAATCGACGACGGCGCGGAAAAAGGAGGAAAGAGGAGAGAGTGGAAGGATGGAGCAAGAAAGAGACGATTTGCAGTTGCAACACCTTTTTTGTAATAATCGTCCCATTGTCTGCCGTCTCGGATTCCACGGAGCCGAAGACAAGAACCGGGCCCTCTGTGCTCCCTCTTTTCTGTCTCTGCGTGGCCGGCGCTCCGACGAAGCGAGAAAACTTTGATTGCCTCTTTTAACGAGAGCCCCGCGCAATTATCAAGCCGCGACCTCAATAATTAGTGTTAACGATGATTCAATCGCGGCGAGTCATCCGCGCGCGCGCGAACGCGAGTTCCGAGAGCCAGCTGCATTCCTTTCGCGGTGATTTTAGGTGACTGCCTCTTTCCAGCCGCCTGAACGTTTCCATCGCTAATAACGTCGCCTCTCAATCAGTCCTTTTTTCTGCTCGACGGTATTTTAATTCCACTCAACTTGGATGCTATTCGTAATTTGCTCGTGGATCCACATCGTGAAGGTAAAAAACTTGTCAAACCGTTTTCATTTGTTTTGACTACACTACTTTCCGTTGTCATTGTGTTTCCCTGATCGCTTTGATCAACACGTTCGCGTGAATTTTTCGCTTTTCTCAATTAATACTCATCGAAGGTGAAAAATGAAGGAAATCTCAAGCGAATTGCCGCAAATGTCTGACGTTGAAAACAGAGACAAACATTAGAAAATTTGTTTCGAAATATCAGCCTCGTAACTGTTGTTTGAAACGAAGAACTTGCATGGAAGGAATAGAATTTGAACAGACGTGAATTCACGTCGCTGTGATCTGTCGACAGAAATTCATTTCGACCTCGAGCTATCTCATTCTGCTTTACTCTCGCAGCTTGCACCCAACTTCCCACACGTTTGAAACATTTTCCATTGTTGCGAAAAGCGACAAACTCGTTCGCTGGTTAAATGCAAATGAATTGCACGGTCTGTCGAACGTCTCTGATTTATTCCAAATCGAGAATCACCATCTGGATACGTCGTCGTTGTTCTCTCCCTCCCTCGGAATACCTTTCCCCGATCAGAATTTCGGTACACGCGAAAATAGATGGCGGCGGGGAATCGGTGACCGATCGGTGGCACGCGGAGGGACTTCCGTTGCGCCGCTTGTCTAATTTTATTCTCGGAACAAGCAAACGGCGCGGAGATGGCGAGCAACGACGAACGCCGTCGGCTCCATTGAACGAGTCGCTATATCGCGACCGTGACAATCTCGCCTACCTAACAATCGGCGCGTTGTCCCCTCGCGTCGGCGAAAAATGAAAAAACGCGACGAGCCAGCCGATTGGCGGCCAGCCAGGACTCACCGGTTCAAAGACGCACGCACGCACGCACGCACGCGTTGTCGTCGGTCCGGCAAATGGCAAACGACAAACGACGAACGGGTGAAACGCAGCGCCGCGCTGAACAAAAGATCGTCTCGGTACTCACCGTTTAATGGCGCGTGATGAGAGAAGTGCGAGGGGAAGAAACTGACTGTGGCAGCGGCAGCAGCGGCGGCGGCCGCCGCCGCCGCTGCACCCTGATGCCCTCCACCCCAAACCGCCGGATGCAGCCCGGCCGGGATGCCGGAGATGCCTCCCAAACTGGAGAATCCGCCGATGTACGCCGGAGTCGGTCTGACCGGCGTCGGGCTGCTCGCCTGTTGGTGCTGGTGTTGAAGATCCTCCACGTCGACCAGGCTGTTCTCGTCCTCGTCCTCGATGTCCTCCGATGGTTCCGAACATCTGGACCTGGCTCCATCGTGGCAGCTGCTTCTCGGCGATTGAGGTCCAAAGTCCGAATGACCGACCCCCGAGGAGGAGGGGACTTTTGGAGGCGGGGAACATTGCACGACTTCGGACGTGGAACCACAGTCCGCGGAGGTTTGCATCACGTAGTCCAGAGCTCTGGGAGTCCGTTGGTTCGACCCAGGCGATCCCACCCTCGTGTCCACCTCGATCTCGGGGAACCTGGTTAACGTCCTCCCATCTATCAGGGAGCTTCTCGACGCGTATTGAGCCGATCTGTGTTCCTGAATGCCGGGAGACACCGACAGGTATCTGGATCTGTAGTCACCTGGTGAATACTTTTGCAACGTGGAGTTTGGCAGCAGTTGTTCGTGTCTCACGGGCGAGTAAGAGATCAACGGCGAGGATCTGGGTGACACGGAGGACGCCTCTTGCCTGGAGGAGTCCGACTTCTTCGTGTCGGCCAGCAACGCCGCGACGGAGAAGCTCAATCGATGCGCTGCCGGTTTCGACGCGTTCGCCTGCTGCGGCGCCTGTGCCTCGTTGGAACCTGGACTGCTCGATGGAGGCGTCACCGGGGATGTCATCCTTAGTACTGTCATTCTTGGACCGCGATTCAACACTTCTTCGAACGAAGTATTCCCTTCACTCAGAGCCACTCTGTCTGAGCCTTTGCGAATCTTCTTCGATCTTCTATGCTCTCATCTTCGTGATGTGAAATACTGACTGTCTCTCTTGACGAACTGTCTCACTTGTCTCACAGTTCCATCGACACACAGTCTCAGTCTCGGATAGAAAAAAAAAAAAAAAAAAACAAAGGAAAAGAGGAGGGGAAAAAAAAGGAAAACTGTGTCTGAATTATCTGAAGTCAGATCGTGATGACGATCACGAACGCGCGCAGAGTACGACGCGCGACGCGTTTTTTGACAGGTGAGAGAACCACAGGGGGGTTGATCGACGGATCGATGGATCTCCGGCCAACTGACCTCGACTAGCCTCTACTCGACTCGAGCTCTCCGTGTGGACTGACTTTGACCATCGCCGGCTGCGGCGCTCGGACTTTTTCGTTTTGCGGGTGGAGGCGCCTCGCGTGGTTAGTGGGGATCCCAGGCCGTGTTGCTTGGAGAGAGACAGTGCCAGGAGCAGCCGAGAACCGCTCCCGCGTAGAGGAGAAGGGGGGGGGCGAAAACGCGAGAAAGGGGAAATCCAAAAGTGGGCGGCGGCCTCCAGGAGGCAGACGGGGGCATGGCTCTGTTGGATCGCTCCGCCTTCGTGGCCGGGTTCCTCTGCGGTGGAACGGAGCACGAACCCGCATCAACTATAGAGGACACCGTTGATTTTTCCTTGCCAGGGATAAAAGTTTCTCTCTTGCAAATGCTCTCGTGCGAGGTTGGCTTCAGGGGAGTGCAGGGATTACCCGTGGATACGGTTCTCTCTGGTGGGGGCTGCTACGTCCTTTAAGAGAGAGAGGGAGAGAGAGAGAGATTTTATCGTTTGACTCGCGTCTCTACCGTGGAAGACGGTAATGAGCGTAATTGACCAATTAGGGCCGGTGATTAAGAGTGGAAAAAATGCTGGCTCGCCTCGAGTGTCGTCGATCATCATCGCGTCGTTATTGATCCGCTCGCGGGAATCCGTTTTGGTGATCTCGGGTGAAACTGGTTACGTAACTGACGACTGTGTCTTTCCCCCTCCCTGGGCTGTGTGTGATCGATCACGCTCCAACTGAACAAACAGATTATAATCCTTGCCATCCGCGCAATTCAGACTCTTTAATCGTCTGCCGTTCGAGGGGAACACGGGCAAGGAAATTCGCAGCGATAACCCGGAGAGACTTTCCGTTCGAACGATGCGAAATTCCTATCTTCCTGTATACATGTTCGAACGAAGTAGCTACACAAGTAAAAGCAAAGGAGAGGCGGCTGGTTTCCTAAAACGACTGTGGTGCTGTGCAAGCCACGTTGCGAGGGGCAACGCGGATGTGTGTTGAAACGGGATCGTTTTGCATCGATCCCCGGCAAAGATATCGATCCCCTTTGCCGCGGCGGATGAAGTGGCAGCGCGAGACGGCGGAAGTTCGCGCGAATGAAATTTACGGCTGCCAGCCAATTCCGCGCAAATGGAAGAGCAGCATCTATGAGGTTTTATTCGGGCCCGAGGTTTTATCGCCGCAACCTATCGGCAGGCATTTGTTTCTGCTTATCGGCGGGACTACGTCAAGCTCCCGTTTCGGGCGGGTCGGAGGGGGAGAAGGACCATCGTAAATATGACGGACGGACGGACGCGACGATGGGATCTCAGCGGCGTCGGAACAAACGAGCGGCCGCGTACACCCCGAAAAATCTCCGACTCGGCTCGATCCAGGGGGATGAACGACGACCAAGAGACCTGGAGCGCCGACAGGGCTTGCTTGCCGCTCGTTCGACTGCTGCGAATCGATATACCTGGCTGCGCGAACAAACGAAAACCAAGGGGAGAAAGGGCTGCCTGCTCGTACACACAGCGGCTCCTACCTTTCTTTCTTTTTCTTCTTCGTCGCCACCGTTTTCTCCAACCCTGGATCTCTACTCTTTCACGTGCGTTTCTTTGCCGGTGGCTAGGCTAGCCTTGTCTAAATTAACCCTTTCGCAGATCAAATTCACCCGTTTGCAAGATCGATTCGTTCTACAAACTCGTTTCCTCGAGCCACCGTGATAAATGTAACATTCGGCGTGAAGTTGTTTCATTCCCGGATGAAAATTTTATTTCACGTAGGCGATGACGATACTCGAACAGAAAGTGTTAGATCTATCTTCTGGATGTATTATAATCTATATACATCTCGTATCGGTTAAGTGTACAACTAGCATGTATGTGATACGCGTGTACGTGTATGTATTATTTATATAAGCAGCTCGAACGTATTGTCGACGTTCATTTTTGGAATAAGGGTCCGCTGAGTAAAATTGTTATTCCTAAGCAAATTCGAAAGTGATTATTACCTCATTAATTATTACAAAGCCACACTACTCTACGCGCTCCAACAGAAAGTAACATAAAGAGACGTGAAATTAACATAAGATGCTTGTTTAACACTATACGCGTAGATGTAGATTCATCTGCGAGTAGTTGTACATACATGTTCGTATAATAACTGCGACAATTTGCAAAAGTGACAACAACATCCACTGAACGTTCATGGTTTGAAGCATAAGCCGAAATGTTTCCTAATTTAATTTAATTTGTGAGAAAAGCTCCGTCAACGGGGAAGATTCGTCATTGGAGAAATAATAAAATGTATTATGTTTCACTGTTTCAAGGTGAATTTGATCTGCGAAAAGGCGAGTTTAATTCGCAAAAAGTGGTTAATTTATGGCGCAAGAAGGTGAACACGATCTACAAAAAAGGAAGGGTTAATTCGGAGTGCAAAAACCTGCGAGTCTCTCGTTAGAGTATTTGCTTGGATAAATCCGATATTAGATGGCGCCAGCCTGTGGTCAGATAGTAGGGGCCGTTTGATTCTATCGCAGTAGATTTAACCCGGTTATGGTCAGACCAGCCGCAACTGCGTTATATCCTCAATGTGTTTTCATTAAATTAATCCATTTGCTTCGCGATAACGTTCCGATGATTTATTTCGTCGGATTCGGGCGAAATTCTCGATGATATACTCGGAGTTTTAGAGAATTCAAACAGCTCTCGAGTAAAAATTGCCTCGATTCTTTGTCTTCGCGTCGCGCCGCGTTTCGCGTACACTCCCGCTCGAAAATTTGTAGGAAATGAAGCAACGAATTCCCGGACGAAAGCAGAGATATTATTATTTACAGCAATTGAAATTCTTGTCGGCTACGTTTAAAAATCAAAATTATTGTCGTAGCACCGAAATTTCAATCCTTAAAAATCTAAATTTCTTGTTAGAAAGATACAGAAATGAAAATCACTTTCACAATGCCTCTGGAGATTTTGTCAAATTGATAATTGGAACTGCAGCGTTCAAATTTCAATTGAATTCCATTTAAAAAGTCTTTCGCCGGAAAGATTTAGGAATGACAATTGCTTTCACAATTCCTGCGGAGATCTTGTCGAATTAATAATTAGAATTGCACCGTTGAAATTTCAATTGAATTCCATTTAAAACAATTTTTCATTGCGAGGATTCAGAGATGAAAGTTACTTTTACAATGCCTGAAATCGTCGATTACAGTTTCGCTCGTTTCCCAGAAAGCAGAAAGCTACGGAATTTTGCGCGCGAGTGTACCCTCCGACGCTGTTTTCAATCTGCAGATTACCATCGGCTAACGAAAAGCCGGAGGAATGGCGGCCGAATCTCCTTTTATATTTCTGCTCGAAAAGCGCGAATAACCGGGCGCGGGGAAAATGAAGAACGACGACGATTAATTGTCTGAAACTCGAAAATACGCCTGGAGGCTGGCCAGAGAAGGAGATGACCCCCGAGGTGTTCGATCGAGGCTGTCGATATACCGCTCATAGACGTTCGAGGTCCGCGCGGAATCGTCCGCGGCAATAAATTTTCCTCTCTCGCGCGAACTTCCCTGCCGGCGCGTCTCTCGCGCGTTTTCTCTTTGTCGGCTCTCCGCGGATATTTACGGCCTCCCACCTCCTCGAGACGGCAGATTAAAACGATAATTGTGCGTAGTTTCGGCCCTGGACAGATCGGCCCTCCAGCCGGGAAATCGGTTTACAGCGGGGCCCCGTTATCGTATTTTACAGAAAAGGAGAAATTCAGTAAGCCACAACTGGACGATAATCGGCTCCGCCCTCTCCTGCGGCTAGATCCCGAGACACAGGCGTTTCTCGTGATTTCGAAAAGTCACGCGAGGGAAATTGGACTTTGTGACATTAATACTGCATAGCGGAATATTTACAGGGAATGGAAGTAGTGCGAACATTCCTTACATGTAAACTGCACTTTTTTATACAGTTTATAGTTTATATACAGTTTTTTTTTCTTTCAGGCCAAATTTAAAGATGCAAAAATATATGGAATGCTTGGTAGGTAAAAAATGAAGCATCGTACTTGAATTTAGTTGACAGCTAAAGTTATAAAATTTTTTACAATGAACGTAGACGTGGTGTTGCGTGATGTAGTACAATATGTCGACGTAAGAGGAATAATAAAATTTCAAAAGAAGAAATTCTTGAAAGTGGAGGCAGTCTATGAGAAATTATTCGAGATAATTCACATAAACTAAATTTCTTATTACTTGTACGAAAGTTTACGAAATGGCGAAGGAAATTTTTCAGAATTTATATATATATATATATATATTCTACGACAGTCGATCGTTGAAAAATCACGACTTCGCCAAAAGAGATCGTAAAAGCGAATTCAACAAAGCGAAATGAGATGTTTTTCGGTCAGCAACCTGTCATTAAAGTTTACGGGTCATTGACTTTTGAATTCAGGACTCGTATCAATGTCTTAATCATCTCGTGGTCGTGAGTAGCAAAAGTGATCCGCGTCAATCACGTGGCTATCGGAATTCTCTGAAATTAAACGCGGTTCCAAAGAGGCGAATCTGCGAATGTTTCCACAAACGGTGGAATTAATAATTCTCTTTAACGTCTTTTGGAATTTTACCGAAAGCAGGAAGTACCGAATCTTGAATAATTGGAATTGACGCAATATACATACCAGCCAAACAAACTGAGAATTTCTAACGAGCGAAACGATCCAAAAGATTCTATCGGGATTCCCTCTAGAACGTATTATTAGACTATTGCTCTTGCGAGATGTTCAACGACGCAGAAATTTGTGCAAAACGTGCAAAAGTAAAATACCTACTTGTTGCGATATTTAGATCCCTTCTTTGTCTGCGTTCGTAAGTTTATTTTTGCCTTGGACGATCAATCGTTCAGTTACAAGATGAAATAAATTATTTGCAAAATGTATTCGAAATATTTAAATATTTGCAAATATATATTTGTATGATTTAATATTTATACGTTCATATAATTTTGGTTGTAATTCCTATTTTATTGATAAAATATCTATAAATTTTATTTACAAAATATTTATATTAAAATATTTGCAAACATATTTTACTGTAGATATACGTGAGAATAATTCGAAGAGATAAAAAGGGGGAGGGAAAAAACTTGAGTAAAGAAAATATTACGATAGAACTACAAAAACATAATAAATTAAAAGGCTGAACAGCAGAAATATAAATAATCTACTTCTCTGCAAACTCCAGAAGAGATTACACGCGAGAATTACACGGAGAATCACATCTATCATCGAATATCAAGTCTGAAATCCTATTTGATCTCCGCGGGACAATTTCTTCGAAAATCCACCCTCTCTCCTCGTTAATCGTCTCTATAAACGGAACGGTCGTCGTTGGTCCTTCTCGTGATACTCATTCAAGTAATCGAGGACTGGCTCGACGTCGCCGATGACACGCAGGAAACGGCTGTTTTCTATTAAAAATCGCGGACGGCGGGGCAGGAAGAAGAAAGGGGGTTGGCGTCCGCGAGAAACGCGCAGCGTTATTAAACATCGGCTTCCCAATAATTAAGGAGAACACGAGTGAGATTGGTAGACGGTGGCTGGCAGCGCATAGAGAGGGACGGGCCAATTTGGATGGTTACCAAGGCAAACGATACGTTAAATAGATAGGACGGCTGAGCGGTGGGGAAGCTGACATAATGAGGACCACCCGCTAGCTCCGCAAGACTCGCTCGGTACACGTATACACGGTGTGTCGTCGAGTTTCGCCACGTATTTCCCGGAACCGCGTTCCGCGAAAACGCGCGAGATCTCGCGCGCAGGGACGATTCTTGGAACGAAAATTGCGGAAAAATTTGTGGCAGTAGCAGGGTGGTTTTTTTTTTTTTTTTTTTTTTCTTGAGGGATGAAAGTGTCGACGGAACAATCGGTAACGTAGCTGCCCGCTTTTTGCATTTCGTGGATTTTAGTGAGATTGTAAGCTGGAAAAGTTGATTGAAAGACAGAGGTGAAAAATCGAGGTGATCGGTCCTTGCTGCAGTTAGATTTGAGGCTGGTGAATCGAAAAGTTGGATAACCGTCAATTTCCTGTGATATTTCAGCTGTCACAACATTCAGAACAACCTTCTACTACCTGTTTTGCTATTTAAGAAGAATAATCACTGATAGAATAATTATTGAAGAAATAATCAACCGTTTGAGACCTCTCAAAGTTGATCAACGACGGTTCTCCTCAGATATCAAATTTTACAACAGATACACTACAGCAACACGCTACGATAACAACGATTTGAATCTTACCGTGGTAATAAATGTTTTTCAAATGTGACGAGGCTCTTCGAGAACGAAAGATACATGCAATCCGGACACCCTGTACGTGTAAACGACAAAGTGGCACGGCGTGGCCGTTAATTATTAGCACGCCGCTATATTGAGCATGAAAACACTATTTCTTTCGTCCAGAAGAGATTCAAGTCAAATTGGCGTTAAAATTGCAATCACGGTGGTCCGTCTCCAACCTCCTGCCCTTCATCTTCCATCTCTCATTTCTATCTAGCTTTCTCTCTCTCTCTCTCTCTCTCACACACACACACACGCACAGTCCAAGCGTCATTTCTTCTCCGTTTCTCGCGTCTTCCCGTTCACGGAATTAGATGGTCTATTCTCAGAGAACTTCTACACGCCGGTCGTGTCTAATAGCCGTTTAGAGGAATAATTTCTTCTCGAGAGAAAAAAAAAACAATAAAATCGAAAACGCGATTGATTCACCCTCGCGAATATTGGCCAGGTTGTCAAATTTCATCAGCAGAATCAAACGAAAGTTTCCGGATATCGTAGTTTTGCAATAATTTTAATATTAATTTTCAAGCTTTTAAATTAATGGTTTTTGGTTTTAAAATATCGTTGAATATTATTGAAGCGCTTGGCGTTATCGTACGAAGTTCCAAAGAATATTGTCTTCGTATTTATTTGCATTAAAATCAATGGGTTTGTTAACGTCACGGGATGACAACGATGCAAACAAGCAAGAGTGGCAAAAGAAAACGAGCTTTATTTATCTTCGACAGCGTTCAATGCAGCTCTCATTGTTCGACGTGCGAGCAGGCACTAAAGTAAAATCAAAATATTTACCCAATTAAAAATTAGTTTGCTGGAAGGAAAACATAATTCAATAAGCGTCTATAATAGCGTATTTTGGTCAGCGTTGAATCAATCGTAGATCTTTCCCGATCGTTTTTATACAGACTCGTTTGCAGATATCCCGTCGGAAGGCGATTTATCGTTGAATGCAAGAAACGTGTCGGATGTTTGAAATCTACGTCGAACGATTTCAAATGGAGTTAACGAATGTGATAAGACAGTTCAGAATTAAATCGTGCGATAGTAGAATTTTTTCGTCATGAATTTCTACCACTTCGAAACGGCATGGAAAATAAAAAACGCCACTGCAAAATTAACAAAATGACAAAGACTTGGAATCTTCCATAAATCTGATCCACGAAAATTTCGAGCAGGAACAAAGGCAAATCAGGGATGTAAAAACGTGAGAAATCGACTAGCAAAGAGGGAGTAAAACATTATCGTCTGATTCCTTTTTCGACATTTCCAGAAGGAGCAAGTTCCTTGTATCGTTTTTTCAGTGGCGAAAACGAAAAGAGACGTGGATTTGTTTGGCATGGGGCACCGAAAAATCCGCGTTCGCCTCTGGTCAGGGGTTGTGTCTACGAACATGGGGTTGAATTGAAAGGGCGGGCTGGCGGACGAGAGGGTGCCAGGGAGGGAGAGGGGGGGGGGGAGGACGACGACACGGCGAAAGGCGAACGTGCTCGCGACAACGGGAGGGAGAAAATCGATATTTTAATTGGACAAAATAATTGGAACGAGCGAACGAATGGAAGATCATAATCTGCAGGTTTCCCTTTTGTATTGGCGAACCCGCGCGTCCCATCCGCTTTTCCCGTTCCCCCAGCCCTCGTCGATTTCACTCCGGCCTACACCCCTACGCCATCCTCCTTTGTTTTTCCTTCCCCCGCCCTCTGCACGGGGCCATTTCACGTTAAATCGCACACATCGATCGACCTCCAGCTTTCACATACCCCCTTTCTTTTTATCGTTATTTTGTGCCCCCCCTTTTTTTTCTTTTTGTTGTATTTTGGAAAATTCGACGACCGAGGTTGCATAGGTAACATAGGTTGAAAAACTGAAGTGGAAATGATCGAATATCCATTTTACTGTGAAACTGTGTGATTTCTCAAATTCAATTACGTTAGAGAGCACCCTCGAGGGCAGCGATGTCACTCCTCCTACGTACCTGGAAGAAAATTATTATAAATTCGTATTGTTATATTATTACATTATTGTAATTATTAGAAATTCGTTTCTCTTAACCACGCTGCGCTGGTGACAACTGATTGCGGACCACAACGAGTGACCAAACTGTATACAATAATTCGTCGCTTTCTTTTTGAACTCGCCGGTATAACACCACCGGATATAAAAATTATTGAGAAGTAATAAATTTACTGTTTGTTTTACTTAAATATACACAAAACTGTGGAGATATTGCAATTTTGGAACAAACAATTCTCGACGTGCGTGACACGTCATTCCAGCGCAAGAGGTTAGACATTCCAAGTTATTTAATTTTTATTTAACATTTCAGCTTTTCAAATTGTACTCGCACGCAGTTAATTGAAAGGGAACACAGATTCATTGGATATCACAATTGTGTAATTGTTCTCGCCCTTCAGTGCCACTTTTCTTTGGTTTCAGGATGCTTTGTCGATTCGCCCCCTCGAAAGATATAACGAAACGCGCGAAACCTGTAGTCACCAATTTTAGACAGCCGAATGGAAATATTATTCCGCGTAGGCGTCGTTGCTCACGCGAGCATCGGGCGATTCCGCGTCGTTTCCAGTTAATTAAATTTCATTTTCTCCCTGGCAAAGCCGCTTTCGCGACGCGGCCGATCCCCAAGCCGCTCGCCAATTGTCTACGGCCTTGGCCGGCGACACACCTGCGTCGCGGTCAATTTCATCGCGACCGCCGTCGTGAAATTAGAATACAAACCCCCGTGGAAAGTCACGGCGAGCACCACCCCCCTCCCCCTGTGCGCGTAACATCAAAGAGCCGCGGGGGAGAAATCCTCGGTTAAGTGGTTTAAGACGTCTGTTATTCCGACTGTTCGAGGAACGCGTGCCTTTCCCACCGATTTTTCTCTTTAAAACTCTCTTTAAGGCTCTTCGTCATCCTCGATTTCGAGGAGCTTGTCGGAGATTGGTTTGCGGCGGTCGAGGGGGAGAATCGACGTTAGTTGGAAGGTGTGAATTAAATGGCTCGGTGGATTTGTACAATTAGCCGTTTCAACGCGTAATTAAATGTGCAGTACGTGCGCTAATTAAGCTATTAGCCGCGGAATTTATCGAGACGCAATCGAGCCTGCGTAGCCTTCTGTCTTCTAACGTTTTGTATTTTATACACGAGTGTCGGTGTGAAATTGTTTGCGGTGGATGGGTCAGCGTGTCGGTTTGATTCGAGGTGAAAAAGGAAAGTGAAAAATGAAATTCATATATGATCGAATTAGGTTTTGGTGGAATAAACGCGTGCCCAGAAAACAGTGAGATAAATATATATATATTTATTTAGAGACTACATGTGGAACGTCCTTTACAAGTTGTTCAAAGAAGAAATGCGAGTGACCACGTGGAGTGGCATAGCAACAGGGAAGACAACCCCCGATAGCACCGCCACAGCGGAACAACAGTAAAAAAATAAGTGGCGACATCCCTGAGCTTGTTTCTAAAGGTCAGCAATCGTTGACCACCAACAATATATCCCTGTAATTCGACGAGACAACTCACACGTACTTGAGATGTATCAAGCAGTTGCCATAAAAAATTATCTTCGATCGAGAGAGAAAAATCAAATCACCAGAATTTAAAAAGGGGGGAGGGGCGATAATTCGACGATTGGGTCGAGGCAACGTGGAAACGGAAGGCGAAGCAAAAGGAAACAAAAGTTCTTTTCGAAGAAACGTTTAAAAGAGTCGCGGCCAATTGCGCGGGCCGCCCAAATATTTTCGCCTGGGATTTCACGCCGCGTGAAATGGAGCGTCTCGCGTTGGCGGAAAGACGCTTGAAGAAGAGGAGGGAGAGGAAGAATACGATGGAGAACGTGGTCTGGACGAAAAGGGGGAAGGTCACGGTGGAGGAAAAGGGTCGCACGGAGGGCGTTAGGGCAGTCGACACCTCAACACGTGCTCGCCATGCGTGGCTAGTTAGAGAGGCGCCTATCAGCCAGCTCGACGGCTAACAAGTATATACCCTGAAGATCCGTAACACGTTGCACATCCAGTGTATACTTGTTAGCCCTTAACTGCGACCTGCTCTCCGCCCTCTCGCATCGTCGCTCCTACGGGAGCCTCCTAATAGTTCATTTGTTTCTGCTCGCTTCCGCTCGATGTTCCTGGGAACTCGTAATCGTGTCGCCGAGCCGAGCTTCGAGAGGTTCTTCTTGATTTTTCTTTGTAAAAATAATTGTCAGTTATTGTTGAGGCATCGAGGTGAGCAAATTCTTGAGAATGTTAAGGAGATATAATACTAATTGTACAGCTGTTCACGGTATTGACAATTTGTTAGATCTATTATAATCGCGACATCTCGTATCGGTTAAGTGTACAACTAGTATATATGTGTATGTATTATTTATATAAGCAGCTCGAACGTATTGTCAGCGTTCATCTTTGTAATAAAAGTCCGCTGAGTAAAACTGTCAGTCCCAAGTAAACTCCAAAGTGATTATTACCTC
The DNA here is from genome assembly GCA_036937485.2 of Tetragonisca angustula. Lineage (NCBI taxonomy): Eukaryota > Metazoa > Arthropoda > Insecta > Hymenoptera > Apidae > Tetragonisca > Tetragonisca angustula. Next base: position 133,774 of record JAWNGG020000119.1, on the reverse strand, counting down.
GTTAATTATTATAAAACCACACTGCTGTACGCGCTCCAACACCATTTTTCATTTAATTGCGCCGCGAAAACGATTTATATTTGCCAAAACAGCTCGTAAAATTTGTATAGAAAATCTTCGTAAATATTACCAAATGTTATAATTTTATAAGCGCGATCAATTTTGTTCTGTTCCACGCGAAACAGCAATTTATTCCTACATAACAAAAATTCCCTCGTAAGAGAACTCGATTTTTCAAACCTACTCTCTCTTTCTCCCAGTTCCTTCGCGAGTCTATAAACGCCCGATATTAGCCAGAAAAGTGATTGTGGGTGCAGCTGCGAGAGGCGGTTCCAATGATCTCGGCCGGTGAGGAGAGTGGTGAAAGGAGAGCGAGCGAGGTACTGATCGGCAGTGGAGGAGTTTTCACACGGCTCGAGAGTTTTGGGAAATCATTAATATCGTTCATGAGAAGCTGTCTCCTCTCTCTCTCTCTCTCTTTCTTTCTGGTCTGTTTCTGTTTGTAAGCAGAGAGGTTAAGCGGAGCGTTAATAGGCGGCAGGCACGGAAGCGTGCGCGAGTCACTCCGCGACGCCACTTAACGCTTCCGCTTGGCGAGGAGGTTTTGTTGCCGCTTTTTAAGGCCGTCCTCCGCCGCGAGATTTATCGCGTGTTTAGATCGGTCGACGCCTCTCCGGATTAAAGCATTAAGTATAAACGGTGCCGGCAAGCAACCAGAAAATTACTCCCGGCTCACGGGCGCAAACGTGACGAAAAACTCGTGCGCCATCCGATCCCCCGGTCTCCGACCGATCTAGCCCCGATTTAACTCGAATCGTTCTTCGTCCTTCTTCTGTTCTGGCTTCCCGAAGAGAGTAGAGAGAGTTTCTAATTTTCTGACTTATCGTTGGGAGGGTATCGCGGCTGCTACTCTTCATAAATTCGTCGCTGTTTCAGGGAAATAACCTCCGCCATTTTGCTCACGTACAGGGCGGTAGTTTTCAGTCTCAATATGTTTTAACAATCGATCAGGTGATGTTAAAAAATTTTGAGAAACACGTCGCCTCTTTCATTACTTTTACCACGATTTTCCAATCGAAACGCAAACTATATTATTGCAGAATGTAGAATATGTAGTGTCTGAGATTCTGCTCGATCCGTTCCGATCAATAAAGTTTGATGAAGTTGTACACTTAACAGTTTACTAATTTAACTAATTTGACATTTAATATTTAACTAATTTCACATTTAACATTCAACTAATTTACATCGTTCGAAACATTGACGAGAGAATTGCACTCGAAATAAGGTGACGATTGATCAATCGTTAGATTTGTATCGCCAATTCATCTGATAGCTCAAAGTTCTGTCACATCGAACGACGCTGCTAGACACCGACTTGTCCTCGCTGCAACGAAGCTTTCTTCGTTAGTATTAGGCGATATTTTTACATTCGAAAATATCCAAAAGCGATGCGACCGCTAATTACGACGCCTTGTGACAGGTGCAATTTGCGACGCGAGCGCCGAGACGGTCCGTGAAATTCGCGAAACGCGGTCTCCGCGGCAACGTGTTTACGAAAACGCGACAGCTCGTACGTCAACCTGGTCGTTAGCACCGCGTAATTGCCCGGGGACCGCGATTAACGCACGTAACGAATCGAACGCGCCGCCATCTTTCTACCTTTCGCTACAGCGTCTACGACTTTTCTGTTCAAATGTTTCGAACGCTTACAATAAAATATATTTACAGACAGAGAACAATCCTAGTGCACACGACAATCCAGTCTGCTTTGCACGTCCAGTGAGAAAGATTTGAAAACAATGAATTTCTTTTATGGTGCAAAAGTCAGGATTCCATTTTATAAATTATGTTTAAATATGTAGTTTTCGTAAATATTCGAGAAAATTTATTAACATTTACGTGGAAAAACTTATCGAAGATACGGTTTTTTAAATATATTGTTAGTAAACAAAAGATTTTTTTGCAAAATGGTGTACACCGTTAAATTCGTCGTTAAAAGGTACTAATATCGTCAATGTATACAGAAAATGTATCGTCAGTGTATACAATAATTTCCGAGATATTTAGCAAAATGTGTTTCACACCCCTTCACCCCTTTGGGTTAAGGTTCAATATCTAGGGAATTTCAGATTGAATGAAAACGCATTTCATAATTGACCTAAATCAGTGTTTGATAATTCATGTTACAACAGAGACGTATGGTCAAAAAACTCAAAAAAACTTTTTCAAAATCACCATATTAAGGATCAAGCGAACTCCCATCATATTCATTAACTTTTAAATTAATTTTCTTTCCTCTCTCCGAGTAAAATCGAATATCACTGTTCTGTTAGTTTACGATTTACACGAAGTGCTACTCAACAGTCACCCCCTAAGAAAAAGAAAAGAAATATTCGAATGAAAGTCCGTTTCGGGAAATTACTTTCTACATTCTCCGGTTAATGTCTCGAGTCCCAGAGAGAGAGAGAGAGAGAGAGAGAGTAGCAAACACAGCACGAAACGACGAGGTGAACGTCGGCCCGATAAAACGACGAACACGAGCGGAACTCCAGCGATAAACTCTCGGCTGGTGGAACGTGTTCCGTTCTTTTCGCCGAGGATCGAGGAGAGGGAAGGGAGTTTAATATAGATCATCGAGGCATTCGGATTTCACGGGAAACGAGCGGCGGTAATGAAGTGTTAATTGCGAGGGAAAAGGAAAACGCCACACGGTGAGGGGTGGCGGTGATTTAGCGAAACTCCCAGTCCACCTTTAAGCTTGTTAGCGTTTCGCCGGTCGTCGAATAAAAACCGCCCGTCGCCGAGTCTAAATCGTGTCGCATTAGCGTTAATTTCCTCGAGCGCGTCGGTTGGCCAGCACGAATTGTCATCGTTGACACTCGAAATCGAGTTTCTGCCATGCGATTGCTTCATCGGGCAATCCCTGTTCCTTTCCTTTCCTTTCGTCGTTTCGACTGGTCCCCACCACTTGATCATTTCCATTATCAACCTTTGCGTTAGAGACTATCGAACCACGTTGAAAATCAAGGAGAGTAGTTGTTATCATGGAGATTCTTTTTGCAGAACCGGGATACGGAGATTTGTGAATTGGGGTCTGAAGTAGCGCGAAGCTTTCTCGAAGAGAAATTAGAATCTTGGAAATATGGATTGAATGATATTTCATCGTCTACCTCGATGTTCCATCAGTTTGTAATTAGTGGAAATAATTTTTAAATTTTTTTGTACACTCGTAGAGAATAATTTTTTTTTTAATGTACAGATAAAAGTTTATGTTCTTCATCGGGAAATGAGTAATTTCTCTGTATTTTTAGGATTTTCATAGACTCCCAAGGAATGACTTTTTTTTTGTAAAATATATAGATAAAATGTTCTTCGTTTCTCTCTTCAGTTAAATAAATTAATTCATCTTTATTTCCCTGATCCTCACGTCTTTCATTTCTCTAACAATAAGTCGAGCTTCAAAAATCAAAATCAGAGCTGGAAAGATTTCCAAACTTCTTCAGTCTCCTAGGGCTGCCAATTTTAGAATTTTTAATCCCGCGAAGATCGCGTTTAATCTGTCAGTTCTCGTTTCAAAGATTCTCAGTCTTTGCCATTTTTCATCATCTTTAATCCGTATTGATCCATTAACAACTTGCGCTGGCAACGGATTGCGGACCGTAACGAGAGGCCAAACCGTATACAATGATTCGTCGCTTTCTTTTCGAACTCGTCGAATTATTAGAAAAGTAATAAATTTATTATTTGTTTTACTTAAATATACTTGAAACTGAGGAAATATTGCAAGAAATTCTTGGCTTGAAACAAAAAATTCTTGACTTGCATTCCTGACAAAAGACTTGACTTGCAAGAGGTTAATTGCATTTGCTAGTTGGTCTGATTATCCTCGCGACATAAGCAAGCAAGCGCATCCCTGTGAAACGCGTCTTCGAGCTCATTCCGAAGTGTTTGGCTATGTTTAGCTTGGACGTTTCGGAGATGAATGGTCTCGCCGCGGGTCTCTTAAAGCCTCGTTTCGAATTTTTTTTCCACCGTGGCAGCGGGACGACACGCGCGCTATTCTACTCTCATTTGCACGCGTGAAGCGTCGCGCTTCTGCACACCGCTCCGCAAGAGTTGCCCGCTAATTAGAGGTGTCAAGCGACCGATCTACCGGCCCCCGTTCGTGAAAAATCGCTTCACGCCACCGTCCCTGATACATTGTGATTATTATTAATGAACGAGCTCGCCCGCGAACGTTTGAATAATAGTGTTCGCATTTTAACTAATCCGTTTCACGCGAAGCGAAAGTCCAATCCCAAGATTTGCTCCCAGCCGAGTTTTACACCTTTGTAAGGTGTTTTTTTTTCTTTTAAATAGAAAAATATTTGGATAAGAGATTCAGATGATATTTGTTCTAGTGAAAATTTACGAATTTTGGGAATTACAATTTTAGGAAAGTTTGCAAAGTGTGCACAAGCATCCATTGTCTGGATATACAATGAAAATTTGTTGATATTTGTTGCTGAGATGTTTCAACATCACAAAATGGAAAAATGGCAATAGCTCGAACCTGTGTAGAAACGCTGAACAATTTTCTTTTTTAAGTAAATTCGCCACGATCTTGGAGATCGAAGCCCTTTGCACAGGCCCGTTGAAACTTGCTGCGTGATTTTTCTTCGCAAAACTTTGAACGTCGTGATCGAAATATCCAAGATTTCTCAAATCTCCATCATTTGGTCTTAACGAAGTTGGAAGTTCAATGAAACAACAGAAAAAGATCGTACAAAAGGTTTCAAAAGACCTCAAGGGATCATCAGCCTTTAAAATCGTGGCAGATTTAGTCACAGAAGAAAAATTTTTCAAGCTTCGAATTTTTTCTTTATAATTTGTGTAGATCGGTCCGTAAATAAATCAGTGTCTCTCAAAAGTACAAACAGAAGAAAGAAAATTGCTCGTTATTTATAATTTTTAAAGCTGTCTCTCCTTGACGATATTCAACTACGAATGAATGTTAATCGTCGGAGGAGAAGGAAGTATTTGCAGAAATTCTCGAGGTGGCTAAACGCAGACTCGTTCGTCATCGTTAATTCGCAGACTGTTCGAACATGGGTAGGGACACAGACGAAAGGGCCACGCGTAAACGCGAGTAGTTACGCAGACGTTTAACGACAGGAAGTGTTGGCCGAGAGGAACACATGTTTCGGAGAGGGTTTCGCACGCGTTCGTAATCATTACACTCGCATTCGACGACCGTCTCGTTATTTCGCTCTTAGCAACCTCGGCTATGCTTGCACCAGCCTGTTTTCGATTTTATTACCAAGTTAGAACGTTCCCCAACATTCTAAATTATACTAGGTTACCGATGAGCACCAAGTGGCCGATTTTGTGCATAAAATCTTTCAAATTTGAAAAGTATCGAACTCGTTAGAAGTTTATTTAAAGTTAAAGAGTATTAATTGTTTTATTATTAATAAATTGATTGTGTGTGAAAACGAATCGTAAGTTATGAATTCGCGCGTGTTTTTTTTTTTTTTTTTTTTGCAGAATTTGAGGAAACTGCCATTCACGTGACAAATTTAAATTAGAAAATGCCGAAGTAATAATAAAATTAATTGATCGAAATAATCGAGTAACGAGATCGATCGAAGGACAAATATTGTATCGCAACATTCAAGATGTAAGCATTTTACAGATTCGGTTCATTTCACTGACACTGATATCATCCTGCCAAATGGATAACATAAAGAACATCGGTTTCTGCAAGAATCATCATTTTATCACAAAAAACAAAAAAAAAACGTATACATATGTTTAACGAGACCGGTGTTCTCTGTTTGTTCGCGGTGACAGAGGAATGTTTTGAACGGGGGTCCGAGCGGAAGGAAGGAAGGAAGGAGAAGTTGGCAACCAGGAATTTATAACAGCGATTACGGAGTTTACGGCGATAACCTTGTTAATTCAGTCGCATTTATCTTTCCGTAAAAATTTATTAAAACTCCACCGGGGCTCGAGGCCGTTTTATCAAAGGAATTACGGCGATGACACGAGTTTATCTACCGTTTATCTCGATTATGGTAATAAGCTCGACGACTTTATAGGCGCTAAACTCCCATCGTCGACGCGTCAACCATCGATAAACTGCTCCCGATGACAACATAATCGTTCGATTATCGCGAGATCAAACGGCAAACGAACGTTCGACAGCTGAAATCTATCGCTGTTGAACCTAATAACGAGAAGTTACTGTACACGAAGAGTAAAAGGATATTAAATAATTAAAATCGAGGTCACAAACAAACGTGGAGTTATGGCAAAATGGAAGTTGGAATTTAATTCCAACCTACAAATAGTCTTGTTTGATGACAAAAATTGCATTTTGATTTTTATAACCAACGTAACATTTATATCTTTTTTCAAAGAAATTACGTCGAAATAAACTGCGAGCAAAACTCCAATTGAAAACGCGACAAACGTGTAAAGCCGTTTAGGATTAAAAACAGGGTTCCGTAATAACAGAATAATCGGTTTAGTGAAAAGGATAAAAGCGATCGATTTTAATGAACTGTCCAGCTCACCGAAAAATTTGTACGATAATACAAGTGAAGAGGATACGTCTGTGTGATTGAACGCGTAAGGGATAAACAATAATATAAATCGCAACAATTTTCTCTGCAATGAACCACCATCTAATCGAATCTAATCGTCAGCCATCACCATTGACAAATTCACACTGACGTAAGAGCGAAACTGGACATTTGGCTGTTAATTGTAAGATGCTGCCTCCACGATGGCAAGAAAAGAGCAGAGAGAGGGAGCCAGGCAGGCTGGTAGCACACACAAATGGCGAAAAGAGAGCAAACCGAAGTGTCCGGCTGCGCTGGCTGCGACAAGAGGAGTTTGTTTTTTGAAGTCTGTATTGCTTACAAATGTCCCTCGGTGTAAAAAGCGAGCAGCATGCTCCTAATGAGTCTGGTTGTTAAAAAGAGCAGCTCTCCCGCCTTTTTTTTTTTTTTTACGACTGCCACCCTCCTCCCCACCCCCGTGGGTCGCGTACGCCACCCGTTTCCATTAGGCCGACATTGTCGCCTGGAATCTTAATATTTTCGACGACGGGATCTCGTGACACAGTCCACGAAAGCCCGTCGATTCGTTTATTTCGGGAAAACGCGCGACAGAAGAGTAGTCGGCCCGGCGACCAAATAAGCCTCTCTCAAACAACATTTTACGACCGCTAATGGCCGCGCTGGAACCAGAGAGAGGGGTCGCCGACGATTTTTACGAGTTCTGCTGACGCTCGTGAATCGTTCCGTTCAACCACCACGTTCAGAACGCGGTTTTTGACTTGGCGTACTGAAACTTGGCGTCAAGAAAATTTCTTTTGGATATTATATAGGTCAAGTGCCGCCTTAACTGACCGTTTCCTATCCCCACCAGGTCGTCGAACCGACTTCCCGAAGCGAGTGCTTGACGACGAGTATCGACATTGTTTTGTAAATTAAATTGTTGTAAATTGAATTGTTCCACAGAAATGAAGAGAATCTTCTCCGAGCAGACGAGATACTTGTGGACGATATTATAAATTGTCTTACACTTCCTTGTAACAGGGGTACCTGCAAGTAATGTCGTTTCTTGACAATGTACAAAATTTTATTTGTACTATGTTTTTTTCTAATTATCGTCACCAGATGGCAAATTTGAAAAAAAAAGCCAACATTTCGTCTGTGTTATTCATTTTACACGCAACGAAGCTCATTGTTGGAAAATTAGAAACCGAGCGGATAGAAATTCACGACGCTCCGTAAAACCTGATACTCGTAATCTTCGAACGATTAAATCCGCGTTCGGTAAAAAAAGAAAAGGACTAAGGAGGAGAAAGAAATTTGTCAAATCTCGTATGCAGAAACGAGAGATCCCTGGACCTGGTCGATGCTCGGAGCAGAACGGTCTAATGTCGAGCGTTGTAAATGGTCCTCGGGCGCACTTAAACGCCCATTTCCTTCGAAATCCGGCCAAATCGCTTAGGCCAAGCAGAGCGTTCCAATTAAGAGGTATGCGTCTCGCTTCTGGCATGTCGGCAACGAGACTATATATTTTTTTCTCCTTCTTCTTCTTCTTCTTCTTCTCTCGCTTCCATACGTCCTGTGCCACTGCCATCTCCCTTTGTCTTCGCTGCGTCAGCTTGCGACGTGCGCGGCCTCCTCCAGTTTCCTCCCTTCGCGAAACAAACTGCCTGGCGACCGGTGACTCCTCGAGCTCGCGCGTTAAACAGATGAGAATCTCTCGGTCTATTAGTGGAGCTGCCAAGCGTTTTGCCGCGTAAAGAGAATTGATATCTGGCGCTCCGACGTCTTCCTTTTCTCGCCTGTTCGACACACCCCTTCGCGTACGTTTTATTTGCGCGTCCGCGTGTTTCGCGCGGTTTGCCGATTACTCGAACCGGAGGATCGAGCGCTTGGCGGACTTTCAGGGTGAGAAAAGTAGGAATGTCCTTCCACGAATAAGTGCAATAACTCTTGAGTAAATTTTGACGAAGCTTTTCCTCTCGATTTTTGTGAAATTTAAATTAAAAAGTTTAGGTGGTTAAATCGTGAGAGAAATCGTAAATGGAATGGACGGGAGTTTTACGTTGTTCTATTTGTTCTATGGAATGAAAATTAATATTGCAACGTACAATGTTTTAGGTTGGTAGGGAGGTTTTTATAAATATTTTTAGACGTCGAACAGGGAGTCGAATACGAAAAGCGGTCCCCTTTGTTTCGTGTTCGATCACGTGCAACGCGTACGCAGATGATTCGTCGCGCAGTTCCGCCGACAATTCGCGGCGATCGTAAACCTGGCCCGCAACGTCGACGAGGAATACTTCTTGGAAGCAGTTGTGCGAACACGTGTTTAGAATTAGATGGCGCGGCTCGAGGGGAGGTGCGCGTGACGCCGTTCGGCGAAACTTTTCACTCCCTTCGCGATCAACGTCCCGATGAAACACATTTTTCACAAATAAATGTTCTCAAAAATGAAGTCTCAAATCATTTTTAACTTTTACATTCGACATCGTGTCTCGATCGTTCGTCAAAATAAATCGGAACCACCCCCTTTCTTCGCCATTTCAAGATGAGGAGAAAAATAAAGGAAACCGTCTCAAATAAAAAATTCATTAAGAAAACAAAATCCTAACGTCTCGAATTTAAATCTCCACTATTCTTTCTCGAACTCCTCCATCTCCTCTAGCAATAGCTACTTGAAAATAACCCCGGAAGAGAGAAATAAAAAAACGCCAACGTTGGCCTGCCCTTTTCTCTCTCTTCCAATCACGACGACACAAATCAAACGCGAACCATAAACAGAGAGCCGTACCAAAAAATACTCCGACGTCTTCATAAAGCATCGAATAACCGAAATTGTGCCCACGGCGCAAGAAGAAGGGAGTGGCGTTTCACTGGAAGCCCGCGGCTTAAATCACGCAACAGGGAGTTAAGTGACCGAGATAGAGCCAAGGAAAGAAATGAGAGACGAAGCAAGAGAAAAAGAGAAGAGAGAAGCACGAGAAAAAGGATAACGAGAGGGAGGCGCAGCCCGGTATTCGCATTCCGGGTGCGCGTGCCACGACGTCAGTTTGGAAAGCGAATGATACGTAATTTATAACAGCGTTGGAACTAAATACTCCGTTGGGAGGCGTGTGTCGCCGAAACGGTGGGACGAGGAAGCGGAACAACGAACAGCGGGCAGAGAGCTGCGAAGAGGAGAAAGCAAAGAAGAAAGCTCTGTTGGTGGACGACGTGTGTCGCGCGTGGAACAAGAGAACACGGACGAGAGATCGTGGACGAGAGAAGAAACGGGCCGGTGTCTAAATATCGAGCACATGTCGTCTTCCCTCCGTACGAACGAAAATAGAAGCCACCGTCGTGGACCACCGTACGTCATCTTGCCGAACCGAAGTCGAGAGAGTCACTCTCCTCCCGGTTGCTTGCCCGTTCTGCGGCCTGCTGTTTCCCGCCACGTCGCTCTGTTTTCACGCCGTCGAGTCGTCCGTCATCTTCCTACTTCCCCTTCCGACTTTCTCGCTTCCTCTCTTCCCTCGCGAGAAGAAAATTCGTTCCACGGAGATGGAGAGCAGTGCTCTCTATTGTTACGAGTGGATCTTTCCTACGGAGATTTTTTTTTATTCATTTTCTTTTTTTTTCTTTTCTCTCTTTTATAGTTATTTTCAAACGGTGACTATCTGGGAATAAGAATTTGAACATTGAATCAGTGCAAACACTGAGTTGGTAACAGTAAAAGTTTGGACTGTGAATAGTTTGTCTTAAGGACAAGATCCAGTAGTTGGTCATCCTTCCCCTTCCACTCGACGATGATGACCCGAAATAAAGGACACTCTTGGATGAAGAACAGAGCTTCTTTACAAACGATCTTGTGCGCGGCCACGATTGCAACACTGAATAAACCTCTTCAGAATTATAAGTGTGTTAATTCCATTACGCAGAATCCAACAGCATCTCTATTCCTCCGTTAAATCAACGACGAAGACGCAGATTGATCTCGCCAGTCTTTAATTATGGCACTTGTCATCATTATTATTGCTCGTTTTTTTTTTTTTTTTTTTTATTATAAGAATGATATCGAAGGAGACGTTGATGGTTCCCGATTTCCCTTCAATTAACTCGCGATTTTCCTGCACTCGACGCCCAATTTCCCTCCTCCTCCTCCTCCTCCTCTTTCTCCCCTCTTGTTTCTCTCGTTTCACCGCGAGACAGCCGGCAGAAAAGCGTGAAAGGAAACGAGGAGCAAAAAAGAGCACGGCGTGGAAATAGAGAAGAGAGGGAGAAGACGAAGCGAGAGAAGACGGGCATCCCCTAATAGATCGGCTGTCTTCTTAATTGACTAGGTGGGTCGTGAGCGTCTGACGGCTCGCGCCTCCCGTCTCGAAATAAGCGGCTGGATTGACCGTGAATACCGAGCCTCACGAATCATGGAGATTGATCGTGGCAATTATATAATCGACGCGGAGTCGTCACGAGATATCTGCCTCGCGGATCCTTCCGAATATTGTGTATATGATTTTTCTTGGTTTGGCGAATGTAGAAAAATTCTTGGAGAAGCTGGAAATTTCTTAATTTATATAATATTTATTATTTTATAAATATATATATAAAAAATGAATAAATATTTTATATAAATGTAATTAATTATAAATATAAATAATAATTATATATATAATAAATTATAATTATTTATAAAATTTATTTAATATTTATATTTAAATAATTAATATATTATTTTTAATGATAATATTTATATTTATATATATATTAAAATTTTAATTAATTTAATGATTAAATTTGTATATAAATAATTTAATATTTTATTTTATATTTATATATATAATTATGGTTAGATTATTAGTTAAATTAATATTTTATATATAATAAATTTATATTAAATATATATATATAGGTATAAATAAATAAAATTAATAAAAAACGTACTTTATGAGCGAATTTTCTATTAACGTGACATTTTATTCGTATCAAATTCTACGGAGCTAAATAATGGTTCTCTCGTATCAAATTTTATCGGAGCTGATGAATTACTACCTTGTGCCTTCTTTTTTTTTATTATTATCGTGTCTTTCATCTAGATTTTGTAATTTTGTGAGGATTGAAACACGGAGGATAAATTATTTGCTATTACTGGTTTTCAGTGGATTAAAATTTTCGAAAATAATTCTATGAATTAATGCTTCGTACATTTCTTTCTCATTATTGCGTCTTTCATCTGGATTCTGTAATTTTATGAAATTTCAAAGGATCGAAGTATCTATTTGTGATACGAGGATAAGTTATCGCTCGATCTTCAGTTGATGAAGATTTGGAAAATAATTCTATGAATTAATGCTTCGTACCTCTTTTTCTCATTATTGTGTCGTTCATCTGGAAAATGATATTAATACCTCTGCTTGTGGTACGAAAATCAAATTATTGCTCGGCCTTCGGTGAATTAAAAGTTGAAAAACAATTATTACAACGTATTTATTATTTAAACGTAGACGAGCGAAATGGCGAAGCACGATTTATTATTCTCATCACAACGAATCGCAATGTGCCATTCTTTTAAAAGTGCCATTTATTATTTAAACAGCAAGCGTTCCCTCGCAGAGTTGCTAAAGAAGTTGAACATGGAAGAACGGAAATTCCAACGCGACCGAAAATTGCCGCGAGTACGGGACACCTTGCGAGTGGATCTCGTGATGGAAAATCTCTCACATGACTTTCACGGACGGGCGAACGCGTCAGCGGGGTCTAAATTGTTCGATTGTCCGTCTCGAGTGGCTGCGGCATTGTCGCCCGGCCGCAGCTGTCCCGTGCCTCTTAAATCGCAATTATGCGAGGCGCGGCATGCCGCGAAAACCGTGGAAGCGGAGGGGGAGAGGGGGCCAACAGCGACATTTTCTAGAGTTTCGGTCAAAAACTGATCCTTCAAGCGGTTGACAATGGGCGCGGAACGAATCGACCGTGGCTTCACCTTTATATCCAGCCTTCCACCACCGTCTCGTCCTTTCTTCGTTCCTCCTTCGGAAGTGTCACCCCCTCCCCCCCTCTTTCTCTTTTTCTCTCGCTTCTCGGCCGCTCGAGATTGCCGTATTGTCGAGGGCGTGAGGCCCTTCCAAACGTACCCGTTTTCCTCTCGAACGCCATTCAACGCCACGAAAACGAATTGTCTGCCTCGTGCACGTTCCGCTAAAGATGAAGTCGATACGACCGGAGAAATAGTCCCCCGCTGTAGCTTAGTGTTTCGTTTGGCATTCAGGGGTGCCTCTCGGTGGTTTTCGCGATGATGCGATTGGAAAATTTTCACAAAGACTCGGCCCGCTGGTTGTATTCTTCTCTTTTTTTTTTTCTTTTTCTTTTTCTTTCCTGAAGAATTACCCCCGCATTACCTGTTGAGGTTCTACGGTTTGAAACGATTTAACGCGGTAATAACACCTGTGTATTGTACGTATGTACATAATTCACTTGTTTTGAGAGACTTTGAAAAAGTCACGAAGATTGATCGGAACGAAAAGAGATTAATAAACAGACTACTGAATTTTTGAAATTGCCGAAATTCTACGGAACGTAGCATAATGAACAAAAAGTTTTTATACATTGAATAGAAATATTAAAATATGTATAAAAACACATGGAAATATTCATTGTCATTTCATTTTTCATTTGTGAAAATTTGAAATTCATAGAATCGCGAATTTCTAACGAAATGATACGCTATATTTGATCGAATAATTGAATATGAAGTACAGCAATGGGAAGAAAAATTTGTTGAAAAACCGGGACAAATTACAGCTTATTTACCCAATTCGATGGTGAAGCTTCCACGAATTTTTCAAATAACTCGGCGCGAACTCCGCACCGAAGGTATCTAAACACATCTCACGCTTGGATCTCAATCTGTAGAAACCATCCGTTCCAACAATGCCGCGTCTTCCTCGGAGAAGCAACAAAGCGAAAGAGAAAAGCTTCGCACGGTTCCATCTATTCCTCTGCACTAAAAATCAGAGACTTCGAAGCCATTACAGACAGCCCGTGGAACGGTCAGCTGAGCTGAAAGAAGCGAGAAGTATCACTTCACAGGGCTTTAATGAACCGAGCGTGTGGTCTTTCAGAGGTGCGAAACGTCCTTGTCTCGAGGACTGTGTCGAATAGAAGCTGCGCGTGAATGGTGGATTCGCGTCGCTGGTGCAAAGGGCTTCAGTTGTAAAAGATCCGTGGCGCTGGTATTGTGCGCAGCCAACACAAAATCGTCAACCATTCGAAGTTGTTTAAATCCCTGTAAAGTTCGAGAGAGAGAGAGAGAGAGAGGAGGATGCGGTCGCCGTGGTGTCGCTTTCCTCTCTCGAGTGGCTCCGATTGTCGACCCCTTGAAAAGAATGAAATTGAGCCCCGACAACCCGGACCCGCGGCTCAAGCAGGTGCTCGCTGCCCCGCCACATTTTTTCCAGGAACGAACCTTCGTAAAATCACCGAGATTGAAATGAATCTGGAACGTGTTAATGGAGCCCGATCGTGTTTTTGAATTTCGTCACTTCTTGTCTCGCGATCACCAGTGGTTTCAGAACACTTGTTTCGATAACTACGTGAAACGAGCCAATCGTAATTAATTTTGTAGATTGAAATATGTCGGGGGGGGGGGGATGTTACCTTAAGCAGAGAACGATGAAATGATGATATACAGAGTAACACAATTGGCCACAAGATGATTCTGACGTGAAAAAATAAATCGAAGCAGAAGAATAAATTTTCTTAATTTGAGCCTTTTTGTTTTGGAGAAAATCGAGTTTGAAAATTTGCTTGGATTCTAACTAATTCTAGACAGAAAGTGACAGAAAGTGTCATAATAATTAATAGGAGGGAAAGTAAATAGAAATTGTGGAATAAAATTTTTTTTTATTTACAGCTTCATCTTCTCAAAAATAAACCGAATATGTTAGAAGTTAAAACTTGTACTTGATAAATTTTCAAACTCGATTTTCTCGAAAACAAAGCGTCGCACGAAAAAATTTCATTACACATTTCTTACTTATTTTTGCACATAGAATAACTTCTGTTAATTGTTCTTCTAAGTCTGGAATTGGCTAAATTGAATGCATGATAAAAGCATTCCTGGTTACAAAAAAAATTCTTTTATTTTTAGACATAAAATCACACTCTGGCTGATTTCACTACGATTTCGGTACAAAATAGAATTATGAAATAAAACTTTACTTTATGACACGAAATGATCGATGATTTCTCAATCATTTTATCAGAACATTTTTCATAAGACTTTAGCCTGACCAAGTAAAAGTTGCTCGCAGCATTGATAGGATTTTGGGAAAGCTACGTTAATTCTCGCAACAGTAAACATATCGAGTCCAACACTTTGAAAATTATGTGATCTCGAAGGAAGCTACCAAACTTATCAAAAGCTCGCTCGTTTCGTAATTTTTTGTTTGACGTATGTACGCGATTGTAAATAATGTCACAGGAATTCGAGTTAGCGTCCTACGCGACGTGTCGAGCAATAATTCCCCCCTAAAGTGATCTATCAAGATTTCTAAACGAGAAGAGAGCGAAAAAAAGGGCACACAGCCCATTACGCAGAACAAATGGCAGCCTAAGTGGCCATCGGGTCTCTACAAAACGACCAGATAACTCGCTCTCCCTGCCGCGTTAATCCCATCTTTACGAGAATAAATTAGTTTATACGGAGTCAGTGGATCGAGAAGAGCGACAAGGATGGGGGGCGCAGGGAAATGTCGAGTGGGGGGCCGCGGCGCATCGAGATTCCTCGAGGATGTTTTCTCGAGATTTCGTTCCCTTTATGCCCTTTCCGCGGCGAGCTATCAAACCGCTCGTTAACTGACAAACGCCGCGTTAATACGAACGACGAGCCTCGTCGCCCCGTTGATTCCGAGCCACTCGCCTGGAAGAATACCGGTATTTAAGAACGCCTCGTGACGCTCGCTCGCTCGCTGCGGGCTGTTTTATTAAAACGTTCATCCTCGATCGCCGCGAGGAACGTCGATGCCGCTTGACGCGTCACTTGAGAAATGACTCGAGAGAAAAAAGAGAGAGAGAGAGAGAGGAATTCTGTACGTGGATGTGGAAAAACGACACGCGATAATGAGCGCAAAGATGCAGAAAAGGAGTCGTTGATATCTGGTAGTATGCAAGAGGGAAAGTCCACAGAGGGAGAGTACAGCCTACGAAGAAAATTTTTCTCGGCATTGGGATAGGTTCTAGACGATTATTGTACTTTATATTTTTATAGAGAAATTTTCAGAAATTTCTCAGGCGAAACTCTTCATTAGGATAGGTTCTAGACGATTATTGAACTTTATATTCTTACAGAGAAATTTTTCAGAGGCACCTCTCCATTGGGATAGATTCGAGGGTGAAGAAGTAAGAGATTCAAATGACTATTGAAGTCTATATTTTTATAGAGAAATTTCTCAGTGAAAACTCTCCATTGGGATAGGTTCTAGACGATTATTGTACTTTATATTTTTATAGAGAAATTTTCAGAAATTTCTCAGGCGAAACTCTTCATTAGGATAGGTTCTAGACGATTATTGAACTCTATATTCTTATAGAGAAATTTTTCAGAGGCACCTCTCCATTGGGATAGATTCGAGAGTGAAGAAATAAGGGGTTCAAATGACTATTGAAGTCTATATTTTTATAGAGAAATTTCTCAGTGGAAACTCTCCATTGGGATAGGTTCTAGACGATTATTGTACTTTATATTTTTATAGAGAAATTTTCAGAAATTTCTCAGGTGAAACTCTTCATTAGGATAGGTTCTAGACGATTATTGAACTCTATATTCTTATAGAGAAATTTTTCAGAGGCACCTCTCCATTGGGATAGATTCGAGGGTGAAGAAATAAGGGGTTCAAATGACTATTGAAGTTCATATTTTTATGGAGAAATTTCTCAGTGGAAACTCTCCATTGGGATAGGTTCTAGACGATTATTGAACTCTATATTCTTACAGAGAAATTTTTCAGAGGCATCTCTTCATTGGGATAGATTCGAGGGTGAAGAAGTAAGGGATTCAAATGACTATTGAAGTCTATATTTTTATAGAGAAATTTTCAGAAATTTCTCAGGGGAAACTCTCCATTAGGATAGGTTCTAAATAATTATTGAAGTCTATATTCTTATAGAGAAATTTTTCAGAGGAAACTCTCCATTGGGATAGGTTCTAGACGATTATTGAACTCTATATTCTAACAGAGAAATTTTTCAGGCAGAACTCCATTCGGATAGATTCAAGGAAGAAGGAGTTCAAACGACTATTGAACTCTATATTCTTATAGAGGAAATTTATAAAGAATTTTATGCAAGGTACTACTGAAATTGTAACACAATGAAGGGAGTAAAGTGAACCTGCATTTTTTTCATTCGGGACTTTAGATTCAATTTCAGTTCAATAAAAAATTTTGGCCATTTCATCTGTACAAATACCTTGATACAAATACTTTCATCTTGCGTAGAATGACTGATCCATTAAAATCCAAAGACACGAAATGAACAAATCAGTATTCCACCAGAAATCAGTGAGAGAAAACCTCTCCGATTGTCCTTTGGAAGGATACCTAACCGATCGAACGAAGGGGGACGATCCTCTCAACAGGTTAATGAGCGAAATTAAGGCGACGCGTAACACGCGCCATGCGAATTCGAACGTCGTCGGTCCGAGTAGGAGTCGACATAGTGGTTGGAGGGCTCGAGAGAGAGTGATATACAGTTCGGTAATGGTCGCGGACGATCCGACACCTGGCCCCGTGGCCCCCTTTTGTGAGATGTGGCTGAAGAGGCGAGCCCCATGCCATCAGTGGTCCCCCATAAACTCCGACGTGCATTCAACTAAATGGTTCTAAAGTGCTTTGAAAATACGAGCCCGCTACGAAAAGCGTCTCTCGCCGCCATGAAGGGTGTTCGCCCCCCTCCTCTCTCTCTCTCTCTCTCTCTCTCGTGCGCGCGCGCTCTACCAGCCGAAACCAAACGATATGTGTGGTTTCTCCGGAGAATAAAAATGCAGATTAGGATTAACAAACCGGGACGACGATTCTTGGCTTCCGTTGATTTACCGTCGTATAATTTTCATGGGCCGCGTGTGCTCGCACCAACGTAATTTCGCCCCCTCCTTTCTTCTCCCTTCTTTTCTCAGTTCGTTCTCGCTCTGCGATACGCGTCCGTTGAGGTACGTTATTAGGATTATTTGCTTCCGTGTAATTTTCACCGGACCTCAGGATTAAATCAGGGACGGTGGTTACCGTGGACGAGGAATTTTTAAGAGGGGACTGTTCTCTCTTCTTTCGGGATTACCGATTTTTCATCCGTCTGTTTGTTTGATCGAACTGTCGCGGCGCGTAGTGTGAAAGTTGGAGAAGACGTTTGTACAGACGCTGAAACTTATTTCACCAACTGCGTGAACGCGGATCAGGAAGGACAGGATTAGCGTAACCATGTTGAAAGTTGCGTTGTTTTCACTTTGGAGAACATGAGCTTGACGAAGGGAATTACAAACGAACATAGATACAGAGATTTCTTAAAATACAAGAAACTTCGAAATTCGAAAATTCACGTCAAGAGAAAATTTCCAATTGTATTTGAATCGTCGTTGTTTGTTGTTGCAGACTTGTTTGACTTTCGCATCAGATTTATTCAGAAAGCTTGGCTGAAATTGCTCTATAGAATCCGATCCTCGAACCCATACGTGACGGAGAGTGAATTTTTTAATTTTTTTTTTTTTCTCGAAGCCAGCGAGAAAAATTCGAGCGATGCGCGTGCGTGGGTAGAGAGACGTGTGTACCGCATTCACGCCGCTCCATTGATCTCGGGGAATCAAAGGGCGAACGGTCAGGTACAGCTGCCACGAAAAACGCGCATTACGATGATCGATCCTCCGATACTTCTTCAAAAATCCGTCAAGAACTGTCCTTCCGTCTCATATTTTCGAAACTGTTTTACCCTCTGAACTATTCACGAAGCTTGAACGAAGAAATCTGTCCAAATCGTCGTTGAGTTCCAACCCCCTCCCCCTCCAGGGATTCGTCTCGATACAGTTCAAACTGTACACCACGTTCGATCTCTCGTCGATAATAAAACAACGAGCACTCGCGATGCACAGACAGTCGCAAATCGATCTTACGTTCGTTCAGAAGCTCGTGCAGAATCGCGGAGGTTGAATGCTTTTCGCCGTGGCTGTACGCCACGTCCCTTTGCGAGAAGGTGTGACTATGTTTGAATACACTGTTGATTGGGCCATAAATGTGTCTCTCAACGTACAAACACTTTTTCTCTCTCTCTCTCTTTCTCCCTCGACGGTCCGACTCGGGCACAGTCATTTTCTCTCGTTCTGGAGAACTTCGTGGCTTCGAAGGCCACACACAAGACTACAGGCCCATTTGATTGGTACCTCCCGGGATAACGCGGCGTGACGCAATTGAATTCTAGTTTGAATGATGGCCGTTGGACAATCCTGCTGTGGCGCGATTCACTCGAATATTACACATTCCCCCTCCGATTACTTTGCCACAAACAGCGTTTTTCCTTCCTTTGTGTGTTATATTCCTCGCTCGACGAACGAGGTATATAATGTTTAATACTGGTACCATTGAATCTAAAGCCTTGTGTCCATTTGAGAGTTACTCTCGAGAGTACTCTTAAGCGTCGTGTCCATTTGGGAGCAGCTTTGAGAATTTTCACTCTTCAAGAGAGACCGAGATATTCTCCGAGAGTTTACTATCCGATAGAACTCTCAAAACCGTGTCCATTTGAGAGTTCATCGTCTCTGGTCCCACTCACTGTGGTGTAGTTTAGTTCGAAACACGAGTGTGATCGTGTGACGTCGCTATCATGGAGGTGCAAAAAATGTGTGCCCTCATAGTTGCCTACAATATTTTAAGAAAAAAGAAAAATCAGCATAAAAAGAGGAATTTAAATTATTGTATCATATTTAATATAATTAAACGTTATATAATATTTATGTAATATTTATATTTATATATAATATTTAAATTATTATATAATAATTTAAGTTAATAGTTATATAACTAAATATAATAAATTAACTATAATATTAACATATAACATTATATAATTAAATATTGTATAATATAATTATTATATAATAATTTAAATTATAAAATATAATATAATTATATTATAACTATATTGTACATAAATTTAAATTATAGAATTATAATTAAAAGAAATTAGTTCGGTAATTTCACTTTTTCACCACACTTTTTTTATTATTCATTATTCCACTCGCACAAGAGTACTCTCAGGACTTTCGCTTCGAATTCTGAGAGCAACTCTACGCGACACGTCGACTCTCAGACAGTTGAGCGATGCTCTTGGACAGCAGCTCTCAGAACAGTATCCATTTGCGAGAAATACTCTCGAGAACAATTCGCGACAGTTTTATTCTCCAGCGGACACCTAGCTTAAGATGGGCTTTGTAACGTGATCGTAGACGTTTCTTGCGATCGTAAGACGTCTCGCTGGAGGGTTGAGTTAATCATACGCGGAGGGTGGATCCAGAGTAGCGCGATTGCAATTTCGTAGTTGAACGCGAGCCAAAGGCAGACACGCGGCGAATAATTGCGGAGAAACGTAGCGGGACAGCGACGACACCGGTGCCGGACGATTGCTCGGCAAATTCTTGGAACTGTCAACAATTCAGCAACGATGGGTGGTCCCTCGCGATACGTGCGGTCCGATGTGCATCGACCGAAGGTCGTTACACCTCGCCACTGCGTCGTTCACCCTTGGAAAATGATCGTTTCCCAGGGGCGAGAAATTGGAAAATTAACCCCTCGCGCTGGCAACTGGTTCACAGACCACGTGTACCGACCGTACGTGTATCATACAGTGATTCGTCTCTTTCTTTTTGAACTCGTCGGAATAACACCACTGGCAAAGTAACCGGCCGATTTTGATGAAATTTGGCAAAAATGTAATTTTCCAAAAAATATTTGACCAGTTTTATTTCTTTTTGTCGGCAATTGTCGAAGGGATGAATACCCCTACCCTCAAAGTTGGAGATGCTAAACATGTTTTGTCAAATATCTCGGAAATTATTGAAGATACATAAATTGATATTAGTGCTTTTTAACGACAGATTTAACGGTGTAATTTTGCAAAAACACTTTCTGTTTAAATAATATATTAGAGGAACCATATATATATTCAAATACAAGTTAAAATGGATAAAATGGAATCTTGATTTTTGCATTGTAAAAAGATTCATTATTTTCAAATCTTTTTCGCTGAACGTTCAGAGCATAACTAAACGGATATTTCACTTGTACGAATAGCGACGGTTGTTAGTAACAGCGACAAAAATGTATAATATGTCGCGAATATGACGTGAGTGGGAATTACCCTTGGAGGAGAAATAATAAATTTATTATTTGTTTTGTCTGGGTTGTGTTTAAATATATTTAAAACTGAGAAAATATTGCGACTTCTGTACAAAAAAAAAAAAAAATGGCACACATTTACAAACCTGAAACTCTTCACTCCTCTCTGTTTAACTCTGAAAGATGAAATCGTGCGATTTTTGAAAGAGTCTTGGGAAAAGACTGACAATGTCTTTCGTGTGACGAGCGAGCAAAGTGTAGCGCGAGGTCACGTGGTTCAAAGAAAGATAAAATTGGCGGAACGCAAGACTGGGCATGCGTCACTGCGAGATATCGAACTTCCAAGAAGATCGTTCGTTTGACGGATCCAATTAAGCGGGACCACGGCGAGGTCATTAGCATTGATACCGAAATTCGTGTTCCAATCAAAAGGCATTCTTCGTGGCATTCGTGCTGAGGTCATCGCCGCGGCGCGCGGTCCAAGATTCACGATAATCCCGACCGCGATAAGTAAGCAGGCAAGAAGGAAGATCGATCGCAATAAACTCTTTTCTAATAAGGTCGAACCTTATTTTACAATCGATCAATCATCACGCCGAAAAGTTGTGTGAAACTTGAAAAAAAAAGAAAGAATATGAGCATGAAGACAATGTGAAGATGTCGTGAGATATTGATTGTTTGGAGAGCAATTTCATTCGAAACCATATTATCATTATATAAATATTCTGAACAACCTAATATTAAATCATCGTTATTTAAGTAATTATTTGAGGGAATTTTTGTCGTGATTATGTCGACCAAGTTTGAAGCAAATGTAAAATATAATTATAAATATAGAAAATTCTTCGTAAAGAAATTACAGGATATTTAATAAAATTGATTTTCTTTCTTTGGAGTGTTACGAAAATGTCCCATTTACTAAAGACCAGAGGAACTGCAGTTAAATATAAAATATAATTAAAAATATAAAAATATTCTTCGTAAAGAAATTACGGGATATTTAATAAAACTGATTTTCTGTCTTTAGAATATTACAAAATTGTCCCATTTACTAAAGACCAGAGGAACTGCAGTTAAATATAAAATATAATTAAAAATATAAAAAATTCTTCGTAAAGAAATTAGAGGATATTTAATAAAACTGATTTTCTTCCTGTTACGAAAGTGTCCCATTTACTAAAGACTAGAGGAACTCCAGTTAAATATAATTAAAAATATAAAAAAAATTCTTCGTAAAGAAATTCTAGGATATTTAATAAAACTGATTTTCTTCTTTTAGAGCGTTACGAAAGTGTCCTATTTAAATGTAGGTTCGGATTATTAATTTTACCAATCTTTCCCCACAATCCTAATCTAAAATTTCCAAATCTATCTAGAACCTCCTCTGCTACGTGCCAAGTGTCGGAACACAGTCGTGGAGCCACCGTCGTGGTACGCGATCGCGTGTCGATGAACCTTCGAAATTAATTTCTCTATTCACCGCGTGTTGGGCGGCCGTGTATCAAGGTCGCGAGCTCATTAGCCATTGATAGGCCGCGTTCGTGGCCCAATCAAAGGGCATTCTTCGTGCGCGCATCGTTCGTGCTGACGTCAGGGCCCTTTCTCCTTTCGACGGTGCCCAGGAAAATCGAAATCTCTTCGGCGACGTGTGGCCGTGTGTGTGTGTGTCTCGTTCTCCAGCGAGGAGTGGAGAAACGATCGGTACGAGACGAAAGTAACGCTGAAGGAGGATGAAAGCCCGAAGGTAGGAAGAAGAGGACGTGTGGAGGAACGATGGTTGGGGAAGAGCGTGGTCGAGGATCGAAGGAGGGAGAGGAAAGTCTCTCGAGGGCTCGTTCAGTGCGAGAGACTAGTTAGCACCTTCTCTTAAGTCCGAGGCGCGTTCTCGAATCAAGGCGCGCATTCTGCTTGAGCCGGGGCCCCGGCCAGACCCGGCTACAATGCCGCATTGTACTTAAATCAGATTCAATTTGGGCCCCATTGAAAATTACGCTTAATAAATTATTTGGGCAATTCATAAATCCGACTCGTGCGGTGCCTGACTGCTCGCCTCCGTTACCACTGTCCCGTCGTTACCTCTCCGCTTTCGAAACGGCGCAAAGCTCCTTTCCAAAGACCGTTTACTAATGGACCAACGTGTCCCAGGGACGTACCTACTCTATCTGCTCACAACCGTGATTCTCTAGCCGAGTTTAGATGGATCAAAGAGACGAGTGTGTTGCCTCGTACGAGTAATCGGATGAGAATTTGTTTCTGTTTCTCTCCTTTTCTTTTTGGAGACTCTTTTCGAAGAAATTCGAAACGCGACAAATTAATAAATAAATTTTTCAGAGTCGAAAAGTTGGAGATTAAAGACAACTGTCTCTCCAGTTGGAAAAATTTCGCCTGCGTTGTGACTCGCAAATGTGATCCAGCAAATATGAATGTTTGTTGCGTGCAGCTAACTATTTACAATGATCATCAAACTGCGTCAGCGAGCATCACTGGTAGATTGCGAATTTTTATACAAATTCGTAGTTTTACGAAAGCAGTTGAAAAGATCGAGCTTGAGTAGAAATTTGTTTCACCATTGAATATCGAAAGTATTAAATTTTAAAATTTCGCGTAAATGCATAAAAATCGACGAATCTACGTCATTAGATCAATCTAGGTATAAATGAATTTCTCATTCATACTCCTTATATTTAATTAGTTGGTTATCACTTGTCAACTGTCATTACTTGTGTCATTTTTATCCTCTACGTTACTCATTCTTCCATCGTGTTCTGCACATAAATAAACAAAACGAAAGTTTCCACAAATTGAAAATGTTCGAAGCCGGAGAGCGATCTGACCTCACGACGAATGCGGCCCTGAGGACGATTAAGCTCCGTAGCACCAGGTAAATACGCACGCGCTCTTACATACGCGCGGGCCACGATTATCGACCTGCACGTGTACGTCGTTTATACTACAAATTAGTAGGCGGTTATAAATGACACAGTATCCTCATTATCGTGCTGGCTTTATTACCGAGCGTCTCGCTCACGTTTGACCGACTGTTCGACGAGTTTCTTCCGAGGATTCCGACCACGAAAAATTATCCACGACATATATCGTGGTCTGTCACTGATTAATGCAACGAACGTATGTATATGTCTCGCTGCTCCGAAACTCTACGAGTTCTCCTCCGATTTCCGCTCGATAATTATGCCTTCGATCCCAACACTCGCGATAGATCTACTGCAGTAGATAATCGTTTAGTCGACAGTCGATAGGATCTTTTGGATACTAAAATCGATAAAAATCGTGATTTTGGAGAATCCAAATTCACGTCTATAATGTAAATAAAATTTATCAGTTTATAAATAAACTGTAACGTAAATAAATTGTAATATAAATAAAATTTATCATTAATTATTTATTCAGATATAATGTAGTTTAAGATAAATATAATATAAGAAATAGCTTAAGATATAATGTAATTTAATTAAGATGTTAATTTATTAATTAAGATATTGAAACTATCGTGACACTGTGATATTTATTTCGCTTGTTCGAGTATGTAGCGAAAGAAATATCTGTTTATCGCGAAGGTCGGGAAGTCCGTGCGAGAAATGAAAAGAAAAAGGAGAGAGAGAAACGAGAGGCGGGGATTTGGGAAAATAGGTAGGAAATTTACGGCTACGAGGAAACCACGGGTGGAAGAAAAAGGTTAGTCCGGGAGTCCTTTAACAACCCGCAAACAAGAGGCTGACACGTTCAAACAATCGGTGGACGAACCGACGAACCTATAATTAGCGTAGGATCCCTCGGATCTGGAATCTTTTTTGGCATTCGTTTTCTCGAGCAGCCGGTCCGCACCGCCGCGCCTCTTTTCCCTCGTTAGATCGTCATCTGCGAATGTTCGACGTGTCGGAGGGACTTCTGGCCCAGAGTCTCAGAAGTCACCGCGCAAAATTACCTCAGAACCATGAAGATCTGACCGCGTTTCGTCTTGCTTGGGGATTTTTTCATGGTCTCGAGCTCGCTTGCTATTCGTCGGAAGCAAACCTGTGGCGCAAGTTGCTTCGAAATGGATCGAGACACACGTACTACCTATCGATTGAAAATTATTTGGATGTATATTTCATTTTTTTACTGCATTTGTATTTTGTACTCCCGTTGGAAGTTTAATTCTTTAATATTTATTTTTGATATTATTTTTTAATATTATATTCAATATTTCAGAATATTATTTTAATAATTTCATAAGGTGCAATGAAGTTTTTCCCGTTTTATACGAGCTCCAATTTATTCGAATGATTGAATTTTAGTTAAACCCCTTGCTTTACGATTTTTTTTCCAAAGTTCTTAGGTAAACATCAATTATTACAACTGCAGCGTTACATTAGATGTAAAGCACTGAAACATTGTACGTGATTTCTACTTTTGGCAAATCTGGAAGTTCCTTTCCGTTTTTCCACAATTCGTAAAACTCTATACTAATTTTAAATCCATTTATCTATTATACGAGCCGAGAATTTGTAGCAGAGGAGAGAATCAGTAAACTTTTATTATGTTATACACAAATGTTAAATTATTTGCCCCTTCAACTCCTATTGTATATAGTCATCGGTGTTGGTAAAAATTCTTTGTTACTTCAATTATTCTAAAGTGTTTGATAGAAATAGTCACTGGTGACCATCGTGACAATAACGACAATAGTATTAACGTTTAGTTTCTCCACATCTTAATTCTTGCATATTTTTTAATAACTACGCAGACATGTTCATTTCCTACACACAGTGTATTAAAATACTCTACGAAACTACTCTTAATATTGAGTAGTGTTTACTGATATTGGATCTGCGCAGGTATATCATACAAAATTTAAAAAAAAAAAAACGATTTATCTTCATTTCTGATGTTAAAAAAGAAGATAACGAGAAGCTCTACTTCTGCGACGCGATCACTTTTTACAAGCGTTGCTCGTTCAATGAGTTTCCTTGTTATTGAATAAAACGAAGAACGTCGAAGAGCGCACGATTTACGAGATATCTCGCGGCTCATGTCAGAAATCTACTTTATCTTCGCGTGTTGTTGAAACCGCCAGTGCGAATTCTAAGAACAGAAAATGATATCGTGTTTACTACATCGTGCTACAAAGTGTGCATAATTTAGCTCGCAGCGGCTGGATCGCGATGATGATATATTCGATAATTATGGACTAATGTGACACGTAATCAGTTGCAACTGTATTTACAGAATATTTCAGTCTTCTTGAATCTTCTAGCTTCTTTATCCACATCTACGGTTCTTCGACAACAACGTGATTAGCAACAAAAATTTCCATTTGTTCTTTCTTTCTTTTTTTTGCAGTGAAATTTTTAGGAAACCACGATCGTTCTAAATTCTACGCTCCCTTAACGTGAAGTGTCTCGCGAAGCAACGATTAGCAAATTAATGAACGAAAAAAATGACATAATAAATAATAAAATAAAAAATAAAAAATAATAATAATAATAAAATTAAAAAAATAATAATAATAAAATAAAAAATAAAACGAAAGTAGAGCAATGTCCAGCTTTCGATAAAACATTCGTGAACGTAGCAATACTAAAGTCTTAAAGTCTTAAACGAGAGACCGTGAACCCAAGAAATAGAAACAGAAACGATAAATAATAACAATATCCAGAAATTTCAATAATCTATTTCTCCAAACAAAATAATCTATATTATAACTATTAGATATAACAAAATAACCAAAATTTCTATATTTAAACGAAATTTCAAGCAATCTACAAACGAAATTCTCACGCTTTTCCACGCTTTTCGGTCTATCGCGGAGATGTGGACGATGAAGAATCGCGGACGTTTTGCGGAAAGATAGATCCCCTTGGAAATTTTCTGTCCCGAGGAAGAACGACGGAACGGTGGTTATCGCAATCTGAACTACACGCCACGTACAATTAGTTGAAAACAAGATAATCAAACGGGGAAACGACGGTCGCTATATAACGACCACACCACCTGCGCACGCCGCTGTTCTTAGCTACTGAGAAGCATACGTGAACCGATATATACGTACGTACTACATACATACATACATACATACACACACATGTATACACGTACGCACGTAGATGCGCGTACAGTGAAATTCACTTTGCGCTCGTTGGTAATTAATTCGCCGCTCGCGGCAATTAAAATTATACGTTAATGATTTGCAAGAAGTTGTTTTGTTGCAGATGGACGAGCGGTAAAAGGCGTTATCTCTGTCAGCTTCTAATTATAGCGTCCGATTGCCCCGACAGGCGGTGCGAAACAAATGAAGGAAGGATGATAAAGATCCTCCTTGTGTTCCTCCCTTTCGTCCCCTCTCCTATTTTCCTCGCAACTCTTCCAATTGCACGTAACATTTACATACACGTATGGAACTATGCGTGACCGTACATGCACATACTTGGCGTTGCTCCCATAATATTTCTATTTCTCATTGTCGTTAGTGGATGTTTCTTTACTTTCTCGAAGCTCTGTTTTTCTATGGCCGCGCGTATGGTATCGTTCGGGTTCGTCGTTGTTCTTTCGTTAATTATTATTAATAGTTGAAGGAGTGCACGTTGTCGAAAAGCAAAGCGTGCATTCGCCTTCGAGAGCCATCGAAATCTGGCGTGTTCCACCGAGTGAAAAAGGGTTAAGGTCGGCACGAGGTTGCGCTCTTAATACGCCGTTTGCGTCACACCAGCAATTAGTTCGCGTCAGAAATTCGTCAAGCCGATGATCTAGCCTTCGAACTCTGTTGTAATTCGTGTTATCGCGACAAGCTGTTACAGCTTCAACTCCACTGATACAACTTATTGTCCATTTTTCATCGCTCGGGAATATATTCAGCGAAATATTCCAATAAACAGACCGATTGGGAAACTATGAGAAACTACATTGCACGTATGTACATACGTATATGGCTGTGCGCGTGTATCTGTCTCTTGGCTCTTCTTTCATTAAGATGATAAATCGTTCGTAAATGAACGATCTAATGGGAACGAATCGCTCGAGATGTATGTGTGTTTGTGTGTGTGTGTGTGTGTGTGTGTGTGTGTGTGTGTGTGTGTGTGTGTACGTGACGAGTGAAAACGCGATCTCGTTCCTCGTGACACGGACGAACGAAAGAGGGGATCAGAAGAAACGCTCTCGGTCAAAAACGCTAACAGACAACGATAACTTTTTGATAGCACGCCGTCGTAATTAGTCACTGCCAATTAACAGCTGCTCAAACGGAAAACAACTGGCCTCGTTAGCGATATGTTCGGTGAAGATTTCACGTCCTCACCGGGGAAAATCTCGGCGCGTTACATGTTTTTCCAACTCGAGAATTTTCTATTCTCTCTCTCTCTCTCTCTCTCTCTCTCTCTTTCTGTTACGAGATCGTGATAAAATCCTGATTGTTACCCTTCAACTTGTTCCTGCCTTTCATTTTCTACGAAATGAAACGAAAGGATCGCTTCGTTTGTTTCTTTTTTTTCTGGGAAGGTATTTACATTCTCCTTTGAGAATTTGGTGCATTCAAAAGATTTCATTTTATTTCCTATGTTGCCAGACCGCGGATATTCGTGCGAATTTTTAGAAATATGATCAAAAGAATGGAACGTAGACAGAGAACAGTTTTACTAATCAGATATTATTCTACTTTAGTTTTTAATTTTTTAATGTTTGAATTTCTTATAATCACGGTGATATTTTTATCTGTAAAAAAATTTTTCGAAATTTATATATCATTCGTAAAACGCAAACGTTGCTAAACCGATGCAAAATACAGAAATTTGATTTATAATATAAACGAACTGGATCTGTACACGCGCCGATATAAAGAACGATACTTAAGGTTAAAAATAAAGATAAAACGACCTGAAGCCTGTTCAACCGCGATAAAACGAAAATTAAAATGGTAAGTGAGAAAAAGTGTTTAATCACAGAAAAATAATAACAATATTAATATTGTAAAACTAGTGAAATATCGGCGAATAATAAAAGTGCCAGGAAACAAAAATGACTTGACCGACGAATTTCTTTTTCCCTCTTTTTATTTTCATTTATCTCAAGGAGATGGAGGCAAAATAAAAAAGAAAGAAATCACATCACTTCGTTGAAATTTGACCGATAAAACGATTGGACTTGGCGCGACACGCGCGATTCCCCTAATCAACAGCGTGTAACGGCTTAATTAATAATTAGACGAACGATTCATAAATCAAGCAACTTTTTCCACAGCCACGAAATCGAATGTGAATGCCCAGGGAAACGTTATCTTCTGTGTAATTAACGCGATACACGCACGACTGCTGGGATACACAAATGCGGAATGCTAATCGGCGTTTGCGAACGACCAAGAAAAGGAAAAAAATTTAATTGGATCGCGCAGATAGTACGAATGGCGCGGAGTAAATATATTTCATAATTTCACAATCTGCCAAACATCCATAGACGAGCATTGTTTAACAACGTTTGTCACCGTCATTTACCAACATTCGATAGAAATTATTCGTAGCAGCCGAGAGTGGCTTACGGTTTTCTGATGTTAAACGCTCGATAAAGTTAATTACGTAATATATCGATTTCTTCGATCGAGCGAGCGCAAACATCTTCAAACTTGGTGTAGAAATAAAATACTGTGACAACAAAATTGCTAAAATTCTTGCGAACGAAATTTTATAGATTCATGATTTTTGGCTTTTTTTTCTGTTTAGTCTCGATAAAAATTCGAATTTGAAGAAAATAACCGTGATTTATAGAATTATCGCGAATATCTGGATACGTGGCGATTATTTTACACAGATATCCGAGATAATTTCTCGAATAACATGAATATACAAAACCACGCTCGTGTTTCAAATCCCTAACAAGCAGTGATTCCGTTCGTTAGTCTAACGTTTTAATTATTTTACACAGATATTCTAGATATTATCACGTACAACATCAACGCATCTTCGTTCTTCCAGAACCACGCGGAACGGCTCGTGTTCATGCTGCAAGAAATTTCTAACAACTACATATTCTCTTTTGATAGCCTGACGAGAATTCGTAACAAATAGATTTCAACAATAGATTAACAATTCAATTCGTTAATCTAACGTTTTAATTATTTTGCACAAGTATTATAGACGTTGGCTCGAATAATACGAACACTTGAAGTATCCTTGTTTTTCCAAAACCGCTTGTACTCACATTGCAACTTCCTAACAACCACCCTCTTTAGGGTAGTGACAAAAATTCGTAACAAATAATGACAGTGTTCGTTGGCCTAACATTCTAATTACTTTACAGATATTCTAAACATTATCTCGAATAATACGAACACTTAAAATATCCTTGTTTTTTCCAAAATCACTCGTGTTCGTATTGCAACGAATTTCGAACTATTTCTTTGGCAATTCGACACGAATTCATAAGAAATAGTGACTCTATTCGTTGATCCAACGTTTCAATCATTTTACACGAATATCACAGACATTATCTCGAATAATACGAACATAAGGTATCCTTGTCCCAAAATCATTTGTGTATGTATTGTATAACAAATTTCTAACAACCCCCTTTGGTAGCCTGACGTGAATTCGTAACAAATAGTGGGTCTAGCGTTCCAATTAGTTTACACGGTTATCCTAAACACTATCTCGAATAACACGCAAGTATCCTTGTTTTTCCAAAGCCACTCGTGTTCACGTTGCAACGAATTCCTAACAGCTACCCTCTTTGGGTAATCTGACGCGAATTCGTAACGAACAGCGACTCCATTCGGTCAATCGAACGTTCTAATTACTTTACACGGGTGTCCTGGACCATTGTCTCGAGTAGCACGAACGGCATCCTTGTTTTCGAAACGCGTCGTAAATTATCCTCGTCCTTTCGAAAGCCCCGCGGTACAGCTTCTATTCACGTTGCAACAAATTCCTAACGACTACCCTCCCCACTGATCATTTAAAACGAATTCGTAACAAATAACGACCCTAGTTTTCGTTAGTCTGTCCAGAGGAAATTGTATTTCTTCCTCTCGGGCCGCCACTCGGTCGCCATCTCTAATTAGAAAAACCGGCGCCTCTCGTTCTCTCGCGAGGAAGAGAGCGGATATCGGTGTCGAGTTCGAGACAATCGGACGCCGATGACTAATTGCCACGGTCCATGCAAATTGCCGATCGGAACAGAGCCGAAAAAAACGTCTTGGCCGTAAAGGGGGGCGCGAGGAAAATTCGAGCAAACGAAAGAGAGGGAAGGAGGGGACCCAAAGGATAGCTGAAAAAGACAAAAAGGAATTCGCGCCGCTGGTTTCCACTCGAGAAACGCGGCTTTGCCACGCCCTGGCGACGTGTCGGCCTTCTCAGATGAAACTCGACCGTCTGCGGAACCCGAAATCCATCTACCCCTGGAAATGGAACGCTCGTCGCTTCCCTGCAGCCACTGGAAAATCGTCAAAGTGATCTCGCCGAAGGTTTTTGACGAAGATCGTCGAAAGACAAGAGACGCGTCAACGTGTGCTAGCGAATTAAAAATCCGTGTAATTTATCAATAATTATATAGATACAGGGTGGGCGTATTGCCATCTAGATTTACGTCGTTATTATTACGCGTAGCAAAAACTGTTTCAGATAAAGTCGAATATATACATTTATTTATATATATATATATTATATATAAATAATTTACCCTTTATATTTTAAATATAAAAATAAATTATTATATTAATTATATATATATTACATATATTATTTAATTTATAAATAAATAATATTTATATATATATATTATATAAACAATTTACCCTCTATGTTCTAAATATAAAAATAAACTATTGTATTAACTATATATATATATTAAATATATTATTTAATTTATAAATAAATAATATTTATATTTATTTATATATATATATATTGTATAAACAATTCACCCTCTATATTCTAAATGTTTCGAGAGGGGCATATTTTGATGATACTAGTTTTCTTGTAGGACGTGTAGAGGGCATATCAAGATCATTAGTGTATCAATATGCAAGATGATTGATATCAGTGACAGTTACTCGGTTTTGGAATTTTTCGCTTAACTTCATTCTACTATTAACGTGTTTGTTGCAAGGAACAGGAAATTTTAAATTAATTCACTGTAAATGACTAGAGTCCGATGGTAGTACACATTTAAAAATTTGTAGCGAGGTATAGGTGTTTGGAAAGAAATTCCAAAGTTACGGAAAATGAAATTTTTGTTGAAAAGGGGGAAATTATTTCCCCCTTACAGATTCTTTCTGTTGGAATTAATTTTTTATTCTTAATCGGAGTGATTTTTTGTTGCTATATATATGGACGGTGGGTACCCATTTGAAGTCGTAGAATTTTGGATTCGATGTTTCACAAGTGAAATTAATTCTCGCAAAATACACATGTGCTTGAGCTACTTGAAAGTATTCAATATTTAAGGATAATTAGAGAGAGTTCACAAGAAACGTGAGAGACAAGTTAGTAGGTACTGATCGATAGAACAGAGAAACGATCCTCCTCCTCTCGAATCTTTACTCGACCCCTTGGAATTCCTCCATTTGTCTCTCTAGAAGAAAGTCGGAGAACAATGGGTTCGAGGATCACCTGTCGATAAATCTTCGCCAAGAAGAAACTTGGAAAATTTGTGTTCGAAAGAAGATTCTCCAATCTAATAGTTTCCTCAATTTCGTGAAAGGTGTCACCGATCCTCCATCGATCTTCACAGCGAGGAACGTTCGATATTTTATCAGCTATAAATTAACATCTCGCGTTACGTTACAGATAGTGATTTTACCCTGCACTTTAAATTCTATCTGTGATAGACAACAAAACGAAATTAAAGTCATTATTAAAGTACTCGATTAATCTCAGCTTGGTTTTTATTTATTTATATAGAGCTAAAATCAAATGAAGAATGGAAAATTTTATATATTTATAACTGTATATATTTAGATACTCGAGTGATTTTTAACCAAATATATTAATAGAAGCTTGTGTTATTTATTATAGTAACTTTCTCTTGCATCTTGCATTTTAATTTCTTTGCTAGAAATTGTACTTTAATCGTCGGTAGTTCCAACGTTAATGCCATTTTGTAACTGTGAACGGAATTTCGTGCTTTCCTTGACACTTATAATCTGACTTTGTACGAGAGATATGTTCGTACGAGAGAAGCACACGTTCGATAAGAAATCTACATAATATTAAATTCGAAATTAAATATTCCGATGTAGCCGTTATCGGGAATCGGAGACGAGCAAACATACATAAACATATCGTGAAAGTAACGAGCCCCAATAAATCCGTATCGAGGCAGCTGTAATTAAGAAAGAGTCTCGAACTTTGACCGACGGTCGACACGCATCGTATCGTCACGCATGAGCGCGCACGATATACGCCAGTAATCGGTGTCTATTTACCAACACTTTAAATCCGACACAATGAACGCATTCACGGATGCGCCAGCGGCGTTCAAGCCAAAGAGGGGAGGAACGTGGAAAATCGTATGGCAGTCAAGCTAAACGTATGAGATCTGGTTTAACGTGTTGCCAATTGTATTCAATTTAATGCGGTGATCGGTTTACACGTTGAACCCTTAACTGACATCATTCGGCCATTTGGGTTACAATTATAATACAATTATAATACAATTGCAATTGCAACGACTGATATTATTCGGTTATTACTTTAAGTTTGAAACTTTTATTAATAATCTGCACCTAAGGGAGGGCGTAAAATACAAGGAAAAATTGTAATTTAACATTAAATTATCAGAGGTATCTACGATCGAATGGTAGATAATATTTAAGGATTTGTTCTAGTTTGTATATTAAGGTTGTTGGATACTAACATTTTGTGAAGAGTTTCGAAATTTTCAAGGTTATCTTTATTTTTTTTCTTTTTTTTTTTTTAATTGGGCCATATATTCTTTTCATCCTCAAGACAAATTATCGTCAAGTATCTCCTTAACCATTGGATTTAGGATGTGGTTCAATACTTTTTTAGTTGAAATTTACTATTCTTTCGATTAAAAGAAATATATGGTCCAATTTGAAAAAAAAAGAACAGGAAAAATATCTCCTTGGAGATTTCGAAACTCGCAAGAAATTGATTCAACAATGAAATTTTGTATTAAACAATTTTTCATTGCACGCATAATCCAACAAATTAGTTCAGGCGTGCAAGTTACAGGTGAATCGTCCTGTACAATGATTCGAAGCAATAAAAATAAATAGAAAAATAAATTTCCCTCTCTTCGAACTATCAATCGTGTCGCGTACCGACAACACCGATAGAAACTCGAACACGTGTTCAAAGAGAGGAGTTCAACACCCCGAGACGACTAATTCACTGTAAACTTCCCGATCCGATCGTTCACGGACGATATTTACAGCGTCGTCCTATCCGGAAACGTGACCGAGTGGTTCCTTAATCGGCGTCAATTTCGTCGAAATCGCAGATGGGTGGCGACTGTCAACGATTGTGCGTCCTTAAATCAACGAACAATACGCGGGCCACCCTTCCTGACCGTTTGCACGGGCCATCGTCCATTGTAAGCCGCGACACGGTTGGCCGGTGTTCCGTGACTCGTTGATTAAAAGTGTAACGCTTAGAAATTACCAGGGACCCGGGGACTGGTGAACGCACGGCGCACGCGCTTCGGATAATCAACGTTAATTAGATTGGCTGGACGTTGTCTGATTTCACCGTAATCGGAGTATATCTGTGTTCTCGGTCTCTCAACGATTCTCCGGTATTTCGATCGAGAGATGAAACGACTCTTCTCCTTGGTTTGTTGTTCTGCTAGGTATCACTCAAAAAGGCGAAACCGCGATGGATGTTTTGGAACGAGGAAAATTTGACTATCGTCGATCTTTATATGTTTAAATTTAAACGAACTGAATTGTATATATTTGATATTTATACGTTGAGAAAGTTGAGGAAAAATAATCACGTAATATAGGTAGGTATATAGATAATATCGTAATATCGTAGGTTACGATCATGAAAGAAACGAAACGACAACCTTGCGTTTTATTTGTAACATCGAAATTTGAATTTATACTTTTTTGCGAACACAAATTAGATTGTAAATTAGATTGTAAAACTGCCAATTTGATCGTCATAGAAATTTTATAACTTGCATTCGTAGGGCGCGTTTTTAACGATCTTCATGAAACACATAAATTTATATATCCGGAATATTTTCAAGATTTTCAAATAGGTGATACAGTTTTTCTAAATGTGTACGTGATGGAAATTGAACCGATTTGGATTCAATAAAGTGTTGAAACACGATTAGAAATTATACTAAGAGGAGTAAGAGGGAGAGGGAAGGAAATTGCAGGTTGCTATATGAATTACATTTTTATTACATAGAAAGCGTCCCTTCCCCGTTTATGATAATTTTATCACGCATTTTCATGCGAACTTTCGTGTCACGACACACTTAATCGTTCGCACCCTGCACGAAACACAGACTGTAAACATAGACTATTCTGTTATTGAATAACTTTGAAAAAATTATCACCTTTGCGTACTCAATTGCACAAAATTTCGGAGCATATTTTACTTTTTGGATGGGACATGTATATCGTATATTTTTCTGAGAAATAAAATAATTAATTACCGTTGAAAGGAAACATATTTAACGATGTTTATTTAATTGAAAATGTCATCATTCCCTTGGAAATTCTAACATGTTTCAGAAAGGAATCTTTTCGTATACTTTCCTGAGGAACAGGAATATTATAATTTACAACTTTCACTTTTAAATATGACGTTGAATGAATGTTAAATAATAATATTATAAATAAAATTATTTCCTTGGAAATTCCAAAATTTTATGCAAAAGCACAGGCACATCTTATATTGTGCAATGACTAAATATATATTGAATAAAGAATCCTCTCAGATTAATAGCATGACCAAATATTTTTACAGTATTTAAAGGTACATTAAACAACAGTTGAACAGTATCATAAATAAAATTAAAATATTTTCCTTTCTGATAATATTTCCATTCCTCAATCACGTGCTCTGGCAACTGATTGCGGACCATAACCGTATACAATAATTCGTCGCTTTATTGAGAAGTAATAAATTTATTATTTACTTTGCTTATATTGTTTCAATGTGTTTAAATATAATAGTGTTTAAGTGTACTTAAAACTGAGACAATATCACAATTTTAGTGCAAGAAATTCTCGACGTGCGCGGCACGTCGTTCCAGCGCAAGAGGTTAATAATATTATCGAATATTATCGAGGAGTGTTAGCGTGTTACTTTGACCGATTAAGTTACGTACACGGTTATTAAGCTTCTCGCCACGCAACACACTCTACGACGAGATCGTTCGAGATGGAGTGGAGTGTGAATAATCGATTATCCCCGGGTTTCGTAGATTTGTCTATTCATGCTTATTGGAATATCGACGAGTAATGGAACTATCCATACCGCGTTGCCAAAACTGATAGGCGAAACGAAGTTGAGGGAGCACTCAAGGAAATTGAATGGGGCGTTATTCCATCAAAGGCTCGTTAGAAAATCACAGCTGGCGGCTCGGTGATCGAGGAACGGCTTCATTTCGAGGGTTGTCATTGATTCCTGTCGATTCTATGATCCCCTTGTCACGTGTTCCACGAAAGTATTATCGAAATCTCAGGAAACGGCGATCATTCGCCACTTTTGCCTCTCTCGTTCACCCTATAAAGAGACTTTCGATCGCTATCTAATTTCAAACGAGCCTCTGTTCGTGTACACGGCAGAATCATTATCGTATTATCGTCAGTATCTTTAATCTGCAAGAATTATGAACGTTTCTATTTGTCGGCTTTCTCCTCAATTTTCAATGCGAGTTTCATACTTTGGTAACAATCAAATGATCAAAATCGTATTCGATAAGATAGTTCAAGTTCTGTTCAACATTCTTCGCGATTGAGTAATAAATTGAGTAACAGAGCGCGAAAATTGAGCAAAATTAAATAATTTAATCGTAAATTGTTGTCGTCCCCAATATCCAATGATTTTAATGAATTCAATAATTTTAAATAGTAGATATCGTCGAATTATTACAGATGTCTACAGTAATTTACTCGTGTCAGAAATTTCGTTGATCTAATTTCATCTTGTACTTTACACTCTCTGTGTATTAAAAGTTAGTGATAATTAAAAATTCTAAAACTAGACAGATTCAGCCCTGAACCCTTAGTTAAACAGTAAACATTGTTGAATTGTAGGTGTCTACAGTAATTAACTAGTGTCAAATTAATAAAATTTCGCTGATTTAATTTCACCTTGTATTTTACATTCACTGGGCAGTAAAGATTAGTAATGAAGTTCGACTTAATTAAAAATTCTAAAACTGGACAAATTCAACCCTGAACCTTTACTTAAATAGTAGATATCGTTGAATTGTAGGTGTCTACAATACTTAACTAGTGTCAAATTAATAAAATTTCGCTGATTTAATTTCATCTTGTATTTTACATTTACTGGGCAGTAATGATTAGTAATGAAGTTCGACTTAATTAAAAATTCTAAAACTGGACAAATTCAACCCTGAACCCTTACTTAAATAGTAGATATCGTTGAATTGTAGGTGTCTACAGTAATTAACTAGTGCCAAATTAATAAAATTTCGCTGATTTAATTTCAGCTTGTAGTTTACATTCACTGGTAAATATTAGTAATAAAGTTCGACTGAATTAAAAATTCCAAAACTAGATAAATTTAATTCTAAACTGTTAGTTAGAATGGTGAAGCGTATCTCAAATATCGGCGAAGATCAACGATCTTCTTCAGTTTCAGATGAGATAACGTTTGATATCTGGCATCAACCCTTGAACAAGAGTGAGAACGAGCTTCAAAAGGATGATAACTCACCAGAGAGAGGAGAACCAGTCGTATTGTTACGTCCATAGAAAAATCCACGGTGACTCGTCCCTGGTGTATCCAAGTCCTGTCCACCTGAAAAACAACGACAACGGTCAGCGCATTTCGTAAATTGGGTGGAGCACGCGCGACGATCACGAGCCGCGACTTAAGTCGTCATGGCGAATCGACGGCCAACCCCTCGGAGACCTGTGCCTGCAGTTTGCAAAACGTGCCCGCACGACGAGACTTTTTCGCCGAAGCATTCGAAAGGAGAGAAAAATAGGGAAAAAAGGGAGTCGAGGTGACGAAGCGACCAGTGTCTCGAAAGGCCAAACACGGCCAATCCTCTTGGCAACCTGCCAACGTCTTGACCTAATCCCCGAGATCAGATGAACCGGACCGCCCTGTCAAAACTTGTCACAGGGATTTGGAATTAGAGAGAGAGAGAGAGAGAGAGGAAACGACGGCGTGAAAATTCGGACAAAAACGCGGAAAATAAAAGTCGACCACAGCTGACGGGGATGATGTCAGGCGTTCCGCTATTGTACGAGTTTATTATTATACTGCGATCACGATAGAGGTGAATTTATACGTGAAACTGAAATTTTCAAAGTTATGTTCTTTACATATCTGAACGTATTTCTTTTATTAGATGCACGATAGAATAAAAAATACACAGTTAACGACCTTGAAAACTCTGGGGGGGAAAAAGTAACTTTGAATGAAAAATATTCTTCAATCAATATCACATCGTTCATGTCAAACGAAAAGTACTTTTTGCATCGTCACAATTTTTCAAGGATAGAAGATATTTAGACGGTCACTCAATAACGCCAGTTTCAATCATTTGAACGACCTTTAGTCGTCGACGATTGTTACCAGATGATTATTTTCACTTCGAGACGCGATCAATTCTTAATTAAATACGGTCAAGTTCGTTCATTTACTCAACAGAGATTTCCGACCAATTTTCACAGCGCTCGAAGTTCAAATAATCGAGGCACGTGGTTGCTCAGGAAAGCACGCATCTATGCGCTCGTAGGAATTCCTCGTTAACGCGTCGGCGGTTAAAATTCCCAAAGGCACGAACGGCGATGGAATCTCGCGGTGGAGGAGAGGCCTGGCTCTCTGACTTACCGCCTATCGTAATAAATCAACCAGCAAACTGAAACATATCTCGGCACGTTCTATTTACCCCGGTTGCCGCAAAACGTTCTCGTATCGTCTTGCGAATCAGCTTACGCCGCAGCGATCGTCGAAAAATCCACCTCGCCCTCCCCCTTCGCCGATGTTCGCGCCGCGGTTTTGCCGCGGCGGTAAAAGGCCACGAAGAACCGGGCCCGCTCTTATTACATCAACTTATATCCACCTGGCCTATTGAAAAGGATGGCGCCTCGGCGTTCGCGGCGGATTGAAGATGACGAGCGAGTAGGGATGCGGGGGTGGTTGGTTGATCGGCGGTGACGTCGAAGCAAAGGAGGGCTAGGCTGTTAGCACGATACGACACTGCTGTCGACGACGTGGTGGAGGAGGAGAGGGGGTAGGTGGCATACCTCCCTCGTATCTCTCACGCTTCGCGGGTATTTCTACGGGAGGGAGACGCCCGTCTAATTTCCTGTCCTGAATTTCGAACGAGCGGGAATTTGCACCCTTGAGTTCACATCAACGCGGCGATGGGAGAGCGAGGAGAGGAGAGCGACGAAAGGAAGAGAGAGAGAGAGAGAGAGGAGGGAGGGAGGATGACGCGAAGGGGGAGAAGTTTGAAAAGAGGGGTGGCTGGTCGGAGTAGCTGAAGCGGCCATGGGACGAGGGAGAACGCGCAAAATCGCGCGTCGAGTCCTCGTTTCGAGCGCCATTTTTCGATACCACCCATTTTTCCGGTACGTTCTCTTTTTCGGTTCACCCCCATCCGTTCGTTCGTTCGTTCGACGTGCCGCTGATTTTTTTTTTTATTTCTTTTTCTTTTCTCTCTCTCTCTCTCTCTCTCCCCTTTTTTTCGACACGATCCCCGAACCGAAAACGCTTTTCAATCCGGACACGGCTCGCGGCGCGACCGGTGATCGACTGTCTTTATCGGGGGCTCGATTTTGATTCACGCGGACAGCGGACGCCGCCGGCCGTTCGTTTTTATCGAATCGCGACGAGAAAGAGAGAGAGAGAGAGAGAGAGAGAACTGCCGCGCGAAAAGGGACTCGTTGGGGACGAGCCACCTTTCCCATGGATGACGGTTATTTATACGTCCACCCCGCAGTGTCGGCGGCGCGTCGGGCCGCGCAGAGTGGAAGGGAAAGTCGGAGAGAGAGAAACTGTCGGCGAACGACAGAAGCGCGATACGTCCGGGGCCGATTAATTTCCTGGCGGTACCGGTCGGATAGAGAGACGTGCGCTCGCCGCGGACCGAATAAAACCACGAATAAAGGAAATTCGTCGTCTCCTAGTCGGAGTTGTACAGGACGACGAGACACGACGAGGAGGTGGATTTTTCAAAGAGGCGTGGAGAATATCCGGGGAAAGCTGCCGTGCATTGTGCCGCGCCGAGAGGAGTAGCTCGAGCGTGACGACACTCGGGGGGGGGGGGGGGGGAGAACCTGGTGCCACGGCCAACCAGTCCACGGACAAAAAGCCATTATACGCGCGCTCCTATTATGTGTGATTGTTATGAATTTCCTATTAATAATAAATAAACAAACATAATGGTGGATCGTCGCGCTGCGTTAACCAGCGGCGCGCATCTGGTTTCACTTTTCGAGAGAAGAGAGTGAGTGAGAGAGAGACCAGGGGTTGCTCTCGACCACCCCACCGAACATCTCCACGATACTTGCACCTCGTGTGCGTCTGAAAGCGGATCCTCTCGTTAGGTTCCACGGCTCGCGCGATTGGCTCGATACGGGATGTGCCGCCCAGTCATTGGCCGCAGCTCGAACAATGCCCCGGTTACAAATCATCCCCTTTTATACCTCGAGGCGATCAAGTACGCGTGACGATTCCTTCTTTTTCTTTTTCTTTTTTCTTTCTTCTCTTCCTTTCCTCTCTTTCCTTCGTCTGGCTACTTCTGGCTTCTACACGCGATATTCTTTCTCTGACGCTCTGCGCGACGCGTCCCAACCGGTGGGTAAATTTAATTCGCGCCGACTCCGAGACGAAGATTCGGTCAACAAATTGAAATTTATCATCCCCTCTTGAAAGAAGTATTTGATCGTCTCCTTTCGTGACGAAGGTGAAATTCTAACCGCGACGTTAAATCCCTCTGTTCTCGCTTCGAACCCTCTCGTACGAAATGTCTCGCAGTATCGTTCGTGACGTGTTTTTGAAAGAGGAACATCGTTTTCACAAACGAGTGACTTTATTTTCTTTTTTTTTTTTTTTTTTCACTGTGAAACTCGGTACGTATCTTTGGTGTAACATTTACTAGGGATTAACGATCGAACATGTTTTTAATTTTTAAGAGTTTCGGAAAATATAAACAAAAAGACGTGGAAATTTTTGGTATAAATTCGATACGTCAGAAACAAACAGCTGCCATTTTCATAATTTTTACAAAAATGAAAATGCTGGATCGTCAATACCTAGAGAATATTGTTTACTTTTGAACTTTTTTTGCCTTTTTGTTGCAGCTAATCCTGTTTGGCTGGAATCATGCACACCGATAGACAATGTAAAAAAGAGTTGTGTAAAAAAGGATGCCATTAAAAAGCCAAATCAGAATCCTCTTTTTCTTCTTTTTTAATGTTGCTTTTTATATTTCATAATGTGTTAAAACAAACCACAAAAGCTCATGTCAAATATGTACTTTTCTTTTTTCTTAGCCCTCCAAAGTATTCGTAGTTTTTAGGCCCCCGTCAAACTGTCCTGCCCCCTATAAAGGGTATTTGTCCAATACGAACAAATTAAATCCCCGTGGAATAATAATTCTAACTCAAAGGTATCTCGTCCAAGGTGTCGCACACAAAGAACTCGCGACGTGATGCTTCGACCTTCGACGCACAAGAGTGTGGATAATGGTATTTTGAAAGTAATTGGAAAATATTTGACGCGAGCAAACACGACGTGGCTTTGACGAGCAATCGCACGAACGTGGCGGATCGCCTCGCGCGCAGATAAGGAAGCAATCATGCCGCGTACAAACAACCCTACGCCGGAGAAACAAATTTCTCCGCCGAGGGATGAAAAGAGAAGTCAGGGCAAAGTCAAGTTTGGGCTTGGACTTTCCACAGGTAGGACGGTGGTCATCTTTTTTCACCGGTCGACCCTCGACCCATCGTGTCGTCTCGCCCTAATCCTGTTTGCAGGATGAGCCGACCGTCGCAACCTGTGTTTGATTATTTTCGAAATTTTCCGAGACGCGCGGAGAGCGTTTTTGTGTACGTCGCGTCGGATAACTCCATCGGTCGTAAATCCTTCTTGCATTGTTGCGCGCATTGTTGTCTAATCTGAAAACATTCGGAGGCTGTGCCCGTCCCTCGGAAGGAGAGACTTCGAGTCTCTGTTTTCGTGATCGATCCATTATAATCCTGTCGCTACAGGTGGACATCTCGCCGCAACCGTGTCGCTTCTGCGCAAATATCTCGCATCACAATGCTAGATAGTCCACACCTGCAAAACAGTTTACTGGAATCTTTTTATTTACAGAAGGAAAAGGAATTAATTGTGTTGCGCAAAACGAATTGTACACGAAACATCCTTGTTATTCAATGAACTGTTACAGTTCGATACGAAATTTAACATAATTGGACTCGATTGTAAAACAACGTATTGCTTGTGTAGTACACACTTTAATGCAAACGTCCAGTGGACGAATCGTAAGCACAACTTTTCACACAATTGTGTTCACAAAAATACAAATTACGAGTTGCTTCGAAAGTTTTAAATCGGAATGTCGTACTCTCCAGGATATACCTGTTTGAATTTAAAGATTTATTTTTCAGCAACAGGCTGTCTGAGAGAGAGAGAGACCGACGTTTGTTTCGCGGAAGATGCCAAATCCCAGCGTGCGTACACGCGAATTAGAAAAGCGCCGAAGAAGAGGACGAGGCGGAGTAGGTTGGTTACAGGAAAATTCGTTGCCGACTGGTTGTTGCTGGTGGCTACCTCGACAAAGGGCCAGGTATTTAAAATTCTATTGTACCTTTTAAACTGCTTGCATTATCTCGTTAAACTGTAGGCGTGGCGCGAATTTTTCGAGCTGTGTCCCGAGAGACGGCCGGATTAAAGGACCGACGCTGCGGGACGCATTGCCACAAGCAGCGAAAAAATTCTGCAAAATTTCGCGGAAAAATAATCTGCAACTGTCTTGCAACGTTTTTGCAACTGCAAACAAACGATCTTTCGAAATTTATCGGGGCAAAGCAAGATACTGTTCCTGTTTCTAGATTGGTCCATTATCGAC
This sequence comes from Tetragonisca angustula, assembly GCA_036937485.2. Classification (NCBI taxonomy): domain Eukaryota; kingdom Metazoa; phylum Arthropoda; class Insecta; order Hymenoptera; family Apidae; genus Tetragonisca; species Tetragonisca angustula. Next base: position 90,633 of record JAWNGG020000119.1, on the reverse strand, counting down.
AGCAGATATGAAGATACACAATTCGATCTTTTGAAAGAGTTTCAATTTTCGGTAAAATTGGGTTCTATTTTTAATTTCTAATTATTTGATGCATCTTGGGTTCCAATCTTTTGATGTATACACTTTTAAAGAATAGCCGTCTTGTAACATTTTTACAATTGCAAACAATAATAATCTCTCGAAGTACTACTCCTGTTTCCAGAGTGTCCACTATTCGTTAACGAATAGATCTCAAGATATAATTCGATGTTTTCAAAGATTTTTGTTCAAATCTAAATTGCATCCTATTTTTAATTTTTTACGTATCATAGATTCAATTTTTTTTTTTTTTTCTTGTATACACTTCCGCTTAAAAATTTGAAGCACGATCGAATTTCAAGAGAGATATTCTTGAGACAATAAGTACAGAGAATCAAATTATCAAAATATACATGTGTAGATACTAAAAACGAAAGTTGTAATAATATCTTGGAAAAGCATCAGAATTTTCAGCAAGGAGTATCAAAACTACTCGTCACATTACCGCCTATGTCACAGTTAATTCTGTTAAATGAGTAAATAAACGAATTTTCAAAAGAGATCTCTTTCTAAAGAGATAAATCCCGAAGGAAGCTTCGAAACTGGTGTCATCGACCAATCGAATCAGTGCCTCTCCGAATCTCGAAATCTCTGTCAACGCGGCGCGCGTTCCTCTCGCGAAAGGAAGAGGAAGAGGAAGAAGAAATCGGCGCGGAGTCGATTTCAAAACGACTCTTTACGGAACGTCGAAACGAGAAAACGATAGCTTGGGACGCGATAGGGGGACGCGAGCTATGGGGGGATCGCTCGACCATGAAACGCCAAACTAAACGGCGCTTCGAGGCCCAAATATGAGATCCGACTCCCCTCGATGCTACCACGCTCTCGATGCTGCCACTGTGCACACAGAAACACAAACACACACACACACACACACAGACTCAAAGGGAAACGCGTGTATTTATTCCGGTGTACACGCAAGGAAAGCGCAAAAAGGGCATAATGGACCCCGTAGCCAGATAGGTGTATATAATGAGGTTAACAGAGGGATGGAGCAAGGGAGGCTAGGCCGGAGCGGGGTGGTTGTGTCGCGACACCGAAGCGACAAAGAGAGATGAAGAGAGAGAGAGCGAGAGACGAAGCGGAGAACGACGGAGAGAGAAGAGTGGGTTTCCCCCTCATCCAGGACGCATCTGCCCCATTATGCTGCCCCGGGGCACTCCCGAGACCATTAATCCTCGCTAAACGACAGCCATTTTGTACCTAAACTGGATTGCCGACTCACTAACTGGTTTTGAGGACGCTTAATAGACTACTCGGCGCTCCTATTATGGCGATCGCGCATCCGCGCTATATTTCGGTGTCGTTTATTCGCCCGCTAATGTGCAAACGGCTTTGGGAATGAACCCGAGACGAACAGACCGAGCTCCTCCTTCGCGGAAGGGAATCGAGAAACAGAGGGAGGGAGGGAGGGCGATTAGGGTGAAAGAAGGATGAAACGGCAGAGGGATCGTCGTTGGTTTTCGACAGGAGACCGAAGGGGCGACTCGGCTCGATCGTTGATTCGCAGCCGAAAGTGGTGAGGTGTAATGACTACGGCGACGATGACTTTGGTATAATTGGAAAGAAAGATCCTCGCTCACTGTCGCTGGGAAAACCACGTTTCCCCGATCTTCGAACGCAACTACCTGCAATTGTAATTTTTGGTTCGACTGTGAATCGTGAAATCGGAGCATGATACAACTTCTGACTTTCGAAAAGTTGCTGGTTCAATTTCTCGCCGAGGGTGTAACAGAAACACCCGAGCACGGTTAAAAATTACACGGATTCGTTTACCACACGTGAAAATTCCAGCTTTACGGAGAAAGAGAAAGAGAGAGAGAGAGAGAGAGAGAGAGAGAGAGAAAGCCGAGGGAAGATCGTTCCACGAAGATGTTGCATTTTCGTTGGCTCGCAGCCGAAGGACACCCCACGGGCTTCCTGCCGTGTGGTCGTAACAAGATTTTGGTTAATCGGCTTGACTCGGCTATGAGAGAGAAAATTCTACTCTCAACTTCCTTCGTTGCGCGCGACGGTTCTCCCACGGGACGTTGCGGCTTTCGGGCTGTCACTCCCGTGCTATCGCCGGCAACCTGCCGATCGGATTACTTTAATCCTAAAATATTGTTCGTGCGACAACGTCGCGAAGATTCACGGCGAAAAGGCCAGTGCCGCGGAGCACGTATCCGGAGGGGATTCGCCGGTCTAATGCCCCTTTGATGAGGATTCACTCGTTACGGGGGCGCAATTAATTTCGTATATTCCCGTCCGCGTCATTAGGCTGGCCTTTGATGTGAGCTTTCGCTGCGGATTTTCGGAGCTCTCCGTTGATAACGAAGTAATGAAGTCACTTTTTGCGCGCCGCGCGGTAACAAAGCTCCGATCCAAAGGGAAGAGGAGAGAGAGAGAAAAAAAATACTGAAAACCCGAGCCTTATCTTCCCCCCGCGCTGGAATGGACCGTCGCCAGCGCTGTCCGCCTCGTCATTTCCTGTCTCCAGCGGCCGGGCTGCCAGCTCGAAATCCACAACAAGCACGCCGAAAACCTGCCAATCAAACTTCCAATTTCCATCAATCACCGACATCGTCCGATATCGTCGCCCATCCACACCTTCGTACGTACACTCCTACCCTTCAGCCTCGTGCATACGTGTCTACTGCGTCCGATCGCGGGAGGAAATTCCTCGGAAGAGAAAAACGAAAAAGAAGAAATAAATTCTACTCGCAGAGGAGTATCCGAACCTCCGCGTCGTTATCTCGCGAAGGGGAGGGAAGCGAGAAAGGAATCGGTGAAACAAACGTGAGTGCGCGCGCGCGTGTAACCCACGCACAGTAACCGACACAGTCGCACAGAGCGCGGGGATTGCCAATCAATTCGCGCATCGCGCCCGGGAATTAGACAATTAGGAGTCGTCACGTTCCCCGAGCAGTCGCCTCATCATCCCGGACCCCGCGTCGTCGTTCCGCTTCAGCCCCTTCGAGCCGATCCCTTCCTCGTCGTCCTTCTCCCACCCCTTCTCCTCTGCACGCTCTCGTTTTCATCCCCACGCACAGGTCGCCGCGTCGACGCCGTTTCGACGAGCCAAGGCGCCACCGCGTTCTCGAACCAAGCAACGCCATCTGCCAGACGATGGAAACTCGCGAGGGGAGAGAAACCCGATTTCCCCGTTGCCGAAGAGCGAAGCGAGAAGTGCCCCGAAGTGAGGACGACGAGGCCGCGTCCCCGGGATTGGTGGAGTAGCGCGGTCGAAACACGCCTACCGAGTCGGGACCCGGGTGAGGACGGTGGTGTGACTGGAGTGGTTCGCATTGGCCGAGGACAGGACACGGTACCGGTTCCACGGGTTTCGCGGGGGCGGCGCGCCACGGCGGCAAGCACCGCGACGCCGGCCGCCAACCGGGAAGAGAGAGAGAACGCCTCGCAGAGGCCGCAGCCGCAGCCGAGCTGGTAATCAGTGTCGTTTCCGCGCCAGCGCTGGCCACCACGCGACAGATTACGCAGATTACGTCTGTGCGACCAACACCGCCACCCCCCGCATCCCCCCCTCACCCGCCCCTCACCCCTCGCGCGTAACCGACACCGCCGCTTCTGTGACACACCGCCGCCGAGTTGTGACAGTGCGACCACCGGATCCTAGCTTTCGATTCGGCGTTCGAAACGGGCCAGCCTGAAAACTGGCCGGCTGAACGTTCGTTCGTGACTACTGATCATCGCGCGGTGTTCCGACAGCGGGGCAGTGAGATGAAGTTGAGAAGTGTTTTGGTTCTTCGTCGTACTGACTGAACGTCGACCGAGGCTCTTTGAACTTTTTCGGGAATCGCAGGCTAGACTGTAGATTACAGATCGACGCCGCGTTCGACCAGACCAGAGAGAGAAAGGAACCGTGAGAGTTTGCGAGCGAGATAACGAAGGTCGTCGAAGGTCGTCATGCCGGTCTCGTAGGTGTACGTGCTGCGTGTGGTACTTTGTACGGGACGAACCGCTGGTGCCGGCTCGGGGTCGGTCCACGGCGATGCGGCGGATTCCGAGAATAACGGGCTTGGTCGTCGTTCGTCGAATGCCAGCCCGTGAACGTTCCCGATGATCCTGCCGAGTATCATCGAAGGATTGCCAGTCGATAAACGACGATCCGAGGACGATGACGTTGAACGCAACGCACTGACGCACTGAAAAAAGGGAGAGAAGCAGAGAACGATGAACAGCGTCGATAGATCGATACTGATCGTGACGGTGAAAGAAACCAAGGTTTCCGAGGATTAAGTGATCAATCTTGCTCGTTGATGACGAGGTAACCGAGTCGAACGTTGGAATACGCGATACAAGTGTCATCGACGCCGAGATCTGCAGAGAGACGTTTACGAGACCGCAACTGTTTCGAATTGTTCAGAAAAAATTGAGCAGCGTCGCGAAAATCTCGAGAGATAGCACCACGAGCCAGCTCCACGATCCTCGTTCTCGAAGACTCGAGAATTCGGTGAAGGGGAAGAACGAGTGGAGAAAGGAAGAAAGTGGATCGGCATGAGTAGCAGCGAGGGCGTGGTGACGGGCCAGGGAACCGGAAACGATCGCCTCTGCGAGGACGTCGACATGGCAACTTCGACGTCCGCGTCGTCGAACCTGAAGCCGCGTAGCGGCAAGATCAGCTTCAGCGTCGACTCGCTGCTGAGCGATATGAAGAAGACTGGCGTCACCGGCGGCGCGTTCGCCGCTCGTCGCGATAACGACGACCGAACGGACGCCGAGAAGAACCTGGACATGGAGACGAGATATCGCGAGCTGCTGCTCGAACAGCAGAGACTTCAAAGCCGCGAGCTGCTGGCCAGGCTGAGCCCGCACGGGCTGGCGTTCGCGAACCATCATCACCATCATCATCACCCGTCGAGCAGAGTGGATCAGGATCATCCGTCGGCTGGCCGGCAGGAGATCCTCACCGTCAAGGATTTCTCGAGGACGAGCAGCCACGACAAGTCGTCGTCGCCGATTAGAATAGACCAGGACGTGCAGAGGGATCGGGACGATCGGCGATTGTCGAGCGGTTCGCCAACGGCCAACCGAGTCGCCGAGTCGATGATACAGAGGGAACGCGGCCAGGAAGAGGACGAGAGGGTCGAGAGGATCGCGAGCGATCCGCGATCGGTGTCGCCGATCAGTAGACGAGAGATGATGGACGATAGAAGCGACTCGGAGGCGAATCGCTCGCTGGAAGGCGACAGGACCGGCGATCACCTGGACCTGGAGGATCAAGAGATCAGAAGCGTGGGCCAGTCGGAGGATTTGAACGTGATGGACTCGGACTGCGAGCTGGAGAGGGAGCTGGACAACAATCAGGAGAAGGAGGAGAAGTCGAGTCCGGTAGTGCCTCAGCCGATTCATCCGGGTGTTCAGAGGCCGTCACAGGGGCCGCCTTACCTCGCCGGTGCACCCGGTGCACCCGGCTGGAATCCCGCGGGATTCCCACATTCTCTCGCGGGCTTCGCGTGGCTGCCCCCACCCCCGCATCCGCACAATCCTCACGGGCATCTTTACACGCCTCACGGAGGGCCGACTAGTCCGAATGGTAAGTACGAGCATTCTTTCGTCCCTCGATCTCACTCAAGCCTTACCCCACCATCCACTCACCCGGGGGGTGGTCATTTCGGGGGTAGTTCGGAAAAGAATCGATTCGAAACGAGAACGAGCAATCAGGCCCTCGAACAGCAGTGAGACGGAAGCCTATTTTGTTACAAAATAAACGACGTTAACCGCTGTCGTCCCATATCTCGCGGGTCCGAGTCGCTCGTAACTGAGCCCGAATTCATCCTTTCCTACAGATTATTCGCAATAAAACAGTCCCTTGAGAGCGCGATTAATCGTCGGTTGTAAAAAAAAAAAAAAAAGAGAGAGAGAGAGCAAGACGCGTATACGCGTAATCCGGGTTGGTATCTGGCGATGGTCGTTGTACGAAACTCGCGCGCGTGTAAGTACATCATTTCGCATCTTCGAGGCTGCTTTGCTCGTCTCGAAACGAACTTACGTTACGAAGCAACGTGTAACGATTCTCCCGAAACGACAAAGTAGATAAACGAGAAGAAAATGGGGGAAACCGCTTGAAATTTCAGTACGCGAACCGAAAGAAAGGGGCATCGATTCGCGGTCGGCGTGCGCGTGCGCGCGCGCACACAGCCCCATTATTTCCCCCAACATCGAAGCCACATCGCGAGAGGTTCTCGCGCCGGTGGAATATTAGCCGAGGATACACGCTACTTATCAAGCGGATTTACGGGGTACGGCCGTAACTAACTCGCCTCCGTAAATCGTTACTCTCCCGTTTCTTTTTCGCCTATCGGGCCATGGATTTCGAGCCGCACCGACAGCCGCCGGTTACAACGTTGATGATTAGGAAAGGAGTACGCCGGCGGCACACTCGCGGCACGCAGCGTACTCCATAACGCTCGATATTAGTGTTGCCGGTCACGCGAGTACCCGGTTATTATCGGGATTACGTGCTAAAGCGTTCGCCAATCTCCCGCTTCTCGGTGCCGCGTAATTGAACCGTGGAACTCGGAAGTTGTTAGGCTTGGAAAGCCTCTTTCCACCGCGGGAGGAGACCGCGGGTCTCGCCGATTTCATAGCAGTTTGGTTTTACAGGGATCGACGCTACAACTGCCAATAATTGAAGCATGAAATTTCAGATCAGAGATATATTAAAGTGCTTCGTTGATAACATGATAACTTGCCAACAAAATCTTATTTATACGTTTCACGAAAAAATCATTTCTACAAGTGCACCGTTCCGTATCTACGAAATTTCTAACAAAGATTATGAATTGATCGTCTCGAGCACTTTGGTAATTCTAGCGTTGAAAACGATTTTGGGCGTTGTTGAAAGAACCCAGTCGCTGGATGCAACCAGGTTACAGTGAATACATTAGAGTAAGCAAATACTTGGTTCAAAACTGTCCAATTGCAACAGTCCTCTCAGTTGTTGAATTCGTTGTCGTTTATGAATGAGTCGGGAACATAGTTGCAATTACCTACGTCAAAAACACCTGCAACGATTGATATTACATAACTAGTCTTTCCAGTCGATTTTCATACGTGTGATCTGTAAAACGAACGAACAACGCGCTGCAGTTTTCATAATTACACCTCATTGTCCAATTTCTCGATTTCGTAGCACCAACGAATCACTCGAACGAATCGATCAATCATTCGTGATCGTTTAACATCAGCTACGTCTAAACCATGGATGACTTGTTAGATCTTCTGACCTTAGATTGTATGAAAAATATATTTGCATTAATTAAAAAAAAAAAATGAAAATTTTTTAACGAGAACACTGAGCTTGTTTCTTAGGCATTTTCAAGATGCTCGTCTAAAATTTTTCTCCTTATTTGTTGTATGCTTCATGTGAGAAAAAAATCTGTTTGCAAATGTGAATATCCTCCTAAAGAGAAATCACGAATATTTACGGTTAAAATTCAATCCAATTTTGGTTATAATGATTTTCGGGGTTGGATACGCCTGATCTAGACTATTAGGACGCATTTTCGTTTCCTGGCTGAACGATCGTCGTTCGTTCTCGCTTTGGCGCCGATGAGAAACGAGAGTTTCTAGTTTAAATAGAGTGATGGAAACTTTGCGAATACTTAACCGATGTGTCCAAAGAAAGCAGGGTGAATTGCGTCAAAATCGGTGGCGTCTGACGATTTCCACGAAACGATTTGCTCGATGAAAAAATCGTAGTCGAACGTTGGAAAGCTACGCTGGCGATCGGGAGTAAATCACCGTCTGACAGGAATTACTTTTGTTTCCTGTCGAGCTAGGGCGTGGAACACGTCAACAGCGCGAAATAATCGGTCAATTAAACTAGCCGGCCGCTCGTTTCGATTCATGAATCGTTCTGCTCGCGGAAACGCGCTGTCGGAGCGCCTTGACTTCTGTTTCTAGCATCCACTGTCGATTCTCGCACGTAATTGACAATTTTTCCTTGACGACGGCAGCTGCCTCACAGTCCCCGTAATTCTCTAGTTTCTAAAATTAAAATTTCTTGCTTTGCTAATGAATTCGGTTCATCGAAGAACAAACATCTTCTCAAAGTTAAGGATTTATTCTCTGGGATTCTTTTTTTTTTTTTTTTTGATGTAGGTCACAATGTAAATTCATATTTCGGAGGATCTAGTTAGAAGTATAGTAGCTCGGTAATTTTTTAGCGTCAAATATTATATATTTGCATTGTATTTTGATATTGATATAATGATATTATATTTCACATATTTTGTTCGTGTCGCATGCACTTTTCTACTTTCGAGTTTCTTTTCTACAAATGCATAAAGATGTACATTTCACTGATGTACCAAAGTTCTCCTAACCCTCCAGTTGAAATCAGCTCAAAAATATCGACTCTGGTTCGCTAAATTTTAAATTTCCAAAGTGCCTAAGTGACCTAAGACCGTCTGAGTGACCTGAACTTAGTGACTCAAAGTCACCTAAAATACCTGTGTCGCGCCTGTGAGCATGATTTGATTGCAAAGTAAAAGTTCCATAGGTTCCATAGTAAGCTAGCTGAAATCAGCTCAAAAATATCGACTCTGGTTCGCTAAATTTTAAATTTCCAAAGTGCCTAAGTGACCTAAGGTCGTCTGAGTGACCTGAACTTAGTGACTCAAAGTCACCTAAAATACCTGTGTCGCGCCTGTGAGCATGATTTGATTGCAAAGTAAAAGTTCCATAGTAGGACTGCATAGAAATGTACATTTCACTGATGTACCAAAGTTCTTCTAACCCTCCAGTTGAAATCAGCTCAAAAATATCGACTCTGGTTCGCTAAATTTCAAATTTCCAAAGTGCCTAAGTGACCTAAAGTCATCTGAATGACCTGAACTTAGTGACTCAAAGTCACCTAAAATACCAGTATCACACCTCTACGTGTTCGATTGCAAAGGTTCCATTGAAGAACGAGTGAAAACAAAGCCAACGAAGGATGTTCAACGCCTTCGACTGAGCCAGCAAAATTACCAGCGGCGCGTAATGAGAAACTCGCGCCGTTTCTAGGAAAGAAATCTCCCAAGGCCCATTAAAGGCCCTGGTAAAAAAATGGCGAGGAACGAGCGTGAACCGCGCGAACAGAAGTTCTGTTGGCTAGTGTCCGTTTCCATCGTGTAACGCGACGCTGGCAGACAAGGGGATGGAGACAACGAGGCGTACTCTCGCGGAGCTGCGAGCATGATAGAGTCATACATAACTGCGGCCATCCATAATGCATTCAAGTCGATCGAAAAACTGCCCTTGTTAGGTTCGCCCTGGCACACCCAGCTTCCTGACCAACCTCATCCACTTCGCGGTTTTTGCCGATGATAACGACAAACCGCGCTCACCTCTCTCTCTCTCTCTTTGTTTTTCTTTTTTCTCTGTCTCCTATTTTATTCTCCCGGACGTTTCGTTCGTCTTCTTCTCTCCCCGCTACCACCACCCTCCCCCTTTGCAACGTCTTTTTCGTTCGCTTTGGACAGCGCGAGACCAATTACCCGCGTCTCTCGAGCGAAGTTGGGTCCGTATCGAATTTCCCCGACGCTGATTAGCCCGCCAGTCTTTCTCTAACCGTTTCTTCGCTGTCTTCGGCGGATGGCCACTGATTAGACAGCGTTTCTCTTCGAGGTGAACCAGTTTTTCGAACTGGCGAACACCAGCTCGTGGGTGACGACGTGGCGAACGTGGACGTCCGAGGGTGATTTCTAGAATGACGTATACAGAAGGTGGACGTTAGGTTTCTTCCAGCGCTTCCCCCTTTTTTTTCGAGTGATGTCCTTTTTGTGGTGGTTCGTTTGTTACCGTTTTTCGTTTGTTACCCTTCGGTTCTTCACTCTTCTTTTTTAGTAGGCGCAGGGCGAACAGTTTGTACTTTTGTAATAATTATTTGTGTATTTTAATTTCGAATCTTGAAGCTTGTCAGCAGTGATCAATTACGCATTTACCCGATCGTCAATTTCAGCGAGAAATTTCAGCACATGGAGTGGTTACCAAGGGTTGGAACTTTATTCTTACTCTTTATTATCGTAATAAAGAATTTTGTTTGTTCGACAAATGTGAAATTGACGGGACATAATATCGTACGAATGTTTGCGAACAGAATTTTCATTTTGAAGCTTGTCAGCAGTTACTTGATCGACAATTTCGTGAGAAATTTCAGTACATGGTTACCAGAACGTTCCGCCCAAGGGCTGTCGTCGTAATAAAGTGTTTTCTTTGTTTGACAAATGTGAAATGTATAATTCGTCTTACAGAATACAATATCGTACGAATTTTATGAAAATGTTTGATATAATCACGTGAATTTAAAATCTGGACTACGCGAAGATAAAATTAAAGCAGGTGTCCGACAACTTCGTCCAAATTCGTCGCGATATCGTCTATAGTGCAGAAAATGACAATACACGCTCCGTAGATTTTCTCGTTCGCATCTGGTATTGCGATCTTCCGAGTGGAGTGACAACTCGATCGTCGAATTGATGAAGCGAAAGGCTAGGTACCTGACGTGTATATGAATATTATCGCGAACCTTCTACTTTCTCCATCGTGGAAACGTTATTGCGTCATTATCACGTGAAATTCCATCGAGCGGCCTTTATGCTTGCCAGCCATTTCGCACGGTATCGAATCCTTAGCTGATCGAGCAAATTACCGCTGGTAAAGCGAACTCGTTCCTGGCTAAATTCGTCTGTCGGCCATTATCGAACAATGGAAACGTGAATGGCGTTGCGTGTCGATGAAAAATTCAGCGGGGAAAAGCACATTTGTCCGATAGCCGTGAGCGGAATGCCACGACAAAAACGCGGTCTAGACCCGCGCGGAGTCCTGCTAGCAGATTCTAATTGCCTTGCTTTCACCTCGCTCCGACCATCTTTGTTTCTCCTCTATCGCCTCGCGAGCAACGTGCAGATAACTCGTCAATAACTCGAGCGAAGATTTCAGTTTCGCAGTCGAAAAAGTTCGAATCTGAAATTTCATCCTCAAGCTGTTGCGCTGGAATGACGTGACACGCACGTCGAGAATTTTCACGTCCCACAAATGGCAACGTTCTCTCAGCTTTAAGTATATTTAAATGTAACCCAGGCAAAACAAATGATAAGTTTGTTACTTTTCAATAATATTCCAGTGATGTCATATCCGACGAGTTCGAAGGAAAAGTAAAGCGACGAATTAATTATTGTTTACGGTTCGGTCACTCGTTATGGTCCGCAAACCAGTTGCCAGCGCAACGGGTTTAATCACTTCGCGTCGCGTAAAATACATTGTCCATACAAAATCGAACCACCATTCTTTGATCATATATATATATATATATATATATACACAACTTTATTTTTATTATTTTTTACTTTTTACTTTATTTATACAACATTATTTATATATATATATAAAGTTGTTTCTACAAAATTTCAAATTTCACATTTTCGAGACTTCTGTCCCGCAAAATAGAATTCAAGAGATCTTCACTCTGCGAATCGCGAACCTCGAACTGCTCAAATTCCACTCTCGGTCGTGTTAGTCGCGGTCACCAGCTCCCCTCCACCTCCCGCCGCCGGTCATGCGGCAGGAAGGACGCGGAGCATCAGCGAAAAATTAGACGATGGAAATGCTCATCAGCGACGGGGACAGGGTGGTTATCAGAAATGGGCGGAGGCCGCGATACGAACCTCGTCCAGCCGATAGATAATCCGTAGGCCTGTCACTGGGCGGTGGCGTTTCGAAAATTATGAATACGGACGTCATTTATAACGCTCGAACGCCACCGTCGGCCGGTACGCATTTATCTGCTGCTGGCCTCCGTGTCCAGGAATGAATTAACGACGCTCGTCCCCGATGATGTTCCACAAAATATTTCCAACGATTCATCATTCCTGCCCGAGCGTAATTACCGTCCACCGGGGTGTTTCGTCCGGGGGCGAGAGGGGAGGAAAAGGAAGCCGGAGGAACGTCGCCCGCGGTTTTTCCGGAAGCCAGCCCAAGAAAACCCACCCCTTGACGCGTTAATTGCCGTGAAACGAGCCCCTTCTTCCCGAGTTTATCGATAATCAACCAGCCAACAGTCTTCTGGGCTATCTCGCTGAAAACGAGACAGTCTTTGTCCATTCACTTGAGGTTAACTGGGATTTTTGGTAGGTTTCTGGATTTTAAGAGGTTCTCTGGTTCTCTAACGACTGAAGCGGTGAAATCTTTATTAAGTCGCGTTCTCTATTTTTTTTTTTTTTTTTTTTTTTTTTTACGGGAGTAAAAACGTGGATTATTGTCGCCAGAAGAAAAGTCTTCTTATTTAATTTTGGAGAGGTTTCGGGCCCATCGAAGCGTCTTATTCTTTGGTTTCTAGAAATGCTTCACCGACATTTCGGTTATCGTCTGATTCTCACGCGTGCTTGTATATTTTTCGTTCGTTTGGAAATTCGAGAAACACCAAAGTGCTTCGTTGCTTGCTTCGTCGATGCCTTTAGCTTGATCAACTTCTTAATTGTTCGCAACAGCGTCCGACGGAATTCATTCTCGATCGTGTCACATTAAATCACGAAGAAGGATTTACGGGATATTTGAAAAAGCGATTTGATTCTTGTCGATCGACTTTAATCATTTAACTGTACAACGTGCCTCAAGAACGTTAGTTCTTTTTGGTCTGTGAATGGCCAATTTTTGTTTCTTTAAAGTAGCCACCCAGTCACAGAAGTTGACGACAAACGTGCGATAAATATTACAAGGGAAGTTTACAAGGGTGTTAAAGATACGTGCCGGTGAGAATGAATTGCAGCGCGGAATCGGACGCTAATGAATCACCTTCATTTGCAACGTTTTGTACAATTCGGTGGCTGTTGGGTTCGTGCGTCGAGTTAGATAGCAGCGATGGTAGATAAGTAACACCGGACACGCCGAAGTTAGATAAATGGTGCACACCTGTTCGAAGGATTTTTCACCTGGGCCGCTTTCAGATTCATGGAGAATTTGAGGGAAACTCGCTGGGCTCGCTATTCAATACAGCAATGAATTAGCATTTCGCCAACTTCTCCGTGGGATTGTTGTATCTGCATTCACCGTGCCGCCGAGGAAACTAAATAAACCAGCATTGAGACCAGCATCTGTCCAGAGCGGAATTTCCTACTGAAAATCCTTTCCCGATAACTTCGAGCAACGGTTGCTTCAACATGTTCTAACTAGAAGAGATTTGCTCTTCCACGCGAACGTTGAACCTTAAATTTAGGAGATACGAAACCAACCTTTCGTCAAAGCTGAACACTGAGCTGGTTTTAAAAATTTGATTCAAAACTCTATATTCTTTCGTTCGTTTAAATCTTGTTTTAAAAAAATCTGTCTTTTTTTCTCTTTTTTCTTATTATCCGAAAGTTACTTTGTGCATTGTGTTTCAATCTATCTGTATTTCGTCGAAAAAAAAACCTGATCGACTACAGTAGGAATACGTTTAGCGTTTCCAATTACCTCGCAGTTCTCGCAAATGTTCGCAATTTCGCGCGAAAGAATTATATCCCTTTCGTTTCATTGTCGAACGTCGCGTATCCGCGCGACCTATCGACAACGTAATTATTAATCTCCTGGAGATTCGAGGCTAACGAGACACCGATCGACGCACCCCAATCAGAAGAGAAATCCTCCGCAGTCGCGAGCACGAGCACGCGTCTCACCGTGAGCTGGCCGATTCCAGACGCCCAACCGATCGATATGTTCTTCTTGCTAGCTAATTAATTTCCGTTAATTACCATACGCGGGGACTAACGAGGCTGAATAGGTTAGGGAAGGTATGATCGCATTGTTTCGCCAGTTTGTTGATCGTTCGTTGTCGAATATTCGTCTTGCCGAGAAATCGAGCGCGGACTGATCTAGTCCCAGCACCCAGCGCTCCAATTAACCGGTTAATAACGATCTCCGTACGAGCGGCGTAATTAGCGATAAAAATCGCCATGAATATCGATCGAGCGGTGGCACAAAGGAAACGATACTTCTCCTCGGCATTGCGTGCCCGGCATATTATTCGCAGTCTGCGGATTTTTATTCAAATTCGTATGTTTTTTTTTTTTCTGCAGTCAAGGAAATGGAATCTCGTTAGAAGATTGTTCTTTTTTTTCATGCCGGCAATTTGCACAATTTTTCGTATCATTTGCAGTCTGCGCGATTTCCTACTTTTAAATTTCTTGTAGACAAACTCATAAAAATCCGCGGCCCAGTTAATTGACAGTAGCAGTTCCGTAGCAGACTGTAAATATTACTCTGTAGAAATTCTGTGACAAGTTTGTTCAGTTATCCAATTAGAGTTGTTGCAAGAACAGCGTTAGGTTTTCTAAATCTGTTTTGGTAAATTTGTAAATTTACTCTTTCTGAATTATTAAATTTTTTTAAAAGTTACTACACTTGTTGAACTTTGGCTTGATATTTAAAACAGAGAAGAACTGCACGACTCTGTAGAGTTTCTCGCGCGACAAATATTGAACAATTCGGCCAGAAATTTTCAATTCTCTTATCAGAAAAATAGTTCTTCTGTTACTCCATTAATCGATCATTGGACAGCTTGTGAATCTAAGTTAATTTATTAGTTAAAATTACGGCATTTCTAAAATACTGACGTGTTTGTTCAACGGAACACGTCTTTCTTCAAATATCAAAAGTTTACTGAAAACATGATTTACTAAATCTACTGCGTACTATGATGCGTAAAAAGACGCGATGTAACAGCGAGCAATCTGGATTTATTTACCTTTGTCGCAAGAAAGATTAATATCGAAGTGATAGCGTGTTTCACGCAGAGTTCTCTTGCGGACAGACGTGTCGCAAAAAGCGACGTACTGCCGTAACACGGAAACCGCTTGGTAAATTGAACCATAAAAGAAAATTACAGAGGAAGAACGCGCTCCTGCAATTCCATCGTCCTGCGATCTGTAATTTATCTCTTGGAAATCTCGCGGAAATTAGTAATTAGGTGCAACTTACTGGAGCAAAGAACGAGCCAAGAGGCTTAATTGATCGGTCAGAGGTTTGTCCGGCTCGCGAAAGGGTGGCTTCTACGCGAGAGACGCGAGATAACTGTGTCTCTCGTCGGTTCGGCGAACGTCTCTCGCGTTCCGCCGCGGTGAAACGCACGATCGATCATAAATCATGCGAACATTTAATTAGCAGAAATTAATTGGCGTTGGTAAGAAAACATAGCGAACCAGGGCCTGGTCATTAGTAAGATACGCGAATCGTCAGCGTAAGCGTCGAACAGAGCAAAAGACCGAAAACCCGTTCCGCTCTGCGTTTCATCAGCGATCATTTCACCAGCGGCCAATAAGAATTTATTGCCAGCCACGATGGAGCAACTTCATCGGGAATTCATTACTCTTCTTCCCCCCCGCGGCGTATAGATAATGCGAGAGAAGGGACAAACGATTCGTGACAAATCAGTAATCAATAATGATAGTTTTATGCGAGAGAAAGTACGGAGGAACGATCGAGGAGAAAAAGCGCAATTTTCTTCAAAAAAAAAAAAAAAAATAGTATAACGAACGCGCGTACGCTCGGAAATCTCAGGACAAATATTACATCTGTATGATAAAAATAGTAAATATAAATTGTAAATTGCATGGAGTAAATAATACAATGTTTGCAATGTCAATTGCGCGCTATAAAAGTGTGAATTATGTGCACAATATACGGTATACAATATAAATTGTTGTATTTGTAGTAAATACAATAAATGTGAAACATTTAAAATTCTGTCAATATATATTGTACTATGAAATATACATGCATGATAATTCATGACAATTGCTAAATATTAAAACTAAAAATGTTCTTACGATTTGTTTGAGCTGGATTGCACACACTTGTAACTATTAGAACGGATACCTCTCAGCTTTATACGAATAACGATAATTTAAATTTTCGAGGGCTATTAAATCTATTAAAGATCTATTAAAGATCAGGTAACAGTTTATCCCAAGTGGTATTCAGTTTCTTTAAATCTAGCCTACATAGAAATTATATATTAAGAGAATCTTTTGAATTTCCTATAATCACCACTATGGTAGTCAATTGGAAACAATGAATTAAAGTTGTTACGCGTAAAAGAGAGATATTTTATTATAATATCGGACATTCTTACGAAATTACAATATTAATTTATTATAATGCGAATTTTTCTCCGTTTATCTTTCTTCGCGCGAGTTTCAAATCGGATAATAATTCTTGATTCTTAATTTATTCTCGAGGACAAGCTTGCTGCCTGGAAAGCTGTGCAATCGTTAATTATCGTCACTTGATTTTACTCGATCTTTACATCCGAGATGTATCTAGGTGGAGCAAACGATTTACAACGAATCGTGCAATTGATGATGAAAGTTCTACTGCGAGTTTTTAAATTTTAAGAGAAGAACGAAGAGGAGACCAGCGTTTTAAGAGCGGTTAGAAATAACGATTAAAAATTATCAAACAGAATCAGACGTACATGTGTACGACTAACCGTTGATTATGACCGCTTGATTATACCCGATGCTTACGTCGTCCACGACTAATTGCTTTCTTCTATCGCGGTCGCAATTACAGAGCGTAAAACGTGAAGCAAATCCAGTCGCTTGTCTTATCGGGAACGCGATTTATGCTATCAACCGTCGATTAATATCATTTCCATGTTAAAACTATTTGTGGAACGAGGATCTCCTGACACGTTATAGGTTACTAATTAACCTATCCCTGCGACGAGAATAACGTTGTAAATATTCGAATCTGTACTGCAGAGATTCTTTTCGTCAGAAGTGTTCAACTTTTACGGTCCATATTAACGTTTCAAAGCCTAGCTTGTAAACTTGCAAGTTGTTGATTGGACGTTGACTGAATATGTTTTTAGAAGCCTTTAGACGTTTCTAAGAAAGTGGAGTTTAAGCACGTTTGATTGAAAATTAGCGTGATTAAAGACACTTGCATGACAACACGATAATGATAAATACAATTTAATATTTAGATTAAATATTTAATATATAGAAATAAAAAAATCTTGGGCATAAAAAAGAAGTCTTGGGCAAGTTTTTATTCTTTCGTTTTGAATCGTTTTCTCATTTAAAATCACTCCTTTTTCAATTGTAGTACAAAATATGAAAGAGTGAAACATAACCTAAATATAAAATCGGTCTCACGAAACCTAAGATCGCAAAAGTTTAATCTTCAATATTCTAATGTGTATATACAAAATACGGAAGAGTACCTAATACAAAACCTAAATATAATGTAGGTTTCACAAAACTTAAGATCGCCAAAGTTTAACTTCCAATATTCTAATATGTATGTACAAAATACGAAAGAGTACCTAACACAAAGCCTAAATATAAAGTAGATTTCACGAAGCTTAGGATTGCCAAAATTTAACTTCCAATATTCTGTTTGTATATACAAAATACGAAAGAGTTGCCTAATACAAAACCTTAATATAAAGTAGATTTCACAAAGCTTAGGATCACAAAAATTTAACTTCCAACATTCCGTATGTATATACAAAATACGAAAGAGTACCTAATACAATAGCTAAATATAGAATAGATCTCACAAAACTTAGGATTGCAAAAGTTTAATCTTCAATATCTTAATATGTACGAAAGAGTACCTAAACGTAACCTAATACGAAACCCAAGTATAAAGCAGATTTCACAAAGCTTAAGATCGCAAAAGTTTGACTTCCAATATTCTGTATGTATATACAAAATACGAAAGAGTAACCTAATACAAAACCTTAATATAAAGTAGATTTCACAAAACCTCGGATCGCAAAAGTTTCATCTTCAATATCCTAATATGTATATACAAAATACGAAAGAATACCTAAACATAACCTAATACGAAACCCAAGTATAAAGTAGATTTCACAAAGCTTAGGATCGCAAAAATTTGACTTCCAATATTCTGTATGTATATACAAAATACGAAAGAGTTACCTAATACAAAACCTTAATATGAAGTAGGTTTCACAAAGCTTAGGATCGCAAAAACTCGGCTTCCAACATTCTGTATGTATATACAAAAATACGAAAGAGTACCTAACACAATACCTAAATATAAAATAGATCTCACAATACTTAGGATTGCAAAAGTTTAATCTTCAATATCTTAATATGTACGAAAGAGCCTAAACATAACCTAACACGAAACCCAAGTATAAAGCAGATTTCACAAAGCTTAGGATCGCAAAAACTCAACTTCCAATATCCTAATCTGTATATACAAAACACGAAAGAGTGCCCAACACAAAATCTAAACATAAAATTAGGTCTCACAGAATCTAGGCTCGCGAAAGTTTGGCTTTCCCAATATCCTGGCGAATATTATTTCTTCGACAAATGCTCTGGCGAACGCCTCGCGTTTCGACTGTCGTAATTACCCGCGATTGAAACACTTCCGTGTGCCACGTGGCCCCCGCGAGACAATACCAAACCGAACCAGAACACGTACATACATACATACATACATACATACGGTGTACGCGCGAGCGAGAAAACGAAAGAGAGGCAAAGTTCCGCCGAGGAGCCTGAGCGAGAGACAGTGGCCGCAGGTGCTTTGTCCACGCGCTACGCAGAAAGTCACGGCGCAAGATATATTTCCCCGTTGATCCTAGCGAGCGTTTAATTAGCAGAAATTAATTAGCCTCTAAGAGGAACATATTGATCGGTTATGTGAGCGGACTGGCCGAGCAGGCTGGTCGATAGCGGCGAAACGGGCAACGGGCGGCCAGAATGGAAGACGTAATACCCGATGTCGCGACAGATCCGTTGAACAATGCCGCCAGCAACGTTCCCCGCTTTTTGTCCCCCGGCCGATCGTTAATTAGCGCGTGGAATTTCGCTGTTGCCTCGGTCCGTTGCCGCGAAATCGTCATCCTTCTCGACTCGGTCCTCGGAGTCGAAACGGCAGGCTTTTTGCAATCGGACTCGGGCCAGCAATCGTCCGCGCACTTTTATCGCGGTGCATCGACGATGGACGTCTGACGAGTGCTCGAAAATGACCAGTTTGTTATTTCTCGTGGAAATTTGGACGATGGATGAAATTGAAAATTCGTGTTTCTTTTTATTACTACGTATTTATCTTATAGGCCTATATCTACTACTACCTTCGACACACGATTTTTTCATACTTTATGCGTGGGAAGTATCGACGACACAATGCGGAAAATTTCCTCCTTAACACATACGCGGCGCGAGTCAGAATATCAGCATATCGGAATACTAAGCGCGGCATAATTTAGAACAGCGAATGTATCAATCGAACGAGGAATTTTACATTTATAATTGATAACAATTGTCGTGCCCGTAGTTTGAGAAACAACTGAACCTTGTTGAAAAGAACCACAACAAAGTAAGATCCACTGCTGAAAAATAAGATCAGCACAGTGCATTGTCCAATGTCCAGTCCATTGCGCACGAGGTTATGTCAGCGTCTCGCAGTGAATGGTGACAAAAAATTGTCCCGTAAAAATTCATTAATTCGACAGACAATCCTCGAATTGTTAGGTTTGGGTTAGGTTTCATGTTAGCAACATCAACCCCTTGCGCTGGCAACCGGTCCGCGGACCATAACGAGTGACCGCACCCGTGTACAATAATTCATCGCTTTCTTTTTCTCTTGAACTCGTCCAACTTCTTTTCTTTCTATCACCGGAAGTAATAAACTTATCGCTTGTTTCGCCTGGGTCACATTTAAATACGCTTGAAACGGAGAAAATGTTGCAATTTATGTTATGTTGCGATTACGTTTTGTTAACGGTAACAGGGACGTCACTCGCGATCGTTCGCCACTCTCCTCTTTTACAGAGTGGACCAAGCTTCCAGGTAAACAAGCAGCAATTAGCTTCTTTCCTCGTCGAATCGGCAAAAGTTATGAACGTACGGCCGTGGACACACATACGGCATAGTTTCGTTTAAAATTCCACGGCGACGAGTGGCGGCCGTCTCTCCGCCTCTGGAGAAAGAATCCGTGACAAAACGAGAGCCGACCATCGGGAGCATCCGGAGCTAATGACACGCGAGTACGAGTTAATCATCGGAACACGGACGATAATCACCGGTCGTCGTCGGGTGAACGGCGAGCGAATACAGGGCGAGACAATTTCTTTTTTACGATTCAATTTCAGCGGTCGTTGGCGGGTGAGAGACCGTTTCCATCGACGGGCCCCTCGATTTCGCTTCTATAAATTGGGGATTAACGACGAAGCGGCCGACGCTGATTGCGCGGAGGAACGCGTGTGCGCACGCACGGATCGACGACTGGATAATTTATGTGAACACGATCGGTCGGGGAGCGCGATCGTTAACGCGAAGCGAGCTTGGATTTTCGCGCTGCGAGAGTCCCGATCGTTTGCTCTTTCTTTTCTTTTTTTTTTTTCTTTCTCCTCTCCTCTTGCCAACGAGCCGAGACGATTTCTCGTCGTCAACAAAGTCGTACCTACTCGCTCCGTTCGTCGAACCAGAGGTGAATTTTTATTAGACGCAGAATTTTCCCGCGACGAAGAGGAACGATCTCTCATTTAGACACGTTGGTATCGCTAGTGAACGTTAATACGAAGGAATTAAAATTCGATACATTTTACAGTAGAAGTTGGCATTATGTCTGCCTAATTGCCAGGTAGAGAATAAGATTACAAGTATTACTCGATTAATGATCGAGCAATCTGGCTTATCGTTAATTGTCGATCTTTCGTTTCAGTTATTCTCTCAAAAATAAACTTTTTGCTCGTGAAAGTCGGACCGAAACTTGGATGCAAAGATTCGAGAACTGTACAACAGAGTCGAGCGCGTCCAAGGGAATTGAAAATGAAAGCACAAGTATAACATCGCCCCGTTTTATTTTTTTTTTTTTTTATTTCTTTGTCTGTCAATTTGTGAAATGTTGAAATAACTTTGTTCCACGCACAGTCTGAGGTGTTTTTCGAGGACGAAACGAAGTTACGTAAAATCGGTTCAACGAACCGAGCCGAGATTGGCAAAGGGAGGAAATCGATAAAAATTTGGCGCGTTTTCATTGGGCGCGTCGGCCGCGCGTTAATTAACGGTCGCCGAGCGAACGTTATCAGCGGCTCGCAGATAATTATTATGCGATGCATACACGGGAATAACGTGCCGATAATTTCGCACCATTCGAACAAATCTGCGCAAACATGATTAATATTACGAACTTTGTAATGCTATCGGATATTCGAGAGGATTCTCGTTCGTTTCTATCGCGTTCGATGACATAATTAACGATAAACGACGATACAATACCATCGTCGATCTCTCCCACTGGCGCAATACATTTTTAACCGATCGAGGGAAAAACAAATGAGAAAGAAAGGATCGTGTGTACCAACATGGATAAATAATTAGACTCTTGGCACAGTCCAATTAAAAACTTGATATCTTCGTTACGATTGATAGTTCATTTTTACCAAGTAGTTGATATTTCGTAAGATTTTTCAACGTGATCAGAAATACATATTTAAACTTTTTTGTTTAAATTTCAAGGAAAATACGAGTATGTGTTTCAAAATACGTGTGTGTAAAATCGCTCTAGAAAGTCACCTCAGTCGCCTAATTATTGTGATGTTACCTATTCTCTTTATCAACGTTAAATACAAATTAAAAAGACTCGGTTGAAATGATAGTGCATAATGATTTCAATGTGTCCAAATATACTTTTCTACTATGCACGACAGCGTGTAGGAAAATGGCTGAGTAAGCAAGCGTGAATATCTATGAATATATTTATCACTAACGAGCAGCAAGGTGGGGAAAAAAGGAGAAAATATATAATTGCGACTTCCCTCGTCTCCTGCTCTGTTTTTTCCATCGTTTCTCACCGGCGCAACTGCGATGACATTGAACGATTTATCAACCACGGTAGTTGGACAATAATTACACGAGCCATCGACTCGCGAGGAAATATTCTATCCTGAGTCTGAGAGTAGATATCTTAATTCACCTTCCTAATGTTATCACGTTAATTATTCCGCGTGTACATCGTGTTTCAAGCTCGGCTTTTCAGTTCGATAGTACACATATCCCCTCGTACAGCGATCGAACGTTACGTTATTCACGATCGTTTCTTCTTAAACTCGTCGTGTACCGTCACCTTACGTAATTATTCTGTCTAGTTCTATCTAATCGATATTTAATTTTTTTAACAACTTAGAAAATTTACTAGTCTTTCACAAATGTGGTAAATAAATCATTGATCCAGTGCAATCGTAACATTCCCTTTCTAAATTGCTAATTTCTGTTTAATACTTGTGTTTTTTGCATCGATATTTTCGAATTCGTTCCTTATTTTCTCGCCCATTCCTTTGAACATTTGACACTTTACAACGTGCCTCACAAGTCCACCGACGTTAAACAGAAATTTAAAAACGATCCCTTTCAGGATATTCTGCCGAAATATTCTTCAGAAGATTTAATATCTGTCCTTCGATTCTATTCAACAAAGACACAACGAAGTTATTCCGCCTATAATAATAATATTATTTACTATAGTAATAATAGTAAATAATAATATTTTTATCCTTTTTGCAAATTTATTTTTTAAAAAATATAAAAATGACTCAAAGTAACAAAGTAATTAAAGTGAATATTTTTAATTAAGGAACTTCGGTATAATTAAATACTTTAATTATTTTAGGAGGTCATATTATATATAATTTCAATTGATGGAGAAACTGATCGATGAAAAAGATGTTCAAAAGGATGAAATAAAAAAATAAATAATTCTAAGATAACACATATAATTATTCTAAACTTTAATATTATTTTAATATAAAATGTATGATTGCCTACAAATGTTCTTTCGCGAATGATATCTCGAAATCGTAAAATTTTTAATTGTAATTAAATTTATAAATATAATTATTACTAAAAAATATATTTTTTATATTAATTCACAAATTAATTTCCTCGTTCGACCACCCAACACTCGATTCCACAGCCCTTTCGAAAACTCCGCCCCCCTCCCTTCGAATAAATCCCCAATTCGCCGGATAATTCGCAAACGTCCAGGCGAACGTACCAAAGTCTCGATTCAATTCGTGTTTCGTCACTGATCGTCAGTTTTTCTTTTTTCTTTTTGTTTCTCGGATGGGTTCCAGGCGACCTGAGGCTGCCAGGACCGGGGCCAGGGCCGGTCAGGTGCACCCTGAGGAAGCACAAGCCAAATCGGAAGCCGAGGACGCCGTTCACCACGCAGCAGCTGCTATCCCTGGAGAAAAAGTTTCGCGAAAAGCAGTACCTAACGATCGCCGAACGGGCGGAATTCTCGTCGTCTCTTCACCTCACGGAAACGCAGGTGAGACCGGCCGGGAGATGTTAGCCATTAAGCTCGCAACCGCCGCGAATTACAATTAACCATCGACGCGGCGAAGTTTATTTTCTACTCGTGGAAATTACTCTAGCCAGGCGTGGACAAAGAGAGAGAGAGAGAGAGAGAGAGAGAGAGAGAGAAATCTCATCTGTTTAGTCACCACGCGGAATATCGCTTCGAGAAAATACGCGTGCATCGACGAAAGGATTTAACGATCGTAAATTTGTACGTGACCTTCGAGTGACTGGCGCGAGAATGACAGACGCTTCGAAACTCGTCATCGTGGATATTGTCCATTAGGTATCGGGGGATATAGCGAATTGCCGTTTCACTTAAACGTTTCTGGGATTAGCAAATGGTCCCGATAATGGCAGATTTACTGGCCATCTCCCTTACCTTCTCCCATTAGCTCCGATGATTGGGGCTAACGCGCGGAAAACTCAGGTTGTCTCGCACTTTTACGACGCACGTTGCAATTCGCCTCGTGCACGTGAAAGTGTTGAAACGTTCAGTGGAAATTTCACGAACGTATCGCGTGTGATTATCTTGAAAATTTTATTAACGTGGTTCAATGCACGAGACAAGCGCTGTTGAGTTCGAAATCTTCGTCGGGAGACGTGCGTGAATATTTGTTAAAACGTTCACGCGCATCTTGCACGGTGCTGAATTTTCAAATCTTTCGTACGAAGATTCAGAGATACACAACTGAAACTCTCTTCGACCTTACGACTCGAGCGACAGAAGCTCGCTCGCGAACGAGAGCCAAGTTCCGGCGTAAACTAATTCTAATCGATCGTTTCGACAGACATATGTATTAGACGCTTAAAAGTATCGTGGCAGGCCTACGAGAGAATACGTAGAATCGGCGCTTATCTTGAAAGAAACGGCTAGGACACGATTCTCGGAAACGCGCGAACAGAGAAAGCAGCGGTCGAAGAAGAAAAATCGCTCGCACGCAACACGAGACACATTTTCTTCGAAAGCCCATCCACGTGAACTTGCGATTCGCTTGGCCGCAAGGCGTTTCCTCTATTTCGTTCTTCTGGCCTGCAGACACTTTCTCGCGGTACAATTTTATTCCCCTCTCCTCTCCCTCGTTTCTGTTTATGCCTCTCGTTCCTCTTTGTTTCGTAATTGCCCGGCCAGTACGCCCCAGGATCGAAAACGAGCAAATTCTCTCTCTCGTCAGGCTCTCGCGCATCAGATACGTCACATCCAGGCGGGGTAATTACACACCCTTCTACGGGCTCCGCCGGCAATTAACGTGATTGACGTTAATTAAATTGAACGTAACGAAATGATATTATGTGTAATTTTTGTATCAGCCGAAATGATCAGCCGCCTCATTTGGCGAGGACAGGGGATCGGTTCGCCCCGAATTGTTTCCCTCGCGTTGCACGCGCGACACCGCGCAGGACGCAAATCACAAAGCCGAATGCAACGAGTTCTCTTCGCTTTCTCGATTTTTATATTTCGCAAAACTCGAGATCAGATTGAAAGAACTTTTTCTTTTTCTCTTGTTTGAGATCTCGTTCTTGAAAAATTGCAAGTATACTTTGTCAGATAAGCTTGTAGATAAACTAGGTATGTGATTTTAACCCTTTGACATACAAAAAAAATGGTGTTTTAACATTTGTGTAAACTTGACAAAGATAATTTTTACACTCTTGTATTTGTACAGCGAAACGTTATAAACACGGTACTTTATTAATAATATTAATAAAAAATGACGAAGGAACAAATTAATAATTCAATAGCTCTTAGGAAACGCACACCTAGACGTTATTGTATGTCAAAGAGTATTGTATGTCAAAATTTCTGATTGAATAAACAGAGAATTTAAAAAAAAGTTTTTCCCATTCTTTTTCTCTGTTTCAAAAGAATGGTACGCGATTAGTGTTAATAATCGCCTCGATACTCCTAGAATCTATTTTGTTTTATATAAAAGAGATTCAATCAGTTTCAAATTTCGTCGGTATAATTTCAGTGAGTTTGTAAACAGTGTTAATGAAACGTAATGTATCTACAAGTGTTCGAAGTATTCTTTCGCGAGCCACTGAGAAACATTGAAAAATGTTCGAAAGACTTACGTACCACGAGTGCCACGTGTCGATGAGATTAATCCACGTGCTCGTTCCAAAAGTTGATACATCGATACGCTTATTACACGCGCCTGGAAATAAAACGAGAACGTTGAAATGTTTTTATCGGGCGCAGGAGCAAAGTAGCGAGCGCGGTGATTAGCCGTCTGACCCGAACATTCTGGTTCTACTTCTAATTTGTACCAGACGCACTGGCGGCGAGCTGTTTCCTTCGCTGATAATAACGAAATATACCCGGCTCTGTCGACATATTAATTAACCGAACCACCACGACCGACGTTCGTTGCGAGTGCAAGAGTATCTCTGGAAATTGATCGTGTCTTGCGAGACGAAATTTGTCAGGCGAATCGTAAATTCTCGGTCGACCGGCTCGGTTGGCTCAGGCTGCCTTTGCCATTGCGCAGCCACGGCCGAAAAGCACAAGATCGTTCAATCAAAAATAGACGAATTGGTTACCTTTGAGATGGAAACAGAAGTCGTTTCGACTTAACGCTTCGTTGAAAACTCGCTTGCGTTGCTCGGTTGCAACGAAAAACTTTTCAATGATTAAAAATAGAGGAGGATCTTCGACACGAAAATTCAGAAAATCATGAAACTCTAGCATTTTCGCTCTTGAAAATTCGTAATCGATGAAAGAAGAAGTTACTTCTCTTAATTGATCAAAGACTATCGCGTGGCAAAATATTCATCGGTTGTTTCGCAACTTTCGTCGATAATTGATAAGTTTGTCACCGCATGAAAGTGGCAATTTGGAAGTTGATGACAAATAATCGATAAATCTCTTGCACTTTGTCGCACTTATTCCGTACGAAGGCCGTCGTTTAAAAAACTAATTTTTCTCTCAAAAGCTACAAAGTAAAAATCGAAAAGATATTTAAATAAGAAAATAATCGCACGTGCTGCTGCACGTAACCCCGGAAGTTTCACAATTTTCTGAATTTCTAAATCTTTCACTGTCCGAATAAAACGTTTCTACGTGCAAACAATTTAAAGACGAGCCAAACGAAAGATTGCCCGATAACTAAACGATCGTTCGAACAGGAGCGGCGAGAAAAATCGCAAAGCCACGCAATAAAATTGACCAACAGCCAGGTTTCTAGACCAGTGTACTCGCTTGTCTCGCAAACACGTGTCCCGCAAGCCAGGCCAAAAAGACAATCGCGATGAGGCTATTATCGCCCGGCACTGGCTAGCGTGTTCGAATACACTTTGCGTATTCATTACAATGCATCAGACGAAATGAAGCCTCGGGGTCCCGTTCATTTGCTTAGATAAGCTACGATCGTCCCGTCGCCTCCTCGTTGTCCTCCTCCGTCCTTCCGAAACAGAGCCACGGATCGCCACCGCCCAACTCTCCTCTCATTATTCACCCGCGACGAAGAGGTATGTTCGCGATTTGGGTTGCGATATTCGCGCGGTTAGAATGCAACAGCCGACGTTCGTGGAAATAATTTTGCGGGAGACGGTTCGCTGCCTGTCACATCCATGGAAATTCATCGTCCTCTCTCTCTCTCTCTGTCAAGAAAGTGATCGATCCCACCTCTGGAACGACGATTCGATGTTGTTGAAAAATAACTCGCTACGGAGAAAGAGAGGCAATGGCCTCGTTGTATCGTGATTCGTTAGATAAATTGGGCGTCTGTCATTGTTCAGAGCTTCGACACGTTCAGATTCTTCAAGGAGGCAGGACAGTTTAACGGGTGCCTAAAAATTACGAATACTTTGGACGGCTAGTGGAAACGAAAGTACGTATTTGATCGACAGGAGCTTTTTGTGGTTTGTTTTGACACATTATGAACTATAAAACGCAACATTAAAAGAGAAGAAAAGAGGGCTCTTATTTAACTTTTTAACGACATAACTTTTGTTTACATTGCGCATGATTCCAGCCAAACAGAATTAGTTGCGACAAAACGGCAGAAAATGTTCAAAAGTAAACAATGTTCGATCCAACATTTTCATTTTTGTGAAAATTATAGAAATAACAGCTATTTGGTTCTGATGTATCGAATTTATGCCGAAAATTTCTACGTTTTTTGTTTATATTTTTCGAAATTGTTAAAAATTAAAAATTGTTCAATTCCTAGTAAATGTTATAAATTAAAAAATGTTCAATCCCTAGTAAATGTTACACTAAAGATACGCACCAAGTTTCACAGTAATCGGTTGAGTTCCGAGATATCTTGCACACCGTTTCTAAAAACCTAGTTCAACGTTTCAGAACGTCATTTTTCATATGCATCCTTACTTATATACCGCGACTCACAGTTCTTACAATGCAGAACTAAATTGAATCCAAATCCCCTTATTCGATTCACCAAAAATATTTGAATCAGACGATTTATATTTTATAATACTGCTTAAATTTGATACAAATTCAATTATTCTGTATCCGTGGATTTATTATTACACCTCAAAATAAGTCGTTTTAAAGGCTAGGACTTTTTCTATCTTATTTCTACTGTTTAAGACAAAAAAGAACTCGATTTTTTGAAAATTTCAAACTGTCCTTACCCCTTAATCGAAATTTATACAACAGCAAGTTTACTTCTTTACAGTGCTCGGAGATCATTGGCACTGAATTGATTCAGTGTGTGTGTGTGTGTGTGTGTGTGTGTGCATCTTTTTTTTTTTCGAAAGTCGTAGGTTCAAAATTAACGGTGCAGAACGTTGAAAATTGCGATAATTTCTCATTTCCCGTTCGCCAGAACTTCTCCTCTGTTCATACTTCTGTAACTTTCGTTTTCCGTGCGTTACGAACGCATCTTGCATATGTTACGTACACGCAATCGAGTAACATATCCGTAAGCGTGAGTGAATAAAATGAAAATAAAGATCGCCGTTCACTCCCGGCGGAATGAAAGTTTGATCCAGGCCGTAGAGGGTGAACTCCAGGTGCGTGGTGTAACAAAGGGAACGCCGTTGGTTTGCTCGCGTCCCTGGAAAATTGCGCGTTAACTGTCGATGGTTGAAGCGTCAGGGCACAACCGTGAAAAACAGGAAGTCGTTGGTCGAAGGAAAAAAACCCGCTGGTCTCTGGTATACATATATCGCAATATGTCTCTCCAACGGGTGAAACACTAACGATTTGATTGCGCATTGTCACGCGACGCGAGATTTCTACTTTCTAAGCGACGAGATGTATCCTCAGTTACGTACACGCGTCGCACGGACTGTCTGTCCCGACATCTTTCGCTTTATTTATTTAAGAGTCACGCGATTCATATCGTTTCTCCTTTTCCTTCTCTTTCTTTCTTCTTTTTTTCCTTTTTCTTTTTCTTTTTGAACTCGCGTCCGCGAGTTCTTATTTACCCCATGTAACCCGGCGAAACGTTATGCCCGTTTCAGCGATCAGATTACGGCTGCTTGAACTCGTTACGCGTGCTCCAGGGTGCTTAATGCTAATTCCCCGGCGGTGAGCTGCGTAGCCTGGCGCGCATTACGCTCGATAAAAATAATGGTAACGAGAATAATAACGGCGATAATAGGAAGATTGTCGTCGTTTATACACGCGGACCACTCGGATATTGCCGCTCGGATGACGGACTAAGTGTCTCGCTCGCCAGAGTGTTTCTCAAATATCCTTAAATATCGTCGACAGCGCGCACAAACGGTGCTTCAACCTCGAACAATTCAAACAAACCTCTCTCGGATCATTTCGAGTGGTTTAATTATAAAAACGATTCCTCTTGTCCGGCTGGGCAAAAAAAGTTTCGTCGCGTACGTTGAAGTCTCGGCAACGATGAAAGCAATTGGGAATTTGTTGGGACTTGCTTGATACGCTCGTGTAATTAGTAACACCAAGGTGAACACGGATGAAAATTAATTTAAGTTAACTGGCCGCTTGCATAACCAGCGAGGACGTGAAATTTTCCAGCGAACGAGATCTCTGCAGGAAAATCGCGAACATTCGTCGTAGATATCGTTGTTAAACGGCGGATGTCACACGTATGACTCGTTGTCGTGTGTCGCATGAAAAGATCGTGGAATATATTCATACTTTTGTCTGGGCATTTTCTCGAAACGGCATTATTAACCATCTGCTGTTGCGCGAACACTTGTATTTACTTTAAGGTAAATTAAGCAAAATGTTTTTTATTCATTCATTATTATTTATTTTTTATAATTCAAAGCAAATTTGCATTATCAACCTCGTGACATGTGAATTCAAGGTTAGCATCGAATCGTGAAACTGGCGAGAATATTATTGACACGACGAACATAATTTCAAGAAAGAAGTGAACGTTTCTCGTCGAGTAACAGCGAGAAAGGTGATCTCAGTAAATAAACGATCGTTGGAAAAATTTTCCATGCGACTTCTGCGATTCGATGATTCGCGACGCAGCAAAAGAATTCAATGTTTTTCATTCATTTATCATTATTATTATATAATTTGTTTCTCATAATTTTTAAAACGAGTTTCACAGCAAATTCGTATCACCTCCAACATGACACGATAGCTCTAACGTCAAATGCTTGAACATAATAGCTATGAACATAATTTCAAGAAAGAAGCGAACGTTTCTCATCGAGTGACAGCGAGGAAAGCAATCTTTGGTAAATAAACGGTCGTTGGAAAAATTTTCTACGCGCTTTCTGCGATTCGATGATTCGCGACGCGGTTTCGGAGCAGAGGAGGAGTGCACCGCTCTTCTGTCCAAACAGAAAAATTGACCGGCGACTGTGCAAACACAATTAACCACGCCGGGAGAACGGGCCCCGGAGCCTATACGCGAATTCGAGTCGCGTATTTTTCCACGTAGCAAGTTTCCAACTACATCGACGAATTCCATTGGCTCGCACGGCACGACCGGCTGCTTTCACCAATTTGAGCCGGCTAATTACGCGCTAAATAGCCGTTCATGCAGCACCGTGGTGCGCCTATTTTCTCTCTGCTTTCGCCCCCCCACCCTCTCTCTCTCTCTCTCTCTCTCCCGTCACGTCCCTTGTTAGACCTGCTTACGTACCGCTCGGCTTGATCGATAGCGTAATTATTTAATTACGTATCGACGCGCTCCTCCCGCCTCTGTCTGTTCACCGCCGGCCGTTTTCTACTTCGGCTGGCATCGACCAGGTTTCCCCAGACCGGTCGGCCAACCACCGGCTGACAAGCGACAACGGTGAAAATCGATCTTGGGCAACTGTGGATGGAGCTGTGCGCGATGGAGGCTAGTAATTAAAAAGTTGTGCCGTTGGGTGTTGATCGAAGATAACGTTACACGCACACACACACGACGAGGCAAGTTCCGAACGATCGAAATTTCGAAGGTTTGCTCGTCTGCCAATAATGGAACGATTGATTTTTCAGTGATCCTTCATGAAGAAGAAACCCTTCGCATCGTCTCGAATAGCGAGAAATGGAATGAACAGAGAGAGAGAGAGAGAGAAAGACTCTTTAACGTGCAAATTGTGCAATTGTCTGACGATAGATTCTACGAATGTCTGATTAGATTGTAATCCATCTGTTTCTAGAGTCAACCTTCTTCCACTTACTTCACTTGCTTGTAACTGAGATCAATTTTTCTGTGAAATTCAGTTTGCAGCTACGAAATAATTGATCCCCTTCTACTTACATTTTTTTTAAATACACATCTTCTACTTATATTTTCACCATGAAACACACATCCAGAAAGTTCAAATAATTGTAAAAATGACACGAAATAATCTCCAGTGATAAATGCTTATGTCCTGTATAAATTAAATTTATTTTTAAAAAAAATTTAATTTCTAACTACACATGTATTTTTTTTTTATTTTACAAAAATATATATATATATTTAGATCATTTATTTTCAAGATTTAAGAATTAAATCATTGAAATAAATTAATTAACCCTAATACAAGAGGTACAAAGTAAATTTTACTCATTTGTTTTTTTAGAAAAAATTCATTCTCAATTACTTTTAATTATTAATAATATTATTCATTTTAAATCATTACTAAAATATATTCTTATTGTAAAATTTTATGAAATTAATATATTAAATATGCATTTACATAATATATATAATTATTTTAAATATATATATATAATATATTATTAACATATTACAATAATTAAATTATATGCATACACAATATAAATAATACGAGAGGCCAAATCCTCTGAACAACAGTCCAGATTCAGATGAAATTCACATTTTCCACAACGAGAAAATTTAACCCTCGGTGATCTCTCCCCTCTGTTGCAGGTGAAAATCTGGTTTCAAAACAGACGGGCGAAGGCGAAGCGGCTGCAGGAAGCGGAGATCGAGAAGCTGAGGCTCTCGGCGAGGCCGTTGTTACACCCGAGTTTCGGCTCTGGCCTGATGTTCTCCGGAGTGGGGCCTCCCGGAACACCAGGAGTGCCTCCCTTCATCGCGGCGGCCATGGCTAGGCACACCCATGTCGCGGCCGCGGCAGCCATGTTCATGGGGCCCCCTGGACACAGGCCTTAATAAGGCAGAGTCGAGCTGCCAAGAGCCCAAGTCGCTCGTACCCTGGCCAGTCTGCTTCTTCCGCACTGGCGAACCGCGCAAGAAACCTCTCTCGTTGCGAGATTCAATCGAGCTCGCTGAATCGACTGAACCACCGGCGGCTCGTCTCATTTCGTTAGAAGAGAGAGAGAGAGAAAGAGAGGATTCAATGGAACTGATCATGGTGTAACTCGATGATCGAAAGATGGAAACAACAAGGACCGGAGGAGTCTGTGATGATTCGTAAAATGGTGACGGGTTTGGAGAATCAAGAGGAAGCGCGCTGCCTTTGCCGAGAGTAAAACGAAAGGCAAACTGAGGAAACGAGCGTCTCTGAAATGCGTGGTAACGAGTAGTGATCTGTGACTGTGGCCAGCAAAGAAAATTAGAATAACGTTACGAGTAATGATACTACCAAGTTTTCCATCAGATACGCAAATTTAAGAATACCGTAAACCTGCGTTCCATTTCGAAATACGTTCCAAGCCAAAATCAGTGGTTTTAATCTACGTTCGGTGAACATTCGACAGATCCCACTTTCCGGTTCTCGCGTCTCGATTGAAGAGCTTTTGCCTACGCGACAAAATAATTCCGATCTTCAAGCCCGTCACCTTCTGGCGAACCTCGAAATCGAAGAGATCGATCTCGTTCTCCCCTCCCGTCGAGCCTCAATGAAAGCTAATTCAGTGACAAGTGATCCGGCACGGACGCGGTGGAAATTGCAAACGGCGTGAGTTTCTAAGCGTGACACGTGAACGCGCGATGTTCGTCGCTCGTCGTAGAAAGCGACGAAAGAGTTCAGCTCCGGCGTTCTCGCGAAACGATAAATCGACGGTGACTTTTACCCGCCGCCAGAAACGTGACACCGAACTGCCGTCTCTCTTTTATTTCTTCCTTTCTCTCTCTCTCTCTCTCTCTCTCTCTCTCTCTCTCTCTCTCTCTCTCTCTCTTTCTACTTTCGCGCGTCCTCGTGTCGCGGCACGAATGATTTCGTTCCACGCGAAACAGACTCTCTGGGGCGGTAAATAGATCCTAGATTAACTCGATGCCGACGAACAACCGTCGTTGATGTCACCGTTGCGGTTTCGACGCAGTTCTTAGGTCTTCGTCCTTCGACTGAATTCCCGATTTTAGTTTAATAGTTTAATAGTGGGTATTTGTGCTCAATCTATATTGAATTAAAATGGAAGTTTTTCTTTGCAACTGTAGAAACACGATGAGATAACAGTGAATCGCACAAATCTTCGAATACACTGGCATCAAATTGTTTTAAAATTGACAAAATAATTAAAATTCGTGCTCAATTTGTATCAAAGTAAAATGGAAGTCAGCTTCTTCTTTGCAACTTTGGAAACACGATGAGATAACAGAGAATCGCACAAGTCTTCGAATACAATGGCATCAAATTGTTTTAAAATTGACAAAATAATTAAAATTCGTGCTCAATTTGTATCAAAGTAAAATGGAAGTCAGCTTCTTCTTTGCAACTTTGGAAACACGATGAGATAACAGAGAATCGCACAAGTCTTCGAATACAATGGCATCAAATTGTTTTAAAATTGACAAAATAGTTAAAATTTGTGCTCAATTTGTATCAAACTAAAATGGAAGTCAGCTTCTTCTTTGCAACTTTGGAAACACGATGAGATAACAGAGAATCGCACAAGTCTTCGAATACAATGGCATCAAATTGTTTTAAAATTGACAAAATAGTTAAAATTCGTGCTCAATTTGTATCAAAGTAAAATGGAAGTCAGCTTCTTCTTTGCAACTTTGGAAACATAGTGAGACAACAGAAAATCGCACAATAATATAATGGCATCGGATTGTTTTAAAATTAAGAAAATAGTCAAAAGTCGTTCGTCCGCATCGAGCCTGATCGCGACTGCATTTAGAGCGCATTTTCTTCAAGGCGTCTGATCTCAGTGAAAGGGGTGGGGTGAGAAGAGAAGATGGTACGAAACCAATGTACATATTGTAAATAAGCCTCTATCGAATCGCGTGAGTGTACGTATGTATATATAAATATTAATATATCGACGCGTGTACAGGACGTTCGAGTTCCGATTGATCGCGATGCGAACGAAGGGGAAACGCGAAGAACGAGAACCGGGGCCGACGAGAAAGAGTAGAAGTCGAGGGACACAGCGACGTTGCTGGCCGCGGCACCGTTCGTTTCAATTAACCCTGAGCTCCTTCGGTTCGTTTATCCCCCGGAGGGAAATTTACGGGTGACGATATTATATGACCGACTATAGGAAAGGAAAAGAAGCTACGTAGCCGATGACTCCACGCTAGAACAGCTCGAGTAGAACAGCTCCCCGCTCCTTCAACCCTCCCAGAATCCTCCTTTAACGATCGCATCGAACCGCGTCGAGAAGTTCGACGGCTCGAACGCCGCAGAGACTCGAAATTGGAAACTTGACACGCGACACCGAGCAACAAATTATCTAAAAGAAAGGGAAAAAAGAAAGAAAAAATTCGTACGCGTTTTACGATGGAAATTCTTTCGACTAGATTCGTGCGTCAAATGAGTT
Organism: Tetragonisca angustula; assembly: GCA_036937485.2. NCBI lineage: Eukaryota > Metazoa > Arthropoda > Insecta > Hymenoptera > Apidae > Tetragonisca > Tetragonisca angustula. The sequence continues at coordinate 56,166 of JAWNGG020000119.1, read as the reverse complement.
TTCTTTTCTTTTTCTTTTTTTAAGAGATAGGCAAGCAACACGAGAGCCAGAGAGAGAGAGAGAGAGAGAGAGAGCGTGTATATACGTGTATACGTGTCCAAAGGACGACAAAGGGGTGTAAATTTTCGACAGGAACCGGTGATCGTTTCGAGAGTATGTGTTACGTCGCGAGCATGTGTATCGTTTCGACGTTGCGAACGTGACCGAGTTGCCGGATTGTACCTAAGCGCTCTGTATAAATGTAACATGATAATTTATCCATGGAAGTATACCATAGCAAAATAAAAATGATTTCAGTATTTACGCCGACTTGTTACCGATCACTCTTGCGTCCACGAGTCGCTGTTCCGCGATATCGAAATTCGAAAGGTGCGAGATAACCCCCTCGACCGGCGGTAGATCCAAGGTCCGTAATAATTACACGGACATGTGATATCATAGGAACATAAAGCTCGAGAAACACGCGTGACACGGCAATGAAAGAAACAAGAAAAATAAAAACGACTGACAATATAATGAAAAAGGACTCAACACGCCGAACGAGGGGTCGACTTTAATCTCTTTAATTTTCAGAATTCATAGGAGCCAGAGGTAAGTGAAGAGCCGATTAAACGAACGCGCGCGTGCTTTCGCGTGCAAAGCCGAGAAGCGATCTCTCGATCCGTTCGTCGAGAAATAATCGAAGGGGGAATGAGAAATGAAGAAGGAAGGGAGTTGCTCTCGTCGGGCGCGACGAAATGTATCGCCAAGTCATCGGCGACGCGAGGTGAGTGGCGGCTTCGTATATGGCAAGTAGTCGAGGCAACGGTATAGGGCGGCCGAAAGTGTCCGCCAGATAATTAGAAATATGTTAATCCAGCGTGGCCGCTAATTGGTTTTTGACTAAATTTTTAATTAAGTCTTAAGCCCGGGCGGCGCGCTGATTTATCGCGGCGTGGCCGCCGGCTAATTATAAAATATCCGCAGTCCCACGCGCACACACTCGCGACCTGCGTCTCGTATCAACCACTCTGTACGCACCTGTCCCGAATAATCTGTCCATGAGCGTCGGCCTTCTTCCGTTTCCCTCCGATACGCGTATCAAACCGTCTAATTGGAGTCGATCTCCCTTCTTCCCTCGCCTCTTCGCCTGAGATATTCGGTAAAGTTAACGAGCCTGAACCTTCTAGCCAATCCCTCGTATCGCGGATTATTATTCAAATTACTTGGCCGAGGAAGAAGATCGGCTTGTCGCGAGATAAGATCGTGGTCTCGTTCTCTCGCTGTCTGCCAACAAGGACCAAGTTCGCAAAAATCTGCAAACGTCTCGATGCGATATAGCTGCGAGCGATCGGCGAGGAAGAGAAAGAAACTGAAATTCAACAGAAATGTCGACGCCAATGCGTGGATTCACGTATACTCGCGTCCAGGGTCCACCTTCCCTATCTACTGCAAGAACGGGGTAGAGCCACCTTCTCCGGGCTAAAACGAGATCCGTTCCACTGGCACGTCCGATCAAAGAGTTCCGCCGCCTTCTTTGAATCCCCGTCGTCCCCGGCTCGTAACTGTCGTCCCCTCATTCGAGACCAGTAGCCTAATTGTTCTCAGCGGTGCTGCCGATATATATGTATGTATATATATACAATTTGGTTATTAGAAACAACCAGAGTTGTTTCAGAGCCATTTCACGAGCTCTTCAACCCCTCTCTTCACAACACTCTTCTGAGAAACGTAACACGCGCGTCTCTTCTAATAAAAATTTTAATTGGTAGATCGCGATCTGTGCGCGAACCTTGGCAAATCCAAGAGAGAGACCGAGGCAGAGGCTATTCGTCAATGATATTCGTCGTGACCAGAGCAAAGACGATGCCACGACCAGGTGAACCGACATTTTCCCCCTCCATTCGCACGTTACTGAGAAAACGTGCAAAAATACGCACTGGTCAACAGTCGCATCTAGTGTTAGAGATCGGATTGGATGATCCTTCGAAATGATTGTTTCATCTGAAATATGAACTTGAAAAGAAAGTATATGATCCAATTAAAAAGAAATAAAGACGACTTTGGACATTTTATAACCCATCGAAAATCAACGTTAGACGTGTGATTTAAAAGTTCTTTGCGAGTGTGCGAGTTACGCGATTCACCCTGTGGTATATCCACATTTTGATAATTTTCTTTGCCACTGTACTTTCCTGTTATACGACGTTACAAAAGTACCAAGTTACCATCCGCCTGTGACAACGATGAAGCGAGTGATCTTCTCGTCCTACGAATAAACGAAATTCCAGTTTATAAAGGGAACGAACGAAATATTCGTCTCGTAAACGTGTCGACTGCCGGCATTCTTCTCAGCTTCGAACGGCGCGTGAGTATTCAGAGAAGTCTGCAGAGTGGCAACGAGAGGCCCGAGGACGAGGAGGGTGACAGGGGAGAGTCTCGAGGTGAAAAGAAGGCGAGCAAACGCGCAAACAGCGACCCTCTAGAACGACGATTTACCGTTAAAGGGTTTACAAACAGGCGCCAGGTATTTGCTACCTCCGCGGATCGGAAGCTCTTCTCGGCTCAGCTCCCGCCTCTCTTTGTTCAACGCTTCGACTCCACTCCGCTCGTCCTCTTGCTCGCTCGCGGTCCGCCGTCCCATCGGCTCTCCCTCTATTGCCAAGAGGACAGCCTCTCCTCTTACACGCGCACCGATCGCCGCTCCCATATAGATGAAATTTATGTACGAGGCCGACCGATCCTACGCATGCGGTCACATTGAGCGCTGACAATTAATTAAAGAATAATTTCTTGTCTTCGCGATACCCGGAGGAGCGTCGCCAGTTGGCGGCCAATTATGCCTCCGGACGAGAACGGAATACCAAACAGGCCTGTCGACGACATCGAGAGAGAGAGAGAGAGAGAGACTCTTTCGACGTGTCCGCTCCGTGCTACCGGCTCCTCACTTCGTCCTCACTCCTCTCGGTCGAATCGTTTCTCTTTCTCTTCGGCCGCCTCTCTTCTCTTCTGTCTGCCGCAGCACACGCTCCTCTTCGCCTAACCGTGTCCCACACACGGCACAATGAGAAACCTGGATTTCGATCGGCCAACGGATTTCGCGCGTCCGTCGCCGGAATTTCAGCTGCCGTGGATCTCAGACGCGGTGACAAGACGATACGCGCGCCCGTTGATAGAACGCTGTTAACCTTTAAAGGACCGACGACGTACAGCTTCGAGCATGCCGATCATTCGAGGCAAAATACGTTCTTCTTGATAGATGGAAGAAATATAGCTTTTGAAATATTTCGAAGTTGCTTTTTTTTTTAGTTACACTAATTGAAGATGGTGACTCTCGAGCTAGGTGTTCACTGGAGAATAAAATTTCGTACGAGTTTTGTTATTTCTCGCAAATGGATACTGCTTCTGAAAGTTAGTGTACGAGAGTATCGTCTGAGAGTCGACGTGTCGCAAGCTGCTCGCAAATGGACACAATATTATACTGCTCTCGAAGAGTTGCTCTCTGAATTCGAAATCTTGAGAGCAGTCTCTCGTGCGAGCAGAGTAATGAATAATAAAAAAAAGTGATAATAAAGAAAAATGAAATTATTGAACCAATTACTTTTAATTTAAACTGTTATATAATAATTATATTATATAATATTTAATTGTATAATATTATATAATTAAATATTTAATAATAATTGAATAATTATTAATTTGAATTGTTGTATATAAATATAAATATTATATAACATTATGTAATATTTACTTGTATTAAATATTATATAATAATTTAAATTATTAAACTCTTCTTTTCATGTTGATTTTTCTTTTTTCTTAAAATGTTACGGGCAACTATGAGGGCATATACATATTTTTTACATCTGATATGATAGCAATGTCACCGTTCACATTTCGAACTAAACTACACCACAGTGAGTAAGACCAGTCTGTGAACTCTCAAATGGACACGGTTTTTGAGTAAGCACTCGGAGAGTGAAAATTCTCAAATGGACACAACGCTTGAGAGTAACTCTCGCGAGAAACTCTCAAATGGACAAGCTACCTTCATCGTAGGAATCCTCAGACATGCTCGAAGTTTCTGAAATTGGACGACAGTTTTGGACAGTTTTCAAAACGGAGAGCGAAGCAGTAAATTCTCTGCAAATTCTCGGTCCAATTAAAAAAATTTAGGTACATAAATCGACTGCATCTCCTCTCGGACAACGATTCGTATCGAATGCGCGAACGTCCGAGATTACAAGCGCCCGATGCGTATGAGCATCTTGTAGCAGCAGTTTTCACCGGGATTCGTCGGGTCCCGAAAAGGGTAAGCGAGCTGGGGACCAAGAGTGGCCGTGGTCTGGCTGGACCGGAAGGTAGCCACAGTGTATGTGTGTGTGTGTGTGTTTATGCGTGGAGGGAGAATTCACGGTTAACGCGTGCATCGAAAGCAGGCCTCCCCCCAGCCCCCTCCCCATTCAGTTTATCCAAATTAATTGGTCGTAAATTAAGCGGCTGGTCGGCGAGGAGCGCGGCGAAACGAAGCTGGAAAGAGAGAGAGGCAACGAGTGGATGTTGTGTGGACACACGAGAAGAGAGAGAGAGAGAGAGAGAGAGAGATTGTCCAGAGACAGGGACACGATGATGGTTGGTTGCGCGCGTACGACGAGGAGAAGGCGAGGAGAAAGGCCAACCAAGAAGAAGAAGAAGACGTAGACGGGAGGAAGAGAGTCGAGAACGGCGTGGAGGGAGTTACCTGAAGGGAGCACGAGGGGAAAAAAGAGAATTGAAAAGGGAATGCTAGCCCGGGGGAGGGAGGGGGGGGGGGACAGTAGCGCATCGACACGCCATTATGTGGCGGCTGGGACTAATTTATACAAGAGAAAGACGAGGATGCCGCGGAAAGTCAATCGTGGCAGTGGCCGGCCGAACGTTCGACGAGGACGGCCAGGCGGCGGCTGTTGGAACGACGAGGATCGAGAGAGTAGATCGCGGGCATTACTTAAAAGAGGGTTCCTAATTGGGAGCCAGCCACTGTTTCGACGGGTGTACCGATGCTCGGATTCGTGTCCCGCAGAAAGGGGAATTAAGGAGGAAGAAAAAGGGACCGTGGTGGATTCGAGGAAGGAAAGCTTCTCTTTCTGCTCCCAAAGGCCCCTCTAGGCCGGATGGGCTTTGATCGAAATACCTTCCCGACCGTGTTTACCTTTTCAGGCGTGTCTTCCACGTAGGCCACGTCGAACGGGTTAAATTGGCCGTTGATTCTTTTCTCTCTCTCTCTCTCTCTCTCTTTTATCGAATCAGTGGTATGAATTTATTAACAGGTGTAAAATGACGCGGGACGAGGTCCGAAGAGGCGAAAAGCTAAGCTCCCCAGGTCGATTGATTTCGGACGAGCGTCACTTCTCTCCTCTCGTTGGAAACCGCTTCCACGCTCGAGACCCGTAGCACAGATCTTGACACATAATTTACCAGGTAAATGGGGGGAGGGGAGGGGGTTAACCTGGCAGGAATCTTCCCACCAAGGGGAATCACCACGGCCTCTAATCGCTTCTATCTGCCGAGGATCAAACGCACGGAAGACAGATACACGCTGGGTATTCGTCCTCCTCGTGGTCGTTGGAAACTTCACTGGCCACCGACACGTACTCGCTACGGATGGGATCAACTGCAATACGTAGCAATGGGTACTCCATACGAATCCACGCGGTCGAATTCGATATTCAAGTTTCGTTTCGCGGAACACGACGTATACGTATTCGTTTTGTACTGCGAGCTAGTTTCGAACGAAGTCCGGCCGAGTGTTTGCGGGACTTGAAACTTTCACGGAGTAAGTGGAATACTCGGATCTTCGAAATCGGAATCTCTCGAGAGAAGCCGCCGATCGGACGTGAAAGTGACGTACATGCACGTCGGACGCATTAATATCTGCTGATACGATCGGAATACGTTAACCTCTTGTCTCGCGATCGAAGCTCGATTCGTACGAGGTACGAATTTGAAAGAAAAATTTAAATTTAGATTTTCGAGTTGAATCGAAGGTTAACCCTTCTGAACTCGTACGAATTTATCGTCACCTTCGAGTCTCTCGCTCAATAACAAACGATAATCACTCGCTAAGTCTTGTAAGTTTATCAATAAGAATTACGAAAGAATAAATTATATTATGGAAGAAATATTGAATCTTGGCGTTGAAATAAATACAGGTGGGCATGGAAAATCGAGTTCAACGGAATTGTAATAATTCGATGCTTCGTATCTAACACTAGAACTACCAAAATTTGTAATTTGTCTTGGATATTTTACAGATGTAAAACAGTGTGTATTTTTAGAGATTCGAAATGATTTTTCGCAAAACGTATAAACAAAAACTCGGGTACTTCGTTTTTTACTGTGTTCTCCTTCTAAATTAATTAAAATTATAATAACTGACGTCACTTTCCGAAAAAGAAGAAGATTAAAAATCGCAATGCCGAAACCCAAGTTATTAATTTTTAAATAAATATATATATTATTTATATATATAAATAATATTATAATATATCTACTTTACCTTGACTTTAAGTTATGACTATTAATTTATTCAATATTACCATTATTATTCAGATTTGTATTAAAATGAAATTTTTTATATGAAATAATTAAATTTAATAAATTTGTATCATATATTTATTTATTATATTTATTATCGGAATTATTATTAATGGCAAAATACTTACTTATTTACAAAAAAATTTATATATATAATATTAATATATATAAATTATAATATTATATTATTTATATATTTATATTATATATTATTATATTATTATTTATTTATATATATATATTATAGCATTATAGTATTATTTATATATATAAATAATATTATAATTTATATATATTAATATATATTAATATATATAAATTTTTTTAAAACAATCAGGTATTTTCATATTAATAAAAATTCTGACAATAAATATAATAAATATATGATACAAATTTATTAAATTTAATTATTTTATACAAAAAATTTCATTTCAATATAAATCTGAACAATGGTGATATTGAAGAAATTAATATTCATAGCTTAAACGTGTAATTTATAAACTTGAAATTAAAAATCAACTGGAGGTTGAAAGGTTTCGAACCTTCATGCGAGCCGCTCGATCCCATCTCTGGTCGCGACAGGGACGGAAAGGAAGAAAACGGGCGTCGGGTATCGATCGTCCGCGGAACGATCGCCATGTCAAGTTCGGCTTTCGATGGAAGCGCGCGCAAGTAAAGTAATCGTTTCTCCCGAAGCTTACACGCGTTTCCCCATAAATCGAGCGGATCGCTAGGCAGGTACGCGGATCATGTGCCGTTGCCGGTAATTGCCGGCAAGATGAATCGGGACGAAATCCCGTTTCCGACTTCGTAGGAAATTTACGAAGCCGGCCGAGTCCACCGACTGCCCGGGGAAACAGCACTGAGTTCTCCGCGTTTACGGCGAGAAAGTCACTCGGCAAGAAAGTCTCTCAGCGGTCGATGCAAACGCCGCGCGCCGTTTCAAAAACCGCGCACGGATACTCCGTGCTCCTAATTAGGTACGAGCTTCTGATGGCTGTTCTTACGCGAACGAAAACGAATAGAACCAGATCGGTCGCCACTTCGCAGCGGCAGACGCCGATTCAATTCCAAAGGCCGCGTGTCGATCGTTGACGCACGATGCTACCAGTTGCGGTTGATGTTCGGTCTGCTATGAACGATCGAGGACGAAGGGAAATGAAATGTGATGGATCTTCGATTCGAGTCAAAATTTTACCTCTCTTGTCAGAGAGATGAGAAAGAATTATGTATTTCAATGTTGAAACTGTCAATTCTAAGTCAGGAAAGAGTTACAGTGCGTTTTATTATTTTTTATATTTTTGGGGGAATTTTAATAATTTTTGAGTGTAAAGAGAATCGTGTATAAACTTTTAATTATATATCTCGTTTCATAGACAACGTTGTATTTTAACGTTGAAATTGTCAATTCCAAAAGTTTCACAAATTTAAGATGCATTTCATTATTTTTGTATTTTGCAGATTTCAGTTCAGATTTATCGTAAAAAAATTATACGGTAAAGTATTCGTAGAGATTCTAGAAATTTCGTAGATGCACAGTGCGTTTCATTATTTTTATATTTTGGAGATTTCAGTTCAGATTTATCGTAAAAAAATTATACGGTAAAGTATTCGTAGAGATTCTAGAAATTTCGTAGATGCACAGTGCGTTTTATTATTTTTATATTTCGGAGATTTCAGTTCAGATTTATCGTAAAAAAAATTATACAGTAAAGTACTCGTAGAGATTCTAAAAATTTCGTAGATTCACAGTGCGTTTCATTATTTTTATATTTTGGAGATTTCAGTTCAGATTTATCGTAAAAAAATTATACAGTAAAGTACTCGTAGAGATTGTAAAAGTTTCGTAGATTCACAGTGCGTTTCATTATTTTTATATTTTGGAGATTTCAGTTCAGATTTATCGTAAAAAAATTATACAGTAAAGTACTCGTAGAGATTGTAAAAGTTTCGTAGATTTACAGTGCGTTTCATTATTTTTATATTTTGGAGATTTCAGTTCAGATTTATCGTAAAAAAATTATACAGTAAAGTACTCGTAGAGATTATAAAAGTTTCGTAGATTTACAGTGCGTTTCATTATTTTTATATTTTTGGGGGATTTCAGTAATTTTTATCGTAAAAAGAATCGTGTTATAAACTTTCAATTATAATATCTCGTTTCATAGATAACGTTGAAATTGTGTCAATTCCAAAAGTTTCACCAATTTAAGGTGCATTTTATTATCTTTATATTTTGGGGATTTCAGTTCAGATTTATCGTAAAAGAATCATACAGTAAAGTACTCGTAGAGATTCTAAAAATTTCGTAGATTCACAGTGCGTTTCATTATTTTTACATTTTGGAGATTTCAGGCCAGATTTGTCGTGGAAAGGATATATAAATAAGTAAAAACTGAATGGTATTATACAAACTTTTAATTACATATCTCTTTCCGTAATTGACGTTCCACAGCTACGTGTACGAAGCTTGTAATTTCCATTCGAGCGGCGCGGGGACGATACAAAAATCGTCGTAAATACCCGTTAAATTAGAAAACTCAACGCGGCAGAGACACTGGGGTTTCTACATCGATATCTGATGAAGCGTAAAAGCTGGATCTAGCGTGGACTATCGACGATCTTGAATTTTCAAGCAACCGAGATAAAGTATTCGTTAACAGAGTGTTTCCTTTCTTTTTTTTTTTTTTATAATTTTGAGGAACATTCTCGCGTTGATACTACAAAATGAATGGACGAGCCGGGGTATTATTATTCGTTCGGAATCAAGATCATCGGCACTGATGAACCCTTCGATTAATTGCCGTCGACCTCGGGTGACGAGAATTTCAAGAATCCTCCAAGAAATTTTCCCATCTGCCGGGATAACGCGAGTTCATCGGCGGCGCGATTCTCCGGGAAATGGCGTTCGATACTAAAAACCTTTTATTGCGCTGCGCGACGAGATCGCGTGAAGAGACTCTCCTTCTCTCGAGCTTTTTGCGAATCGGTTTATTTACGACGGAGAAAACGTCGATGTCGAACGTTAATATACATCGGGTATAAAATTAAATATTATCCGGGCATAAATGCAATTGGAGGCTGCCTCGTTAGTTGGATTACAACATTCTAACTGGCCGTTAAAACGGTTTCCTTAAAAACTTGTAAATTTGCGGATCAGCCGGGGGGGCGTCTTAACCGACGGCAACACGCTCTGCCGAAAAAAAAACGAGCAACGTGTGCTGCTTCGTGTCGCCTGTACGGCTGACAATTTGTCACGATTCCGGTTATCCTCTCAGCTTGCCTCTCCGTTCCCTCGACTACGCTCTCCTCCCTCACCCCCTCGACGCCTATCCGTTTCCGCTCGTAATGAGATTACTTTCGCCTTGATTCGCCGTGAAATTTTCGAACGCACTTTCGATCGCCACCTATAATTTTCTCCTCCCGTTCGCCTTCGAAAAAAAAAAAAAAAAAACACGTGCAACGAGGCGTCTACGTGTAATTAATCGTCTCTCGATATTTTGAACGTTTCGCGAAATTGCTGAGTCTTTTGTATGTTACGTTATTGGGCTAACAGGTCGTTAGTGCGAATGATGTCTGAGGCCTGATAAATGTTGATTAATTTGTTTTACATAAATTGATAAAGGGCATTGCGAATAACGCAGATAACCAGAGGTTACAAATATTTTGCAAGTTTTATTAATACTTGGTTAAATTGAGTTTCGTTAACACGTTGGACGAAGTATCAATTTTAATTAACATTAGAGCTGCCGACGACTAAGAATACTTGTAGCAAAGAAATCAAAGTGCATGATAAAGTTTGACGAGCTGCTATTAATATATTTTGTTAAAAATCACTCGAGTATCTAAAAATGTATAGAATTTCCACAGGAAATCCATGTAAATTGGACCATTTTGATAGTTCCAGTGTCAATCACCGATATACTTTTTAAACGTACACCATAAAATTCGTCCTTAAGAAAAACACTTGATTTCATCGATTTACACAAAAACTGTATCTTCAGTTATTTTCGAGATATTTAACGAAAATATATTCCAGACCCCCAACTTTGAGATTAATTTTCACCTCCTCTTAACATCGACGATTGCTAATAATAAAAAAAAAGAAAAATAGATTTCATCAGAATCGGCGATTGACACCTCGGTTCGACGTTTACTCTTCCGTATCCGATTTTCGACTTTGTCGTTCAAAGTTACCAAATAAAGCTCGTACTAATTATCTACTCTGTCGCGTACATTCGATACCCGAATCTTCGGCTCGAGTGGGAAACTGTAAGAACCTGTAAAGAACCAATTTCGCATACCTGTTTCCCGGTCGGATCGAGATTCTCTAATCAGGGGACATCTCCACGGTAGGGAAACGTTCTCTTATTAACGAAAAATCGCTTCTGGGAATACAGGAACGAAGGTAGGGGGTAGCGGGGGTTGACACGAACGATCAGAGTTATCGCACGGCGTGGCTCGATGCAAATCGACGAGACGATCCGGTTCCCGCAACAAATTCGCCGATTAACAGGGCCGCGGTGAAAATTATAAATTCAGCGGTATCGTCGGGCGAAAAACGAGTGTGTGGTAGGGGGAAGAGAGGGGAAGGTGTCCTGGTCATTCGCGTGGCCTGCACGATCGGCAATAATTTGTCAGATACGGCAGCGACCGGCTGGCCATTCAATTATCGTCGCCGACGACGGGACGCATCCGCCCCCTCCCCCTTGCCAGCAGATCGGCAGAGTTCGCTCGAGTCTTTTTGCCCCCCTATGTCCTCCGGCGCGAGAGACGATCGTCACGACGGAATGCTAGTTTAAATAGGTGTTTCCTCGCGCAACTACTCCCGGCATTCGAGAGGCAATTAGCTTGGCAGGGATCTCGCGCGCCTTCGCACAAATTGAACCGAGAGAGAGTCGCCGATCGCTTCTTTCTGAACGAATGTAGGTTAGAGCCAGTGGACGCGCGTGCCGACGAGCAAATCGAACGCCTAAACAATAAGAATTAGTTAAAGAAAAAAAAAGGAAAAGTGAGGCTGACAAGCGAAACGATTCGTAGGAATTTTACAGGTTTATTATTTAGCGATGAATTTCTTTTGGAAGTTGGAATCAGTTCTGATCAAATGTTATAAATAAAGGTGTCCCCTCACCTGTTGTAGACACTTTTCCTTGTTTCTTGCTCGCTTTGATCTTTCTGATCAAGTTTTCTACCTTTCAATTGTATTTAGTCTTGTGTTCACATTGTCCAAGATTAATTAAAATATTTCCTTAAAGCAAAAGTTTTATAGAACTTTGCATAGACTAGAGAGTATATATAGATGTGAGTGCATTTAGAAAAATTTGACGTGCCATGTTGTAATCCCTTCCTATACCGAGTATCTTGTTCCTTTAACAAAATCTCCTCGTTTTCTCCAAAAAAATATTTAAGCAGATACTTGAGGTGGTAACAACTACTGATAAATAAATATATATATATATAACAGTATAATATTATCTGTTAGTCTGACTCTTGCAATTACAAGCGACGAGGAAGAAACATTCTCGTCTGCATTTCTCACTCGTACTCAGAATAAAGAACAGAAAAGGGAAAAAAGAAAAATTGGAAATTGAAAGAGTGTACGAAAGACTTCCTCGATGTGGTCATTAAGGGACTGCAGAAATTGGTGTCGCTTAATGTTCGCCGAGGTGTGCAGCTCGAAAGGTACTTACTCGAAGCTGGAATTTTACCGGGAACTTATTATTGCCTATTTGGTAGAGGAACGCGCGGTGAAATTAAACGGGCGTTACTGTGTTACCGCGTCTGTGAACACGCGAGACTTCTTTATATTCCGACTATGGGGGGAAAAATTCGTACCGTAAACTCGGGCTTGAACAGTTTTAAAATTCTTAATCTCTCGTGGAACAGCTATCTCGAGAGAAATTGAGAACGAGACACTGTACAGATATCTACTTCATCCTGTGTGTCTAATTATGAAAAAGAAAAAAAGACAGCTCCGATTACAGAATCGAATTTCATTTAAAATTCTTAATCCTTTACATGAAACAGTTACGTTAAAAGAAGCGTATAACCGGCGATATGTTTCATTACGACGTGCCCAATTCCCTCCGTTCATTCCTCCTAACCTTTCATCAATGCCAGATTATTTATTTAAACGTTTATTTAGCCCAACAGCTAACTCTCTAACGTTTAATTCCTCCAATTCGGATCTTTCAATTTTCCACTTTTACTTTTTACTGTTTCTAACTCTCCACAATTCTAATCTCTAATTCTAGTTTCGGTACTGAAACATTGCTGCACCCTTATCCCTTAACCCTTTGACTACCGTTGACGCTTGAAGGCACTTGGAAAATTTGCGTTTGTGATACTGTAGGCGCCTAAAGGTGCTGAAAAAAATTGCACTTATAGTACTGAGGGCGCCTATAGATCCGCTGACACGAGCATAATGTTAATGTTAAATTTTTAGTACGTGTACTAACAATTCAATGCAGAATACGAAACAAATTAATATTGGTTGAATGTAGTGGAACTCAGCGTTTTGATTATTTTAATATACTTTAATATACTTTCGCCATTTTCGGTGTAGGTTGCGACAGCAATTCCTATCGTTACGGTAAAGTCTGCCGTAGTCAAGGATTTAAAAACGATAGTCCGATCTCTTCGTCTATATTTCGACCATAGAAACAAGCTTAAACTATAAAAGCCATCGATTGTCATTAACATCTTTGCTGTCGTTATTCGAGAAAAAAATGTTCCAGATTGCAACGTTAATTAACACTCACAACGTAACAACTTGCAATATTACTACAACACTTGTTCACCGTGAAATGCGACAGTAAGTCGCAAAAAGACGTCTCGATCTTTAAAATTTCGAATTTTAACAGCGATAGCGTCAATGTGTCGAATAGCCACATTTTTTTTTTATCTCGTTCGTAAGACAAATCAGATAGCTGGTGCCTCGTAAAAAGCCGGTCCCATTTGTAACGCGTGAAACGCTGAACGCGTATCGACGGTAACGAGCGGCCATGCGTTTTCCACCGATTCGCGTAACGCGCGACAAAACGGCGACAACCCGCGGTATTCCGTCTAACGAGACGCGGGCTCGTTGAAGAATCCGAGCAACGCGTCGAGACAGATACGAGCTTGGCTGCTGGTGTTTTTAAGAGACGTCGCGAACGTTAATATCGTTTCTTTCGCCAAAGTGGATCGCGACCGGTTTCGCGAACAGAACGCAACGCACCGCGAATCGTTGCGGCTCGTCGCGGGCTGAAACGCACCGATTATGAAATTGCATTAATCGGCGAACGTAATTTTCTTATAATTCGATATTGCGAACGACTGAATTTCACGAATGCGTCGGCATGTTTCGAAAGCGAGTGTGCTAACAGGCCCTTTTGCCTAAATTGCGCCTTCGATACGTAATTTGTTTGTATAAGTAAATTTCCAGTCTTTGCTTTGTGGCCCAAAACTTTTAAATGGGTCATCAAGTTGTATTTTTAAGAAATATTAACGTCCGTCGAGTAACGTTGTTTCTGTGAAAGAGAAATTGTCAAATTATATGGAAATTGCGATCGATGAATTTTATAATTAGCGGCTACTCAAAGAACGTTTATTCCTTAGATTATTTCTGCGTTACCAATTTATTTATTTGATAATTCTAGTCACAACACATTCAGCTCTAACCTCGAAATTATTTTTAAAATTTAACGCAAAGATAGAATATAAAATACAAGTACAAAGTATAAGTAGAACCTTTAGAATTGTTAAACGAAAAGAATTAAAGTCTCAGTCACGTTGCGCAGGAAGTTTTCTTTCTCGAAACACCGGTTACTTTCTATTTGTTAGAACGAGATCGGCAGATAAAAAATTGGGAGACTTTGTAACCAAGAGATTTTCGTCGTGGTACAGATAATTGGAGTTTAGGAAGTTGGGAAATGTGACGAAGAATTGGATACGGATGACGGAGGAACGACGGTGAGTAAGGGTGAGGGCATACGAAAAAAAAAATTCAACGTGGAATCCGACGACCTCGTTAAACTCGTAGATCGAATCGGAATTATCATCAGCGGTGAGAAAAATGCCCAGCACACGGGGCTGCGGATCAACGGATTGAATAACGCGTGGCTCGTTAACTCCGTGTGTATCTCCAGTGTCACTGCGGATGAACATTAACGAAGGAAAGTGTCGTGATTAAAATGCCTGTAGTCGCGAACAGCGGCGAATCGCAACGTACCAACGAAAATAATGCTAATAGCGACGCGTCTCTGTATCGCCAATAAAAAAAAAAAAAAGAAAAGTCTGGAAGAAATTATAAAATATAAAAGTTCGAAAAAAAATACGAAAATACAAAAGTTTAAGGAGCTAAAATATTTTTAAATATCGATTGTTCAAGTTTTACGCAACTGATAATTCGCTTTTGATCTCTAAATGGTATCGTTGTAGATTATTAAAATCTCAGTCTGTGTTTTATGTTCTTCATAATGGAGATTGGCAATAAATAAACCGTGGATGTTCGTATTTCTCTGAACGTAGTTAGACAGAACAGAATTTGTTAAATCTTCGTAACGAGCACTCCTCTGTCACGAACGTTTGATAAAATTTTCTGCGAATCTTTTACATTTCCCATTTCATTTTTAAGTACATGAACATTCTAGTAATAAAATTCAAATGAAAAATCCCGAGGAGAATCCTAATGGAGAACAACGATGCAGAATAATCTCCTGTTAATTATTCATTTCCGTTCAACCTCCAGAATTACTGAAATTTTCAAATTCGATTTTTTTCGAAATCAATCATAGAAGTATCCCTGTCATTATCACGATCGATAAAATCACGGAAGATTTTCTCAAAATACTTCATCACAGAAATATCTGCTATTATCGTGATCGATAAAATTAAGACACGAAGAATAATGTTTACTTTTTTATTGACCGATTAATATATTAAAAATATATATTATTAATAATTTTATATATATATTAAAAATATATATATTAAAAAGTAATACCAACTGAACCGAAATTGTGAACGACTGAGAGAGAAAGAGAGAGCAGTACGTCGAAGAAGAGGATTCAGTTTGCGGCGGTTCGATTCGATTCGAATCGAATCGACTCGCGGCGAGTACGAAGCCGGTCGATTCACGAAGCCAGAAGCTCTGTCCGCGAGCGGAATCGGGTTAACGTCCGTGTTATTTTTGCTGCGAGCTGTCAACCCGAGAATCCTTGCGCTAACAAGGTGCCGCACCGGTCGAGTAACCGAGTCCGTTTTTATCAATGGCCCTTTGGGAAGTGGCGGACGCTCGGCCCTTCGCAGCGAGGATCTAACGAGGGCCCCGGCTTTTTGCGCATTAAAATATCGACTAATTGCCCCACGATTCTGGCGACGTTTTTGCAAGATTTCGTGCGTATACCCGCCGCGTTGCTTCTGCCCCGCGAACGTGATCGGCCCACCGAATATTTCCCGAATCTCGAATTCGCCGCTTCCTTTTTCTCCTCTCTCTCTCTTCTTTCTTTTATCATCTTGGCTGATAAGCACCACTCGGGTCCTTTCCAGGAATTTTTCGACGTCAGAGCGAGCTTGCGATTCGCATTAATGAAGTTTAACTCTTATCCGGTGTCGTTGGGGGCCGTGGCAATTTAGATTTAAATTACTCGCAATTAGTTTCGGAATTTTTGTATCAAGCTGGATTTTATTCAGTGGACGGATGAGGCGAAATTTTTTTGGCAACGTTTAAATTAAATTAACACAGATGTTTGTGATGCGATGTTACTACTTAAGGCTCTTGGCCAGCGGGTATCGAAGACTGCGAACCATTTAAATTTAAATTAGCAAATGTGTTTTTGAATTTATCCTTTCGTCCAGGAACTTTGTGTCGACGGGTATTCCGTTGATGAACTTTGAAATTTTCCCGCAACGCACAATGTTCCTTGAAAAATAAAACTGTCTATATTGTCAGATTTTTTTGCAATTTTCCTCCCTCGACTCGTAACCTTCTAATTAAATTTTCTGAAATTCTTTCATCGGTTTTCCTTCGTCTCGTTTATTTAAAATTTGTATTTCAACAAGCCTGTGAAATATAAATAAATAAAAATATATAAAAATATCCCGTAGAAACTCAAAAATAAATGAACAAAAAAAAATAAAATCCAACGTATGTGAAAGAAAGTCGAAGGAGGAGGATCGAGGAACGTTATCGCGATTAGAGTCAAATTTTCGAACGTTTCGTCGTAATTACCGCATACTCTCTCTGAGGTTATCGTCGCGGCGATGGTCGCCGTATACTCTCAACCGAGAAGCTGAAGTCCTCTCTTTCGTCCTCGGTTTCGTTTCAACTCGTTCCCCCGATAACGCGTTACTAAGCAAACTGGGACGTTAACCCAGCACGAGGTATATCGTGCGTTTTCAGCGGGACGAACATTTGTATACAAAGTGCACAGGAGCTCGATGTCCAGACTTAATCGGCCGCCATAACTGTTTCAACGATATTAAACGTACTTTATCTCCTTTATGCCGCATTACCCACAGCGGTGCTCTCGATCCTGCCACTTTTCCTTCGTCCCGCTTTATAAAACGCTTCTTCTCAGACGTTCATTTCGCTGATTCGACGATTCCACCCTTCTTGGCTCGTTTCTCTTTTTTCTCTTTTACAAGAAAAACATAGCGCGATGCAAAAAGTCGACTTTGGTCCCTCGAATTTCGAAACTAAATTTAATACCAAATACCGGATCCATTTCCTCTCTCTCTATCTCTCTTTTCTCTTTTACAATACTGAAAGAATTAATTGCAATTGCTATTGGGAATTCAGAAAGTTCAAATTTGTTGTTAGCAGCCGACGAAACAGTTCTGAGAAACAATTCTTCTTCAATGACACATTTCGTCTAACATGTTTCGTGTACATACGAGATTCTTCGATCCTTCGCGTCTCGGAAAGCTAATCTGGGAATTGTGAAAGTTCAATTTCTTTTTAATGGTCGGTTCCAGAAATAATTTTTTAAACTGCCTGATCCGAACGTAAAAGTCACCCCCGTTGAACTATCAACACACTTCGTCGAATATACTTTCGCGCACATAACGAGTTTCTTCGATCCTCCAGTATCTCAGAAATTAATCGTCAGTTCAACTTTGAAAATTTGCCATTTATCTGATCTCTCGTCACAAGGCTGTCGGCCAAATTCAGTTTCAGGGTAGAAAACGTCTCATTTCTCAATCATAAACTACCAACGACCGTACACAATTCGTCTCCTTCCTTTTTTCTTCTTTTTTTTATTTTATTTTACGACGACGTCTCGAGCCACTTTTACGCAATCGATACACGCGATCGTTGGCCGCTCCGGAACGTTTTAACGAGGCGTTCCGACGGCGTTAATTTCGCGTTGCAGGCAACGCCGAGCTATCGGCGCGAATCGAGTTGTCGATGGTGAACTACACGCGTCCGTTGCCCGTCCAATTAGATATGCGAGCCAACCGTTTCCACGCCGATTAATCGCGCGCAACTACGCTTTTGCCCCCCAGTGCAAACGAATATCCAGCCGCGAATTAAGTCGTGCGATGCGACAAGGGCGCGCGGCTTCGATAATCGAGTTCTAGTCGCTGAGACCAGATCAACGGGGATCGCGCGAACGTAACTCTAATTTTAATCGCATTACGATAATTTACAAGCAGCGGGCAGTCGTTCGGATTCTCGCGAACAAATTGGACAATTACCGTGACACTCGTCGTTTGTCCGCTTCTCGAACGACAGTAATGTTGCTTTTTAATACTTGGCGGCGGTGGATAATTAAATTACCTGAGTGGATAATTAAATGACGGATGATTTCTTAAAATTTATATTATATAATATTATATTTATATTATATATAAATTTATATTAAAATTTTAAGAGAGAAAAAAGTTTCAAAGTACAGACTCGCAGAGAAATGTGGAAAAAAATGTATAAAATATGATGTCTCCTGATAAACTCAGTGGTACGACCGATTCTACGTGAAAAAACGTAGTCGAAAAAGAAGGAATCAAATTTTTTCACCAAGGCCTTCTCGTTTCCGAGAGAGTTGAGTTTAAAAATTTTAAAAGTATACTTAAATTTAGCTAATTGTAGACGTGACAGAAAAGAACAGTTAACGGGAGATTATTCTACGTGCGAAAATAAATAAAGAAATTAATTTGTAAGATATTTCGTTTTCGCAAAAATCGAGTTTGAAAATTTGCCAAGTTCACGTGTACCGAGGCAACTTTTAACAAAGTATATTCAAAGCCTATTTTCTTGAAAATAACTCCTTAAACGAAAAAAATTTTATTACATCTTTTCACTTAATTTTTTACGTATCGATTGGATACTCGGTATCCTATATTTTTGATCAAAGCTATTTTTTAATCAAATCGGATGAAAAGTTAGTACAAGTCCAAAAAATCACAATTTTAACATACTTGAAAAAATATCTTGAATTTTAATATAAAGATGGTTCATGTATCAAGTCAGACGAATGTTCTCGTTTGCCTAGCTGGTGATTAAACTTCGCTCATAAATTTTCCAACATTTTCTCACCCTACTAGTTTCGACATTTTTCGAGAGTACCCAATTTTAGACTTGTGCTGATCTTCAGCTACGATCGAATAAAATTCGAGGTAGAGTACTTACAAGTTCCACCACATAAACTGGAAATACTACAAAGCGGTCTGTTGCAATAGCTATAGTACGTGCTCCTCCAACCTGAAAAGAAGCAAAAAAAAATCAGAACCAATTCCCAATTTTGAACCTGTAGCGATACTGCTAATTCAATCGTGAATCATAAATACTTATATTCATTACTATTTTTTCACAGAAGAAATCTCGTGTTGAAAGTTGCAAAATATTTCATACGCGCAATATGCTCATAAATAATTCACACGCGCGTTCAGTCTATACGAAGAATCTTCCGTCCTTCCCGAGCTGGTGAAAGAAAAATGTCCACCACCATTACCACGAGCATTAGCTTGGCCGAGAGATAAAAGATCCGGTGGCACTCGCGCGAAACCGAGCAGCGAAAGACAAACGCAATATCCAAAGCGGACAAGCGGCAAGGGCAACTCGGTGGCGTTGCAGGTAATCGCGTAAAGACGCAAGAAAATGAACGCGCGATACGTGTCGGGATACATGTACGATTCACACTTTCATCGCTGGCGTGGATATTCCAGTTTCGAGTTATCGTCGCTCGAGGCAATCGTGTCGCGATTGTACGCTCTCAGCACGCTGGTAGACACACACACACACACACGCGCGCGCGCGTGTAAAACAGAGGTCGTTAAGGAACTTCCTATACACTCGGACGACTTCCCCTTTGGCCGGGGCCGAAAGCTCTAATTATTTCTTGCTTCGCAGCGCGATCACTTCCGCGCGCGCACGCTCGCTCGCCTCACAGGTGTAACCGTTTACGGGAAGAACCGGCCGATCGCGCGCTTAATTGGATTCCGATAAGCGTATGCCGACGTTTCGAGAACCGTACCCTCCGGCAACGGACGTCTAAATAGTCGTACTTTTACTCGCGCCCCCGGAACAACCTTCTTCGGAGATCGCTCTTACCGGGCTCCTGCCGAGGGGAGAGTTTCCAACAGGAAGTAACCGCGTTTCATTGTTGGTATATCTCCGGTGCGTTTCAGAGACGTTTCTTGGCCGTGATAGCGATAAGATTATTAAGATATTTTCGAAAATTCAGTCTTGAATTTTACCTGTAATTTTTTTTTAACAGTGTAGGTAAGATATTTTCGAAAATTCAGTCTTGAATTTTACCTGTATTTTTTTTTAACAGTGTATGTAAGATATTTTCGAAAATTCAGTCTTGAATTTTACCTGTATTTTTTTTTTAACAGTGTAGGTAAGATATTTTCGAAAATTCAGTCTTGAATTTTACCTGTATTTTTTTTTAACAGTGTATGTAAGATATTTTCGAAAATTCAGTCTTGAATTTTACCTGTATTTTTTTTTTAACAGTGTAGGTAAAATATTTTCGAAAATTCAGTCTTGAATTTTACCTGTATTTTTTTTTAACAGTGTATGTAAGATATTTTCGAAAATTCAGTCTTGAATTTTACCTGTATTTTTTTTTTAACAGTGTAGGTAAGATATTTTCGAAAATTCAGTCTTGAATTTTACTTGTATTTTTTTTTTAACAGTGTATGTAAGATATTTTCGAAAATTCAGTCTTGAATTCTACCTGTATTTTTTTTTTTAACAGTGTATGTAAGATATTTTCGAAAATTCAGTCTTGAATTTTACCTGTATTTTTTTTTTAACAGTGTATGTAAGATATTTTCGAAAATTCAGTCTTGAATTTTACCTGTATTTTTTTTTAACAGTGTATGTAAGATATTTTCGAAAATTCAGTCTTGAATTCTACCTGTATTTTTTTTTTTTAACAGTGTATGTAAGATATTTTCGAAAATTCAGTCTTGAATTCTGCCTGTATTTTTTTTTTAACAATGAACGTAAGATATTTTCGAAAATTCAGTCTTGAATTTTACCTGTGTTGTTTTTTTTTACAGTGTGCGTTTTGGAATTCGCGAGGGATCTGTCGATGATTTCAATGAGAATCGCAATCTTTGAGATTGCTGTTATCAAATTGTACAGAAATTTCCAGTAGAAAATAAACAAATTGATGCTGGTTTTATTATTCTTTTATATATATATTTTTATTATTATTTTATATATGTGTGTATATACAGGATGGACCAAAGATCACTTCCTACTAAAATAAATCCGTACTTTTTTTTATTACATATATTTTTTAATTTGTAGGAAACAATTTTCAAAACATAATGGAAAGGTCATGTTTGAACTTAAATTTAATTTAAAATTAATAAAATTGGTCTTTTCTATATATTTCGACATTTTATTAAAAAAAGATAGATTGAAAGAAACTTTTGCCCCACCTTACATGCATAATATATATACATATAATTATACGCATGTATATATGTATATGTTAATAATTTATATGTATATATACACATGTACACATATAATATATTCACAACTCACAATTCGTACGAAGTTGCAGAATCTAGCATGACAAGCCAACTTGTACGCTGCAAAGAATTATACCGTACATATATTGCTCGCGTAGATATCCCTCAGAAACGAAAAAAAAAAAGAAAAAAAAACAAAAAAAAAGAACGAGAGATTCCTCAAACGCACAGTTCAACCATGGAAGTGAAAGAACGGAATTCCAAGTAATCCGAGGAATGAGTGAGTAAGAAGAAGGAAAGAATGCGTTTTGATCGCGGAACGAGCGATGGCATCGCGGTGGATCGGGTATGGCGGCGGGTTCACGGCGTCGTCGTCGTCGTCATTCCTGTAGGACGCGATGACAATCTCCCTCCGCTGCCGTAGGCCCCCGGCTAGGTGTGGTCCTACGCTCGAGGCAGCGGCAGTTTCCAGGAACGCGAGCCATTAGACCTTCTGGCTGGTGTTATAAATTGTACATCGTTTAATTAGGCTCTCTTCCCGCCCGTGTTCGGGACGGCTCAGTTATTTACCATTTACCCCTGCCCCCCCCCCTCCCCGAGGCCGCCGCTCGCTATCTCGGGACAGCGAAGAGCTACTGTGCATCAAATTGGATCGGGATTGGGTCCCAGGAGGCGGCCGCTGGCTGCCAGCACTTCGTTCTCGGAGACGGTCACGGCGTCGTACCCGTTCGGAGCAAAGGTCACGGGGCAAAGCTTTCGTCGAGCTCTGACATTAGGGGCCAGTGCACGGAATTCACCGTGATTAGAAAGTCGGCTACCAATCGGCCCCAGCGATTGGCTGAAATCGCTTTCGGATCTTTTCGCCTTCTTGTTTTATTATTTCAGAGAGGAGGTCGCTGTTTCTTCCGAATCGATACCGCCTTCCGAATTGCGAATTTCCATCGGTGACATTATCAGTCAAAATGGTGCTAGTGTTCTCGATCGGTTTAGTCAAGAATTTGGGTACATTTGTATTTCGTACTTCGCTGCATATTTTCGTAAGGAAATCACTGTTGGTATATTAAATTTTTATTATATTATATTATATTATATATATATTTGTATTATATATTAATATAAAAAATTCTACGATGAATACTGCGCCGTGCAAATGTACTTTCTGTATTTTCTACCGCGATTTCCATCCGTGACATTATAATCAAAATGGTGCAAGTGCTCTCAATCAGTTTACTCAAAAATTTGGGTACATTTATACATTTCGTACTTTGCCGCATATTTTCGTAAAGAAATCACTGTTGGTATGTTAAAATATTAGAATATTAAAAATTCTACGATGAATACTGCCCCGTGCAAATGTACTTTCTGTATTTTCTACCGCGATTTCCATCCGTGACATTATAATCAAAATGGTGCAAGTGCTCTCGATCAGTTTACTCAAAAATTTGGGTACATTTATACATTTCGTACTTTGCCGCATATTTTCGTAAAGAAATCACTGTTGGTATATTAAAATATTAGAATATTAAAAATTCTACGATGAATACTGCCCCGTGCAAATGTACTTTCTGTATTTTCTACCGCGATTTCCATCCGTGACATTATAATCAAAATGGTGCAAGTGCTCTCGATCAGTTTACTCAAAAATTTGGGTACATTTATACTTTGCTGTATATTTTCGTAAAGAAATCACTGTTGGTATATTAGAATATTAGAATATTAAAAATTTTACATATACTTTCTGCACAATCAGTGATAAAAATTCCTGACTCCCTAAAGGATCTATAAATATGTACAGAAATACACAAAGCATACGTTTTTCGTTACCAGATACCTACAGTTGAGCATCGTAAGTCCTCGACAAGAAATTTCGATACCCGTGTGATACAGAATCGGTAGATTGCCTGCTCGAAGAAGGAATTCGTTTCCGCTACTTGAAAACGTCACTCACGAGCGAACTCACGAGTCCCCTGACGAGAAGATACTTTCCAATCGCTATCAAGATACAAGCTTCCATCGACGGTCAACGACGTAATCGGAGAAACAACGTTACTCGCTAATTTCGCGTTATCTACGAGCGCGTCTGCCACGGTTTGCGCCTAATGACCCTGGCGGCTGGAATGTCCATCCTCGAGAGAGAGAGAGAGAGAGAGAGAAAGATTTCGTTCGACGCGAAAATGAAGAGGTCCGCGATTCGATAGAGGCGGCTCTGACAAAAAAATTCCGGACTTATCTTCAACGATGGTATCGAAATTAGTTAGCCGAGCAATTGGAGCGCGCGGCTCACGAACAGCCCGCTTCAAGGTGGACTGAATAAAAAGTGGAAATTATGCCCGCAATTAAAAGGGTTGCCTCTTTCTCTTTCTCTCTCTCTCTCTCTCTCTCTCTCTATCTTGGCAGTCGCTTCGGTCACCGATAAAGTAATCAAATTTAATACGCTCGTTTAGTTTTTGCCCGCTTAAATTGTACCGCATTTAGAACCCGTCGTTTGACCGAACTGTTTGACAAAACTGAGTCCGCGTCGTCGATCCCCTTCAGCGAGAATAAAAATCCTTAAGATGTCAATTATTTCGAACGTCCGGAACAGAAGGAAAGAGGAGAAGGCTAACGACTCGCGAGTACTCTCTCTGACTTTTTCTTTGACGCGTGAATTTCTTGTCAACGCCTCGTTACCTAATACACGAGGTTGTATTAATCACCGTTCCAATCATTAGAATTTTAGTAACTTCTACGAGGAAATGATCATTAGTAATAGTTATTTATGATTTTTGTAATATGTCGATGAAATGTAATAATATTCTCGTATCAATTTTAATGTTTCGTATTTAATATTATTTAATATTTAATTTTAATATTATTCGTATTAATTTTAATATTTGTACTTTGTCGATTAATTCATTTTTTTAAAACAGATAATTCTAGACAGAGATTTCCAGAATTTGCCAAATGGAAAAAGGAAAATACGTCTCTCGTTTCTTTTGTGTCGTAGAATATCTATATTGTGGAATCGACAGAAAAGATACACGTAAAAAATATCCAATATGTACTGTTCAACATTAGAAGCTGAAATACAATTTATTTGGAAGGCAAATTTACATAAAAATCGAGAGAACCTATCACGAATTTGATATCTCGATAACATGTGCAAAACATCTCACTCAATCTCTCGCTCACTCTCCAGAGTTGACTAATTGGCTGGACGAAAAAAGAAAAAAAAAAAAGAAGAAATAAACACTCAATTCGGGTAAAAAATTGGTCAGATAAAAAGTGAATTTTTACGAGCGCTCGCAGATTGGAGGACTTGCCTTAATAGCTTCATAGAAACTGGCCGGCCCTTTAATACCCGCGATCGCTGATATAAGACACAAAAATAGAGGTTACTAATTACCGGGGATCGAAATGGCTCGCTCGATTTCCAGCCGAATCAAAAAATTAAGGACTCTCCGCAGGATTCGTGTTAACGCCGGCTGTCTCTCTCTCTCTCTCTCTTTTTCTTTCAGGTTCGCTCGCCAGTGGCAAAAATTCCGGCCTTATCTCGACCGATGAAGTCGAAATTAGTAGCTGGCTACCGTACACGGCCCCTCGCGGCCACGCCGCAAGCTGGTAGTGGTGAAAATCGGTGATAACACGGCGGCGGCGCGGCCGATGTCTGCTAAGCGTCGAGAAAGGGATGGTCGTGGTCCGGTCGATCGGTGGTAGTGACTAGAGATGGGATCGAGTACCTCACAAGTAGGTTCGAACCTCCCACCTCCCTGTCGCACGATTTTCTTCCCGATAACAATGTCACGTTAGACGTAAAATGTTAAAAGTATTTCGTGTAATTTATTCTTATTAACGACAGAACTACCGGCAAGCAAAGCGAAAATAAATAATTTACATACAGGAAAATATGATAGAACAGGGCAAGCTTCCGTTTATATGTTTCACTAATAAATCATTCGAGTCTCTGAAAGTACACTATTATAAAATTTCCAAATTGGTCCGTTTTGACCATTTTGGTAGTTTTATAATTTAAACTTGTACCGTAACTTGTTTTCTTTGTCACTTTTTCAAATTGACACCATAATTCGTATATGACGCGAGTGTGATTCGGTATGGACAAGGGATTAAGGCGGGATTTTCTGTGAGAGATTTTAAAAAGGAGGGAACATGATTCTCTGTTGAATCCAGTCACGGAGTCTGAAACACCGAGAGTCTGTACTGTGTATCCGACAACAAGTTCGAATCCGTTCGAATATGTTTCGAATTCGTGAAAGTATCGAAGGTCTAGATCGTCTTGGACGTTTTGAAAGTCCTGATCGTTTCGGATGTCATAATCACGGTAAAACGAAATGTCAGAGAACGTCCAGACATTTCGAATTATCATAAATATTCGCGCGTAGAAAAATAATACAAGCACCGGGCACGGTGGTTTCTCCTTTCGATTTTCTACGAGAAACATCGCTCTCTGGAATTCCGATTTTCAAACTTTGAGTAAATCGTGAATCTCAGATTTCTTGGATCAGAAAAAAAAATAGAAAAGGAAGAATTGTACAAACATGAAACTCTAGGTTGGTTCTAGGATTCGCGAAATGAATATAATCATCGAAACGTTTGCAATTTTACGTGACACTTCGAAGTTAAATAACTTGATACGGATCCGGATAAATACACGTTGGACTTGATCCCATCCCTAGTGGTGACGGTGAGCGTGGCCACGGGCCGAGAATGTGTCTCGTCGGTGAACGTGACAATATTAATAGCCGGTATGCCAATAGCAGCCGCGCTGTTCGTGGCGAACATCAATGGCGAAGTTCCGGTAATAGCGAACGTTCCGCGTAGATGCGGCTTCGCGAATTAATTGTCGTTAAAGAAAAAACAAAAAAAAAAAAAAAATTCGCGATAAGTTTCAAGGCAAAAATGCGGAATTTCTATTCCAAACTGCGTGTGGACGTGTGTGCTTGTGTGTGTGTGTGTGTGTGTGTGGAGATTGGAATTACCTTGCTGAAAATTTATATTTTACGTTTGCTAGAATTTTCCAGATTAGTTAGCTCGTCGGGAGGAAGTGGCAAGAGCAAAACTGTAAATACTGGTTCGTAATTGCCATTTTTCTATAGAACCGATGTGCGCGACTTTTTTTCAATCCAAGCAATAATTATAGACACCGTAACTTTTCAATCTCTGGAATCTAGAATCTAGAAAGACGTAAGGATGAGAAAAAAAATGTTAATAACCCTTGGAACTTCCTTTCGCAGCCCCGACGTTGGAAAACAGAATCGGATAATCTAAATTCCAAATTGCTCGATTGGTCCTCGATAAGATGAGCAACTCGTTCGAGCTTCGCTCGGTAAAGAGGGTAGTATCGTTAAATAAAGTATTATCGACAACTCGACCTCGTCCTCAAAATTTCGCCACACAGTTGGCACCCGTAAATCGCAGTGGTAACCGAGGACGCGAGTCCTCCGGTGCACGGACACGGAGACAATGCATCGGACAGCGAGGCAACAACGGGCGAACCGCATTGTTAATAGCGCGGTAATAACAGTTACAGGCGACGTCAGCGGCGATCGGCCGCGGTAGTGGTTGTAATCTGGCTGGTAATGGCGCTGGCTGAACCCACACAAATTTACCCCCTACGACGTAGACAGTGGCCGTGTAAGAGAGAGAGAGAATGGCGAGCGCGCGAGCGCAAACGGCGGACATCCGTAAGTGTTGGATTCTCGGCCGTTGTTAAGTAAATTGGGTCCCAACCGGTTTCTTATTTCGTGGCCACTGTCTTACTCTCTGCGCGCTCGGGCGCAAGGCGAACGCTCACCAGCAAGAACCGATCCGTTGCTTCCCTTCTTCGGGCTCCGTTCTCCGGACGTTCAGGGCCGTACGATAGGACTCTCTTGCGACTACCACTTTTATTCACTTCGATCTTCCTCTTCGATCGTTCGAATTTATTCGTCGGTCGGGAAGAGAAATTTTTTTGATTGGGAATGTGTTCTCGACTTTTGTCGCGAGATTGATTGTTATTTCTCGTGAGAGTCGATGTGCTGTCGTTAGAGTTGAATTTTGTGGAATACGAATTTCGCAAGTGCGAGAAACATTTAGAATACATTATGTAACTTTTGTCGGATAAAGGAAATTTCCGTTTCTCAGTTATATTCGTGAAAGTGTATAAAAATCGGCAGCCTAATGGCGAATACATTGTCACGCTTCTGCCTCGTTGAAAGTCGAATGTTAATCGTAGAAGGGGAAATCTAAAATCCGTGATTTTGACGAGAGTTGATCGAACCTCTATCGCACAAACGAACAATAAAACGACAGATAAAACACAATAATTACACAAACTATCTGTCCTTTGGTCGAGTTCGAATAAACGTAAATTCCATCGTGTATGTTTGACGTTGTACATCTACATCATGCATTGATCATTAAATTGCAAAACGCGAGACCTTGCAAAAATTTGCAAGAATCGATCTTGAACTGAAAGATATCGCAGACATAGTTTTGTCTGTCAATTGAGACACGATCGAGGTAGTTTCGTGAAGATCGGACCGTATCGTAGGCAAACGAGACGAGTCGACGTCAAAGGAACGAAAGGAGACCATTCCTCTGGGTTTTCGTTTTACTAGCTTTGCATACAACTGCTTCGAGAGACTCGAGAGGCTAACGACGCGCGTTACGTTTACCTTTTGTGCGTTGCCGTTTGAGGAAAGCTAAGCTGCCGGAACAAAATGGTAGCATCGAGTCGGGGCCGGGGCCTCCGTGAAATCCCCGCTGCCCCCGGAAGCGTATCGATCACAATATTCTCTACAGAAGGGAGGCGATATCAGCGCAAACGCATCTTGTTGATATCTTACTTAATAACGCGAACATTTCGCCGGACGGCTCGCGGTCAAACGTGAACACCGTGAACACCCGGGTCGTTCCCCGTTCGTGGAAGCTAGCGCGAAAACTCGTTAATTGTTCGTGGTTCGTTAACTCGTTTGCAGGAAAAGTCCCACTCCAGACACTGCGCGAGCAGCACCATGCTAACGATGGTGGCCGACCGGTCTCAAGAGGGATGAACCGGGGAGGGGAGAAAAAAGAAACCATCGTACAATATCGCACAAGTGTTTTACCTGTACAGACATTTGCAAGGTGAAATTGAAATAATGAATCGTGAGGATCGTTTCATGAGTCGTGATTCGATTCAATTATCGTGAGAATTGAAGTGTGAATGAGAGACAAAGGTGAGGTACAATTTGAATGCAAGTACCGCTAAAATTGACTTGGGCTATTCTCAACCAACGCTGTTTACGAGTCGTAACTGTCCGCGTTCCAATTTAAAGTCGTTGTAAATAATTCGTTTTTTATTTAAACGGTATTAGTGAATTAATGGTAAGCTACGAATGCAAGTGTGCACTCGCACACACATTTTGTATAAAAAAAAAAAAAAAAAATGATACAAACGTTGCAAATGACAAGATACGCGCAGATATACTTTTCGCAGCTAGTGATTACACGCAAATATAGATACAGTAACTTGCCAACAGGATCATCCAGATCTCTTCGAACAATTAACGACGAAGTGTCCCGCCAAAAGTCAAATCACGGTCACCGCTAATTAGACACGATACCTCGGCGAAGACGGAGCAAAGCGTGCCGAGAAGAAGTTTGGCCGTGCACCGTTGGCTTTCGTGCTGAGAACGAGACGCGCGTACACGTGTTTCGTAGAACACACAGGGCTGTCGCGGGCCAACGTATTTCGTACGTGCGTGTATCCAGAAAGTACTACGTGAGCCGCGAGGTGGGTCGCCTTTTGTTTTAACATGGGGAAACGAAGGGAGGCCAACTCCCCGGACCGGGTTACCACGAGATCTCGCCAGCTGATATCCCCGCTTTTTTGTCAATTTATAAGGATTTATACCGGCCGAGCTGCGGATACGCTGCCTCCCCCTCTGGCCCTTCACCACCCTCCCTCACTGTGGACGCGAAACCAACGTTTCACCAAGGGGGTGGTCCTCGTGGGCCAGGATCGACGAGCCTGCCCGAGAAAGGGAGAATAAAGCTTCGTCGAGACAGGCTCGTGAGAGCAGGGGGCTATAGGAGGGGAGGAGGAGAGAGGCCGGATCCTGGAAGAGACGGTCCGACAAAAGGAAACCGGCGACTCTCGTTGTTACGTGCTTCGATGCTCGAGCTTCGAGGTTTTCGGGGTTTTCAGCGAGCAGGAAACGGTTTCCAAGTAACCGCTGAGAAGCAGAAGATTGCAAAACCACCGGTAACGACGGAAGTTGCGAGATATTTTTTGGATCGTGACTGGTGTAGTTCCATCTCGCGACGAGACAATCTGTAAATCGAGTCGCGTTGAAATCAACGGCACAGAATTCTCCGACAATGTTTCGTCGACTTCAGATTTGCCCGACAACAGTATTAACCGACAATGATACTGACCGATGACATTATTATATTTGTTCATCGTTGTTTTTCCAATGATAACGCAACGTTTAAGTTAGGTTTACTTGTATTTCATTTCTAGTTGATAATACATGTTCATCGTTTCTTGGATATGGAGACATTTTTGTATAATTAACTATGACTGTGTAATTTGACTGTATAATTTTGTATAATTTACTATAATCGTACAATTAACACTGACAATAAGAATGATTACAACTCTATTCGATACACTTAGTAGCAATAAGGACCATAGCCGAACGCAAAACTGAGGCAACGTCCGTGGCGATATGCAATTGTCTAACGTTGTTGTCGGACAATGTCACTGT
The DNA here is from genome assembly GCA_036937485.2 of Tetragonisca angustula. Taxonomy (NCBI): domain Eukaryota; kingdom Metazoa; phylum Arthropoda; class Insecta; order Hymenoptera; family Apidae; genus Tetragonisca; species Tetragonisca angustula. Next base: position 25,966 of record JAWNGG020000119.1, on the reverse strand, counting down.
CGATGAATACTGTTTGTCGGGCAAATCTCGACTCGATGAAATATTGTCGGTGAAAACAAGCGCCGGAGAAGTCTGTGTCGATGATCTGAACGGGAACTCGAGAAACCGAGAAAACTCGCTGCCATATTTCCCCATGCCCGAAACGTCCAATTCCCCGAACTATCACGCAACGATTAATTACCTGTGGATCTGTCTCTGGGGAGGGCTCGCTCGGGTTCACGATGAAACTCAAAGGCGAAATCGGAGCACCCGGTTTGCTGGGAAGCGTGACGCGGAGATTCGCGAAACGAGTGGACCGGGACCGGAGGGTTGACAATTAAGCAATTATCTTCGTCGGTGTCTTCCTCCTCGGGCCATTTCTCTCCGGGCCCGTCCCCCTCGATCGTCGGCAGCCAACGATCCTGGACAAGGACGACACGGCGAAGAGGGAAAGTGTCGACAGCCGACGGCGAGGGACGAAGGAGGAAAGGCGAATTGCAGAGGTGCAAAAGGGTAAAAACGTGGGGAGGTGGAATGAGCCGTTGCAACGAGGGTCGAACGAGGAGCGGCGAAGGTGAAAGAGCGAGGCAGACGAGGCTTCGAAGGGGGAGGGACCGTATCTTAATGATATTGTAGCCGGCGTGCACACGCGCAGGCTTCCTCTAATTGCGCCACTGAAGCGGCCATGTTACCTAGCTCGGGGGGTGCAACGGAGAGGGAAGATCCTCCGTCAGGAACCGCGTTCGTGTCTGTGACACACGCGCGCACACACGGTGGAGGAAACAGTCGCGAGTACAGCGGTGCGGGCGCAACGGGTGCACGAGCGTCGAAGAAGGACGCAGAGTGTCGCAGAAAAGGCATGCGTGCGAGAGGAGGACGAGATCGTACAGGGGGTGTAGATTAAACGAGGACAGCGAGAGGGGTGATCGAAGAGGGAGAAAGAAGAAGGAGGAGGAGGAGAGGAGGACAGAGGTAAATAGAAGATGTTGCTCGCGAGAGGAGAAGGAAAGGCTCGCGGTGAAAAGGAAACGCCGATCGCGGCCAGCGAGGGGCGACAGAGAGAGCGGCGAGGAACGGAGCGAAGCTGGATGAACACACAGGGGACGCGGAACGGGATGGAGGTGAAGCGAGAAAGTAACGAAGAGAGAGAGAAAGAGAGAGAAAAAAGACGCGAACGTGCGCGGGCAAGAAAGGGAAAGGGCGAGGGGGAGGGAGAGAGAGAGAGAGAGAGCGGGGTGGGAGATCGCGGCGAAAGAGAGGGGATCTCTTGAAGGTAAAAAGTTGGAAATGCAGCATGGCGGTTGGGAATCGGTAGCAATTATTACGAAACGACGACAGTTGAATGCGAATACTCGGTTGGAAGAAGAGGACGGGGGAATTTCGAGCCACCGAGTTGGACGCGGGTGGCGAAACGACGCGGAAAAGTCGATCGGACCTTGTTCGACGCTCTAATTGTCTCCCCGCTGAAAGACACGGAAGATTCTGCGTCCCGTGTGCGTGTCGGGCGTGTAACCGAATTTTTCGTTACGTCGAATGCGTATTTCGCAATCGGACGAAAAATCGAATCCAGCTGCATGTATACGAATAAGTACGGACAACGTCGGGCGAGCAAAACACATATGTACGTTTAATTTGTTCGTCCGTACATGTAAAAAAACATACGAAGAAGTTCGTATATTAAAAAAAAAAAAAAATCAAACGCATTTATTCAATAAGTTGTTCAAGTTAAACGTCGAGGTCTAAAATTCAAGCAGAGGATATAGTCTCTTTCAAATTTCGTAATGATGTAGTCATCAAATTGTTCATCCCCGCGAATTGCGGTACAAGACTTTTTCTATCAGACTTTTTCATTACGTTCGTTATTTCTCTCTCTCTCATCTCGTAAACTTTTTTAATAAGCCGCGGCGTATTACCGGCATATTACACAAGTGCATAAGCTGATAAAGCCAGTAAAGCTGGTGCATCGCTAATTTCGAGACGAGCAGCCGAGGGAAGAAATTTTCGCCGGAGTGTCGAAACGTTCACCTCGGCGCGGCGCAGTTTTTTACGCCGGTGACACCGAAGTCTCGAGGCTGACTCGTCGGTTAATATTGACTGGCAGCGGTTACGCGTGCGCCAAAGTGGTTGCTCGCCCGAACAACCCTCCCATTTTAACTCGCATCCCCTGAAACTTCGGCCACCCCACCAGCCGTGCCTCGCGATTGCTCATGGCGCGTGCTTTTCCATCCTTCTATCGCAATCTCGTGCTGTGATACGCGTTTTTCTCGCAATTCACTCGGCCCAACTCGCAGCGCGTTGTACACCAAAGTGGCGTTCCGGCCACTTCTTCGCAACGAACGTGCGCGCACACACACGCACACACACGCTCGTGTCGTAAATTGAAATTTCTGATCGTCGGATCAGAGCTGTGTGTGCCTGTTTCTCTCGGCGCGAACAACGATCGAGCTTGGCCAAGCTTCTGGGGCCGAAAACGTAGACACGGGAGTGAAACGTAGAGGAGATCTTTCTCACCCCGGTTTACTCTGGCCGTAATTTGTCGGACGACTGCACGATCAATGCGTCGATTTGCAGAACGCCGCGGCGTACAATTATATTACGCCCCCTGACGTCATATCTATCCGCGTTTCCGGCCGAAGACGAAGTTACTATTCTCGATGGCACAATTAACCGGCAATGTGCAAGTGTTGCCAAAGTAGCTGAGCGCGTCTAAACAATCCTGTTATCTTAGCACGTTCCCATTTGCAAACTCGGCCAGGTCGTAGGCGACGTTTGCGAAATTCAAACGCGGGGCAGACGACTTCCAACAGTTAGCGTTACGATAAGCACTGTGGAGCGATTACGATGGCTGTGTCAGGCGACACTCAGGATAATTAAATGGTCGAATTTTTCCACAAATTTTCGCCAAAACTCATCCATCTGGGAAAATTTCGAGAACGCTGCTATAGTACTAGAACCCACGCGTTGATTTTTTATGAACTTATCATCATATATATAAAAGAACCCCTTTTAATTATTTTACGAACCCCTCTTTTCAGAAAATGTTAAGAAAATTACAAGTGTTCGGTTAGAGTTTAAAAGTGAGAAATAAATGTGTTTTATGGAGGATTCACGACTTGGTTATGTGTACATATAGGTATTTTAAGTCTTAAATGTTATACGAGTTAGTTGTGTCCAAAACATTTTATATTAAACAGATGTAATAAACACTAAAAAAGACACTAGATCCCGTTCTCAGAATGGGTAGCTTGCTAGTTTTTTATATAATAAAAGAGAGAACAAGACAATAAAAAATATTAAGAAATAAAGTATATATATATCTAATGTATAGTGCAGGGGTGACTGGGCATGATGTCACCCCTTTTATATCAACGTTTTGACGTCGACATTTATTTTTTGCTCCTCACTTGCACAAGCAAAAGTTGCAAAACAAAAAGGAAACGTAAACTTTTCAGAGGATTATAAAAGTGAGAACCAAAAAAAAGTAGTTTTTAACCATCCTCCCCTCCCCCTTTCCAAGTGACGCCACTGACTTAGTGACTCACGAGCTAGTACTAAAAAAAATAATGAACAAAATTTGACCTACTTCTCAAAAAGGTTCACCGTCACTGGTATATACTATACTATATTGTACTATACTCTATATACTATACTATACTGTATTGTATATAATACTGTGCAATACTGTACTGTATATAATATACTATGCTACACTGTATTGTATATAATATACTGTGCAATACTGTACTGTATATAATATACTATGCTACACTGCATTGTATATAATATACTATGCTACACTGCATTGTATATAATATACTATGCTACACTGCATTGTATATAATATACTATGCTACACTGCATTGTATATAATATACTATGCTACACTGTATTCTATATGATATACTATGCTATACTGCATTGTATATAATATACTATGCTACACTGCATTGTATATAATATACTATGCTATACTGTATTATATATAATATACTATGCTACACTGTATTGCATATAATATGCTATATTTGTATCGTTATTAGTAATCGTTCGATCTGATAGATTCCTATAAATCTGTCTGTGTTTCATTTCCCGCGGGCTGGTGTTTCGTTGAATCATCGTCGGATCCAGCTGATTTTCTATCGTAAATAAATTGCTACAGGCAAATACGATTCGGAGGAATAGGATAGATCCTCGTTGTTTCGCCATTGTTTGTGTCGGCGCGGCCGGGAGAGCGGATAGGCACGCGGTAGATAAGTTTGAAGCACACGAGCATTTGTAGCCTGGGATACGTGTCGGGTAAATACAATGATATTCGAAATGTCAGAAGTGCAGTCACGTTTGCTCGCTCGCCTTAAACGTGAGATACGGTCGGACTTAATGTGAGATTAAGTTGCTCTCTTATTTCGAAAGGCAGCATTTGTTAAGTGGAAAAAAAGCAGCCAGAGACTGTAAAATGCCACCCCCCCCCCCGGTGAACGCTTTCAAGTGTAATCGTCGTCCATCCCAAAACTTTCAACGCTTCCCGCAAAAGGATTTTTGGTCACGAACACGGTTTCCGGATGCAACCGAATTTCGCGGTGGAGGAAGTGATTTTCCAACGTTGAAACGCGACGACGAAAAGTTCGTTCGTGAGGCAAAATCGAAGAAACCGAGGCAACCCTCGAACAAGCGCGACCGAGGCGACAGGCGGAGGGCGGAGGGGGATGTTGGCGGGCGCGATGTCGCAAATAATTGGTCAATAATACCCCTCGCGGGTGGCGAAAAGCAGGTTGGCCGGGGACAAAACGTCGTCGCCGGGGCGTTATCGTGTACAGTGTAGCCGTGTGTTCAACGAATATATACCAGCCCCTTCCTCCGGTCGGGCCCCTACCCGGAGGCAGCGCTGACAACTTCTCATTGTCCGGGATTCAGCTTGACGTCGCGGGGACGTGCTCATTGTTAATTAAACTACGCGTCGCCGCGCCATTGCCGCAGAACTCTCGCCGTGTTACTCGCCCGATAACTGCCGGCCTGCTCTCCGGGGCTGGTGCCTCCCGCGCGCGCGTATCGAACCGAGAGTGGCGAGCAGCATTTTCTCCTCGTCGCGTTTTACCCTCGCGTCCTCGCTCTCTGTTTCACCTCTCCCTGCGCTCCTCGCACCGCCCGCGGCCGCGACAGACACGTTTCATCGGGCTGTCGCTAATAACGCGCCGGTTTAATTACCACGGCGAATTAACGGCCGAGCGCGCGCCTTCTCTTTCCATCGAACGACCGTTTCGAGGAATATCCCTTTCTCCGTTGGATCGATTTCTTTCTCACTCGGCTCGAGGGTTTGTTGGGATTGTTTTGTGGAACTTGGAATTTGGAAAACGATCGTCCCATGCTGCGGGTATTTTGATCTAACGTCAGTTACACGAAGAATGTAAAATAAAAGTCGTTCGTTTGTGTATCAAAGAGATTCAAATTCGGCGAATTTTCTACGCACGCATTGTAGATTACTCGTTCCTTTGTTCGCCGACTTGAATGAATGAATCAATTGAAAAAAGAAAGTATCAGGGCCGACATTGTTGGAAATAAAATTACACGAGAAGAAAGAACAGAGTAGATTATTCGTTCTTACGTTATCGTTAATTAAATCTATCGCCTATCTGCCATAAATATGATTGTAAAAGTATCAATGAGAATAAAGTTACACGAAGAAAGGAAAAAAAGGAAAGGAAAAGAAGGAAGAGAACGTCCCAGCAAATAGACCTCTCGTCGAAGATGAGAAAGACTTTGCGGAGCGGTTGAACGCGCGAGATCGCATATTCCGCGCGATGGCACGTCCTAATTCTCACGATCGGGCGTCCCGATGCTCCTTAAGCGGGCCATAAAACGCAGGAAATTACCGGGTAGCAACGTCGTGACGTTCCTCCCGATACGAACCTTATCGTACGTAAGCGGCATCGCTTCGTGCTCGCTGTGGATCTGGCGAGAGGGTGGGCGAGGATGGGGGCGAGAAGGCAGCCAGATAGAGGGTAGTTCCTACGGCGGCTTTCAACCAACCATCTCACGTGCGACGATCCTCTATTGTGTGTCGCGGCCCAGGCGGCTTTTTCTGCCGGCGGAATCGTTCGGCTCCTAATTTCGAAGTCAGGCAATGGGAGGAAAGAAATATATCGCGCCCGGTACGAGTAAGTGGATATAAAAGGGCGGTGTGTATAAACTCCTCCGTCGTTCGTGGAATTCCGCAACTTTTCATCGGGCGTTAGTCTTCCTCGCACCTGGCTTGACGACAGAGGTCTTCATTTCACGCGGCCACACTTGCTTCTAATCCGTGTAATTTTTCACGCAGTATGGTCGACTGACATCTCTGTTTTATAGACAATTGAAACGTGTCGGTGTATACGTAGAGTGAAGAGCATCATTGTACCAACAACGAATGAAGAATTGCGAACAATTTAAACCGATGTAACTTTGTAAAAAAAAAAAGATTGTATAGCAATCCACTTAGTCACTTTAAACTTGATAAGTTCGTTTCGTTTGAAGATGATTTTACATCACGTAAACGGATGGGAAACGGGGGGACACGTTTTCCTCGAAAATTGTAAAAATTCAAACGTGTGTGAAAATATTAAAAATTTCTTTTCGTAACTAGATCCATTTTGAAGGTTGAAGTTTCTCCTTCGCAACGATTCTCTAAGACTTGTGGTTCTGCAATTTGTTCTTCACTGTTTTCTTGAATGTTGAATGTCAGAGTTGAATGACAAAAATTGAAAAATCCCAACATTTTGTCGTCTAACCTTGATATTTCAGATTCAATAAAATGAAAAAAAGTGAGAAAAAAAATTCGTGGTTGAAAGAAAAAATTTCAATCTTCAGGATCATGGTAGATTTAGTCGTAAGAAAAACTTTTCAACGTTCTTACAATTTTTGAGAAATGTGTGTCCCTAGTCTCTCTGCGTGATGTGAAATCATTTTCGAGAAGAACGACTGTCGAAGTACAAGCTTCACGATTTAAAACGAGACCAACTGGATCTTTCTTTGCGAAATTGTTCCAGATCAAATCATCGATAATCTTTCATTGTCATCGATACAGCTTATGCTCTTCGTATCGCATATTGATAAACTTCGTCTTCGTTTCGTGAGTACTGAACCACCCGTATGATTGACAAACGTCTCTATTTTGTGGACATTAAAATATCCGTGTGTATATACATTTATTGACAAATGCATAATCACACGAATGTTTAATTCGCAAACACACGTTGCACAGTTGAGAGTTCACAGACGTTCAACTGACGAACTGACGTCTAGCAGGTCCTTTTTATCGAAGCTGCCGCGAGTTACCGCGAGTTCGTTGGAATTTTCTCCGAGCGATCGATTTTCATCTTCGATTCAAGTCTCGGCGAGAGAAGAGAGCTCTTCGCACGGTCGATCACTCGAAGAGGAAGATTCCGAAAGACGGCGATGCCGCGCGCGAAAGAAAGAACCGGCGGCTCGAGCCACGATGCTCTCCCCCGTGCTTCGCAGAAACAGCGGCCAGCCAGCCGAAGCGGAACGTTCGAAGAATCCGGATCTGCGACATTCGTGCAAATTAGCAGCGGCCGGTGACAGTATCCGTGATCACCGTGACACCGAGTAACCACTCGTCGCTCCGTACATTCCTATCTGCGATCCCCGTGGCCAGCTGTGACAGCCACGCGGCCATGTCTGTCCCGTGCACCCGTGATCTCTCTCCTCGCCGTCGCGACCATCCTCCCTCTCTCGGTTAGCAATATCGACAACAAATACCGGCCGCGAACAGCGTTCTGTTGCGCGGAGAGGGGAAACCGTGAAACTAGAGATCGAACGTGTACCGAAAGTACGAAACAGTATTTGTACATGTAGCAGGTGAAACGTGTACTTGACAATATGATATAGACCGAGGATCCGTGTCGGTATCGATCGCACGTGAATTAAGAAATTAATTACCCTACTTTACTTAATATTTACTTGCTTCTTTTTTTTTTTTTTTTTTTTTTTTTTTTTTTTAATAAAAAAATATTTCCATCGATAAGGATGTTGAAAATGACACTGGGAAAGATTGCAGAGGGTCGAAGATCTGCGTTTCGGTCGATATATTTGCTAGTCTCGACAATGAGCAAACTCGATTCATATTAAAATTAACTCTGGATTCGTTCGTTACGCGTACGTACATACGCACGTGCCTTTGCACGCACGCATGAAACGCAGGGACAACTTGCACATAAAGCGAGATGTCGCTAGCTGGTGGTACGTGTACTCTGCGTTGGCTCCATTCTTCCTGCTTCTTCTCTCGCGTCGCCTTTTGTCTCCCTTCTCTGCCGTTTGGTTGGCAGCCCCGTTCGTCCGTATTCGCGTCTCGTTCCGTCACTTGTGCGCCGTTTTCCTCGTCGTTCTCACGAGACCCGCGATATTTCCGTCCTCGTCCATCCCGGGGCCCCTGGATTCGCGACTGTGCGCTGCCTCCTTCTCTTTCCTTTTCGCCGACCGCGTCTGCGGGGACGATAGTCGAGAGCAGAGGCAGTAGAGAGTAGCTACGAGCTCTCTGGAGCCCCGACAATACCCAGGAAATTACATAACTGTTGGAAATATCAACCAATACCAATGCTCTGGCATAGCCAGCCGCGAGAGCCGGCGGCGGCGGCGGCGGCGGCGGCGTCGGTGGTGTCGGTGCCAACCCCTCCGTGCCATTATTATAACTGGGTAGGTGGCGTATTATACGCGGCCGTCGGGGGAACTCAGGCGGGCGAACGAGATAGCACCGTGCCTGGAGAATGAAACGAGAAATTGAGTTGTGCTGAAACGGGGAAAGGGGCTGCACGCCGCGGAAGGGGGCCGACCGCCTCGACGACCAGCGTCGCGATGGACGCGAACGTCGAACGGGGTTGAACAAATTTCACCCTTGTCCACCAACGCTAACCTCGCTCCTAAACGACCCAAGAGTGATCGAAATGACTAATTTATAATTTTATAATTTAGATGGTCTTCTGTATCTTGGAAAATTACATTCTTACACGTTACGAACACGTTATGTATTTTAATCACATATTTTCGTTGCGTATTTTAGTTTACAAATTTTTCTTACGTTGTAATTACATATTTTGTATATCGTGGAAATTTTATACATTTATTTTGTAGTGTATTCTTCGATCACTTTTTTGATCGAAGCTTGTGTTCTTTATTTTCTTGCACTATCGTTCCTTTGTTACAGATAATTATACTTTAGTCGTCGGTAGTGCTAATGTTAAGAAAATCTACAAGTTTTACCAAGAGTTGAAAGTTTAATTCGATCTGACGAAAATCTGAACGTCACGTTGAAGATTGTCGCTTGAGAGGATCGTTTAAATCGCGCATCGGGCACGACAATTTGCCATTTTGTTGTAATTACTCTTCGAAACGACGTTCTTGCAGCGTGCACGGAAGAAAGAGCGAAACGGGGTTTTGAATCCATCGCTATTGCGGGGAGAAAAGCGGCGAGAACGGGGAAAGATAGTGCTCCAGTTGCACGTATACCGGTGGCAGCACGTCGACTGCCGAGTAATTCGCAAAAATTAATTACTAACTTGTTCCACGGCGGGAAAGGATCCCGCCGGTGCAGAGTGGAGGCCGGAGACAAAGGAAAAAGGAGCTGCTTCAGGAATCCGCGGGCACAATGGAACAGGAACGCGAGCGTTCCTCGAGGAAACCGTGCGTTTCGTCGCGCGACCATCGTTGGAATTTCGCGCCGCTTAATCGACCATCGTTAACGTGCTTCGCGTTCCACCGAATTCGGTACTACTCGCCTCGTCAGATAAAATATAACGCACGCAGAAGGAAAACTACGAATGTCCAATGAAATTCCACGTGATCGCGTAAATAGAGTCTGTCGGAACAAAATGAGACAAACTATTGGAGAGAAAAGCTGGTGTAAGTTAAAGAAGCACATTTATTTATTTCACATGAGAAAAAGAAATAATAATAAAAGTAAATTTTATATCGCTACTGTAATTTAAAACAATCAACAATTTTCTTTTTAATTCATTATCATTGATTGGTTGTTAGTGTCAATTTTTTCGAATGACTGATCTCTTGTCCAAGTTTTCATAAATTTGCTGACATTTGCAACATTTTCTCAAATCTCGTTTTAAGGCTAAGGTCGAACGTTTGGATCAACGTCTAAGTATATGTATTTTCTGGCCGCGTAAGAAAAAATGGAGGGACGAATATAAAATAAAAATAATACGTCTGTCTAACGATCCTAGAAAAGGAACTTTATCAAACTGAACGAAAATTTATAATCAGGGAAACGACAGAAAATTAAGCAGCGTGTAAAGGGGCCGTGGCGATAAATGCAAATAGAACCACTTGAAAAGGCGTCGCAAACCCGATCCAAAGGGCTGATACCGTATGCATACCGATAACACCGACCAACCTCCCCCTGGGACATTTCAATTCGTAGATACAGAAGGGTCCATAAAAACTGGTCGACGATATAAATAAGCGTTTAATGTTGCGCGTTCCTAAATTGAATCTCGGCCACCCAACGATCTGTGGACAAGATCCTCCAGGGGTGAAATCACCGGGGAACTATTGTCCACCGGCGAACGTACTCTCAGCTGATGTTCGAGCGTGCCGCGCGTGACAAATGTTTCCCCGTGCTATATGCACCCCCGTAAAAGCCGGCATTACATACGAAAAGTCAAGCAGCACCGACGATGGACCCCATACGTTCTCTGTTTGCCTATTATGTATGGTTTACCGTGGTTTAACCAGGGGGGAATCTGGTAGCTGGAGAGCGTGCACGGGAGGGGGTGAGCCCCCGAGAGACTTATGACTGTGATTAAGTGTGATGTATCGAGGAATGGATATCAAAAGTTCGGGGCGGAATTCATCCTCGTAATTTCCCGCGTGGAGTCGCGCGGCAGATTCTCGCGATACTTTTCTCACGGTGCGAACTGCTGAAACGCATTTCCGAGAGTTTGAATGTTTCTCTCCGGAATTGTCGAGAAGCAGGAAGATTTCTTCGATGAATTTCCATCGACGTCGGACGATCAAGAAGACGATCGTAGTTAGTCGGGTCGTAAATAATGTCTCTGTCGGCGATGATCGTTCACTCCCGTTCAAAAGTTTCAAGAAAGTTTTTTATTTTTGGTAATCCAGTCCAGTAATGAAATAACACGGAGAGTTATAGAATTGTATCAGCTTGTTGCAGAGGAGAATCTCATCCCGTATATTTCGTCGTAAAACAATCTTGAACATTGAAATCTTTAGTCGATCGAAATTTTATAAAAAGAAATTCGCGATTCGCCGATCGCGTCGAATTCAGTAAGCCTCGGATGCTTTTAATGGACACCGCCTAACAAATATCATTCGATAACAGATTTAATCACGAAATTCCGAATAACTTTACATCGCGAAATCGTGAAATCCACCATCTCGTATGCAATTAGCTACCAATTAGCAGTTCAACTTCTTCGGAACCTAACCTAAACTTAATCGGTTTCGAATACAGCATCTAATTGTAGCATTTAACCTAACTGAATTTAACCTAAACTTAATTTAAATTAAGTCTAACTAAATTTAACCTAAACTTAATCAGTTTCAAATATAGCACCTAACCTAATCTAAATCTAAATTAAACCTAACCTGAAAGACTTTTGAGCCGGGGTGTACGTGCGGTTGTAAATCTAACCTAAAATTAATCAATTTCGAATACAACACCTAACAAAGCACCTAATCTCACCTAAATCTAACTAAAACTAACGAATTTTGAATACAGCACCTAACACAGTACCTAACATAATCTAAACCTAACCTAAAAGACTTTTGAGTGGGGGTGTACATGCGGTTGTAAATCTAATCTAAAATTAATCAATTTCGAGTACAGCACCTAACAAAACACCTAATCTGACCTAAATCTAACTAAACCTAATTAGTTTCGAATACAGCACCTAATACAGTACCTAACCTAATCTAAACCTAACCTGAAAAACTTTTGAGCGAGGGTGTACATGCAGTTGTAAATCTAACCTAAAATTAATCAATTTCGAGTACAGCGCCTAATCTAACCTAAATCTAACTAAACCTAATCCAAATCTAATCAGTTTCGAACACAGCATCTAATTTAAATCTAACCTGAACCTAACCTACAAGACTTTCGAGCTGGGGTGTACGTGAGGTTGGAAATTATATTTCGAGAAAACCGCACGGAAAGCGTGCGCCAGTTTCCAAGCTTGGTAGTTTGAGTAATAGACCGGCGGCTGTCCGGCTGGTCGAAGCTCGTTCGCAAACGAGAGACGTTCGCCGCTAAACGCTTTCTTATCGGCGGCCGGGTGAAAAAGCGCATACGTCAGGGAACGTGACATTTAAACGCGCAACAGCTAATGAGGAATACTCCGCCGGCGAGACGGAAATGAGCTGCGAACGTATCTGCCTGGCTGGCCGCGCAGCCGGCATTATGCGTGCTTTTGTTCATTAAGGAACAATCGACCGGCGGAGAATTGTTGTAAAAACTTCAGCGGCGAACGCCGTCGTGTGGTTGGGAAAGGGGAGGAGCGGGAGAAATTCAGGCTCGCCGACGCTTATTCCGCGCCGCGTTATTTAGAAACGATTCTTCCATCGTTCCGTCTGTCCGACGCTCGTCACCGCCCGATTATAAAAAGCCGCGTGACATTTTCGCTCGAAGCTCGCGACGCGACGCGACGCCCGCTTCTACCTAAATGTCAACCGCGGCGTCGGAGGACGCCAGTGAGAAAACAGACGCGAAGTGAAAAAATACCGCGTTCCAAAGCTTATTTTCTAAAATTACACGCCGTTCGGGGGAAATAATTCGGTGTTGAGGCCTCTTTGCGCGGAGGGATGTCCATTGTGACATCGCGATTGTTCCATCGACACAGTTTTCATGAACAGATATTAACATTTACTTGAAAAAACTTATTAAAATACGGCTTTTTCAATATATTTTTTAAACAAATGGTGTTTCGTCGGTAAACAATAATAATTTCATCGATTTATACGAAAACTGTATCTTCAGGCATTTCCGAGATATTTGATAAAATATGCCCCGCGCTCCTAACTTCGAGGGTAGTTTTCTCCCCTTCGACACCGACGATTGCTGATAAAAAAAGAAGAATACGTGTCGAATATTTCTTCGAAAACTACAGTTATGCCAAATTTCATCGAAATCGGTGACTTTATACCTCGGTATGTTCCCTCGCTTCGATCAACGAAACTGATCCTTTTGGATTTATTGCAAAGATTTCAGAAATCCTTTCACCCGGTTTGTTGGAAGACACACACTTGATTTCGATAAAATTTATATATTGTCGGAAAGCTGACTACAGCTTTAAAAATCATAGGTTGGAGGTGTATATCGCAGTCCATGTGTACGAGTTTGACTTTACAATCCTTTGGCTCTGTCTTATCTTACTATGCAAAATAATTAATTACTTATGATTCTATTTTCAACGACAATAATCCAATAATTCACCAAGTTACGTTCGACTTTTATTTAAAAGGAGCGGATATTCTCCTCGAATCTCCTTCGACCTCGCGCTACGGATAATAATTGTAGTCAAAACTCCGCGTAATATATTTCATAAATGAATAAATAAATAAATCGGGGAGTCGCGACGCGACACATTGTCCCACAGAGGAGAGACAAAGAGAAGGAGAAGAAACAACGAGAGGCGATACGAGAGGTGGAATGATAAAGTGGGGAGGGGGGGGGGACGAAAGACACGGGCGTAATGTCCCGCAGAAAGCGAACATTGTGCCGCGTAGCAAAAGGGGTAATTCCGTAGTAGGAAGCCTTATTGGAAAAGGGTAGATAAGGGGCGATGGAGGGGGGGGAGGGAGGTTTGGGTGGTTTTGACGCGAGTACGTGTGAATGGACGTGCAAGCGTGGCGGTGCTGGCGAACACACGCGAATAAGTGCGGCGGATGCACGCGTGTGTGGGTGGCAATGGGGGTGGCAAGCGGGCGGACACAGGAGGGGGCGCAGGCGGAGAAGGGGTGAGCGGCAGCGTTGAACGGAAATTAAATATGCCTCACTCGATAAGTCAGAGTACCATAGGAGGGCTCCGTATCAACGCCGGGAGATGAGCTATTGTGCTATTTTCGAGCGAAATCTCAGCGAGGCCATCCCCTCGAGTTCTGTCTCTCTGTGTAAAACGCTTTTCGCTTATTCCATCGCAGGAGCGAACGGATATCGGCAACGCTCGCTGCTTCCAAACGCGCGGATTCCACGAATATTCTTTTTTTTCCTTTTGTTCTTTTTTTTCGGTTTTTCTTCGTTTTTTTTTTTTTTTTTTTTTTTTTTTTTTTTACATTTTTCTTTCTCCTGTTCCCGTTTCGAGGGAACGAGTTTGGGAGCAGCGGACTGAATCGTTCGAATGTCGTGCGAGATCGAGTTTAAAATTTTCATTGTTATTTTTATATCGTCGTCATTACGAAAATGAGTATTCCTGAAGATCGATGCACTAATCGTGCATTTGAAACGAACGAAATTGCACAACTTGACCTGACTCGACGCTGATGAATTTGGCTTCTGCGAGGCACGCTGCACCGCGAATTTCCGTCAAGAAGGCGAGAATCGATTCTCCCCTCGTGCTTCTGTCGATCGTCGTCGACACGCTGTTTCTTCTTCCATTTTCTTTCCTGTTTTCGCTCTTCCTGTTCCTAGTTTTAATTAACGAGGACGAAGAGGAGCGGGAGTATCGGCGATTTATTGGACGATCGTTTCATTCCCGAGAAATAACGAGAGGAAGAACAAAGTTAATTTAAGCGGACGGTAAAAGCCGGCGATGCGAGCGGAATAATTATATCAGATTTATTATCAAACTCAACGTACAACCGCGCGAACCCTTAGATAATAGGCTTTTTACGACTCGGTCGCACGAACTACCCGATTCGAAAGTTACGATACTGTTAAAGCTCTCATTTTACGAGGCCATTACCGCGAGCTGTTGCTCATATTTCTTTTTTTCTTCTTCTTCTTTCCCCTCCCCGTTCCCCCACGAACGAGTCGAGAGACACTTCCAGGAATAACATGATCGCGGAATCACTGACATTCCTGATCCAATCAGAATCAAACGTAAACTCCACCTACGTTCTTTCTTCGAGTCGGTGACCCATGAAGAGATAAAGATTTTCACGAGTGATCCCTTCGGGGGCGATCACGAGCGATTAAGCTCGTAACGTCGTCAAAGTAATTCACGAAGGAACAGCGTGAAAAAGTGTGTCGTCGCTTTGTATTCGACGGAGCGTATCACACTGTCCGAATCGCGACGGGCTTTTCAGACGTGGAGAACGACGCCCCGGAGAATCTATTTTACAGAAAACGCGTGTAACGCCAGCACGACCGGGATCGTTTGTGCAGCCGGGGACACTCCCGAATATAAACGGTCCACTCGAGCTGCGAGAATCGATGCTCTGGAGAGATCATAACCGCGGTCGGAGTGGCCCATTCACGCTGAAAAACTCTCCTGTGAATGAATTCGCCCCGTGAAATCCAGGACAAAGCACCGGGTTCGTTCGAACATCTTCATCCCCGGGATGATTTTCGAAAAAATGTTTACTGCTCGTTGAATGGAACGGACGAGTGTTCACGCTAGAAGTGGCATCGAATTGTTGCTCGTTCTTGCGGCAATGGTTAATGAAGTCGTCGGTGAAAAGAGGATCGCGCGTCGTTGCTGCTCAATACACTCTGAGACGCCATTAAACTCTTTCTTTCTGAAAGAAAACGCGAGATCTTGCCGGGCGTATCTGTTGGTTAAGATGGACTCGCAGAAATCTTTACGAAGCCAGTCTGCTCCGAGATAGCGTGACGTTTGTCAAAGGTTTCTTTTTCTTTTCAAATGTTCAAACGTTCGATTCCGCGAGCGAATCTTTTGACGTTTTTGGCGTTAACTGCTCAAAATGGTGTAACATTGGTGTCGAAGAAGGAGAACAAATGTGAATGAGAAAAGTGTCCATTCACATCGTGCAGAGTGGAGGATTCGCAAGGTACAAAGGATCCTCGAGTGCAAGGAAAAGATTTAGCGTGTTGATGCTATTAACTTCCTCGAGTTGGCCTGACAAAGCAATTAGTCTTCTCGAAGAAAATACCTCGAGGATACAGAATATCTTTAAAAATATCTTTAGTCATCCGATGCTTAACCTCCACGGTACGAAGCAACCTTGCAGCATCGCTTCATGATCCGCGACAAATGAAACACGAGATGTAATATAATTTCTTGCAACACGTGTTTTATAATAAAGTACTACGAATCTGTATAATATATACATGTATAAAAGGAATACGATTACTTTTCTTCCATGATATTAATAGTTCTTTTATATACTGGAATAATTATATTTCAATGTATATATTTTTCATTTCATTACATTCTAATGTATATAATGCATTTATTTTAATAATTATATGTTCATTGTTCAATAATTACATTCTAATACATATATTCCCAATAATAATAGCTCTCGTATCGCAGTGTGAAAACTAAATTGCAAGATATTCTTGTAAATTCAACTGAACCTCAAAAGTCATTTCCTTCACAAGTATAAAATATTGAAGCTCAGTCGAATTTACAAAAGTATAATATCTCGTACTTTAATTCCCATCGCTGTAACATCAGAAAAAGAGCTATTATTATTACGAGAACATCTTTGATCGTTTCAACGTTAGATCCTAGTCCTGTTACAAGTATTACTTCAACGCAATTTCATCGAGAATCTTTCCATCGTCGGGATGCCGACGCTGTGAAGAAAAGAAATGTTCCTGGCAGTAGCCAGCGGAACCAAGTAAAACTAATCGACTCGGGGAAAAAAATCATCGGTCGAGCTGTAAGTTTCTCGCCACCCCTGGAAATATTACCGAAACATTACCCGAGGACGGTGCCCATAATGCGGTCATTAGGATCGAAGTCGTGACAGGCACTCGATCGGGCCGAAGGCGGCGGAAAGTCGAGAAAGCGAAAAATGAAACAGCCTCACGGGCCAGTGAGCCGGAGCTTTCTCTCTCACACTCTCTTTGGCCGTTTATAAATCCGACATAATGCGACCCGAACGAGATTATTTCACGATTTATCACCTCGGGCTGGCTGAATGCGTAGGGTGGTCTATTAGGTATCGGGAGGGTGGCCGGCAAGATGGCGGCCAAGGCTGGCGAACAATTGCGTTTCGGACCGATGACAAATGACGCGGGAACCGTCTGCCCCGTCTCTCTGACTTACGACTTTTCCTTTGTGCGCGGCTTCCAATACCGATACCGCGGAGACCGACTCAGGTGTTTTCTTCCTCCGGGGTTGAATTTTTCACGCGACACGATCGATCTCTCAGCTCTCTAAATCCCTAAAAAAAAAAAAAAAAACACGCCTCTGCGTCTTCCCTTCGATGGAAATTTAGAATATATTCTACTCGAGCGAGATACGCTGGATTCTTTTAACCCTGCGTGTAACTTGAAAGTTACGTGTCCATACTCTGAAAAGCTTATTTCTGAAACGTGATTTATCTGTGACAATTTACTGACAATTCCCGGTCAGATTTTATAAAATCTGAGGCAAATAGCAGTGATTAACTAATTGTTCTCTTCTGTTGCTTTATAGCGTGATCGTATCTTTTTTTTCTTTTTTACTTTTAATCTTTCCGTACGATCTGCAAGTTCGCAGATCACTTTCTGCGGAATGGAAATTTACGATACAATCAATCTCTTCGAGTTAATTTCACTGTTTGATTTCAAGCGAATTTCAATGCTAAAGAAGCCTCTGTTTTGGCATATCGTATCGACATCGATGAATTCCCACTCAAATTCCGACGCAAAGTGTTATTGTAATTGATTAATTTCGTGCAACGAGGTAACAATTCGTCTTGCTTTTAAATGCAAGTACCAAGGAAAAGAGAAAAGACAGCGAACGCGGTGTTTTTTTCGCTTATTATCGCGCACGTTTCTCGACGGAACGAAGAAACATCGCAGTAAAATGGCAATCGATTAAAGGTGAATCATCCGAGGAAAATAAATCGTCGAGAGAAATACATAACGAGCGATCACGATCGTAACGTAACACTTCCGGCGATTGTGCGAACCGGCTCGTCGAATCGATTGGAATAACGATATGACGAAAATAATTGGAATACAATCACTTAACCAGCGGCCGAAGATCAATGCCTCGGTGGAATCGGGGCAGGCATTGACACTCGTGTGTCAACGGTCAAAAGGACGCCATTAAGTCGGGGGGGAGAGAGAGAGAGAGAAATTATGTGCTTTTGTGTCGTTCGTTTGGTAATCAAGTCGGTCAAATTAATCGAAACCATCGTGAAAATCAGGAGCATCTTTACCGCTACGAAAGCTGAATGTGAAGCTACTCGAGCTACAGGCAAAACGATCTATCCTCGTACATATTGCAACGAGTCTCAGGGAAGCCGATGCAGAACAACGAGCGTAAGAAGAGGTACATACTCACCAGTATCGTCGGCCA
Source organism: Tetragonisca angustula (assembly GCA_036937485.2). Lineage (NCBI taxonomy): Eukaryota > Metazoa > Arthropoda > Insecta > Hymenoptera > Apidae > Tetragonisca > Tetragonisca angustula. The sequence goes on along the minus strand of JAWNGG020000119.1, from coordinate 7,553 downwards.
TAATAAAAATCCGGCCAGCATCCCCGAACTTAGCTCCCAATCGTGGCCGCAGAAAAAAATTCACGTTGAATCGAATTTGCCGTGGTTGTGTCGACAGTGGTCGCACGATCGGTCGGCAAGATGGACGAGCTCGCCTCTCGTTCTTCTTCTTCTTCTTCTTCTTCTTCTTCTTCTTCTTCTTCATCCCTCGTTCGTCGAAACGGAGCAACGTATCGAATCGAACGTGAAGGAGGAGGAGGAAGAGGACGAGGAGGAATCGAGAGAGGGAGAGAGAGAGAGAGAAGAAACGAAGGGGCGGAGGGGAGGGTAGAGAACAAACAGAGGGCGAAAAAAAGAAAGATTACGAGGGAAGAGTTGGAAGTGGATAGACGATATCGTGTGGCGTTCGCTCGGAAACGAGAACTGCCAACGAGTGAACACGAGCCAGGTGCAAAGTGACTCTGGTAGAGTTCTCTGAAGACGGAGGAAGAGCGTTGGCCCGCGCGGCCTGCCCGAGCAGGAAGGAGAGAACGGCGAACAGAGTCCTCGTATGTCGGCCAGAAGTTTCTCGGAACACAATCGCATATAATACATATGCAATAGTCCTGCGAGAGTCCGCTGGACAGTCGGCCCCCGAACGTCCCGAACGGGTGTCCAGAATAGACACCGAAGCTGGACATCGTTGGATCGTGCAACATGGCCGCCGGTGAGGCGAGCCCCGCTCGATAATTGAAGGGCAGCCCCCTCCCCCACCCCCTCGAAACCCTTTCCACCTCCTTGTTCCGGCACTGTTCTCTTTTTGTCGACCGCACACCGCACACCATCCGACTTTCTCTCCCTTTTCTCTCCTTCTCTTTCGATCCGCGCCTGATCTCTCGTCTCGCCGTGGGCGCAGAGTTATGAGTCGCGCGAGGGATAATGTCGCTTGTTATTAAGACCCCTATCGACGTTTCCTAATCTACGGTCAACCGGACCACCGCAGGCCATCGGCCGGCTAATTAAGATCGCCGGGCCTTGACGAGCACGTTGCGCACTAATTGAACACTCGCGGAATCCATCGCGACGTTCCGCGTACTCGTCCTCCGATCAACCACCGCACACTGAACGTAATTCTCTTCTCGTTCGTTCTTGGAGACCGTTTGGAAGACGCGAGGTTTCTGTTTTCTTCGAGAACTAATCGCGCACGTTGGTCTTTTTTTTTTTTTTTTTTTTTGGTTTGAGCTACAGCCGATATAGCGCTTGTGTATTACTGTGTTGTTATACCTTCCAGCGAGGGACAACGAGAGCACAGCGCACGCTGTATTTTCTTGTATTATGTATCGTAAAATGGATAGTTACATCATCCTTGAGCGTGGATGTACGAACGTGTTACCGAAAAGACGCGCAATTGCTCAGAAACAGAAATACAAATCCATGAAAATGTAAATATTGTCGGCGACCGCGAGACGTACAAGCTCTGGAATATTTGCGCTCCTCAGTCGTACAGAAGTTATCGAGAGCGTAGCATTCGTGCGAAACACGATCAGCCGAGTGTGTATGTTAACGTGATGAATTTGTAAAAATGTGTCGTGCGAGAGAGTCAAATCCAGCTGAAATACACGTGAAAGTATATTGAAACGGCCGACGAACAAATTGATAGGTATGAGACGCGAATATCGCCGGCAGTTCGTACATTTTCCAACGTGCACACCGAAAAGCGAAAGCGGTAAGACAATACTTTGCAAAGAAAAAGATTCGTGTTCTCCGGACTTGAATAAACATTATAGAAAATTGTTAAATTTGGAAGACAATATTAATGAATTTAAAAAAATATATCGTGAAACAGCGAGAAGAACTAGATCAAAAAAATCACTGAAACTCAATATATATCATAAATCTTTGATTGGCTGCCGTTATTAAATGCTACTTGTAAATATTAAACAATTATCGAACTTATTTCTATCCATTGTTTTTCGCTGCTGAAATGTCCTATCACCTCCACCCTCTAAATATTACCATGTGTGTATCTATTTTCTTCTTTTCAATAACAAAAGAATTAGTATTGCAAAAAGTTCAATTTATGTTAATACATGTTGATAGAAGCTCTACGAAAGAATGATTTTATACCATTTGTTTGATAATAATTTGCAGAGTGCCACACGTGGGGTGTATTGTATCCATGCATTCGAGAATTGACGAAAGAAAGAAAGAATGTAACACGGGTGTGTGTGTGTCCCAGCGAGGCCCGCTTAACAAACAACGCTTAGTCACCGATCGAATCTCGATAGTAATACCGATTTTCTCGCGCGCACGCCGCCTACAAGAAGGACGAGGGGGTGGGAAGAACGCGAGGAAGCCCGGTCGGCTCAGTTATCTCCCGACTTATCGTCAGATATAATAATGGCCCGGGAAAATGTCCCCGGCGCACAATAATGGCCTGTTAAAAGAGCCACTTTCTCTCTCAGGCCACGTGTCCACCTTTCTCTATCCACCCTCTGGTTCTTCTTCAGCCTGCTTCTTCGCATCCCTCGTAACCTCGTGAGCAATGGCGTAGCTCGACCGGTGGCTGAAAGAAATTTGCGCAGACTTCGTGTTCCGATTAACGACTCCACCTCGTTCTTGCAACGCGATTTATATATCGACCTTCGATCTTCGACAGAACGTAGGAAATATGTAAAACGATACAGAGTTTGCTGAATGTCTAAAGAAATTCACGTGGGAGTCAAGTAGCTCCCCAAGGATCGAGCCAAGACAACTTTTCGAACGTGCAAACACAAATCTATGAGATACAAAACTTTTTAAAGATCGGCTCGGACTTCAAACTGTTGGATTTCGCGTGAAGGAAAGATACTTGTAATTTTCGTTTCGACACTTCTAATTTAACGTGAAGCAACCGTGGTCAAGGATGATGTTGCAATGTCTTAAGTTTGCTCGAGTGCTCTTCTCCTCTCTTTTATACTTTTTGTTTGTGACAAACCGAAGAGAGCGTAGATGACTATTACCGACTCACAATCAGCGTCAGCATTGACATATTTTTTTTTTTTTCATTCGGTCATCTCTCTATTGCAGCTCGAGCGTCAGCTCATTGCTGCCTATTTCTTTGTTTGAAGATTCAATCTTCCTTTCTTTCTTTCTCTTGACCGTTCTATGACTAGATTTTTCCCCTATTGGAGTTTTGTTTTGTTTCTCCTCTTCTAGAGGTGTGTTATTTGGTTTTTAATCCTTTTCGTCAGCACTGACAATGAGCCAATGTTGTCAGGCAACAAAATTGCTACAATTGGATCGCTACAACAATTTCCAAATTTCCAATTTAATTTAATTTCATCGCCAATCTCTGTCACGAAGTAAAATAAACTTATATCCTAATATATCCCAAGTTTCACTGATTTACGATCCAACGATACTTATTAATACACGCGTAAGTTTCGCAAGATCCAAATTGAATACCTACGAACGTATATATATAATACGTGACGTGTAAGTCTATCTGCGAAATTAGCTGCGCGAATTTGTTTAATGAATGGACTACGCCGCTGCAGATATTACACGCGAGAGAGAGAGAGAGAGAGAGAGAGAGAGAGAGAGAGACTGAGAGAGTGAGGGGCTGCATTCTGTCGAGGGTTGATTCGTATTACTCGTGTTTACCGAAGGGATTTCGAGCTTCCTCGGGACAAGGGGGTTGCGGGGGGAAAAATAATTAAAAGCGTTTATCATGTGTAATCCTCGCTACGAGCGAGGGTGGGCAAGCACTCGTGCACCTGCGATTTTTGCGACGAAGTATCACACATCGTCGTGGAAATATTCGTTTTCGACGATCAATGAACCAATTAAAAATCGTAGCAGTATAAATGAAGAATTTAGAATATGCATTCGATCGTTATTTTAATTCTGAATCTGTTTGCATCGGGTTTCTCGTATCGTCGATTACATTCGATCATACGCGGTTTGTCAGATCATTCGCAACTTGTAACTAATTTTCAATCTCAGAGTACAGAGTATTATACTGATAAGCGCATAATTCTAGTCAGTTAATTCGCATTTAGCGCGTGGAATGTTTCACTTTATTACGCAAACAGTTATCACCCTTTTAACATTATAATTAAAGTGGTACGTTCTTGCATAAAACAAAATATACCCAATGAAATTGAAACGCCTTTGTTCGTCTCGGCCTTTCGAATGGCAATGAAACAGATCGTGGATATTTGATGCAAATTTCACAGAGCCTGGTTAATAATTAAATTATTGTAAAAAGCAGTTTACTTGCGAGTGTCCCGTGCGTTCTCTCGCGCACGCATTGTATTCCACGCATGCCTCTGCAACCCGCGCCGTTGTAATAAATCTTTCATGAAAAGCATTTGCAACTGTGAAAAGTGTCTGGTCTCGCGACGAAAGAAAATGGCCGAGTTACATCGATTAACATCGATGAAATGCTGAGGTTTAATGAAATTTTTCAGGAGTAACGAGTCAGAGACGATGTCACGAGACAGTCGTACGTACACAAATCCGATCTAACGAGCTTGGTTCAAATTCAGGGTCGAACGATTGCCAAACACTTCCGCCGATGAATATTTATCAAATTTACCGATTGTTGTCTCGACACGGGACGAGGGACGCACCCGTTCCTCCTCCTTTACTCGTGTACGCTATATGCAACGTATGCATATGCATGCGGCGTCGCGCGTTGATTTAGAAAACAATATCCATGTTATTTGTCCCTCCGCGTAGAGTCTCTCGCTCGCACAACCAGGGACCTCGCAGTTAAATAAATCCTTTCGCGTTGCATGCGATTTCCATCGATTCAACCGGCGGAATTAACATTGGAAATTTCCATTGTTCGACGCGTTTCGCTCCATCGCCTCTTTTATGCCCTTTTTCCCCCCTCTCTTTCTTTTCATTCTTTTTCGATCGAAACCTTCCTTCGTCTCCTACATGCGTAATTGTAGACGAAAATTGAACGAGAAGAAAATATTGGCGAGAAAGGGTCAAAATTTTTGAAAAGTGGCAAATTTTTCGAAGATACGAAAATATAATAGTAGTACCAGTTGCAAATTTTTGATTTGTGCAAAAATCCTCAGAATGTAATGTAACAAGAATATAAGTGCAGAATGTTTAGTAAAGATAAAACAATTTTACATGTAATCTTTGCTTTTAGGTATAGAATATCTAGTAAAGATAAAACAATTTTCTACGCAATCATTGTTTTTCCAGTTGTACACACAATTATTCTCTAATTATTACAAACAAACGATTGAGCTTTTCTTTTCACATTGCACTGACGAAAGGTGAAATGCGATATTTCTAATTAAAACTAATTAAAAACTTTCAAGCTGCACGATTGTCTGATTACTAAGGGATAATACTACTTGCTCGATTCGTACTTCTTGACTTCTATTCTCCGTTGAAAAAAAAATATCCGAAATATCACGCGAATATTCAAATATCAACGCGCAATTAATACTATCAATTGATAAGAACGAGACATTCGTAAATCCTTCTTCCCCCCCCCCTACAAAAAAATAAATTCTTTTCGCGAGGAGAAAAATCGTTGCGCATGCACAGTGTGGTGGCTGTCGATCAGAAAAGATTACGAAAACGAGTTCGTGGATTTCTTTTCCTCGCGAGAGAAAAGAGGAGAGGAGAGGTGAAATTGTTGCACGCGTTGCATATCCGAGAGCAGGATCCAAAAGGAGCCGACGTGTTACAAAATAAGGTCGTAAACGTCAGGCAGGGCATTGAAAGGCCGACAATGTGGCACACGAGAGCTGTTTCGCCGTCTAAAATTGCGGCCCGATTCTTCTATTTTACGAGTGCCGTGGCAGAGCCAGCCGACGCTTAATTGGGCAATTACTATTCCGAAAATTGACAGCGCAGTCAACCGCTATTTAACCAGTGGCGTGTGTCAAAGAAAGAGTAAACACGTCTCGTGGCCAAACACACGCCGAACGGCGAAATGGTGCGCGAGCCGTACGTTAGCTCTCTCTCTCTCTCTTTCTCTATCTCAAACACACACACGCACACACGCACGCTCCTTCCACTCTACAAATACAAATTTAACCCGCGGGACCCGGCGTTTTACGACCGTGATATAGTCTGCCTCGTCCTCTTCATCGTCGTTCACGTGTCTTCGGAGTGCAGGTTCCACGCACGTGTTTACCGGCGCGCGAATCGTCGAGAATATGTCGAAGCACGTGGCAACGCTCGAACGAAGCAAAGAGAACAGCTTCTTCCATCTTTTACGTACTAGTTAAATTTTTCGTAGCACGTGGCGAACAATGCCGAACCGCAGTCGGAGCCGAGACTAATTTCACGGAAGTTGATCTAGTTTTTAATGATAATTACCAGATTGGAGGATTTCACGTGATAAAAAGTGTGAGAATGTAAAGTTGTAAAACATATATTTATTATGTTAATGTTAATACAATATTGCTTTCTCTTTGATATCTGGCACGCTCTTATTATCACTCCACATGTTACACCGTCTTCTTAAAACTTCCGACTTCTTTTGTTTCACACCATCAATCACACACACATACTCCTGTCTTTCTTATGTCCTCTCATACCAGATATCACCACAAAGCACGATCACAAACGTACCAAGACAGAAAATATCCAGTAGAGTGTACTTTGATTTTCTCACTCATCTTTGCGAAAATTCAAAAATCCTGGTCTACTAATCGCACGTTCTATTATAATAGCAAACTTACAACAGTAAATTTACAGAATTCGTAGATGGCTGAAATTGGGAAACTGATTCGCCAATTTAGCTTCTAATTAGCAGATATTACTGCAAAAGTGGATCGGGTCGAGTAATCGGAGGAACAACACAAATGGCCGTAAGAACGTAATTAGATTCGTATTAAAATTCTCCGTTGCGTGCAGAGGATACGAGCGACCGACAAGGCGAAACGTCGAGTCACGTTCCATGAATAATTAATTTTGTTAATTTATGTTATTCCGCCGTTGATGCCAGCCGTGCATTCGTAATCTCCTCGTTTTGCTGATCATCAATCCGAAATTGCTTCGGCTCAATGAAATTAAACCTATCACGATTTCAGTGTCCTACCCGTGAACGGGCGACTTTCACTTTCGCGTTGCCATTGACTATGACTACTTAACGTCACGCACTGGCAGAGAAGCAGCGTCAAAAAGACGGCGACGTCCCGTTGCTAATGTGGTTCGCCACGTCGTTTAAATTCCCACGGTATCTTCAAAACTTTTAACATCGTATCTAACAGAAAAATTATCAATTTGAAATTTATCCGCTCAAAATTCTCGATTAACATTATTCCTTCAGCGTAAAAATCTGAACAATATTTCAACCACCGACTTCCCTACCACTGCAAATTCTTCTCCAATTCGTATTTTCCATAGTTAGCGTGAAAAATTTTTAGACGGAACATCCTCCTCTAAAGAAAGTTTAATCCGTCCCATTACTTGACGTTTAGAGCATAGAAAACTTCGACGTTTTTTTTATACTTAAAAAAGTTACGACGTGGAGAGACGACGAAGGAAAAAAATAGTTAAACGCGAGCTTTATCAACAACGGCCGGCGAATTGAGGAACGCGAGCAACAGGATAAAGGGGTTGAGTGAACG